>JAWHQI010000542.1:0-740125 GCA_033032865.1 Dactylorhiza incarnata
AAAAAAACTCACATAGCTACTTTGAAATCCATTAATGAATCCAAATTTTAGCATACAAAATGATATTCGTGTTAGAATAACCAATATAAATTCTACCAAGCCAGTCTACCACTTGTTTAAAAAAGAATTTTGAGATTTAAGACTTTGATATAAGCATGAAAGCACAAGGTAAAAAATATATGGTGATGAAGCGGAAGACATGTAGAAATACAAGAAACATCTTATTATAATCATGATAATTCATAAGAAAAGATATGAGTTTAAGTTCCAAAAAGAAGATGTTTTTGTAAATCATTATTCATTTAAACACTTTAAGTATGACAATAAAGTAACCAAGCATGAAAGAAGGATATCAAAAGAAACTGCTACAATATCATTATAATTCACAAATTCAAAATATACCAAACATTGTAGAGAGCATGCTAGGTTATCCAGTGCATTTATATATAAAGAGTAGTATAGAATTTAGCATTAGGATCCAATACTCATGAGAAGAAGTGTTATGGAAGATAATGATGTGCACATACGTGTATTTTGAATAAAGTAAACAAATGATTTAATAAAAATAATACAAGACATATGTAGTGTAAAGTGCACAATAAAACACAAATAATTTTACTTCCACACACTTCAATGCACATACAAAAAAAATGTACAACTACCAAGGTGTTTTGCACACACAATGCTCATGAAGACTTATCTGGATGCAAAGTAGTGCTGGGGGATCACACACTTTATTTTTCAATATTGATTTTTTGTGATCCGGTGTACTTAAGAATAAGTGGTGTGACAACAATGAAGGTTTGCACAAGACACTTTACTATTCTTTCTAAGGTGCTCAACCTCACAATGATTATTAAGACTTATCCGGAGGTTCAAGTAGTGCTTGGTGGAGTTATCTTTGTCAATTTATTTCATGATTATTATTATTTTGTACAAAGTTCTCTAAATACACCTGTTTTGCAAATCAATGTAATTTTGAAAGCACAACCACTTTTTTAATTTTTAAGAGTGCAAATAAATGTAGTGTAGGTAAGATATACTTGTGCAAATTTAATTCGTTGTACAATTACAATACACAAGCAAACATTCTTAGATTAAAAGCACATGTAGAGTTTGCCAAACTAAGTGAGTGATTAAATATCATTATCAACCATAAAATATTTACTCATACTTAGAGGCATGCTAAGCTTGGTTCTACACAACTTACAATACAATTGATGCACATGTGATTAGATATATAAGCATGATAAAAACAATGTTAAAAGTAGTTTGAAAAGATGAATTGCAATATTGTAGAAGGTCTAAATGATAGATTAAACCATGCTTGATATTTATAATAAATTTCATACAATTTTTTTGATATTTTGAAAAAAATAATTTTGTTTTAAAGTTTGAACTCTTATAATTGATCTTGGACTTCCCGAGGTCTACCCTGTGAGGGGTTCACCCGGTACTAGGATATGTGATGGGATGATAGCCCAAATCTCCCTTTCGCAAGATACATGTAAATGGAAAAGTTAAGTTCAAAAAATATTTTTGATAATTTTTTGTTTTATATTTTTTTATTTGATTTTTGCATATAGAAATAGAAATTAAACAAATAAACAAAGAATCGAAGAGAATAAAATATATTTTTTAATTTTGTATTTTACTTTTTCAAAAATCAATTATATACAGAAATGCAAAAATGAGTAGTACATATAAAATAATATATTTTAGTGATTTTTTCAGAATTTTAAAATTACAGAAAATCAAACACTCAAGCTAGTGCCGGCGCTAGCGCTAGCGTGGCAAACAGTACACATTTTTCAAGATTTTGGAAATTCTGATTATTGATTTTGATTAAGTGTCCCAAAAGTAGTTTCAAGTAGAAATTTCAGAATTTTTGGAGATGTCTAGATAGTGCAAATTGCATGAAACGTTAGCGATTTCTTATACGACTTGACAACGCACGATACATATTTTCTTATATCTTTATTTTGATTTTTCTAAGGCTTATATTTATCAATATAATGTAAGTTGAAAATGATAGGAAATATAAGCACAAGATAGGAAATTAGTATGAAATGATGTTTATGCAAAGAATAACATAGATATGCCCTAGATAAGAATACCCAGCCTGTATATCTTGGTAAACATATAAAACCTAACACAGATACTAATATTCTTTAGGTGACAATGTTGGTATGATAAGTTTGAGATTAATACTATGACAAAGTATGATAGTGATTCTATTTATAGACCTAGAATGAAGTGAAGATTCTCTTTGATTTGATCTTATTGATATCAAGATGATTCTAAGGTCTAAACTTGAAATAAATCACAATACACACATAATACACCAACCATGATATGCAATTATAATATTAATTGTCATCATATAATTCATATAAATGTGATAAAAATAGTTTTTTTTAAAAGAAATTTAGCAGAGGACATCAATAAATCATGGTGGTGCATGTGAATTCAATATTCATTACGATGGTGAATTCTTTCAATACATTTTAGTGATTTTCTTTTTAATTATGAATTTTGAATATATCTGTGATTTTTGATAGGTGAACACTAGTGATGGTTTAGATCATGTTTGACATTAAGGAGTGAACACAAATTTTTTTTGTTTTGAAAAGTAAAAAAACATATTGAAAATTGAACTTTCTTTTAAATCTTGAACTTTCTTTTAGATCATGCTATTTCTCTAATTTTGTTGATGAAGGCTAAAATGCTTAATAGCCTAATAACTTGATTTAATTAAAATATCTTATATCAAATTTATAGTTCAATTTATATGAATACTAAATGATATTTATAGGCAATGGTTTTAATAATAATAGATTGGTCATTTATAAATGAAAACCTGACTTTTATTTTTGATTTAATTTGATTTGTAAACATCATTTAGGCTTTAAGGGACAAAGTCAAATTTCAAATATTATATTAGGTGACCATGACAAGATAGCTATAAAAAATAAGAAGAAAAATAAAGAGACATTAAAACATATCATGAAGTAGAAATTTGTATATTTCATTTTGAAAAGATTCTACTTCATGCATTTGTTGATACCTAATGAATAAGAGATTTAGGTATCCAAAGGGGACCAAGTATGGTCGTTCTTTTGGTTACCCAAATATACGTGTAGGTTTATGGGTAGATAGTGATGAATGGGTACTATCATGTGAAGTTAATGTTTCATTTTTAATTTTAGGTGTCCATTCAAAACTTGGTTTAATGTTATTCTTATACATCAAAGTTTCATTGTGATTAACTTGAATATTTGGATAACAATGGTTTTTGAATTTATTATTTAAAGGAAATTTGTTTGCATTTAATTTTATGTTGGAAGAACAATTATGTTGTAAATGATAAAGATGATAGGGATTTGGAATTTCATTTACAAGCTTTTTATTGTTTTTATTTCCTATATTCTGCTTAGATAGATTATGAAAATTCATATTTAACTTGCCTTTGGAATTTGTTTGATATTTTGAATTTATGTGTTGAGAATTTTTCCTTATAATTTCTTTAAGCAAGTTAACTTTATTTTCAAATTCATAATTTTTAACTTTGAGATTATGTCTAGCTTTATTATACGCAATTGTGTTATTCTTGAGAGTGGAAACAATATAGTCAATATGAGTTTTATAGTTATTTATAAATTCCTCAAATGTTTCGTCCATCTCTTTGATTTCAATTTTATAATTTTGGCATGTAGCACAATCACTTTTCAAAGTTGAATTGTCTAAAGACAATTTTTTATTATGTTCTTTTACAAAAAGAAGTTCATTTTCAAGTTTCTTGTATTTTTCTTTAAATCAATCAGTTCTATACAAGGTGTAATTTTTTCTTTTAAAGTGATATGGGTAAAATTAGATGAATTAGATTATGATTCTACATTGCTTTTTTGCTTTTAAACCTTTATTTTCTAAGCGAAATTTCTCATTAGCGATTTTCAATTTCTTCATTTTACGTTTAGCACTTTGTAGTAGATGTAATGCGTAAATGGAATTTGTCACAAAAAGAGAAGAATTTGATTTCCTTACATTGCTAGTAGAAGAGGCAACATTTGAACAAGTAGTTCTTTTGACATCTCTTTGGCACTCCTTTTCCAAAGATAATATTTCTTCTTCTCTTCCACTTGATGTGCACTCCATTGATTCATCATGAGAGGAGCTTTCTTGAATATCTGTGCAAGCTTGCATGTTCTACAATTCTTGAGTTTGTTCCATACCTGTGAGAGGAAAATCATACATTTCTTCAAGAAATTTCCACACTCTGTATGCACTAGAAAAACAATATATCAATTTGAAAATTTCTTGAGATAAAGCACAAAAATACTATTCAAAGCCTTTGCATTTAGGTGACGTTCATTTTATTTGTTTCATCCGCTGGTGTTATAATTGCAATATTACAGGCTTCGATATCTAAAGTTTTAATAAACCTTTCCATTAAAATTTTCCACCCTTTATAATTTCTCCCTTCAAATAAAGGTGGTGCAAGAGATTTTTCTTCATTATAAAAATTTTCCCCATTAGTAAAAAGCGAGATCATGAGACAACCATTATTCCTGGTTATTAGACCGTTTGGAATAAAACCGCTCTGATACCACTTGTTGGATCGGTAGGCGCCCTTAGAGGGGGGGGGGGAGGTGAATAAGAGTTTTAAAACTTTTGGTGTATTTTGAAATAGTTGAAATAATAAGAGGATTAAAATAGTGATTTTGAATAAAGATCTAAATTGATTTATAATGAAAGAGAAGATAATAAACAATTTAGAGAAATAAAGAACGAATCAATTTTATTACACAAAGAGAGACATGATTACTAATTAATAAATTGATTAACAAAATTAGACTTCTATGACGCACGAAATCGAAGGCGAAGAAGTAAAAAGTCTTGTTCATTTTCTATCCCGACTCGTATCCCCACGAACTAGTGGCTTTAGCCTATCCTTCCCCGGATATGGCCTCAAGCTGCCTTAGCCAACTCTTCCCCATATATGGCCTCGAGCATCCCCTAGATCTATACCCTAGACCTAGTCGCCAACATGAGGTGAATTTCTGCCCTAAGTCCTACCCAAACCTAACCGCCAACACGAGGCGAATTTACTAATTGATTACAAAGAATGAAAAAGAACAACAATATTAAAAACTCCCTTTATATGGATCTCGGAAGAAGTAGACGAAGACCCGCAGAGTATTCTCGTAGTCGATGTGGTCTTTCATCACGATGATGAAGCACGTTGATATCTCTCCTTAAGACTCATGGATTTGTCGGAGTATCTCTCCAAACCTTCCTCTATATGATGTGGCACGAAGCTCTAGAATTTTGGAGTAGGAGAGGATGAGAAAGACGGAGCCAAAGGGTCCTTTATATATCCTTGGGAGCTAGCGCCTGCGCTATCGCTACCGCCGATGCTATCCTGGTATAGAATTATTCTACGCGTGCGTATCTTTATTCCAAGGAAACTCTGCCACATTGCCTCTTATGCTCCATGCTACCCGCCCGCATTATCTGCTACCACCTTCTAAAAATGCTCCCAAAATTGCTCTAATCAGAGCTAGCGCCTGCGCTAGGTGCTACCACCGACGCTAATGGACATGTTGGAATTCTTGCTTCAAACTTGGGGGCAACCTTCATATGTTATCCTTGAGTCATATGACTTCGTTTCCTGCACTCTTAAACACACAAGATCAAATACACATAGGATTTGTTATTCTCAAATCTAGGAGATGCGGAAGACCATGTTCCAACATAGCCTAAATCCTATTCGTGAAGAAGAAGGACGGTTCGGTCCGATTATGTATTGATTGTCGAGAGCTCAACCGGTTGACTGTTCGGAACACCTATCCACTGCCTAGTATTGACGAGCTCTTTGATCAGCTTGAAGGAACACACTTGTTCTCGAAACTTGATTTGTGCTCGAGTTATTATCTGTTGCGAATTCAGGAGGAGGATATCCCAAAGACCGCTTTTAGTTCAAGGTATGGTCTATATGAGTTTACTATCATGCCATTCAGACTCACGAATGCCCCGTCACATTCATGAGCTTGATGAACAAAGTATTCAAACCGTACCTATATGTCTTCGGGATAATATTTATTGATGACATTCTGGTCTACTCAAGGACCGAGGAGGATCATGAACGTCATTAAGCACTTGTTATGGGGAAACTGAGGGAGCACAATGTTGAAAATGTTGAAGTGGAAGTTGGCAGTCTGGGAGGGAGGTCACGCGGTCTGGCTAACCGGGCGGTCTTGCGGTCTCCCTCTGTGGTCTGATCTATTTGGTCTAGCCGTAGGTCTACTCGGCGTGACCGCCGTTTGTTTTTTCCAAGGTGCCGAGGTGAGGCCGCGCGGTCTGGTTCGTGAGACCGCGTGGCGAGCTGTTATGAACTATGTGGGTTAAGCTGTTGACCGCACAGGGTTGTGTTCTGGAATGGGCAGTCCGGTCTGATGGTTGTCTGGGGTTCTTGGTGGTGCGCGTGGACTAATGTTCTTAGTCACACGGTCTCCAGTTTGTGTTCTAATAGATGGTCCTTCGGCGATCTGCTGGTGTATGCGGCCTCTGGTGTTGGTCGACTTGGCGGGTTGTTGCCTTAGTCGACTTGGCTGTGTTCGCGGTCTCTGGAGGAGATCTCATATGTGCGAACACAGCTAGTGAGCGTCATGACCGGGCGAGTTGTCATGGTCGCTCGACTTCTTGGAGGCGTGGCGATCTCCTGGTCCTGGTTTGAAGTCGACGAGCTCACGACACAGAGCGATCTGCTGACCACGCGGGTTGACCGGTCTTGGTCATGCAGTCAGAGGGTGGTGACTTAATCTCATAGGGTGGTGACTGGATCAGGTCGCACGCCTATAAATAGGAGTCACTGTACCAGCAAATATAGAGCACCAAGTGTAAGTTGAGCTCGCGCCTCATTCTTGCGGTCTCATTTTTGTGACCGGCCGGTTAGCTGATTGAATTTCCTTGTGTAGCTTCTGCGGATTGTGCGGCCAGCAGCGGTCACCTCTTCTTCTAAAGGTGTTCGGGCGGTCCTCGCGGCTTGCAGTGCGGGTTGCTGGTGTTCGGGAGAATCAGTGGAGTTCGGGAGGTTGCAGAGTTCTCGGTTGGTGTCGTTCATGTCGCAGGCAGGCAGTTCGGGCGGTCTCGTGTTCTAGTCACGCGGACTCGCAGGTCGCGCGGTTTGGTGGTCTCAGTTTTCTGACCGCCAGTTACCTTTCTCAGCTTGTTTTTCTCTTGTTTTTGTGCACTGGCGAAATCATGTCTCGCCATGTATACCTCGCTCTGTAATAAAGATTTCTGCAAGTATCAATAAAGATTGAAGTTTTTCATGTGCTTCTGGTTGTTGGTTATAGCTTTGAGTTATACAATTCCTGCTCACATCCTAGATCTTTGGAAAATTTCACATGGTATCAGAGCTAGGTGGAGTGGATAGAGCAGTGAATAACTCAAAGTTGCCATCGCCTTTGTGAAGAAGGAACCAGTGGTAGAGCCATGGAAGCAAGAGGTCTTGGAATTGAGATGCTTACTTCGACTAACTTGAAAAAGTGGAAGTCGTGTATGTAGAGTTATCTTCTGGGTGAGGACCTATGAGAGGTTGTTGGAGGAGATAGTACGGAGGAAGTTATCCCAGTTGGGGATAATGGTCATGAGGTAAGGAACTGGAGGCGGATTAATGCCAAAGCAGAGTTCGCTCTAAAAAGGGCAATATCACCTGACATGTTCGATCACATCTTGGGGTGTGGATCAGCTGCGGAGATCTGGAGAGCCCTGGATGGGCTGTTTAATAAGAAGAATGTAGCGAGGCTACAGTTTTTGGAAAATGAGCTGGCTAGGTCGGCTCAGGGTGATCTTTCTATCTCTACGTTCTTCCTGAAGATGAAGAACCTGTGCGCTGAGATTTCAGCACTGGATCCTGATGAGCCAATTTCTGAGGCAAAGCTGAGGAGGCACATCATCCGTGGCTTGCAGAAGGAGTATGTGGCCTTTGTGACGTCGGTGCAGGGGTTGGGCAAATCAGCCGTCTCTGCTGGAGCTGGAGAATCTGCTTGCCTCGCAGGAGAATCTGGCAAGGCAGATGGCGGGGGTGTCAGTGTCTGGGGGAGATGGCGAGGTTCTCTTTACGGGGAAGAAGAAGAAATGGGATAATAAGAAGAAGACCGCTGGAGGCAATGGCCTTCAACTTCTGGACAGCAGGAGAGGGGCTATGCTCCCAAGGCTGAAGGGAGGAAGAAGGGAGAAGGACCCAAGTGCTTCAGGTGCGGGAAGCTTGGTCACATCAGGAAGGATTGCCCGGTGAATCTTCAGCCGGGGCATGCTGCTGCAGGGAAGAAGGAAGCTGAGGCCAGGCAGAATGATGGAGGATGGGGAGGAGCCATCTTGGCTTCTGTTGGAGCTGCGGCTCCTATCAACTATCAAGAGGACTGGATCGTGGACTCGGGGTGTGGTCATCACCTCACCGAGGACAAGTCGAAACTTACTTTAGCGCTGTATTACTTAGGTAATGATGCCATCATAACTGCTGATAATACTGTGCATATTGTCAAGAAGGTGGGGTTGTTTCCTTGGGCAGTGATAGAGGGCCACTAACTTTGAAGAGTGTCTATCATGTGCCTGGTATGAGGAAAAACCTATTCTCCGTGACCAACGCTATTGACGCTGGGTATCACGTTATGTTCGGCCCAACAGAAGTGAAGTTTCTTCGAAACGTTGAGGCGGTAAAGGCCGAGGTCATTCATGTCGGGAGAACGGCAAAAGACTTGTTCGTTTTATCGACAAGTTCTTATGTCGACAAGATGAGGACGAATGATAGTACTGTCATATGGCACGAGAGGTTGGGTCATGTAAAGATGGATAAGCTGAAGGCTATGGTGATAAAAGGTCTGGTCAAGGGCCTGCCTAGTCTATCTTCTTATGGTGATGGACATGTTTGCGCGGGATGTCAGTTCGGCAAGTCTCATCGACTGCCGTTTGATAAGTCGCAGATAAGGAGTAGTGTGCCGTTGGAGTGCATCCACAGTGACTTGATGGGACCAACTGCTACCCCAAGCCTCGGAGGTAGCATGTATATGCTGGTGTTGATCGACGATTACACCAGATATGTCTGGGTTTATTTTCTGAAGGAGAAGGTGGAGGCGTTTGCCAAGTTTGTGGAGTTCAAGGAGCTTGTGGAGGGTTGGCTTGGCCTGCGGGTTAAGAAGCTGAGAACTGACAATGGGGGGGAGTTCACCTCTGGTGAGTTCTCTAGTTTTTGCAGGAAGGTGGGCATCCGGAGGGCTTGCGCACATACTCCACAACAAAATGGAGTTGCAGAGCGGAAGATCCGTCATCTGACGGAGACCTGCAAGTGTTGGTTGCATGCCAAGAGTATCCCAAGGTCCTTTTGGGCGGAGGGAATGTCTTGTGTTGCCTACGTCATCAACAGGATGCCTCTCAGTCCCATCAACATGTTGACCCCGCATGAGATGATGTTCAAGGAAAAGTCAAGCGTGACACACCTTCCGGTGTTTGGTTCCACCTGCTATGTGCACGTTCCAGATGCGCTTTGGACAAAGCTAGATGCGAAAGCAAGGAAGCTAGTCTTCGTGGGACATGATGATCAGAAGAAGGGCTGGAATTGCATGGGCCCAGAGACGTGGAGATTTGTTGTATCTCGCGACGTCGTGTTTGACGAGGTGACTTTTTACAAGGGAAGTTCTGGTGTTGAATTACCAGAAAGCAGGGTGGAGGAGCAGGAGAAAGCTGTGGAAAATCTTCAGGTGGAGTTGCCTTTGTCACCAGGTGGTCCATCCAATTCTAGTTCTGTGACGGATGCTTCTGGATCAGGAAGCAGGGGGAGCGATGATCCTAGTACGTCTGGAAGGAAAGCTAGAGAAGAAGCAGCTGAAGGTAATGCGAGTCAGGGGAAGGAGCTGAGGAGATCGAAGCGAACGATCATTGCCCCTGATTGCTATACAGGAGGAAACATTGTGAGCTTTGTCTCATTTTTCTTTGTTGGTCCCCTGGATGAGAGGGGACCAGTCAGCTTTGAGAAGGCCAAAGGCGTGAAGCAGTGGGATTTGGCTATGGAAGAAGAGATGGCCGCTCTTGAGAAGAATGAGACATGGTCTCTAGTGCCCAATCCCAAGGGTATCACCCCTGTGACATGCAAGTGGGTCTACAAGTTCAAGAAGAAGGCAGACGACAGTATCAAGCGGTACAAGGCTCGCCTTATGTCTCTGGGATTCTCGCAGCAATACGGTGAAGACTATGAAGAGACATTTAGTCCGGTGGCAAAGATGACTTCAGTTCGGGTTGTGATTGCCTTGGCGGCGTTTTGGGGGTGGGAGATTTGGCAGCTCGACGTAAAGAATGCTTTCTTGTACGGCGAGATTGACAAGGACATCTTCATGGTCCAGCCGCCAGGTTTCATATCTGAAGATTTTCCAGACAATGTTTGTAAGCTGAAGAGGGCCCTGTATGAAGCAAGCGCCGAGGGTGTGGTACAGAAAGATTGCAGAATATCTCCTATTCTGTGGATTCGGTGCTTCAGACTCTGACTCAAGCTTGTTTGTCAAGAAGAGCAGGGAGCTTCAAGTCATCGTGCTGCTTTACATCGACAATATGATCGTGATGGGGAATTCGAAGGAGGAGGTAGCAAAGCTTCGGGCCGAGCTATCTATAAGATTTGAGATGGACTTGGGTGAGCTTCACCATTTCCTTGGACTCGAAGTGCAGAGGAAGGAAAGTGGAGTGCTGGTGTCCCAGGATGGATATGCGGAGTGAATCGTGGAGCGATGCGGCATGAAGGAAGGGAAGTGCATTTCTACACCTCTGGAGAAGGCCACGAAACATTAGAAGGATGAGGGGAGGATTCTGGAAGATCTGCTTGTGTTCCGAGCTCTGGTTGGGAGCTTGATTTATCTGACGATCACTAGGCCAGATATTGCATATGTGTTTCGCAAGGTGAGTCGTTATATGGTGGAACCACGGATGCCTCATCTACTAGCAGCCAAGAATATTTTGAAGTAGGTCAATGCGACTTCAGATATGGGTCTTCTATACAGGAGGGATGCGGGCTTCGAGGTGCATGGGTACATGGATGCTGATTACGGTGGAGATTCAGATGATCAGAAGTCGATGTCTGGATTCGTCTTCATGGCGGGCCCCACGGCTATATCATGGTGCAGCAAGAAGCAAGATTCCGTGTCGGTCTCCACCATAGAAGCAGAATACAAGGCTTCGGCCTTGGCAGCTCAAGAAGCCATCTGGATTAGGAGGTTGGTGGGAGACATCCATAAGGAGGTTCGGGGTCCGACTTTGCTCCGTGGAGACAATGAGAGTGCACTCAAACTAGTTACTAATCCAGTTTGTCACGCGAGGACCAAGCATATCGAGATCGAGCATCATTTCATTCGTGAGAAGGTGCTGGAGGGGTCTCTTTCGGTCGAGCATGTTCAGAGTCAGGAAAACGTTGCTGACATATTCACAAAGGCGCTGGCAAAGGGGCCATTCACTCGGCTGAGGAGTTTACTTGGGCTATTTTCAACTTCCCACTTCAAGGGGGAGTGTTGAAAATGTTGAAGTGGAAGTTGGCGGTCTGGGAGGGAGGTCGCGCGGTCTGGCTAACCGTGCGGTCTTGCGGTCTCCCTCCGCGGTTTGATCTCTTTGGTCTAGCCGCAGGTCTACTCGGCGTGACCGCCGTTCGTTTTGTCCAAGGTGCCGAGGTGAAACCGCGCGGTCTGGTTCGTGAGACCGCGTGGCGAGCTGTTCTGAACTGTGCGGGTTAAGCTGTTGACCGCACAGGGTTATGTTCTGGAACGGGCAGTCCGGTCTGATGGCTGTCCGGGGTTCTTGGTGGTGCGCGCAGACTAATGTTCTTAGTCGCGTGGTCTCCGGTTTGTGTTCGCATAGCTGGTCCTTCGACGATCTACTGGTGTATGCGGTCTCTGGTGTTGGTCGACTTGGCGGGTTGTTGCCTTAGTCGACCTGGCTGTGTTCGCAGTCTCTGGAGGAGATCTCGTATGTGCGAACACAGGTGGTGAGCATCATGACCGGGCGAGTTGTCATGGTCGCGTGACTTATTGGAGGAGTGGTGATCTCCTGGTCCAGGTTGAAGTCGGTGAGCTCACGGCGTAGAGCGATCTGCTGACCGCACGGGTTGACTGGTCTTGGTCATGCGGTCAGAGGGTGGTGACTCAATCTCATAGGGTGGGGGTTGGATTAGGTCGCACGCCTATATATAGGAGTCACTGTAGCAACAAATATAAAGCACCAAGTGTAAGCTGAGCTCGCGCCTCATTCTTGCGGTCTCATTTTGTGACCGGCCGGTTAGCTGATTGAATTTCCATGTGCAGCTTTTGCAGATTGTGCAGGCAGTAACATTTACCTCTTCTTCTAAAGGTGTTCGGGCAGTCTCGCGGCTTGCAGTGTGGGTTGCTGGAGTTCGGGAGAATCAGTTGAGTTCGGGATGTTGCGGAGTTCTCGGTTGGTGTTGTTCAAGTTGCAGGCAGGCAGTTCGGGCGGTCTCGTGTTCTAGTTGCACAGACTCGCAGGTCGCGTGGTTTGGCGGTCTCAGTTTTCTGACCGCCAGTTATCTTTCTCAGCTTGTTTTTTCTCCTATTTTTGTGTACTGGCGAAATCATGTCTCGTCATGTATACCTCGCTCTGCAATGAAGATTTCTGCAAGTATCAATAATGATTGAAGTTTTTCATGTGCTTCTGGTTGTTGGTTATAGCTTTGTGTTATACAATTCCTGCTCACTCCTAGATCTTCAAAAAATTTCACACACAACTTGTTTGCAAAGTTTAGTAAGTGCTAGTTCTGGCTCCCGGAAGTTGCTTTCCTGGGCCATGTCATCAGTGGAGCAGGTTTAGTAGTGGATCCTGCCAAGGTACGAGCAGTAAGGGGATGGCCGCCTTTGAAGTCGGCAGTGGATGTGCACAGTTTCTTAGGGCTTGCTGGTTACTACCACAAGTTTGTCGAGGGATTCTCAAAGATCGCTCTTCCGCTCACCACCCTGACGAAGAAGGATGCCACATTTACCTGGATAGCTCAGTGCGAGGCAGCATTCCAGGAGCTGAAGGACACGATCACCTCAACCCCGATCCTTGCCCTCCCATCTGGGAAGGCGGGATTTCAGATCTACACTAACGCATCCTATCAGGGGATGGGTGCAGTATTGATGCAGTATGGGCACGCCATAGCATATGCATCGAGGCAGCTGAAGAAGCACGAGCAGAACTACCCAATACATGATTTAGAGCTCGGGGCTGTGATCTTCGCCTTGATGATTTGGAGGCACTATCCTTATGGGGTTCATTGTGAGATCTTTTTTGATCACAAGAACCTCAAGTATATAGATACTCAGAAGGATCTAAACCTACGCCAGCGGAGGTGGCTAGAGTTCCTATGTGATTACGACTACACCATGCACTATCATCCGGGGAAGGCAAACACGGTGGCGGATGCCTTGAGTAGGAGAGCCGGTATGTCTAGACCGAAGCCCAGAGTGATGGCTATTGAGCTAGTGAAGATGTTAGAGGATATGGAGATCACATTGGTATCCAGGGCCGAGCCTAAGGCCTACAGATAGTATCTAGCTTCCCTGAGCATTACTTGTGACATCCGAGACCTTATCAGGACACAACAGAGACATGATGCAACACTGGAGCCGATATTCAGAATCCTGGGATGGGACAGCTCATGAGACTACTCATTACACGCCGACCTTGTTCATTTTCGGGGCCGCATATACATACCCGCAGGAGCTGGGATCCGGGAGGACATATTGAGAGAGGGTCATTGTACCAAATATTTGGTGCATCCCGGAATTGTCAAGATGTATGCAGATTTGCAGAAGACATTGTTTTAGCCAGGTATGAAGAGGGATGTCACCTATTTTGTCACCCACTGCGAGGCATGCCAGAAGGTGAAGGCAGAGTGTAGGAGCCCCGCTGGGTTGTTACAGCCGTTGCCAGTCCCCGAGTGGAAGTTTGAAGATATATCCATGGATTTTGTTCACGGTCTGCCTCGCTCTCGCTCCGGGAATGACTCTGTGTGGGTGAATGTGGATTGTCTGAAGAAGGTCACCAGGTTCATACCGATGAGGAAGGACACACACGTCGAGGTGTTGGTGAGACTCTTTGTCGAGCATTTTGTTCGATATCATGGAGTGCCCAAGAATATCATTTCATACCATGATGGTCGTTTCACCTCCAAGGAGTGGAAAGTAGTGCAAGCTTATTTGGCATCTCGCTTGACTTTTAGCACGACCTTCCACACTCAGACGGATGGCCAGTCAGAGCGGACGATCAGGACTTTGGAAGATCTGTTGTGCCTATGTGTTCTAGATCGAGGAGAACCGTGGGAGAGACTTCTGCCATTGGTGAAGTTATCTTACAATAATATTCATCAGACAAGCATCGACATGGCTCCTTATGCGGCGCTTTATGGAAGGAGGTGCAGGACACATTTATCATGTGTCAAAGATGAGGACCCGAAAGCATTGGGGGTGAAATTCATTGATTATACCGATGAAATGGTCAGATTGATTCGAGACAACATGCTTGAGGCACAGAGCCGACAGGACAAATATTATGATGCGAAGCACATGGCAGCGGAGTTTCAGGTTGGTGACAAGGTGTTCTTAAATATTAGACTGATGCACGTAGTGTCTCGTGTTCGGGGAAGGAAGAAGCTCAGTCCTCACTATATGGGGCCTTATACCATCCTGGAGCGGATTGGCCCCTTAGCCTATCGTTTGGAGCTGCCATCGGAGTTGGAGAATCTTCATGACGTCTTCCATGTATCCACCCTTCGGAGGGAATTGCTTTGCCCTGATCAGTATGTTCCAGCTGCGCGGGCCCTGTGGGAACCGACAGATCTGTCTAGCTGGAGTCTGTGCGCATAGTGGATACCGAGACTAGTGTGCCGCGGCGAAAGCATGTTCCATTAGTGAAAGTCATGCGGTCCAACCACAGACGAGAAGAGTACACTTGGGAGCTGATGGACCTTAAGAAGCAACGTTACCCGAGATTGTTTTCCCCAGGTATGATCTAAACTAGCTTGTCCTACTTCGTTTCAATACCAGTAGCCCCAAACTCAAATTTCAGGGACGAAATTAATTTTTTTGTTTATTGGATTTGTAACATCCCAATTCAAACCAGACCCCTCGAGTGTCACGAGTCACTTAGAGATGCTTGGGCTAGGTAGGATTCTTGAGGTCATAATGGTGCCTTACATGTGCCCTGATCTCCAGGAGTGGGTGTAACCCTCACCTCTTGAAGTTAGGAAGCAAATGGCAAAGGAATTGATAGCAGGGAGCTAGCGCCAGCGGTAGCTTCGGCTAGCGCCGACGGTAGCAGCCGAATCAGTGCACGTGATTTCCTCCATGGTGGGTGGCCTAAATTGCTTAAAACTATGTTAAGGGTGGAATTAAAAGCCAATAAGCAGCTGACACCTAGTGTGGAAACCCAACATAAGGTTTGGAAAGATGGAATTTGCATTTAATGCCCATTAATGCAAATCTCTCTCTCTCTTCATTCTCTCCTAACCCAAATGGGTTGAACTCTCCTAATCAGAGGACTCTATTCATCATCATCATCATCATCATCATCATCATCTTCTTCTTCTTCTTCTTATTCTTCATCTTCTTCTTCTTCTTCTTCATCATCATCTTCTTCTTCTTCTTCTTCTTCTTCTTCTTCATCATCATCTTCTTCTTCTTCTTCTTCTTCATCTGGATTTTCGAAGGATCAACCTTGGAGAAGGGCTTTTCTTCTTCTTCTTCTTCTTCTTCTTCTTCTTCTTTTTCTTCTTCTTCTTCACACCTTTAGGTTTTAACCTAGGATTTTCGAAGGATCAACCTTGGAGAAGGGCTTGAGCTTGGCTGACCGCCGCTATGCCGCCGAGGAGACACCCGCGATCGTCGGCCGGAAATCAGGTGACTTCCGAACCCTCTCCCTTGGTGCTAGATCTTTAAATCTAATTAGGAGAGACATTGAGCTCAAAAGAGCTTGATTTAGTGAGATTAATGAAGTTTCGTAGGAAGTGGCCACGATAGAGCGTATCTTCTGGGGCATCGTTCGCCGCGTGTATGTCTTCGATCAACTCCTCTCCTCAATACGAAGTTGAAGGAGTTGATTTCGTGAAGATCGGTGGCCTAATGAGGGAGTGTTAGAGGAGAGAAGGTGAAATGCCCTAATTTCTTGTGGAGGAAGACGATGAATTGTCCATGTTAAAGAGGGCTTTATTTATAGATATAATAACAAATATTGAACTTGAATCATATTAGACATATACATAGTGATGGGAGGCCAACCATTAGGGAAAGAAAGAATATCTTTTTGATTTGGAGATTGCCTGCCAGTGAAGTAATTTGGTGGTGAATAACAAAGAATCTGCTTCTTGTTAGCTAGCGCCCAATGGTAGCCCTATCGCCGACGCTAGCATGTCGACTGGTCGACGGTAAGGGATAACTTCCCATAGACACTTAATGTCGACCGGAAGGAGTGCTGGTAGAATCATTAGCGCCCGACGGTAGCCATACCGTCGGCGCTAGCGTGTCGACTGGTCGACGGGAAGGGATAACTTCCTGTCGACACCTAATGTCGATCGAAAGGAGTGATAGTAGAATCACTAGCGCCCGGCGGTAGCCCTACCACCGGCGCTAGCGTGTCGACTGGTCGACGGGAAGGGATAACTTTTCGTCGACACTTAATGTTGACAGGAAGGAGTGTTGATAGAGTCACTAGCGCCCGACAGTAGCGCTACCGCCGACGCTAGCAAGTGGAATTGTTGACGGGAAGGGCTAACTTCCCGTCGACACCCAATGTCGACGGGAAGGTGTGTCGACTGGATCACTAACGCCCGGCGGTAGCACTACCGCCAGCGCTAGCAAACATAGAACTTCAGGTTCTCCCCCTTTGGTGTGGTAGGAGTTCCTGGGTTCCCATGTCAATTGGGCGAGACGTAAATGAATGTTATGATTCTGAAATAGGACATTGCGATGTATAATTGAGTATTGATGTTAAGTTAGGTTTACTTATTTAGCAAGATATGAATATGACTCTATATGCACAAGTAGTCCTACAGGGTCTCATAGAGTAATTTCTGTGTTATACGCATGCCACTACACGAGAGTTATAACAACTTGGTATGGGTAGCATCGATGGCTTAATGCGGGTTATACGATATGGTCACATCTTATGGTGCAGTGTTAAAGGCCCGGTGGTTGGTAGGTCCTTGGAAGCTAGTTGGCATCGTTTGAACTTGTAATATTAACAGGTGTCATGGACTTGGTGGGGAGTCCCTAGGTGCTTGATTGCACGGGTTGAGCATGGGAAACTACTATGGTGTGCATTTGTTCACACGATTGCATAATGATCCTTGTTGGAGGATTACTTGTGGCAGATCTACGGGTTCGCCGGTCGTCACACCGACGGGAGCTGGCAGATAGATCTTGGCCGGTTGGGCTGGGCTCTTTGTGCTTATTTCCAAAGACCCCTTCCGTTCCAATGACCGGTTGGGCTGGGTTCTTGGTGTTCACTTCCCAAGACCCCTTCCGCGTCATAAGACTCAGCTAGTTTGGCGAGCAAGAGTACACAGGAGCTCCGCTGTTGTGTTCTTACCGTTGAGGCGTACGTAAGGCCTAGGTCTGGTAGTGTGCATACCCACCTAGTAGTGGAGAAGCCCATTCCACTGCCACCGTCTGGCCACGACGGGGGGCACCTAAGAGGTTAACTACCCTCGAAAAGTGGGAAGTATAGGTCTATGTCAACATAATAAATATGCTTGAGTGAGTCATCATACATAATCATTGCATTGCATTCATCCTTTCCTAATCATAGCATTGCACCGCATTGGATCCTCATCATATAAACTTGTATGGACACCTTTATATGATGGGTTACTTTATGTTCAGATCATTAACTTATAAGCTTGTATGAGCATCCTTATAAGTTAAGTTCGATTCAGTTATCTATATACTCTGCTTGCTTATACTCTTTTGCTGATCATACTACTTGTTAAGATGTACTTTTAATACATTTGATATACTATTGTGATTACATCTTTCATTGCCACCTGCTTTTGCTACACTGTTTATATTGCAGCTTCTCTTCATTCCCTTACGCACGGTGCCTTGGAGTCGCCGGGGGAGAGGATGTGAAGCCACTTAGTATTTATTACTAATGGTTGTTGCACCCCTCTTTTAGGAGCGCACCCAGGAGCAACATCACATGATGTTGGAGGCGGATAGCCAGGTCAGGACGATAGGACCAGAGACTACGATACCATCATTACCGTTAGTGATAGATGTGAGCGTTAGTTTTGAGATGTAGCCCTTGGGGCATTTCTTTTGATACTCTGATACTTGCAGGAGCTCTCGGAGCTACCTGCCTTTTGTATAATTGTGACACCTTTACTTATATGTGAATATATGGCTTCTTGTTTTTGTATTATTGATGGGTTGGCTTGATGATATTGGTTTGGATGGAAGGATAGGCGTCTTGTGGAAGAGGCTAGATCGTGTGTTGGTGCTTCCGCAAGGCAGCTGACCTGGGCATACGACTCCCCTCGGCCATGTCTTGTGTCCCGGGAGGGGGGGGGGGGGGGGGGGGGGTATTACAAGCTGTCTGATTACAACGTCGTCCGATTGCAACGCTGTTCGATTGCAGCGGAATTCAAATACTCATACACAGGTCGCGCAACATTAAGTCTTTTCCCCACTCCTATGTGTCGAAGACTTCCTTCTCGCTCTGCTTACTCGATCGTTGAAGGCTTTCTTCTCCCCATTCCGGTAGTGTTCATTCCGACAATTCCTCAACTACTTCGGTAAGGCGGCTGTTTTTGCTGAGCACCGAGTGTTACTTGTTGTCCATCATGATAATGACCATTTTATGTTAATTAATTTTTTGGATCATGTTTTAGCAATCTTGCAATAATACTCATTTTTTCATTTATTACGTCAAATCAGATATTATTGCATGCATATCTGTTTAGTTTAATTTTAACATATTTAGACTTAAGAAACAATAAAATTATTGATCTAACCATTTGAGTTCCAAATTCCTTTTTAAATATGCATTTTAAAGAGATAATGTAACACCCTACATGTACAAACAATATAACAACAGGTCCGATCGGGACTCCACTCCATATTGAACACACAATCTAGACATTATGAAATGATAAATAGGAAAGTAAGACACGAGAGCATATAAAACACTAGCAGAAGCTTTGATTAAACCAAAATAATACAAGAATGTCCACCTACTCTGGAATGTCATCAAAATAGAGTTATGACCTGAAGACATTACATTCATCCAATGTATCAAACTCTAAACATGCATCGACACGTAGACCGACAATACATGAAAAAGATGTAAATTGTTTGGCCTTCGAGGGCCAGCTCAGTATTGGGTTTCTGCCCGCTATTTCCCGCCCAGCTCAACATCACCTGCACCGTCCATAAATAAGATGTAAATTCTAGTTAGCTATGAGTTGACCAGAAACTGCGTAATGATCCCACCTCCCGGCCATCCTAGTCGGCTCCGGGGCAGGGCACCACTCACCTGCAAAGCCGCGCATGCAAAATATAATAAATAAAAAAAGTGCATCTACTATACATAAAGTGAGGTTTCACGGATAATCAATCTTCTAGGTTTAGCATCAAAGAAAATGAAATATAGGTGTAACACCTCCCTATAATGACCATATAATATAGGTCCGACCGGGACACCACAAAATATTATCGCCACAACTTCAGTATTAAATGATGATATAGATTCTACCAAACTAAAAACTCAGAACAAACACAGCGAAAACATTAACAAAAGCTCAGAAGCTGTCCACATCTATATAAGAGTACCAGGATTTAAGGCCTTACAAAACAACTGCCCAAAATATCATTTAAACAACACCAGAAAATTCGAAAGCTAATATCATTCATATGCTACCTCGACATGCAAGCCGGAACAAAACAATGAAACATAAACATTCAGAAAATCAGGAGGGGGGTACACTTCATGAGGCGTAGGCTTTTTTGGTTGACGAGCTAGCTCCAGCTTGCGATCCTTGCCTTGCATCCATTACACAAAAAGCGGTATATCAAGGGTTAGCTTTGGCTGACCAACAACGATGTAACAACGACCTTCCTCCCGGCCGTCCTAGCGGACCACGGGGAACTACATCACCCTGCAAGTCAGCACTTCGTATGCAATTGTAATTAAACAGCATAACATAAAAATAACAGGTATGAGTGTCACACGCATCATCCATGTTTCTATATTGAGCAAATGAAGTAAGGGGCCTACCAATGCAGCATGCATGCAAACCTGGGTTTCACCCAAGGCACCCTATGGCGTGTATGCTTCTAACATAACATCACACATCATCATTTCATAACAAACAAATGGTACTCATCATTTCCCCCAATGGCATATAAGCCCAAGGCCAAGAACTCCTGCTGAGACCCCACCAACACATGGCCCTCAATGTCATTGGGCTTGTCCATCAGCTCACCTATTCTCGCCACAATCACCACATCAAGCACAACGAATGCTAAGAATTCTTGCCTAGACCCCGCCCGCACATGACCCACAATCCCATCGGGCTTGTACATCAACACAGACGTTCTCGTCAGTTATCACAAAAGTGGGACACTCTCCACACATGAATTTCAACATTCACGGGCTAGCCAGCCGACCACAAAGACATTCCTTCACAAACAAACGACATCACAAGCCATTCACCACGCACAATATTTCCTGCCCCAAGACAATGTTCGTTTTCACACAAAATATAAATGGCATCAGAACGACGTTTTTGCCGTAATCATATTTCTAGCAAAATCCCTAAAATGCACGTTAAGTAACATCACCAAATCGGACCACCGGTCACGATTTCGGCTTCACCCACAATGCCTAATCCGCTAACGGAGTAGACCGCTAATGCAAAATCATGTCGGGGGCGGACTCAATCCACCCGTTGGTTCCTCTTGAACCAAGGCAGCCCAAACCCCTCTCATTTGAGAGATCCGATGACAAAATTTCAGAAAAAGAGAAGGCAAAATAAGAGATGTCATGCACACATCCTAAAACCAGGAGGAGAGATGTTGTTACCCTTTGAACTCTCTTCCTCGCCATGGATCGGATGAAAAGCACGGATTGAAATGAGCGCCACCGAACCCTCTCCGCAAAGCCGATCTCGAATCGACGGACCGAGCTCCGAAGCTCCAATAATGGTGGATCATGCTCTCCTTCTTCCTCCAAGCTCTCCCTCTCACCTTAGCCCCCAAAATCACCAAAGACTTGAGAATAAGAGAAGAGAACCTCTCTGCCCTTTTTAGGGCTTTTAGGCACTCTAACCTGAGCCCTTAAATCAAGATCTAGGAAGATTGGACATCCAAAAATGCTATTTATGGATCTAGTTCCGTAAGCTACCACGTTGCGATAGCGTCTCGACGATACCCTCTCAATGAATCCATCTCGACGATATTATCTCGTCGACACAGCGAAGCTTCCCGTTGATAAAGCTACCGCATAGCGGTAGCGCTACTATGCCGCGTTAGCATCTTGACGACAACTACTTGACGAACCTTCTCGACGCACCTGCTCAATGAACCTTCTCGAAGCACCTGCTACCTCTAGCGGTAGAACCTACTGCTCGACGCTAGCAACAGAGTGCCCGCTTTCACAACATTGTGAAAATTGGGGTGTTACAACTCCACCCCCTTAAAAGAATTTTGTCCTCGAAATTTAAAATGCTAAAATCATCCTTAACACAGACCTTACTCAAACAGTCCGGAAAGTCTTACCGCATTGTTTGCTCGCGTTCCCACGAGAACTTGTCTCATCCGCAATTATTCCAGTGCACTTTTACGAACTTGACCTCTTTATTCCTCAAACGTCAGACTTCTGAATCCTCCACTCAAACCAGATGAACTATCGTCCTCAGATCTTCGGCTACTGGTACCGCCGTAGACACAACTAAGTCATTCAGCTCCACCAGAGCTTTCCTCAGCATCGAGACATGGAAAACATCGTGTAATCCCCTTAGCTCTGCGGACAACACCAACCGATAGGCTGCTTCGCCTATGCGCTCCGTAATCTCGAACGGACCAAAATACCTCAAACTTAACTTCATGAGTCGCTGAACTCGCGAAACGCCTTTGAACGACTTGATCTTCAAGTAGACAATGTCACCCTCTAAAAATTCCACATTTCTATGGCGCGCGTTAAAATACATCGCCTGCCAATCCTAAGCAACCTTCATGCGCTCTTGGATTGTTCACACCAACTCACAAGCGTCTGCCACCACTCCTTTCGGAAAAGCTGAGTGTCTCCCGCCTCGATCCAAGACATCAGCATTCGACACCGCCTTCCATACAATGCCTCATATGGTTCCATCTTGATACTCACCTAAAAGCTATTGTTATATGCAAACTTCACCAAGAATAGGTGGTCTTCCTATAACCTACCAAAGTCGAGAGCACACATCCTCAACATGTCCTCCAAAGTACGATCCATCCTCTCCGTTTGACCATCGATCTGCGTATGGAACGCGACACTAAACTTGAGCTTTGTGCCCATACATTTTTGCACTAACCTCTAATCTGTGGATTTTAACTGCCCATCGCCATCACTAACAATGCTTTTTGGAATCCCGTGCAACCGCACAATTTTTTGAATATGAAGCTCTACGAGCTTCTCTATGCTATCCTCCTTCTGATTTGGAATGAAGTGGGCTACCTTTGTCAGGCGATCCACAATCACCCAAATCGCATCGTAACCTTGTTACAATCGAGGCAAACCATGCACAAAAATCCATGGAGATATCATCGAATTTTCACTCAGGGATAGGAAGAGGTTTTAAGAACCCACCCGGCCTTTGGCACTCGGCCTTCACCAAGGCACAAGTCTAACATCATCTTACATACAAAGCTACGTCCCGCATCATCCCAGGCCAACAAAAGGATTTCTTCAAATCCTAGTACATCTTTGTACTTCCTGGATGAATGGAGTACTTCATGAAGTGAGCTGTCACAACCCGCATTTTCTCCGAATTTAGGAATATCAGAGTAAAAGAAAATACGCGTCATGATGCCACGTCATGTAGGAGACAACTGCAGACGCTCAGGCGGAAACCTATTACTTGCATAATCAAAACATGTTTACATGATAGCTCATCATTTGAAATCATTTATTTGAGTTTGGGGGTAAGAACTGTGTCTCTCAGTTCGTGGATCAATGATGCGCAAAACTATATCCGCAAACGATAACGACAAGTGTACCGTATAGAGTGTAGTATAGGTTATAAGAAACCAAGGTCGTATTAGACTCGGGGCGGTTGAGTACTCTTACTTCAAGAAAATCTCTATTATTCTATCAATTAAAACTTTAGAGTTGGTATCAAAAGAAATAAAAAAGGGGCATGAAGAAGAAAGAAGAGAATGAGAAAACAAAAGAACTATTTTATTAACTGCAAAATGAAAAGAAATTACAACTATTGAATTGAAAGTACAATTGCAAGAAATAAAGGAGGAGCATTGGTGATTAAAATTCCGCTTGCACGAAATAAAATCCGAACTAGCAATCCGAGAAGGCAAGTACACCTATCGAACTGTAGTATAGGAACACAAGTGTCGTATTAAAATCCAGGAACCGTTGATTACTTATACTCAAACGAATTACAACTATTTTATCTTAATAATTTTTTGGAAGGTTTTGTTTGCTAAGTTGAAATAAAAGCTGGATAAAAGTACGGCTAAACGATGATTAAGAAGTAGCACTCGATCTTGACTTACTTTGGCTTAAGTTGATCAAAATTCAAAAGCAAACTTAAAACCTAATAAAGTAAGGGCAGCTTGACCGTGGGGGTTCCTATAGTTTGAACATTCTTCTCTCGAAATTATGCCCAACTGAGTTTAGGAAAATCCGACCGAACTCTCGTCTCGTATTCGAATACCTAAAACTCGCTTTAAGTGGTGAACCCCGCTATTGGATTTGACTCCAATCCAGGAGATTTACGTCATTCTCTCTCAAGAAATGCGTGCAACTCTCTTTACTCTTTAGTGCTCACTTCAGACTATCGGCCTCTCGGCTAGCCAAGAATGAAAGCAAAGGCGGGGACTATATATCGATATTATAGCTCCACTAAATTTTGATTAAGCGTAAATCTAAGGCCCAAGACTAGAAAGTAAAAGAGAGCTAAAGGATCATAACTTAATCAACTCATCCTCAGATCATCAAGATCGAGTACTATGGGGATTTAGTTACTCATGGTGGAGGGGTAGGAGAGAGAAATGAGGAAGATATTAAGAGAACAAAAACATACGATTTTTATTAAAAGAGAGTTCGACTGAGGATACATTTGCATGGAAACCCTACTAAGCATTAACAATACACTATGAAAGGAAATTACAAAGGCATTACAACATTCATATGAAAACTAGAAAGAGAAGTGAATTGAAATAAGAGAGAGAGAGAGAGAGAGAGAATACAAAAATAACATGAAAATCACTGAAAATAAAGTAGTAGCACCCTTTCTCTCTCCAAAAACTGATTGGTGAAAGCTTGGAGACCATCCTAATTTATAGAAATTTTTCTGCCTCGGTCACGCCCCCTAGTCACGCCAGTGTACTTGGGGCGTGACCTGTTAATCAATTCTGCGGCTTGGGTCAGGTCCGACGCACGATTCTTTCGTGATTTGATGGGTCACGCCCCCAGGTCACGCCCGTGACTTGGGGGCGTGGCTAATTCGGTGGTCAGCTGGTCATGGGCGCTGGCACGCGATCATGGGCGCTGGCGGCTGGCTGACATGGCAGTCATGGGTGGAAGTCACGAGCATGACTGGAGGCACGCCCATATAACAGAGGCGTGTCCTCCATTTTTTTGCGGCTGGGCGAATCTAATTGCACGGTGAGCTGGTCACGGGCTGGTCACGGGCATGACTTGTGTGTCACGCCCGTGTACTTTGGGCGTGTCTGACCAAAACTTCTGAATTATGACGGCAGCAACTTACACGCCCTAGGTCACGGGCGTGATCCCCAGGTCACGGGCGTGACCTAGGGCGTGACCTGGGAAAATCTGCATTTTTGACCTGAAAATTCAGAAAACTTAAGTTAGCACTAAAAATAGGAAAATGACCAAAAATTGCATTTAGAGAAACAATAATAAGCAAAAATTAAGAGTAGATAACCTAAAAATAACCTAATTAAACTAACTAGATTTAACACTATCAAATTCCCCTAAGCTTACACTTTGCTTGTCCCCAAGCAAAGAAATATGCATTAGCTAATAAAAAGGTGACTAATAAAAAAGATTTAATTATGCTAAACACGAGTACCTTGCGAAATTCTAAGTAGGGAGAATAGTGAAAAGGAAACCTAAAATAAGTACTTAATTTAAGCTTAATTTTTATACCCTTTACTAACAAAAATTAATCATCCAAAATTTTAACTAAAAAGTTTGTAAATAAAATTAAGCAAAGTAACAAGTGAGAGAGTGCATTGAATTGTTACTAAACCCTAAGAGACAAATTATAATTATATCATTCTAAGAACAAGGATCTAAATTCATACCCAAAACTTAACTATTCTACTTTTCTTCTTTACTTAGCTAAAGCAAATTTAGGAGCATGAATCAAGAGGACTTTATTCGGACCGAAATGTTTGGTTTATGCATATGATTTGGAATGGAAATCGAAGATAAAAGTGGTGGCTATAGTCACACTAAACCATAAACATGAGTTTTATAAAAATTTTGATATGAATGATAAGAGGCAATCCTTCATTATAAGCATATAGCATATTTTCTTTCTTTCTCTATCATACCTTTTTTTTTGCTTATTTTTTTTTAAAATTTTGGCAAAGATAACTAATACAAATATGCTTAAAATATCTTCTTTTTGAGAAAATTCTTTTCTTTGAAGCTCTCCATGCAATAAACCAATCACACTATTTAAAAATTTAAATAAAACTCAAAGTGTTAGTGTGATTCAAATAGGTTTGGAAATTTTGGCTTTGGTGAAAAATTTGATAAGTGGAGGTGACAATAAAACATGGGAAAAGGCTCAAAAGAGGCTAACAAAGGGTTTCTTTTTAAGGGTTGGCATGAAGGCTCAAACTTAAACAAAAAATGGCCTAAATCATTTTCATTGCTCCTAAATTTATTTAAAGCATAAGTTTTGAAGGATTTCAAAAAGTAAGCCCTAGATATTAAATAAAGACTAATGAACTTATCCTGAAAATAAGAATACTAAGAGTCTAGGATTATTCACATTTACTACACTAATCAAAAGTTAACCTTGCAAAATATATCTAAAAATGAAGAGGAAAATAGTGGATGAAGAATTTTTTAAGAAAGTAAAGAAGATAAAAGAGAAAACAATAAGGAAAGTACACGATTTTAGAATAACTTTTCACATTAACATGCTACCTGGAATTAGAACACTACATGAGTCAACAATTTACTTGTGAAACATAATTAAAAAGTTGGATTAGAAATTTTGAAATTAACTAAGGCTATATAAAATATTTTGGGAAAAACAAAACATAAAGCAAGGGGTACTATTGATTTTACCAAAATCTAATTTAGACTACTAAAACAAAAGAAAAGAAAAGAAAAGAAGACATTCTCCCCCAAGCTTACGATAAACATTGTACTCAATGGAAAAGGAGAGTGAAGGAAGGGGTAACTAAGAAAAGAAACTAAAACTGAAAAATTGAAACAGGCACTTCCCTAGATTTATGGGCTTGAAAGGATGTGTGATGCCTCTCCCCCTTATTGGCGCTTTGGATCTTCATGAAATATAATCTTGAATTTTTCTTGAAATCAGCAACGTTGAAGCAGATGATCGCCGAAGTTGAGAGTATCGGAGCCGCCCAGGGCCAAACAACAAATTTTAAAAACCGTGGGTTGCCTCCCAAGAGCGCCCTCTGTTTAATGTCGTTTGAGCTCGACTAAAAGAATATAGTTCAAAAGTAAGTCCAAATTATTACAGTCCATACAAAAGAAGTTTTTCACTGTCCATGTCAACATTGTCACCAGAAAAATAAAGTTGTAGACGCTGCCCATTAACCTTGAAATCACCCTTATCTAAGTGTGATATCAAAACAGTTCCATACGGATAAGCTTCCTTTACATTAAAAGGACCTGACCATCTAGATTTTAATTTCCCAGGAAATAAACGTAGACGAGAATTATAAAGCAATACTTGGTCGCCTGGTTTAAATGTTTTCGGGTGCCTTAAATTTTTATCGTGAAAGAATTTCGTTCGTTCCTTATATAATTTATTATTTTCATACGCATTGGAGCGCCACTCATCGAGTTCGTTGAGTTGGAATTTTCGAAGATCGGCGATGGAGTGGGGATCAAAATTTAAAAATTTAAGGGCCCAGAAAGCACGATGTTCTAATTCGACCGGTAAATGGCATGATTTCCCATATACTAACTGATACGGTGTACAACCGATGACGGTCTTGTACGCTGTTCGGTAAGCCCATAAAGCATCATCTAATTTATATGACCAGTCTTTACGTGAGGTGGAAACAGTCTTTTCTAAAAGACATTTGATTTTTCTATTTACTACCTCGACCTGGCCGTTAGTTTGGGGGTGGTATGCAGTTGAAAGCTTATGTGTAACGCCATACTTAAAAAGTGTTTTTGCAAGTTGTGCGTTACAAAAGTGCGAACCCCTATCGCTAACGATGGCCCTAGGAGTACCGAATCGAGAAAATAATTTTTTTAAGAAAATAATAACGACTCGGGAGTCATTGGTAGGAAGAGCTTGGGCCTCTGCCCATCGAGATACGTAATCTACCGCAACTAAGATGTATTTATTCCCATGGCTAGAAGGAAGAGGACCTACAAAATCAATTCCCCAAAGGTCAAAAACTTCGCACTCGAGGAAATAATTTTGCAACATTTCATTTTTATTAGAGATATTGCCGGACCGTTGCAGCTATCGCACCGACTTACAAAAGATTGGGCATCTTTAAAAAGGCTAGGCCAATAAAAGTCTGCACTTAGTACTTTGTGAGTGGTCCGATTGGCTTGATAGTGCCCACCGGTTGGTCCTTCATGTAAGTGTTTTAAAATATTTTGTCCTTCTTCGAAAGAAACACATCTCCTTACTACTTGGTCGGCACAAACTCGAAACAGATATGGGTCCTCCCAAAAATAATTCTTCAGGTCAGAAAAGAATTTCTTCTTTTGCTGATAGGAGAATTCTTTTGGGAGGACTCAAGCTACTAAGTAGTTGGCGAAGTTTGCAAACCAAGGAGAAGGAGTAGTGTTGATTGAAAATAACTTCTCGTCGGGAAAATAATCATTAAAAGTTTGTTCATTTAAATTTTCAATAAACGGGTTATCTAATCGTGAAAGATGGTCCGCGGCCAAATTTTCAGCTCCCTTTTTATCTCGGATTTCCAAGTCAAACTCCTGGAGGAGTAAGATCCAGCGAAGTAAGCGTGGTTTGGCATATGGTTTAGAAAGTAAATATTTGAGGGCCGAGTAGTCCGTAAAAACGATAATTTTTGAAAGCGTAATATAAGATCGAAATTTGTCGAACGCAAAAATAACTGCTAATAATTCTTTCTCTGTTGTGGTATAGTTCTCTTGTGCGGATGTAAGCATTTTACTTGCGTAGAAAATTGGGTGGAAGTTTTTAGATATACGTTGTCCTAAAACGGCTCCCACCGCAAAGCTATTTGCATCGCACATGATTTCGAATGGAAGGTCCCAGCTGGAGCAATCATAATTGGCACATTTATTAACTTATTTTTGATTAATTGAAAAGCAGATAAGCAGGTATCATCAAAAATAAATGGAGTGTCTTTTTCTAAAAGATGAGTGAGGGGTTTGGTAATTTTCGAAAAATCTTTTATAAATCGCCGGTAAAAACCGGCATGTCCTAGAAAGCTTCTTATGGACTTAACATTGGTTGGCGGTGGCAGTTTTTCGATCACTTCTATTTTTGCTTCATCGACCTCAATTCCTCTTGCTGATATCTTATGACCTAAAACCAATCCCTCCTGCACCATGAAATGGCATTTTCCCCAGTTCAGGGCGAGATTGGTCTCCTCACATCGTTCTAACACTTTTTCTAAATTTTGTAAACAAAAATCGAAGGAATCACCAAACACGGAGAAGTCGTCCATAAAGACCTCCATAATACTTTCTACGTACTTGTCAAAAATGGCCAACATACACCGTTGAAATGTTGTCGGTGCATTGCATAAGCCAAACAGCATTCTTCGATAGGCGAAGGTGCCGAAAGGACAAGTAAACATCGTTTTCTACTGGTCCTCGGGCGAGATGGGAATTTGGAAGTAGCCCGAGAGACCATCGAGGAAACAATAAAAGCTATGGCCGGATAATCGTTCTAAGATTTGATCGATGAATGGCAAGGGGAAATGGTCCTTGCGGGTGGCATCGTTCAATTTGCGATAATCAATACACATACGCCACCCAGTCACCGTCCGTGTTGGGATTAAGTCATTATTGTCGTTTAACACTACCGTGATCCCTCCCTTTTTAGGAACTACTTGGACGGGGCTCACCCATTTGCTATCTGAAATTGGATAGATAATTCCTGCGTCTAATAATTTCACGACCTCACCCTTTACTACTTCTTTCATGTTTGCGTTTAATCGGCGTTGAGGTTGAATAGAATTATGTGAATTATCTTCCATTAGAATTTTGTGCGTGCTGAAAGATGGACTTATACCCTTAATATAAGAAATCTGCCAAGCAATTGCTTGGCGGTGCTTTTGTAAAACTTTTAGCAATTTGGCATTTTCAGATTCACTTAGATGGGGCGACACTATTACTGGTAACTTAGAGTCTTTTTCTAAAAACTCATATCTTAAATGATTGGGTAGTTCTTTAAGTTCTAATGTGGGAGGTTCCTCGTACCAAGATTTGAAAGATTTTTCTTTTTCAAAAGTGATCTCTTCAAAAATTTTTGATTTATTTTGAAAATTTGAGGGGGTGGGAGCAATGGCCATTTCCATTTCATGTAATATTTCAGTTGAGGTGCTTGAAAAAGAAGAAGAATTTTCAGAAATACAAAAAGATGGGTCTTCTCTTAACACATCTAAGAAAAAACACGAATCATCATTTTCTAGGGTATTTTTCATAGAGGGTGTTATGGAGAAGGTCACTTCATCATCTCCAACTCGGAGGAACAACTTACCATTACTCACATCGATGATAGCACGGGAGGTGGCAAGGAAGGGGCGGCCAAGGATTAGGGGAACCTCGACATCCTCTTCAATGTCCAAAATGATAAAATCCACCGGGAAGATGAATTTGTCTACCTTTACGAGCACGTCCTCCACAATTCCCAGCGGATATTTTATCGCCTAATCTGCTAGTTGTATACTCATACATGTGGGGCTAAGGGTGCCCACTCCTAACTTCTTAAACAAGGAGAATGGCATCAAATTGATGCTCGCACCTAAGTCGGCCAACACGTTCTTTACAAATAAATCACCAAAGAGGCATGGGATAGAAAAACTACCCGGATCGTTAGCCTTTTTCGGTAATTTATTTGTTAGGACGGCGGAACACTCAGCGTTTAAAGATACGTGCGATAGATTTTCTAGCTTTTTCTTATTAGTTAGAAGATCCTTCAAGTACTTAGCGTACTTGGGCATTTGTGAAATCGCTTCATGGAAGGGCAAATTGATGTGTATTTGCTTAAACATTTCCAGGAAGCGATGATATTGATCATCTAATTTTTCTTTGTTGAGTTGAGAAGGATAAGGCAGGGCGGGGTTGTTTTTGAAAATAAGAGGTGGAGTGATAAAATCTGTTTGAGTGAGTGGTGTTTTTAAAATAGGGGCGGATCTTGCCTCGGGCTCTTCGCTAACCGGACCGGATATTTGCTTCCCACTCCGAAGAGTTACAGCTTTCACTTGCTCTCTCGGGTTGCGCTCGGTGTTAGCGGGAAGATTCCCGGGCGGTCGCTCAGATATTATTTTGGCGAGCTGCCCTATTTGGTTTTCTAGATTTTTAACGGATCCGGCTAAGTTCCGGACAATGGCTTCATTCGTACTTATATATTTTGAAAACATCTCCTCCAAAGATGGAGGTTTTTGAAAGTTAACAGGGGGTGGAGGTGGTGTAAATTCATTTTGTAGAGGCGGGCGAGTTGTGTTTGCAGGATTACTCCAAGAAAAGTTCGGGTGATTACGCAGCGCAGGATTATAATTATTCGGTAATTGAAAACCAGGTGCATGAAAATTAGAAGCAGCAGAATAATTATTATAAGCATTTCTATTGCCTATGTAATCAGCTTGTTTGGAGGTGGCTTTTGCGAATTCCCAAACCTGAGGTGCGGAAGGATCATTCATTTCCGATATCTTTTTGCTAAGCATTTCCACTTGTAGTGCCAGCTGGGAGACGTTATCCACTTCGTACATACCTGCAGGTTTGTTTGGGCGGGATCTTGGCACATTCCACTGATAGGTGTTCATGGCCATATCCTCAAATAGCTCAAGAGCGGCTTCCGGGGTTTTATTATTTAAGGTACCACCGGAAGCGGCATCTATCATTTGCTTAGTATGTTGATTTAGCCCGTTATAAAACGTATGCACATGTAACCATACAGGCATAGAGTGATGAGGGCAACGTCTTAAGAATTCTTTATACCTTTCCCAGGTATCATATAGCGTTTCAGAATCTATTTGCCAAAAAGAAGAAATATCATTTCTAAGCTTAGCATTTTTCGCAGGTGGAAAATACTTAGTTAGAAATTTTTCAGTTAACTGGGCCCAAGTGGTGATAGAACCTCTAGGTAGAGTCGTCAACCACTACTTAGCCTTTGTTCTTAAAGAAAATGGGAAGAGTCTTAGCCTAATTGCATCATCCGTAACACCATTTATTTTGAAGGTGTCACAGATTTCAAGGAAGCTAGCAATATGTGCGTTCGGATCTTCATCTTGTAACCCGTCGAACTGCACCTATTGCTGCACCATGTGAATTATGCTGGGCTTTAGTTCGAAATTATTATTAGCTACGGCAGGGCGGATTATACTAGTTTCCGTCCCTTCCAGGTTAGGCCTTGCATAATGGGACATAGTCCATTCAGGGGCCGCAACCATGTTGGGGACTTCATTTTGGTTAGGTTCGCCCATATTAACAACCGACTCCGAATCCTCAGCCAGTTCTTGGAATGTAGGATCTTGAACTTGCGATTTTCTCCGAAGAGTACGCTCAAGTTCTTGGTCCAAGTCTACAAGTTCTGAAGGATTTGTGCGGGTCATAAACTAGAAAGAGAGAAGGGAAATTGAGAAATTCGAAAAAGAAAAGGTCTTTTTTTTGAATTAATTTTTTTGAAGAAAGAGGAGAGAAAAGGAGGTGATAAAAGTAATATATTCGTTCTTTCAAAATATCAACAAAAAGCGAGTCCCCGACAACGACGCCAAAAACTTGGTGATTAAAATTCCGCTTGCACGAAATAAAATCCGAACTAGCAATCCGAGAAGGCAAGTATACCTATCGAACTGTAGTATAGGAACACAAGTGTCGCATTAAAATCCGGGAACCGTTGATTACTTATACTCAAACGAATTACTACTATTTTATCTTAATAATTTTTTTGGAAGGTTTTGTTTGCTAAGTTGAAATAAAAGCTGGATAAAAGTACGACTAAACGATGATTAAGAAGTAGCACTCGATCTTGACTTACTTTGGCTTAAGTTGATCAAAATTCAAAAGCAAACTTAAAACTTAATAAAGTAAGGGCAGCTTGACCGTGGGGGTTCCTATAGTTTGAACATGCTTCTCTCGAAGATATGCCCAACTGAGTTTTGGAAAATCCGACCGAACTCTCGTCCCCTATTCGAATACCTAAAACTCGCTTTAAGTGGTGAACCCCGCTATTGGATTTGACTCCAATCCAGGAGATTTACATCATCTCTCTCGAGAAATGCGTGCAACTCTCTTTACTCTTAAGTGCTCACTTCAGACTATCGGCCTCTCGGCTAGCCAAGAATGAAAGCAAAGGTGGGGACTATATATCGATATTATATCTCCACTAAATTTTGATTAAGCGTAAATCTAAGGCCCAAGACTTTAGAAAGTAAAAGAGAGCTAAAGGATCATAACTTAATCAACTCATCCTCAGATCATCAAGATCGAGTACTATGAGGATTTAGTTACTCATGGTGGAGGGGTAGGAGAGAGAAATGAGGAAGATATTAAGAGAACAAAAACATACGATTTTTATTAAAAGAGAGTTCGACTGAGGATATATTTGCATGGAAACCCTACTAAGCATTAGCAATACACTATGAAAGGAAATTACAAAGGCATTACAACATTCATATGAAAACTAGAAAGAGAAGTGCATTGAAATAAGAGAGAGAGAGAGAATACAAAAATAACATGAAAATCACTGAAAATAAAGTAGTAGCACCCTTTCTCTCTCCAAAAACTGATTGGTGAAAGCTTGGAGACCTTCCCAATTTATAGAAAATTTTCTGCCTCGGTCACGCCCCCTAGTCACGCCCATGTACTTGGGGCGTGACCTGTTAATCAATTCTGTGGCTTGGGTCAGGTCCGGCACATGATTCTGGCGTGATTTGATGGGTCACGCCCCCAGGTCACGCCCGTGACTTGGGGGCATGGCTAATTCGGTGGTCAGCTGGTCATGGGCGCTGGCACGCGATCATGGGCGCTGACGGCTGGCTGACATGGCAGTCACGGGTGGAAGTCACGGGCCTGACTGGAGGCACGCCCGTGTAACAGAGGCGTGTCCTCCATTTTTTTGCGGCTGGGCGAATCTGATTGCACGGTGAGCTGGTCACGGTCTGGTCACGGGCGTGACTTGTGTGTCACGCCCGTGTACTTTGGGCGTGTCTGACCAAAACTTCTGAATTATGACAGCAGCAATTTACACGCCCTAGGTCACGGGTGTGATCCCCAGGTCACGGACGTGACCTAGGGCGTGACCTAGGAAAATCTGCATTTTTGACCTAAAAATTCAGAAAACTTAAGTTAGCACTAAAAATAGGAAAATGACCAAAAATTGCATTTAGAGAAACAATAATAAGCAAAAATTAAGAGTAGATAACCTAAAAATAACCTAATTAAACTAACTAGATTTAGCACTATCAAGCATAAGAACTACTAAAACATGAAAATAAAACATGAAAAGAAGAGTCTAAGTCCTAAAAATTTGCTCCAAAATTCCTCCTTAAACATCTGCTGGAACTGGCTTTTTATAGCTGCAAAATTGAGGTTACACGCCCTCGGTCACGCCCGTGACCAAGGGAGTGTAAGGCGCGCGATCTTCTCGGTGTGGAAAGGACGCCGTCTGGCTTTAATGTAGGAGAAATTTGCGCATCATGCCCTAAGTCACGCCCGTGACCTAGGGCGTGTAACCTTAAAATCTAGCTTCTGGCGGAAATCTTTGGCGGGAAGGAGCGCTGTTGAACATTCGTCGATCTCAGCCATTTCGTCGATCTCAACATTTTTGTCGAACGCAGTAGCCATTTCGTCGATCTCAGCGTGTTCGTCGAACGCAACATTTTTGTCAAACGCAGCAGCCATTTCGTCTAACGCAGCAGCGATTTCGTCGATCTCAGCGTTTTCATCGAACGCAGCATTTTCGTCGAATGCAGCAGCCAGGCGCAGTTCGTCGATCTCAGCGGTTCGTGGCCGTGACTTGGATGTCACGCCCTTGGTCACGCCCTTGACCTGGGGCGTGTACTTGGCGAATCTTCACGGAATGGGTCCGAAGTGGTGGCAGCAGGTCTAGAACACATCTTAGGCTGTCACGCCCTTGCTCACGCCCGTAGCCTTGGGCGTGTACTTGACATTTTTGCTCAAAGTGCCCAGAAAAGTGTTTCAAAACACAGAAAAGGCTTAAGTTAGTTTATAAAATTAGAAGAGAACATATTAAATAAGAAAATACATATAAATTATATAAATTCATACTAAAACTACATTAAAATTATATTAAAAGATGAGTACAAAAAGTACTCATCAAACACCCCCATACTTGAGCTTTTGCTATTCCAGAGCAAAAGAGTGAGGAAAGAATTACAAGACATCGATATTATTTCTAATTGACTAAATTTTTTATTAAACCAAGAATAAGTCAAAAGCAAATTTTAGGAATTCAAGAATTAAGTCATAAATTATGTTGATAATTTAAAAAGAGAAATTTGTTTAGCTGACTACTTCTCAAGATAACTATTTAGCAATCGAAATTATAGAAATTTTCAAACAAAATTAGATTGAAATTATAGACACTCTAACATAGAAGAAACTTAAGGAAAAGACACCTACCAAAATATTGCTCTCTTAATAATTTAGTTTAGGACTAGAAACAATAAAATTCGCTAGGGATGGGTTTGAACGAAATGGCAAAATGAAGAGTTCTTGAATAGAGGTGATGAATTTTATCCTCTCACCTCATTTGAATAGGAATTTGTATATGTTTAGGAAAATAATGAATTTTATCCTCTTATTTTCCATGCCATATAATCTTTTAAAAATTCTCTTCAATTAAAAACCCAAAATGTATATGTTTAGATGTAATGAATTTTATCCTCTTACATCATGACATATAATCTTTTAAATGATTTTGGGTGCATATGTTTAGGAAATAATGAATTTTATCCTCTTATTCCCATGACATATGATCTTTTTTCTACTTTTTTTTATTTGCCAACAAAGGGTAAGGGTAACAAAATACTTCTAGTTTATAAATTAAGCTATTTTGAGAGCAAATTTTTGGTGGAATGAAATTTCCTAAGATCTTAAAGTTAAAAGAGAATATAATAGGAATCTAGAGGTGTTTAGCCAATTTACCACAAAGTGAAGCTATTTAAAAGTAAAAGGAGGAGTAGTGTTAAATAGATTCTCTAATCAAATTAAAAACATAAAATGTTTCTTAAAACTAAATTTCTTCAAATTTAAATTTAACAAATTCTGATAAAACCAAAAATTAGCTAAATTAAAAATGTAAGAATACTTATAATCAAACCTCAAACTAAATTTCTAGAACAATAAAAACAACAAGGCTAGGCATATTTATTATTATTTTTTTAATATAATATTTCTTGGAGTTCCCGAGGGCTACCCGGTGAAGGGTTCGCAAGGTACTAGGAGCTGTGATGGGAGTTCAAGCCCAAAGCGCCCTTTCCAAGAATTTAGATTTTTATAATTTAAATTTTTTTATATATATTTTTTTTCAAATAAAAATACTATGAACGCATACTATGAACGCAAAGCTACACCCCCATACTTAAAATTAAACATTGTCCCCAATGTTTAAAACTAAGTATGAAGAACACTTGAAAGAAAAGAAACTTTAAGAAAAATACATAAAATTAAAGATAAGCAAGGGGTGCCTCCCAAGAGCGCTTTCTTTTTCCCGTCTTTAAGCTAGACGGTTAGTGTTAGGAAAAAGGAAAATAAAAAGAGAAGTGGACAGGCAACTCCCCTAATTCACGCGTAGGTGAATGTGTCGGCGTCAGTCGCACGGCTACTCCTCCGCTTAACATGTGATTCTTCATTTGTTTTTGATCTTAAATTTCAAATCCAAATCACCTATACATACCTGAGGTGATTTGAATTTATACCGATGAGCGGCATATGGATCGTCAATTATTTGGGTAGCAACGACTTATCTTCAACCTGAAAATTGTTAGTGTATAAAGAATCACAAATAAACGATTCAGATAATTTTTCGCAAGGAGGAGGCGCTCGCGAAAATATAAAATTAAGCTCCGGTTGTTCCTTTTCTAAAATAAAATTTTCATTAGAGAAATCTAGTGTATTACCAAGCGGAATAAAATATTTGGACACAAAATTTTCATGAATTTTCGGTTGAATTAAAATAGAAGAGATTTGCGAAAATTCATGAAAAAGAAAAGAAGATCCGGGTGAAGTAGGGGAAGAAACTTGCTCTTCTTCTGTTTCATCCGGGGTGCCCAAAACATTAAGAATTTCTTGGTAAGAGAATTTTTCTTCATATTTGGGAAAGGAAACTATGGGAGTACATGAGCAATCTTGTTCCTCCATAACTAAATTTTCCAAAGACAAGGAAAAAACACTAGAAGAAAGAAAACTCTCATCTAAATTCTGGGGTGGAGTATCAAATTGAAAAGCGGACATTCCCCAAAATTAGAGTACGAAAATTGCGGCGCAAAATAAGATGAATAAGAATTCGGATCGAAAGATTTATCTTCATCGCTCCGAGAGCTATCCGGGTGACCTTGCCCCCAAGAATAATCTACTTCGGGGCTATAAGACAAATTATTAGAAGCCGAAAAATTATTCTCATGAAAATTAGAAAAATTATTTTCCTCTAAATTTTGGGGGGCAGTATCAATTTGAATTTGCGGAATTTCCCCCAAATTAGAGAACGAAAACTGCGGTGTATAAGAAGAAAAACAAAAATTTGTGTCTAAAGATTTGTTTTCGTCGCTCCGAGAACTATCCTGGTGAGCTTGCCACCAAGAATAATCAACTTTGGAGCTAGAAGAACAATTATTAAATGCCAAAAATTTGTTCTCATTATTATTAGAAAAATTATTTTCATCAAAGTTTGAAAATTTATATTCATTAAAAGATGAAAAATTACGATCATAATTATTATCAAAATTATTTGCATAATATTGAGGATAATTATTTTCATAATAATTATTTTGAGCATATGAATGTAAATAACATTCTCACTTTGATAAGACGCATTACAATAATAACAATTATTTTGGCGTTTTTGTGCCGCTTCCAAAAGATATACTTGGCTTTGAAGCTCGACAACTTTTACGGCCAATTCAAGTGATTGCATAATAAAAAATAAAAAGGAAATAAACTTTACTCAAATGAATGGAATTTTAAAAATATTTTTATTATAATTTTTTTTTCAAAAAGTAGGTTAAATTAGTCCCGGACTTCCCAAGGTCAACCCGGTGAAGGGCTCGCAAGGTACAAGAGGCTGTGATGGGAATCCAAGCCCAAAGCATCCTTTCTGAGAATTTAGATTACGCTTTTTAAGATTTTTTTTTAAATTTTAAAGAGAAGGGGGAGAAGAAAGAGAACGATAAAATTAATAAATATTTCTTTTTTCGAAATATCATCCGTGCCCCGGGCAATGGCACCAAAAACTTGATGCGCAAAACAATATCCGCAAACGATAATGGCAAGTGTACCGTATCGAATGTAGTATAGGTTATAAGAATCCAAGGTCGTATTAGACTCGGGGCGGTTGAGTACTCTTACTTCAAGAAAATCTCTATTATTCTATCAATTAAAACTTTGGAGTTGGTATCAAAAGAAATAAAAAAGGGGCATGAAGAAGAAAGAAGAGAATGAGAAAACAAAAGAACTATTTTATTAACAGCAAAATGAAAAGAAATTACAACTATTGAATTGAAAGTACAATTACAAGAAATAAAGGAGGAGCATAAGAACTACTAAAACATGAAAATAAAACATGAAAAGAAGAGTCTAAGTCCTAAAAATTTGCTCCAAAATTCCTCCTTAAACATCTGCTGGAACTGGCTTTTTATAGCTGCAAAATTAAGGTTACACGCCCTCGGTCACGCCCGTGACCAAGGGCGTGTAAGGCGCGCGATCTTCTCGGTGCGGAAAGGACGCCGACTGGCTTTAATGCAGGAGAAATTTGCGCGTCACACGCTAAGTCACGCCCGTGACCTAGGGCGTGTAACCTTAAAATCTGGCTTCTGGCGGGAATCTTCGGCGGGAAGGAGCGCTGTTGAACATTCGTCGATCTAAGCCATTTCGTCGATCTCAGTGTTTTCGTCGAACGCAGCAGCCATTTCGTCGATCTCAGCGTGCTCGTTGAACGCAGCATTTTTGTCGAACGAAGCAGCCATTTTGTCGAACGCAGCAGCCATTTCGTCGATCTCAGCATTTTCGTCGAACGCAGCATTTTCGTCGAACGAAGCAGCTAGGCGCAGTTCATCGATCTCAGCGGTTCGGGGCCGTGACTTGGATGTCACGCCCTTGGTCACGCCCGTGACCTGGGGCGTGTACTTGACAAATCTTCACGGAATGGGCCCGAAGTGGCGGCAGTAGGTCTGGAACACATCTTAGGCTATCACGCTCTTGGTCACGCCCGTGACCTTGGGCGTGTACTTGACATTTTTGCTCAAAGTGCCCAGAAAACCTGAAAAACACAGAAAAGGCTTAAGTTAGTTTATAAAATTAAAAGGGAACATATTAAATAAGTAAATACCTATAAATTATATAAATTCATATTAAAACTACATTAAAATTATGCTAAAAGATGAGTACAAAAAGTACTCATCAATCAACTAGTACACCGAGAAAGTTTAAGTAATTGCAGCGGAAAATACTTGATTTAGTTCACTTAAGGTCCTAAATGCACGTGAAGACAGGACATAAAGTAAATGATATGCACATATCTAGGCGTAGTATAAGTACAGAAAATATCTTTTAGGCGACTTTACAGATAAGGATTTCAGTAAAAAGGTATGCACTGTGGATGAAAGAAAAACCATTTTTATTTCTATAATGCACCTAGACATAAATCATTCCCAGAGAGCAAGATACTTAAGATCCAAAAAGTAGTAGCAATTAACTGGCAAGTAAACTATAAAGTATCAAAAGGGCATACCGGGCGTCAACAACCTGACACTAACCTGTTGGCTCCAAACTAGCATGTCTGAACACAAGAGAAAACTAACCACAACTACCTCACAACAACGGGGTAAAATAACAACTAAAACTCCCGAAGACTCCAGGCTACACCACTAGCAGCTAAGGCTCTGAACCAGAGGCATTCAATAAAATAAAGAACGCCTCAGCAAGGGATTACAAGTGGCAGAAAAACAAGAAGAAAAGTAAATAAGGCATAAGGGGTACCAACCCAAGCCATATTTACCGAAAGAGGAGCTCCAAACAAAGAACTAAGCAAGCATCAAGTGCACCAAAATGCCATAAAGAGGAACAAACAAAGTTCATTTATCTTGTTAAATTTTATTACAGAGACTGATCAGCTCAAATTAAACGGGTAGCGCTCCTTTATCCTCTGCCAACCCAAAATGCCAAAAAATAAATGGGTGGTGATACTTTATCCACTGCCACCCAAAAAGCCAAAACCAGGTGGTGGTCCTTTATCCACTGCCACCCAAAAATAATTAAATTAAGATTCAATTAAGGCACGGGATGTAACCCGAGATATCAGCACCATAACACCCTAAGAATAAGGTCACAGATAAAGTAAACACTGCAAAAGATGATTCATAAGAGAAGACATAAGTCATTCAGCCACAACGGGTACGAGGTTTTAAAGAATAGAAGTAATCAGAGGCATAACTCAAGCATTAAGAAGTAGAGAGCAATTCTTGAGAATCCAATGGTCAAGATACAAGGGTTTCAAGAGAAGTCAAAGACAAAGAACAAGAGGTTCTAGAGAGATCGAAGGGCAGGGAAAAACATTTCTCGAGAGATTAGAAGCAGGGAAAGAAAACTGCATCTCGAGAAATTAAAGCAGGGATCAAGCATTTCTCGAGAAAGAAAGGGGCATGGATAAAATATTTCTCGAGAAATTAAAGTAAAGGAAGAGTTGATCTCGAGAATCTAAATCAAGGGAAAAGTCTCCCGAGAGAATCAAGGCAGGGTCTAAGCTTCTCGGGATAAAAGTTCTCGAGAATAGAAATGCAGGAGAAAGGCTGCTCTCGAGAAATTAAAGCAGGAAGAAAAAAACAACAAAAAAAGTTCTCGAGAAGTCAAAGACCAGGACAAACAGTTCTCGAGAAATTAAAGGCTAAGATCATACATTTCTTGAGAACTCAATAAACAGCAGGAAGAAATATTCCAGGCCAACACAGTTCCACCAGGGAAAACATCAGATACATAAGGGAGAATAAAGACAGTGGTTGGAGTTGCTAGCTATCAAGAAACACTCAAAATGCAAACCAAAAGCACAGCAAGAACCCATAAACAAGGAAGAACAGTGCTTCAGGAAATAAGAAAGAAGGAGGAGAAAGACACTTGCCTCAAAACCCGGCTAACCACGAATTTCTCCGCTCCAAAAGCTAAAGATCTGGCCAAGAACTTACCCGAGCACAAAACCTGGAACCTTTCACATCAAAAGGAGGAGTTAGGTCACTACCTCAAACCCCAAAAATTCAAGAATAGGGAAAAGCTTACCTCTAAAATGAAGATCTCGCCGAGAGCTTTCCGAATCAACTCTCCACACGCGATTCCGACTACAACAACCCTAGAAATCGCCGGAACTCCTCGACAGGCCGCTCTAGCTCTCTCGCCCGCAAGAACTCTAGGTCAGCCGACAGGAAAGGAGATGAAAAGAATAAAACCTAAACTTAAGGTATAAATACTAAGCTCCCAGGAAATCGTCGAAGCCAGCCAGGAATTCGTCGAACGAACTCAGCCAGCAGATCTCCGAATGCAGCAAGCCCGTAGTTTGTCGAACGCAGACTGTCTGCAGTTCGAACGCAGGCTGCCTGCCGTTCGTCGAATGCAGGCTGCCTGTCGTTTGTCGAACGCAGGCTGCCTGCTGTTCATCGAACGCAGGCTGCAATACGGGTTGCAATACGGGCACCGAATCAAGAACAAGCCGACCACTACGCAAACACTTCCTCAGCTGGCTCACATGAAACACATCGTGAACATAAGGGGAGGAAGAAGGCAAATCCAATCTATAAGCAGACACTCCGACGCGCTCTACAACCTGGAAAGGTCCCATATACCGGGGGTCCAACTTGTGGTTCCTTCCAAATCTCTTAACGCCTGGCATCGAAGAAACTTTCAAGAACACCAAGTCTCCAACGGAAAACTCTAGATCCACCCTCCTCCGATTGTCATACTTCTCATACCGCTCCTGAGCAATGCAAAGCTTCTCGCGGATATGAGTAACAACAACGCTCATCTCTTCCAAAGCTTCTGGGCCTAACAACGGGCTCTCACCAACCATGGACCAAAAAAAGGGAGTTCGGCAACGCCTCCCATACAAAGCCTCAAAGGGGGCCATTTGCAAGCTTTCCTGATAACTGTTATTGTAGGAAAATTCCATCAATCCAAGACGCTTATCCCAAGATCCTCCATGATCCAAAATGTAGCACCTGATCATATCCTCCAAAATTTGATTTACTCTTTCAGTATGACCATTGGTCTGAGGATGATAAGCAGTAGAGTATCTAAGGTTAGTGCCCAAAGCTCCCTGTAAACTCTGCCAGAAATGAGACATATACCTGGAATCCCGATCTGACACAGTACCCACGGGCACCCCATGCAATCTGATGAATTCATTCAAATAAAGTTCTGCTATCTTCTCCATAGAAAAGCCGGTCTTAAAAGGTACAAAGCGAGCACACTTTGTCAATCTGTCAACTATGACCCATACCGAATCGTGTCCTGCGGGAGATCTCGGCAAACCGGTAATGAAGTTCATTGAAATACTCTCCCACTTCCAAGTTGGAATATCCAAAGGGTTTAATTTACCACCAGGCCTCTTATGATCTGCCTTAACACGCTGACAAGTTAAACATTCAGAAACATACCTTGCTATATCGCTTTTCATACCTGACCGCCAAACAATCTGCTTCAAGTCTTTATACATCTTTGTGGAGCTAGGATGATAGGAAACACTAGAATCATGCGCTTCACTACAGATTTTTGTTCGAATAACCTCAAATGTAGGAATACAATATCTACCTCGATACTTCAAAGTATCTTTATCATCAATTGAAAAATCTGGTAGCTCACCTTTTTCAGTTCTATTCCGGTGATGTTGCAAATTAGGATCTTCCTTCTGATGTAGTCTGGTGAGGGTAATCCAAGAGGGCTCTTCAGCTTCTAAACTCGAAGGCTCGGTACTACTACCGACTGAGATATCCATCAACATAAACTCCTCTACTAAGGACTGCACAGACAGATTGAAGATATGCGCGGTCTTTCTGCTCAGGGCATCGGCCACCACATTAGCCTTACCTGGATGATAGAAAATATCAACTTCATAATCCGCCATAAACTCCAACCACCTGTGTTGGCACAAATTCAGCTCTTTCTGGGTAAAGACATACTTCAAACTTTTGTGATCCGTATAAATCTTGCATGACACTCCATAAAGAAGGTGTCTCCAAAGCTGTAAAGCATAAATCACTATCGCAAACTCTAAGTCATGCGTAGGGTAATTCCTTTCATGAACTTTCAGTTGTCTGGATCCATACGCGATCACCTTTCCTTCTCGCATCAAAACACAACCAAGACCAACGTGAGATGCGTCTACATAAATGTCATACTCAACTCCCTCGGTCGGTAAAGCCGAAATAGGAGCACTGCACAAACGCCTCTTTAATTCTTGAAAAGCTCTTTCACAGGAATCGCTCCAAACAAAAGTTGCATTCTTCTGGGTAAGCTTAGTCAGAGGCGCTGACAGCACAGAAAATCCTTGAACAAATCTCCTATAATAACCTGCAAACCCTAAGAAACTCCTTATCTCCTTAGGCGTTGTAGGCGCCTTCCTATCCAAGACAGTGGAGATCTTTGCTGGGTCTACAGAAAATCTGTCCTTGCCCACTACATGACCCAGGAAGGACACTTGCGAAAGCCAGAATTCGCACTTACTCAGTTTCACATACAACTTGTGCTCTCTTAAGATAGAAATACTAAGCGCAAATGTGTAGCATGCTCCTCAGCACTTCTTGAGTATACCAACACATCATCAATGAAAACAACTACAAAATGATCTAGGAAGTCCTTGAACACATGGTTCATCATATCCATAAACGCAGAGGGTGCATTAGTCAAACCAAAAGACATCACGAGAAATTCAAAATGACCATATCGGGAACGAAAGGTAGTCCGAGGGATGTCTGACTCACGGATCCTCAACTGAGGGTAACCTGAACGAAGATCGATCTTTGAAAACACCGAACTACCATGCAACTGATCAAACAAATCATCGATTCGCGGCGACGGATATATATTCTTTATGGTTACCTTATTCAACTCCCTATAGTCTATGCACAACCTCATAGAACCATCCTTCTTTTTCACGAACAACAGTGGAGCACCCCAGGGCGAAGAACTTGGCCTAACGAAACCACAATGCAATAATTCATCTAACTGGGTACGCAACTCTTCCAGCTCGCGCGGGGCCATACGGTACGGTGCCTTAGCAATAGGACGAGTACCACGCTCCAGATCAATAACAAATTCCACATCTCTCTCAGGTGGGAGACCAGGAAGACTAACTGGGAAAACATCAGGAAAATCACATACCACCGGAACACCCTCGATACACGGCAAACCGCTAACAGTTTCTAACACAGAAACAAAGTTAGCAAAACAACCGGAATCTAAAAGTTTCCGAGCACATACCGCAGAAATAATTGAGGAGTCCTAGCGTGGAAAACCATACGCACTCATGGGTTGACCGTTGTCCATCTTGAAGTCCAAACGTTTAGCCTTGCATTGGATAACCGCATCATATCTGGACAACCAGTCCATGCCTATAATCGCATCGAAATCTTCCAGGTCTAGCACTTTTAAATCCGCAAAAGCTAAGATGTCACCTAAGAGGATAAGACAATTCTGGACACCCTGGTCCGACACCACGGAGTCGCCAGAAGGAAACTTAATGCGAAACGCATCTCCAATCTGATCGAGGATCAAACGATGACGCTCTACGAAAGCCCTAGCCACGAACGAGTGGGTAGCACCAGAATTGAAAAGGACACGCGCCCAATGGTTCTTTACCTTAAATTCTCCTATAACAATTGGATACATAACTAGCCGAACAGAAATTGAAACCAAGGATAAAGGATGAGAGTTAAATTAATATCTAACCTGAAATAACTTGGGTGGAATTCTGAGCTTCTCCCCTAGTCACCACATTCAACTTGCCGTTTCCTCTATCGTGATGTTGCGGCTGTAGCAGCGGCAAAGCCCGAAGTGGCACTGGATGTAGAGGCGGTTGGAAATGCGGGCATCTAGTCTTAACGCGCCCCTTCTGTCCACACTAAAAACACACCTTATCCTTAGACCAGCAATGGGCAACATCATGCCCATTTCACTTACAGAAGGTACATGTCAGATCTCCTCTGGGAGCGCTTTGTATTGCTGACACTTGCTGCTGCTTCTTAGCTCCTAACCTCTTGAAACATTTCTCGAACGGATAGCCCGGGCGACCACAGAAGCTACAAAATTCGCCACTTCTTTTCTTTGGAGCCTGGCTAGATACCTTGGGGGTTTCCCCCTCTTCGACTTTCCTCTTGTCCCTAATGCACCTCTATTCTTGGCGTTGTCGATAGCCTCGACTTTCAGCGCTTCTTCTACTACTTCAGCATAACTTTCAGATCTGTAAGCGCTAGCCAATTGATGAATGTCGCTACGAAGTCCTCCGAGAGAACGCTTTACTCTTCCTGCCTCAGAAGCCACTAAATCTGGAGCAAATCTGCTCAACTTACTGAATTCAATCTCATACTCACTAACCGTGAGTTGTCTTTGCTTCAGGTGCAGAAAATTATTCATTAGACGGTCTTGCTCGATCGACGGCAGGAACTTCTTTAACACCAATGCCTTAAACGACTCCCACGAACATCCGTCTACAAGGCATTCCCTCTCCCTGATCCACCAGCTCTTTGCAAGTCCCTTCAGTTGGTAAGCGGCGACCATCACTTTTTGGACTGCAGAGATTCACGAGTACGAAAACTTCTCCTCAATGACAACAAAACAGTCATCTAATGCCATGAAATCAGCTCTTCCGTCAAACGTAGGAGGTCCTAGTCGCTGGAAATGCGATATGAAGTTCATCTCTGGTGGCAGCAGAACTGGAGGCACCAAAGGAGCGGGAGGAACAGGTACAGTCTGATCAACTATAGGGTCCTGCACTACAGGCTGCTGCCCAGCGGCAGCAGTCATCAACGTCTGAATCTGCGATTGCATCGCAACTAACTGCCTGGACAGAGCCTCATTACTTTGTCGCAGACTTTCGATCATGGCCTCACTTTGCGCACCTGAAGACTCACCCTCCGATTGGGGAGTCAACCTCGTCGCAACACGCCTCCGAGACATCTCTGCTAATACGCATAAATCTATAATTAAAACTTAACCCTAAACTAGAACTACACTGCTTGGTTCAGAACACACATGTACAGCTACTGCCATTGCTACCGCCTTGCTCTGGGATTTTCATGTTGTTATGCTAAAATTGGGGATGATACTACATCACCCCTCTTGACTCATGTGCAAGGGTCATGAATGCATGAATTTTCTGTTCATTTTGAAATCATGGGTGTACATGTGTCATCATATAAGTCTTTAACTTCGCACGCATGCTTATGTAATGCTATGCAATGTATGTTGTGCTAATTCTAATAAAGGCCTTACTGCATGTTATGAGCGGCGTACACATGAAATATTATGCATCCCATACTACATAATATTGCATTTAACGAAAGAGAAAACGTGCTAATGGGCATCCATGTGATGATGGTTATGCATCCCATACTACATAACCGTCACATGTTGCCACCTATGGTGGATCCATATACAAACACATATTATGCATCCCATACTACATAATATACCCCGTATACTTCTTATCATGCTATGAGTGTAGTGTTCATGCTTCGACCAAGACATACTGATGACACATCGGTGTGTGTATGCAATGAAACCAAACAACTATACTATATCAAAATTTGTTGCTCGACCTTTGTCGAACAACCTAGCTCTGATACCAACTGTCACAACCAGCATTTTCTCTGAATTTAGGAATATCAGAGTAAAAGAAAATACGCGTCATGATGCCACATCATGCAGGAGACAACTGCAGACGCTCAGGTGGAAACCTATTACTTGCATAATCAAAACATGTTTCTCTTCGGGTACTCGCGTTATGTTTTATACCTGCTTTGAGTTCTCTTTTGCAGAGATTAGCAGGTGTCCGCGAGTTCTCTTCAGGTACTCGCGTTATGTTATATTTCATACCTGCTTTGAGTTATCTTTTGCAGAGATTAGCAGGTGTTCGCGAGTTCTCTTCAGGTACTCGCGTTATGTTATATTTCATACCTGCTTTGAGTTCTCTTTTGCAGAGATTAGCAGATGCTCGCGAGTTCTCTTCAGGTACTCGAATTATGTTATATTTCATACCTGCTTTGAGTTCTCTTTTGCAGAGATTAGCAGGTGTTCGCGAGTTCTCTTCAGGTACTCGCGTTATATTTTATACCTGCTGTGAGTTCTCTTTTGCAGAGATCAGCAGGTATTCGCGAGGTCTCTTCAGGTACTCGCGTTATGTTATATTTCATACCTGCTTTATGTTCTCTTTTGCAGAGATTAGCAGGTGTTCGCGAGTTCTCTTCAGGTACTCGCGTTATGTTTTATACCTGCTGTGAGTTCTCTTTTGCAGAGATTAGCAGGTGTTCGCGAGGTCTCTTCAGGTACTCGCGTTATGTTTTATACCTGCTTTGTGTTCTCTTTTGCAGAGATTAGCAGGTGTTCGCGAGTTCTCTTCAGGTACCCGCGTTATGTTTTATACCTGCTTTGAGTTCTCATTTGCAGAGATTAACAGGTATTCGCGAGGTCTCTTCAGGTACTCGCGTTATGTTTTATACCTGCTTTGTGTTCTCTTTTGCAGAGATTAGCAGGTGTTCGCGAGTTCTCTTCAGGTACTCGCATTATGTTGTATACCTGCTTGGAATTCTCTTTTGTAGAGGTTAGCAGGTGTTCGCGAAGTCTCTTCAGGTACTCGCGTTATATTATATTTCATACCTGCTTTGAGTTCTCTTGTGCAGAGATTAGCAGGTATTCACGAGTTCTCTTCAGGTACTCGCGTTATGTTTTATACCTGCTTTGACTTCTCTTTTGCAGAGATTAGCAGGTGTTCGCGAGGTCTCTTCAGGTACTCGCGTTATGTTTTATACCTGCTTGGAATTCTCTTTTGTAGAGGTTAGCAGGTGTTCGCGAGTTCTCTTCAGGTACTCGCGTTATGTTTTATACCTGCTTTGAGTTCTCTTTTGCAGAGATTACAAGGTGTCCGCGAGTTCTCTTCAGGTACTCGCGTTATGTTTTATACCTGCTTTGAGTTCTCTTTTGTAGAGATTAGCAGGTGTCCGCGAGTTCTCTTCAGGTACTCGCGTTATGTTATATTTCATACCTGCTTTGAGTTCTCTTTTGCAGAGATTAGCAGGTGTTCGCGAGTTCTCTTCAGGTACTCGCGTTATGTTATATTTCATACCTGCTTTGAGTTCTCTTTTGCAGAGATTAGCAGGTGTCCGCGAGTTCTATTCAGGTACTCGCGTTATGTTATATTTCATACCTGCTTTGAGTTCTCTTTTGCAGAGATTAGCAGGTGTTCGCGAGTTCTCTTCAGGTACTCGCGTTATGTTTTATACCTGCTGTGAGTTCTCTTTTGCAGAGATCAATAGGTATTCGCGAGGTCTCTTCAGGTACTCGCGCTATGTTATATTTCATACCTGCTTTGAGCTCTCCTTTGCAGTGATTAGCAGGTGTTCGCGAGTTCTCTTCAGGTACTCGCGTTATGTTTTATGCCTGCTTTGAGTTCTTTTTTGCAGAGATTAGCAGGTGTTCGCGAGTTCTCTTCAGGTACTCGCGTTATAGATTCTCTTTCACTTGTTTTCAAGTTCTCTTTCGTAGAGAGAATAGCAGGTATTCGCGAGTTCTTCTCAGGTACTTGCTCTTTATATTTCGTGTACCTGCTTTCGAGTTCTCTTTTACATAGGTTAGCAGGTGTCCGCGAGTTCTTCTCAGGTACTCGCTCTCTATATCTCCTTTTCCTGCTTTCGATTTTTCTTTTGCATAGGTTAGCAGGTGTCCGCGAGTTCTTCTCAGGTACTCGCTCTCAATATCTCCTTTTCCTGCTTTCGAGTTTTCTTTTGCAGAGGATAGCAGGTGTTCGCGAGTTCTTCTCAGGTACTCGTTATTTATGTTTTCCCTTTTAAACTGTCTTAACATCTCTTTTGTAAAAATTTGCGAGTTCTCTACAAGGTACCCATGTGTTCTTATCTCTTTTTTGCCTGCTCTTCCTTACATAAATTATTGACAAGTCATGTTCAGGTACTTGCAAGACTCTTTTCCTTTTTTTATATATACTTGTTTTAACTCTTCTCCATCGCGGAAGATAGAATGAGTATTCGCAAGCTCTTTTTTGAAAAAGTAGCTGGTACTAGCTCTCTCTTCTTCTCATGCCTTTTCTGGCAATTTGTGGGAGGCGATTCACGATTCTCATGGGTAAGTTCTACTTTTTCGAAGTTCTCTAGGGAACTTAAAAAAGTGCGGGGATTATGTTTACCCAGAAATCAGCAATCCCCTCCGAGCCGCCCTTTTTCAGTACCAGGCGTTTTCGGAGCTCCCGGGCGAGCTCCCTCTTTCCGGGCGTCCTTGCCCCTGCCGGGCGAGCTCCCCCTTCCGGGCGGTCTCTACCGTCCGGGTTGTCTCGCTTCAGGAGGTCGCATTCCGGGTGACCTCTCCCTGTGAGGTCGCATTCCGGGCGACCTCTCCCTGTGAGGTCGCATTCCGGGCGACCTCTCCCTGTGAGGTCGCTAGCCGGGCGACCTCTCCCTGTGAGGTCGCTAGCCGGGCGACCTCTCCCTGTGAGGTTGCTAGCCGGGCGACCTCTCCCTGTGAGGTCGCTTTCCGGGCGACCTCTCCCTGTGAGGTCGCTAGCCGGGCGACCTCTCCCTGTGAGGTCGCTAGCCGGGCGACCTCTCCCCGTGAGGTCGCTAGCCGGGCAACCTCTCCATGTGAGGTCGCTAGCCGGGCGACCTCTACCTATGAGGTCGCAATCCGGGCGACCTCTTCTTTTGTTCTCCTGGCGCTGATGTCATCAACTTCTAGAAGACTCCACCCTGGGCCTATAAATAGGCCCCCATGCCTCTTCAGAAGATACATCGGTCGAGAGGTAAGAATCCTGCGGCTAGACCAATCAGACCGCACCTGGTAGCGGGCTGTCCAGCGACCTCCTAACTGTCAGGCCGGGCGACCTCATCAGACAGGTCGGGCGACCTCACCAAGCAGGTCGGGCGGCCTCACCAAGCAGGATGGGTGACCTCATCAGACAGGTCGGGCGACCTCATCAGACAGGTCGGGCGACCACACCAAGCAGGCCAGGCGGCCTCACCAAGCAAGCTGGGCGGCCTCATCAAATAGGCCGCGCGACCTCCTTCCCTCTTCACTCGTGACTCAAGTAACCAACTGCTCGCGGCCTCCTTTTCAACTCGTTTCCTCGAGTAGATCGTGGATGTGCAATTTTGGATTCAACAGAATGATGACTCGCTACCCGCCACCTTCCGGATCACCGGTAATGCCCCGCACCCACCTGGCTTGGGGAAGTTAGTTACTCTCCTCCCGCTAGCCCCCCAGACCAAGTGGGTACGGGGCATTACTTGTAATGTGGAAGGTGGTAGGCAGCGAGTCGTCAGGGCCCTTTTTGCCTAGAAGGCCAGATGCTAGGATCATGATGGCTGCATCTGGTAGGGTCCGGTGGGTGCAGTGGTGAGACCGGGTCGTATTCGCAGCATGACTTGGACGAGATGATGCAGTAGAACGTGATCGCGGTGGCGAAGCACATCTTTCAAACCTTGTTAGAGGCAGTCCTTTTGACTGACGAGGCATCACAGCTCACCGTTAAGGAGGTGGTTCTGGAGCTGTTCGTACCGCCTCCTGATTCTGATGACGACACCTCTCCTGGTGGCAAGAGTGAGCGGTCCGAGGACCATCCCTAGGGCTGGTATAAACTTTAATCTTCTGTTGTATTTTGATTTTTGGCTGGCGCAAGACCGCCAAGACCCTTGTATTAGAATGTACTTTGATGAAATGAAAATCTTAGTTACCCCCCTTTTCTGCATTTTTTGTCATTCATATTCGCCTCGCCGTAGAGTACTTGCGCACCTTTCACATGTCGGTACTCGCTAAGCGTGCGCTCTGGGCTCATGTATGCCTTTTGTCCTCTAATTCACTTATACGAACCTCGTGCTCGCTGAAAGTGCACAGTGTGCCTCTAAGATTCCTCTAGGGGGGGGGGGGGGTGAATAGAGTTTTAAAATTATTTCTATCCTATTTGTGTTTAACAATAAATTACTCTAAAGAGTTATGCTTAACAATCCAGGCAGAATAAAGAATGCAGGAAATAAAGTGCTGAATAAAAAAGTTGGACAGCATAGAAAATCACAGCACAGACATAATAAATTTTTAGTATATCAATAAATCTATCTTTCTTGGCTTGAAGCTCCTTTTGAGCAGCTTCATATTCATATCTTTCCCTTTCACCAATGTCTTCTAATATTGCATCCAGCCCTGGATCAGTATAGGTCTTCATTGTATTTTCTGGAATCTCAACCTTATCATATTTCTTATAATAAGATCTATTCTTCTTGTTCTATTTCCTTTGTTCCTTTGTGTATTGCTCCCAAATGGGTATTCATCCTCTGCCACTTCTTCCTCTTCCTCTAGCTTGATAAGGAGGTCTCCCTCTGAAGATAGGTGTCGGGAGGAGAGTAGCAGTTGTATGTCTTGGAGCAGGTGGTGGACAAGGAGGCTGAGCTGGTGTTGAAATTTGATCTGTTGTAGGAAGATCTGGAGCATATTCAGTTGAGTCATATTCTTGATCAGTGACTTTGGCAGGGGGAGTGCTGTAGAATAATCACCAGAGGACACCCTGAATTGAAGAGGATCAGGAATATGTGTCTTATTATTAGCAATGTATCCTTGAAGGTGCATGATATGGAACTGATCGTCTGAGTAGACAGGACTCTCCCCTGTCTAGAAGACTCCCCTGTATCACTGGAAGAACTCTTGGAGGTGAAGACTCCCCCTGTATCTTTGCATTGGCGAGCTGTAGTTTAGATACTACAGCAGGCTCTCCTTCAGAAATGAAGGAGTGAGGGATTGCAGTTGTATAGACCGAATCCCGTGGAACCTCTCGAACCTCTGGCCTGCTAGAACACATCTCCCCCTGCTTTATATCCTGAAAGAAGGATATAAAGCCATCAGCAGGCATATCTGTCGATCGTACTTCTCTGTCAAAGACCTCTAGATCAGAGGTCAGCTCTTGCAATTATTTATGATGACGGCGTAATTTGCGATAGCATGCTGTAGAGAAGTCCAGGTAGAGTGAGCCAAACTTAGACAGTACTGTTTCAAGAGCCAGATTGACTGCCTCAAGAATATCTTCATGACTTGGTGGAGAATCCATTGAAACCCTGCGCGAACCTGCACTTAAACAAGGAGAATAGACAAAGAGAGGGAAATAGGAAGAGAGCAGGAAGGAGAGAACTCGAATAGCAAAATAGAATTGAAACGTAAAAGTTGCTTTTAGTAGATGAATCGCCGCGACTTAGGGTTTTATTTGAAGCAACGTCGAGAGAGGAGTAGAATGCAGCACGCCAAAGTATGTCAATGTGCATGATCTGTCAAGTCCACGGAGCATCGAGTTGATGTCGACGTGGCTTCGAAATATATGCATCAGTAATGATGTCGACGTAAGTGTCGATAGGTATTCGACGTTACGTCGAGTGGTATTCGAAGGATCTGTCCCAGAGTGCTCTCGAAGCTGACGTCGAGTGTAAGTCGACGGTACATCTATTTGAATTCGACGTAACTTTGATTAAACAGTTAAGATTTCTTTTAGGATTCTTGCTGTTTTTCCCAGCAATAATTTTCTATGAAAAATTGTTTTGTATTCATAATAAGAGGGACCTACAGAGCTCCATCAAGCATCCCCAGTGCATTGATGAAGAACTTGTGCTTGCTTTCATCAAGGGGCTTAGTGAAAATGTCAGCCCTTTGAGTGTCAGTAGATATGTATTGAAGGTTGATCTTACCCTTCTCTACATTGTCCCTGAGAAAGTGGTGTCTTATCTCTATGTGCTTAGTTCTGCTGTGAAGAACAGGATTGGAAGCAATTGATATTGCACTAGACCTGTCACAATTGATTGTGGAATTGGCAAGGGAAAAGTTGTAATCTAACAACTGATTTTGCATCCATAAAATTTGTGAACAGCAGCTTCCTGCAGCTATATACTCAGCTTCAGCTGTAGAAGTGGAGACTGTGGTTTGCTTCTTGCTAAACCATGATATCAGTCTAGCACCCAGGAACTTACATGTTCCTGAAGTGTTTTTTTCTATCAAGCCTGCATCCAGCATAGTCTGCATCTGAATACCCTACCAATTCAAATCCATATTCAGCTGGATAGCATAAGCCAAGCTCAGGAGTACCCTTCAGATATCTTAGAATTCTTTTGACAGAACTCATGTGGGATTCCTTTGGGTCATCCTGAAATCTTGCACAGATACAAGTAGCAGACATTATATCAGGTCTGCTGGCTGTTAGGTAGAGAAGAGCGACAATGGCTGCTCTGTAAGTCCTTTGATCAAAGCACTTACCTTTTTCATCTCTATCCAAAATAGTATTGGTAGCCATGAGGGTTTTCATGACAAAGGCATTTTCCATCCCAAATCTTTTGATGAGTTCTCTGGTATATTTGGATTGGGATATGAAAATGCCATCTGCATTTTGTCTAACCTGGAGACCAAGAAAATAGTATAACTCCCCCATGCTACTCATCTCAAATCTTGACTGCATTAGGTGAGCAAACCTTTTGCATAGAGATTGATCTGTGGAACCAAATATAATATCATCTACATATATTTGCACTAGTAGTAGCTGATTCTTATGTGCTCTTGTGAAGAGTGTTTTATCCACCTTTCCTCTTTCAAATTTGTGTTCCAGGAGAAAAGTGGATAAGGTCTCATACCAAGCTCTTGGAGCTTGCTTTAGACCATATAGTGCTTTATCTAATCTATATACAAAAGTGGGAAATGTTGGATTGATAAAACCTGGTGGCTGTTCCACATACACCTCTTCTTGTAATTTCCCATTGAGAGAAACACTCTTGACATCCATCTGGTGTACCTTTATCTTCATGTGGGCAGCATATGCTAAGAACATTCTGATTGCCTCCAGTCTAGCTACTAGGGCAAATGTCTGGTTGAAATCAATGCCTTCCTCTTGCCTGTACCCTTGGGACACAAGTCTAGCCTTGTTTTTGATGAAGACCCCAGTTGAGTCCATTTTGTTCTTGAACACCCACTTTGTTCCAATCACTGTGTAATCCTTTGGTCTCTCAACCAAAGTCCAGACCTTGTTCCTTTCAAACTGGGTTAGTTCCTCTTGCATAGCAGATATCCAGTGAGGGTCACTATCTGCTTCTTCAAATTTCTTGGGTTCATATTGTGACAGAAAACATTGCATCATTGTCTCAAAAGTTAGCCGTTTCCTGTTCTTTACTCCTGCTATCAAATCTCCTAATACTTGAGTTGGAGGATGATCCTTTTGAGTCATCCTAGATCTTGTGGGATGATCTAGGGGACAGTCTTCTTCCTGATCTACCTCCTGCTCAGAGATAGTAGGAGCTTCATCCTCATTCACTTGAATGATGTCTATGACTGGTAGCTCAGGTTCTGCAGTTTTCTCTTCTTCTGCTGTATAATCATCATCTGAGTCAGTGTCAATGTCCTGTTGTCCCTTTTCCTGACACACAGATGGATGATCCACTATGCTAATCCTTTCCACTTGATTTGCTAGTTGATCTTCTTCCTACATGATAGAACTGGTGGAAGTTTCCTTCCCCATGTAAACCATGTTAGTCTCATCAAAAACTACATGCATTGAATCCTCAATTTTGAGAGAGCTTTATTGAAACACCTATATGCCTTGCTTGATGAAGAGTATCCTAAGAATATTCTATCATCAACCTTCTTGTCAAATTTGGCAAGATGGTTTTTCCCATTGTTAAGGATTAATCAAGTCCACCCAAAGATCCTAAAGTAGGTGACTATGGGTGCCTTTCCCTCAGTAGCTCATAGGGAGTTTTCAACTTAGTCTTGTGGATGAGACTTCTATTCAGAACATAATTTGTAGTATTTACTGCCTCAGCCCAGGAGGACTTTGGCAAGTTAGATTCAGCTAACAATGTTCTTCCTGATTCAATTAGGGTTCTATTTTTCCTTTCAGCCACCCATTCTGTTGGGGGGGTTCAAGGAGCTGAAAAGCTTTGTCTGATGCCTTCATCCTCACAGAATCTACACATTAACTGATTCTCAAACTCAGTGCCATGATCACTTATGATCATAGCAACCTGTGTATTAAGTTCAGATTGAATCTTTCTAATGAATCTTGAGAGGATCTTGAAGGTGTCTGACTTAGCTTTTAGAAAGAACACCCAGCTGAACCTAGAGAAATAATTAACAATAACTAAAGTGTAGGATTTCCCTGCTAAGCTTTGAGTGGAGATGGGAACAAACAAGTCCATGTGTAGCAGGAACAGGATTCTAGGAGAATCATTCTTACCAGTTGGTTTGAATGAAGCTTTGATCTGCTTCCCTAGTTGGCAGGCTCTACAGGGATGGTCTTTATTGAATTTGCGATTTGGTAAACCCCTGACTAGGTTTAGTTTGGAAAGTTTGGCTATGGTCTTAAGGTTGAGATGACTAAGTCTCCTATGCCACAACTCACTATTCTCTAACTGGGAATTAAACAAGCAGATCTCAGACTTTGTGTACTCAAAGTCTACCACATACACCTTACCTTTTCTGAGACCAGTCAAAACTCTTTGATCAGTCTTAGAACTAACTATATGACACAAGGACTTGGTGAATACAACTTTGTATTCACCATCACATAGCTGACTAATGCTAATCAGATTATGTTGAAGTCCTTCAACATAAGCTACTTTAGCAAAGGAAATTTCTCCAATCCTGATCAAGTCATATCTTTTAGTTTGACCATAGTGGGAGTTCACAAAGATTACCTTGGGCCCTTCCTTGGCCTTGAAATTCTCCAACAACTCTCTTGCTCCAGTCATATGCATGGAGCATCCACTGTACAGATATAGGCCATTGGAGAACGGTCTGAAAGATGTGGGCCATGATAGAAGTATTAGAATGACAGCTGCAAAGGTTGAACTTTCACAGACTGTATTCGACGTAGCATCGAATAAACTTCCTCTCTTATCGACGCTGCTTCGAGTTCATCTAAGAGCTGCTTTGATTTCTTCTGTGCTCTGACTGAACTCAGCTAGTCGACGTTGCGTCGATTCCTTATCGATGCATCCGTCGAGTTGAACAATGATGAGTAATTTATTTACTCATCTTTTAGTTTAGGTTTATTATGTTTTTTTTATATAAAATTATGTTATTTTTGGGAATTTTATCATATAAATCCATCCATTGTTATTTCATAAGCTAACTTAAGTTTATTTTGTGTTTTCAGGTTTTCTGGGCTGATTCGAGCAAAAAGTTAAAATTACACGCCCCAGGTCACGGGCGTGACCATGGGCGTGTAACCTACGAAATACTCCAGACCTGCTTCTGCCACTCCGGGGACGCTCCGTGAAGATTTCGCCAAGTACACGCCCCAGGTCACGGGCGTGACCAAGGGCGCGACCCAATGTCACGGCCACGACCCGCCACAAGCATCCGGAGCACGCTGCCACGTCAGTTAAAGTTACACGCCCCAGGTCACGGGCGTGACCAGGGGCGTGACATCCTGTCACGGGCGTGACTCTTCCCGCACCATGTTCCCGCCGAAGCTTCCCGCCAGCAGCAAGGTTTAAAGATTACACGCCCCAGGTCACGGGCGTGACCTAGGGCGTGACGTGCCCGAAACGCCTGCATTGAAGCCAGACGGCGCCCTTCCTGCACCCAGCCGATCGCGCTCCTTACACGCCCTTGGTCACGGGCGTGACCAAGGGCGTGTAACACCAAAAATTCAGCTATTTAAAGGGAGCATTTCCAAATGGTTGGGGACGAAAGTTTTGGAGTTCTAGCCTATTTTCTTGCACTGATTTTAATCTTGTATGTCTTTTTCTTCTTGCACTTTCATTTCAAAAGCTTGTAACTCTAAATTTTCTAGTTGTAATTTCTTTTGCTAAGTAATAAAATAGTTCTTTCCCTCTTACTTGTCTTCTTATTTTCATTATGCACTTCTTCCATTTCATCATTTCCTCCATCTCTATGGGTAGCTAAATTCTATTAGTACTCGGCCGAGATGATCCAAGGGAAATATAATTCTTGATCTAAATTTTAGCTTCTCTTTCTTCCGTAGAATAATCTTGATTTATTCTTGAACTATTTTTTTGGATTGAGATTATATTATCGATATATGATTCTCATCTTTGTTTTCGCAATCTTATAACCGAGAGGTTTCGATTCGAATCGATCATTTCAAGAATAAAGAGAGTTGAATGCACTCCTCAAGCGAGGATGACATAATTCTCCCGGATTGGAGTCAAACTACGATAAGGCGAGTTTTAGATCTTGATTCTAGAACGAAAGTTCGTTGATCAACTAAACTCAGTTGAGCGTATCCTCGAGAGAGGTGCGTTCATAAATCGGGAACCTCCACGGTCAAGTATTTTCATGAGAGATTTAGAAGTTGTTCTTTTTATATTTTTATTTTCCCGAGGTGATTCAAGGTTGAGTACTAACCTTTAACTCATTAATTTAATTAAGCTATTTCTCTTTCTCGCAACCAACCAACCACAAGTTTTATTCGATAAAATAATAGAGATTTTCCGAAGTAAGAGTATTCAACCGCCCCGAGTCTAATACGACATTATTTTAATAACCTATACTACATTCGATACGGTACACTTGCCGTTATCGTTTGCAAGCATAGTTGTGTCCATCAAGTTTTTGGCGCCGTTGCTGGGGAAACGGTTGATATTTCGAAAACCGAAATATCTATTAATTTTATCTTTTTCCTTTTTCTTAATTTTAAGGTGCAACTAAATTCCTGGAAAGGACGCTTTGGGTTTGAATTCCCATCATAGCCTCTAGTACCTTGCAAACCCTTCACCAAGTAGATTTTGGGAAGTCCAGGACTATTTTTAAATCACCTAATAAAAAAAATATCTAAAAAAAATATAATAAAATAAAAATAAATTTATTTATCTAAAATCTTATTTTTCCCTTTTTCTTTTTCCGTTTCTTTTCTTTTCTTTTGGTTTATGACCCGAGGAAACTCTTCAGTTGATTTTGAATTTGGTTTTGATCCAGAAATCGAGCGCACCTTGCGGCGACGTCTCCGATTTAGTGATCTACCAATAATTTGCGAAGAGTCAGTCGGAGAGACTAACGGAGATATAATGGGTGACCCCGACCATAATGAGGCTCCGCTACGGACTATGTCCTATTATGCGAGGCCAAATTGGGAGGGAACACAATCAAGTATTATTCGCCCGGCAGTGACAAATAATAATTTTGAAATCAAAACTAGTATCATTCAAATGGTACAGCAAACCGTCATCTTTGACGGGTTTCCAGATGAAGATCCAAATTTACATTTATTGAATTTTTTGGAAATTTGCAACACGTTTAAAATTAATGGCGTCACCGTTGACGCCATTCATTTGCGTTTATTTCCATTTTCTTTGCGGACTAAGGCCAAGCAATGGTTGGGATCTCTTCCTAAAGGTTCCATCACTACATGGGCCGAAATGACGGAGAAATTTTTAACTAAATATTTTCCTCCGGCGAAGTCCGCTAAATTACGTACGGACATTCTCTCATTTACGCAAATAGACTCGAAGTCTCTCTATGACACATGGGAGTGCTTCAAGGAATTATTGCGGAGATGTCCTCACCACGCCCTTCCTTTATGGCAACAAGTACAAACATTCTACAATGGTTTGAATCTCCAAACGAGGCAGATGATTGATGCAGCAGCTGGGGGAACTCTAAATAACAAAACCCCAGATGCCGCTCAAGAGCTTTTTGAGGAGATGGCCATGAATGCTTATCAGTGGAATGCGCCACGGTCGCGTCCTAACAAACCGACCGGACTCTTTGAAGTCGAGGCCACACCGAATTTAGCACATCAAGTAGAATGGCTTACTAAGCAAATGACGGAGATGTCTGCTTCCTCCGCCATTAATGGGGCTAATAATAATAATTATAATAATAATTATAATCAAGAACAAGTAGATTATATGGGGAACTCCTATCGTCCTCCTTATAACCCAAATAATAATATTCCTAATAGTTATAATCCGGGTTTAAGGAACCACCCAAATTTTTCATGGAGCAACCTCAATAATGCTCAACGCCCCCCACAAGTGAATCCTCCCGGATTAGCTCCACCACAACCACCAAGGTCCCCTTCACTTGAAGAGGTCTTCACCAAATACGTTGCCACTACTGACTCCAATATCTGGAACCTTTCCGGATCTATTAAAAGTCTAGAAAATCAAATTGGACAGCTCGCCAAGATGTTCTCCGAACGCCAGCAGGGAGCTCTACCAGGCAATACTGAGCCCAACCCACGGGAGAGCGCCAACGCAATTACCCTCCGTAGCGGAAAGGAGGTAACTTCTTCAAAATTGGTCGAGCCAGAGGTAAACGTTTCAACTTCATCTCCGCAAGATATTTCTTCTCCTACTCTACCTTCTTCTACTTTAGCTCCGCATATTCTTAAATATCCTTCTATTCCTTATCCTTCGCAATTTAAAGATGAACGCAATGAGGAGCAATATAGAAAATTTACTGAAATTTTTAAACAAATTCAAATAAACGTGCCATTTTTCGAAGCAATTGCCCAAATGCCCAAATACCCAAAATATCTAAAAGATCTACTTTCCAATAAAAATAAACTTGAAAATTTTTCGCGTATATCTTTAAATGCTGAATGCTCGGCAATTTTATTAAATAAATTACCGCAAAAATTAAACGATCCGGTACGGTTTTCCATCCCGTGCTTGTTCAGTAATTTCTTAATAAAACACGCCTTGACAGATTTGGGCGCTAGTATAAATTTGATGCCATTTTCATTATTTAAAAGGCTTGGTTTGGGCACTCCAAGCCCAACCAATATTAGCATCCAACTAGCGGACATGTCTATTAAATACCCGATAGGGGTGATTGAGGATGTGCTTGTCAAGGTTGACAAATTTATCTTCCCGGTAGATTTTGTCATCCTAGACATTGAGGAAGACGCCGAAGTCCCAATTATACTCAGACGCCATTTCCTCGCCACCTCTCGGGCAATCATTGATGTTAGTAATGGCGAACTTCTCCTACGAGTTGGGGATGAAGAAGTAAAATTTAGCATTAACAACTCTATGAGAAATTCGTTTCTAATGACGACTCTTGCTTCACTTTAGAATCAAATTTTGAAGAAGAAATAACGTTATTTTCTGAATTAATTTCACCCTTATTTGAAAATCCGGAAATTGAAAATTTATTTTGTCTAAAAGAAATAACTCGGCCGCTCAAATTTGAAGAAGTAAAATTAAATATTTCTAAAATAAAAACATCTTACGAGGAGCCACCGAGTTTGGAATTGAAACAACTGCCGGAACATTTAAGATATGTTTTTTTAGAAAAAGATTCAAAAATGCCTGTGATTATATCTTCCGCGCTTAACGATTCGGAAATTTCCGAATTAATAAAAATATTAAATAATCACCGCCATGCAATTGCATGGCAAATTTCTGACATCAAGGGGATTAACCCCTCTTTTTGCACGCACAAAATTAATTTAGAAAATAATTCTCGCAGTACTATTCAGCCTCAACGATGGCTTAATCCAAATATGAAGGACGTCGTTAAGGCCGAAATAATAAAATTATTAGATGCGGGAATTATTTACCCAATCTCTGATAGCACTTGGGTTAGCCCAGTGCAAGTCGTGCCTAAAAAGGGTGGAATAACGGTAATCACAAATGAAAATAATGAGTTGATCCCGACCCGTACTGTTACGGGTTGGCGAGTATGCATCGATTATAGAAAATTAAATGATGCTACCCGCAAAGATCACTTTCCGTTACCCTTTATTGACCAAATTTTAGAACGCTCATCCGGTCACCACACTACTGCTTTCTCGATGGTCTTTCGGGATATTTTCAAATCCCAACTGCGTCCGAAGACCAAGAGAAAACCAAATTCACCTGTCCGTTCGGCACCTTCGCATATCGAAGAATGTCGTTTGGTCTTTGCAACGAGCCGACTACATTTCAACGATGTATGCTGGCAATTTTTAATGAACTTGTAGAAGACGTCATGGAAATTTTCATGGATGATTTTTCTGTTTTTGGCGATTCATTTAAAAAAAGTTTAAATAATCTTGATCGTGTTCTTCAACGCTGCGAAGACACGAATTTGACACTCACCTCGGAGAAGTGCCACTTTATGGTCCAAGAGGGATTAGTCCTTGGGCATAAAATTTCTAATAAGGGGATCGAGGTCGATAGGGCCAAGATCGAGGTCACAGAAAAACTTCCCCCTCCTACCAATATAAAATCTATTAGAAGTTTTCTAGGACATGCGGGTTTTTATAGACGGTTTATAAAAGATTTCTCAAAAATTTTGAAACCGCTAACTCATCTTTTGGAAAAAGAATCCGCGTTTAATTTTGATGACGAGTGTTTGAAAGCGTTTAACAAAATCAAAAATGAACTAATAAATTCCCCTATTTTAATCGCGCCAAATTGGTCTCTTCCGTTTGAAATCATGTGCGATGCGAGCGATTTTGCTGTAGGTGCAGTTTTAGGCCAACGGGTGAATAAACATTTTCACCCAATCTATTACGCAAGCAAAACGCTAACATACGCACAAGCAAATTATACAACAACGGAGAAAGAATTTTTGGCAATAATTTTTGCGTTTGACAAATTTCGATCATATTTAACGCTTTCAAAAATTATTGTATTTACAGATCACTCCGCTCTCCGGTATTTACTACAAAAAGGAGATGCAAAGCCTCGACTGCTAAGGTGGATCCTCCTACTACAAGAATCCGATTTGGAGATCCAAGACAAAAGGGGAGCGGAGAATGTTGCGGCCGACCACCTCTCACAGTTGGAGAATCCGGCGGCAGGAGCACTAGTGGAGGCCGAAATTGACGACAAATTCCCTGAAGAGCGCCTCCTCGCCATCGTAAAGGTAACAACTTCTTCCACCCCTTGGTACGCAGATTTGGCCAATTATTTGGTGGGCCGGGTCCTACCGAAAGATTTTTCAAGTCAGCAAAAGAAGAAATTCTTTTCAGATTTGAAAAATTATTTTTGGAAGGACCCCTTTTTATTTCGTGTCTGCGCGGACCAAGTGGTAAGAAGGTGTATTACGAGCGAGAAAGGCATCAAAATTTTATGGCACTGCCACGAGGGACCAACCGGTGGTCACTATCAAGCGAACCAGACCGCAAGGAAGGTACTAGAGGCGGGCTTCTATTGGCCCTCCTTATTCAAAGACGCTCATAATTTTGTGAGAAATTGCGATCGGTGCCAACGGTCAGGTAACATTAGTAACCGGGACGAAATGCCCCAAAATATTTTTCTAGAATGCGAAATTTTTGATTTGTGGGGAATTGATTTCGTAGGTCCTTTACCCTCTTCCTGTAATAATAAATATATTCTCGTTGCGGTCGATTACGTGTCAAGGTGGGCGGAAGCGCAAGCTTTTCCCACCAACGACGCGAGAGTCGTCGTACAATTTTAAAAAAACATATTTTCACGATTTGGCACACCCCGAGCACTAATTAGTGATCGGGGCACACATTTCTGTAACAACCAACTTGCTAAAATTTTAGCAAAATATGGAGTTACACACAAGCTATCTACCGCCTACCACCCACAAGCAAATGGCCAAGTGGAGGTGGTGAATCGTGAAATTAAGAGAATTTTAGAAAAAACCGTTTCCGTTAATAGAAAGGATTGGGCTTTAAAATTAGACGACGCACTCTGGGCCTATCGGACAGCCTACAAAACTGCCATTGGATGTACGCCGTACCGGTTAGTCTATGGTAAAGCTTGTCATTTGCCGGTAGAATTAGAACATAGCACTTTTTGGGCGCTAAAATTTTTAAATTTGAATTTAGATTTAGCCTCCGAACAAAGAAAACTACAACTAAATGAACTAGAAGAATGGTGCGCGAACGCCTATGAAAATAGTTATTTTATAAGGAGCGAACTAAATTCTATCATGATAAAAAAATTAAACATCCAAAAACTTTTTCACCGGGAGATTTTGTTCTACTGTTTAACTCTAGACTTAGGCTTTTTCCGGGGAAATTAAGATCCCGATGGTCCGGTCCCTTCAGAGTAAAAGAAGTTTGGCCGTACGGGACCGTGCTTATAGAGCACCCGGAAAAAGGATCTTTTAAGGTTAACGGACAACGTTTGAAATTATACCACCCCGGCGACCCAGCGACCGGAAATATCGAAACAATGCAATTAACAAATATTTAAGAAAACGCCACTTAGTCAAGCTACGCGACGGTAAACAAAGCGCTCTTGGGAGGCAACCCAATGTTAACCTCTTTATTTTTGCATTTCTTTTCTTGTTTGTTTTTCTAATTTAACTCTGCAGGTGTTTGACCGGCAACCCCGACTACCATTCAGGGAAGCCCTCTTTACACTTTAGTAATTTATCTTGATTTTTCTTTAATGTCATGTTTTTTTAGTTTTATCTTTCATACTTAGTTTTAAACATTGGGGACAATGTTTAATTTTAAGTATGGGGGTGTAGCATAGCTTTCTTTGTAGTTTTACTTGAAAAATAAAAACCAAAAAAATTATAAAAAAAACTGAAATTAAATTTCTTGGAAAGGACGCTTTGGGCTTGAATTCCCATCATAGCCTCTAGTACCTTGCAAACCCTTCACCGGGCAGATCTTGGGAAGTCCAAGAACAAAAAAAAACATCTATTAGAAAATGTTCTTTTTATTCATCAAAACTCCCACTTGCTAAATTGTAAGTTCTAAGTAGACTGTTTTTCATATGGACTAAAAATAATTTTGTGCTAGAATAGTTTTTGAAACTTTTGAGTAAAAATTGTTGACTCATGTAGTGCTCCTAGTTTTATGCTTGTCTTTGAGTAGTTTTGGTGTAAAATTAAATTCTTGGCATAGATCTAAAATTATGTTTTATTAATTTGCGTAGTAATACTTTATTTTACTTTTAAATTCGAATCCGGTCTTATCCAAACGTAGTTTAGGTGAGTATGTAGAAGATTGTTAGAAAGCTATTACTCGAATTGAACAAAAGGGTGTCCTTTCTCGATGTCTAGAACTTGCCCCAAGCTATTTTCGAAACATGTGCGCTTTAGACAAATTAACTTTACGGAAATGATTTAGGCCTTTCTTTGGATAGTTTGAGCCTTTGCACCCAACCTAGATTTACCACCATTGTTCACACAAATTTGAGCCCTACACCTTTATTTGATCCACCCTCATCATTTCGGCACCAAAGCTAAAAAGCCCAAAACCCAAATGAACACTTTGAAATTTTAAGCTAAAATGAAAAAAAAAATGTATTTGAGTACGATTCTATGAAAGAAAAAAAATTATTATGGGTATCAATTCAAAAGAAATGTTTAAATCTAAAAAAAGCAATAATCTCATAATGATATGTGGCCTAGGTATGCACATGCATACTTGGAATGATCCCAATTATGAAGATTCGTGATTTAAATAAAAGAGTATGAGAGTGTTTCCCCTTTAAAAAAATATGAGTATGGGGGTAAAGCTTCATTATTTTGTGGTGGTCATCATTTTCTTTTAGCTCAAAAATTTTGTTTAAGTGAAATGCGTCATTCATGTTTATCATTGTTTACCTCACCCTTAAACCCAAGCCTTAAAACATACCTTATTTAAGTCCTAAAGTTCCATAGAGTCGATTTAGTTCGAAGTGTAGTGGAGAAAGTGCAAACGGGCAAGCTTATGGCCGTCGACATTGATGGATTTGTTTGGAGGCCACCCCGAGCGTCTACGTCTAGTAATTTAAATCTCAGCAATCACGCTATTTTCTCCCTTCACATAACTTTTCGATTGACCGTCGACTCATTTTTAAAGTAATGATAAATAATTATAACGCATTTTTGAAGTATTTCATAAATTAGTATTTATGCCAAGAACATCTTTTTACTAAAATATCTACACATGCCAGCATAATACTTCGCATTTTACTCTCTAGTCTTCATAATTCTATCTTGCATTAATTTTTCTTACCCTTGTGAAAAATGGATTGCTCGGGACGAGCAATGAGCAAGTATGGGGGTATTTGATGAGTAATTTATTTACTCATCTTTTAGTTTAGGTTTATTATATTTTTTATATAAAATTATGTTATTTTTGGGAATTTTATCATATAAATCCTTCCATTGTTATTTCATAAGCTAACTTAAGTTTATTTTGTGTTTTCAGGTTTTCTGGGCTGATTCGAGCAAAAAGTTAAAATTACACGCCCCAGGTCACGGGCGTGACCATGGGCGTGTAACCTACGAAATACTCCAGACCTGCTTCTGCCACTCCGGGGATGCTCCATGAAGATTTCGCCAAGTACACGCCCCAGGTCACGGGCGTGACCAAGGGCGTTACCCAATGTCATGGCCACGACCCGCCACAAGCATCCGGAGCATGCTGCTACGTCAGTTAAAGTTACACGCCCCAGGTCACGGGCGTGACCAGGGGCGTGACATCCTGTCACGGGCGTGACTCTTCCCGCGCCATGTTCCCGCCGAAGCTTCCCTCCAGCAGCAAGGTTTAAAGATTACACGCCCCAGGTCATGGGCGTGACCTAGGGCGTGACGCGCCCGAAAGGCCTGCATTGAAGCTAGACGACGCCCTTACCGCACCCAGCCGATCGCGCTCCTTACACGCCCTTGGTCACGGGCGTGACCAAGGGCGTGTAACACCAAAAATTCAGCTATTTAAAGGGAGCATTTCTAGATGTTTGGGACGAAAGTTTTGGAGTTCTAGCCTATTTTCTTGCACTGATTTTAATCTTGTATGTCTTTTTCTTCTTGCACTTTCATTTCAAAAGCTTGTAACTCTAAATTTTCTAGTTGTAATTTCTTTTGCTAAGTAATAAAATAGTTCTTTCCCTCTTACTTGTCTTCTTATTTTCATTATGCACTTCTTCCATTTCATCATTTCCTCCATCTCTATGGGTAGCTAAATTCTATTAGTACTCGGCCGAGATGATCCAAGGGAAATATAATTCTTGATCTAAATTTTAGCTTCTCTTTCTTCCGTAGAATAATCTTGATTTATTCTTGAACTATTTTTTTGGATTGAGATTATATTATCGATATATGATTCTCATCTTTGTTTTCGCAATCTTATAACCGAGAGGTTTCGATTCGAATCGATCATTTCAAGAATAAAGAGAGTTGAATGCACTCCTCAAGCGAGGATGACATAATTCTCCCGGATTGGAGTCAAACTACGATAAGGCGAGTTTTAGATCTTGATTATAGAACGAAAGTTCGTTGATCAACTAAACTCAGTTGAGCGTATCCTCGAGAGAGGTGCGTTCATAAATCGGGAACCTCCACGGTCAAGTATTTTCATGAGAGATTTAGAAGTTGTTCTTTTTATATTTTTATTTTCCCGAGGTGATTCAAGGTTGAGTACTAACCTTTAACTCATTAATTTAATTAAGCTATTTCTCTTTCTCGCAACCAACGAACCACAAGTTTTATTCGATAAAATAATAGAGATTTTCCGAAGTAAGAGTATTCAACCGCCCCGAGTCTAATACGACCTTGTTTTAATAACCTATACTACATTCGATACGGTACACTTGCCGTTATCGTTTGCAAGCATAGTTGTGTCCATCAAACAACATCCACTCTGACTTTCATTATCTGCGTCGAGATGAAGTAGATGTTGCGTCGACTTTAGATGACTTTGACATGTATTATTAGCTGCGTCGACTTTAGATGGCATTTACATGGCGTCGACTTTAGATGGCGTCGAGATTATTAGCTGTGTCGACTTCTCAAGATCCTTTGACAAGTCTCTGGTCTCTGTGTCGATATCTATTCGACGTAATGTCGACTAGTGTTACTTCGACAGCAAGGTTGAACCACTTGGACTTCTAGTCGGAGTAGCGTCGATATTAACTCGATGTTGCGTCGAATTCCATTCGACGCAATTATTAACTTATGCCCAAATTTGTAGCCCTTGAACAGGTCTTGACACTCTAGGTTGAGTGTGACATCCTAAGACATCTAGAAACCAAATTACCCTCACTATACAATGGGTAAATTAAATCCTAGTGAATAAAATCACATTTAATTAATTTGTTAAGTTAAATCAAGGGATTTTCCCAACACTCGCCTATCCTCAGATGTCACAAGAGACGCTTCACATATGCCACCTCACGCGCATTATTTGACTCGACCCATTTCTCTCGATTGTTCTGGCCGTGTGTTTGGATCCACGGACCCCGGGCTCACCGATCTGTATATGCCGCCAGGCCACGTTGCCTAGGCCTTACGAGCAGAACACTATCACACGGGGGACCCTGCATCCCACAGTTCTTGCCAGCCTCTCTGTGAGATCGACCTGACCCACCGGCTAATGAGAGCCTGACAACGAAATCATCCGGGGCAATCCAACATAACCTTTCACTTGCCAGCCTCTCCGTGAGATCGACCTGACCCATCGGCTAATGAGAGCCCGATAGCAGAATCATCAGGGGCAATCCAACATAATCTTTCACTTGCCAGCCTCACTATGAGATCAACCAGACCCACCAACTAATGAGAGCCCGGCAGCGGAATCATCCAGGGCATTCCTGTTAAAATTTTTGATTTGAATCGTTTAGGAGTAAGCAGAAGTTGCATCACCTGAGTTATAGCCAAACAACCACAATGCCACACAGCAACACAAAAGACTTTATTGAATCACAATACTTGATTACAGTGCGAGACATACATGGCGAGACATGATTCATAAGAATCACGAAGGAGAGAAGAAGAAAGCACACCAAAAAACAAATCTGGCGGTTTGACAAGCAGAGACCGCACAGACCGCTTGACTCCAGAGATCGCCAGGCTTTACCTGAGACCGCGTGAACAGACAACAGACAGACCGCCTGTACTGCAAGAACGCCACCTCAGACTGCACGATCTGGAGCTTATTGAATTGAACGAAGAACAGCTGTCGCCGGACCACAACTCAAATCGCATAACCGTTGAAGGTCACCTGATCGCTGAGCTCGATGCGAACAGCACAAGAACACCATAAACCAGTTCGCAGACAGACCGCTGCCGAACTGTTTATTCAAGCCGCTGGGAATCACCAAGGAAGGAGACAGCAACCTGCTGACCGCAAACCTGCGAACACAACCAACACTCAACTCGCTTCCGAGACCGCCCGACCTCAAAGTTGAGACCGCACGAATTAACCCAGGCTCTAGTTCTTACAGTTCTCGTTATAAATGACGGGCCATGCACCTCTATTTATAGGCGGGTAGACGGATGTCGTCACCGCACAGGAGAGATACAATCACCACCCGTCAAATCGCCAGCGGTCTCACAAAGTAGACCGCGCGATCAGACCACTTGGACAACCTTCCGTCCAAGACCGCAGATCAGCAGGTAGATCGCGCACAAGTCGCACGAACACAAGACCGCGCACAAGCCGCGCGTACACAAACCCTCCTTCCTTAGATCTCCAAGACTAAGCCAAGGACAACTGGCCGACTTCAGACAAGTCGCCAGACCGACCTGCATAAGCCGCCCGGACACAGCGGTTACACAGAACAGATCGCCCGATCTTCCAACAAAGAAGACAGGCCAACCAAGCAGAATAACTCGGGAACAAACCACAGCAAACTAGAACAGACCGGCCAACCAGCAGACCGCCAGAACAGACCGGCAGATCAATAACACAGACCGCGCGGTCTCTGCGGTCACCCAAAATCAGATCGCCCGGTCACCTCCACTTCACTTCAACAAATTCAACACTCCCCCTTGAAGTGGGAAGTGGAAACTAACCCAAGTAAACTCCGCAACTGAGTAAACAGTCCCTTCGCCAGTGGCTTTGTGAAGATGTCTGCAACATTGTCCGCACTCCGAACATGCTCGACCATAAGAGATCATCCCAACACCTTTTCACGAATGAAATGATGTTTAATCTCAATATGCTTGGTCCTCGCGTGACAGACTGGATTATTAACCAGCTTGAGAGCACTCTCATTGTCCCCGCGTAGCATAGTGGGACCTCAAACCTCCTCATGAACGTCCTCTACCAACATCCTAAGCCAAATGGCTTCCTGAGCTGCCAAGTCCGAAGCCTTGTATTCCTCTTCTGTGGTAGATACAGACACCGAGTCCTGCTTTTTGCTGCACCAAGAAATAGCTGTGGGGCCCGTCATAAAGACAAAACCAGACATTGATCTCCGATAATCCATGTCTCCCCCGTAATCAGCATCCATGTATCCAAGCAACTCCAAGCTTGACCCTCTCCTATATAGGAGACCCAAATCAGAGGTCGACTTCACATATTTCAAAATTCCTTTTGCCGCTAGAAGATGAGGCTTCCGTGGCTCCGCCATGTACTGAATCACTTTGCCAACTGCATAAGCAATATCAGGCCTCGTGATGGTCATGTAGATCAAGCTCCCAACCAGAGCTCGGAACACCAACAGATCAGATAAAACTCTCCCCTCATCCTTCCAAAGTTTATGATACTATTCTAGAGGTATAGAGCTGCTCTTCCCTTCCTCCATGCCAAATCGTTGAACGATCTGCTCCGCATATCCGGCCTGAGAAACGAGCACTCCGCTCTCCCACCTCTGAACCTCGAGTCCAAGTAAATGGTGAAGCTCACCCAGATCCTTCATCTCAAATCTGATGGCAAGCTCGGCTCTCAGCCTTGCTACTACCTCCTTCGAGTTCCCAATGATAATCATGTCATCCACATACAACAAGACAATTACCCGAAGCGCCCCCTCCTTCTTGACGAACAAGCAAGAATCAGAGTCTGAAGCAAAGAACCCGCAGAATAGAAGATACTCTGCGATCTTTCCATACCACGCCCGAGGCGCTTGCTTCAAACCATATAGGGCTTTCTTCAGTTTGCAGACATAGTACGGACACTCCTCCGAGATGAAGCCTGGCGGTTGGATCATAAAGATATGCTTGTCGATCTCGCTGTTCGATTCAAAAGTGCGCTTCCGAAGGAAATCGAAGGTTGCGGATTATCGGTTACTATTTGGTTAGAGAATTCAGACCGCTAGCAGCGGACGAGGCCAGACTTCGCCCGTCGCGACAAATGCCACTCCTGCGACAGGCTTTCCTTTGATTGAAGAGAAGTGGTTACAGCGGGTTACAAGTGAGCCGGCCGGCTAGACTGGTCGCAAGACCTGAAACTCGAGGCCGCAGCTCCAGCAAGCGAGCTTTCGGATTCAAGTGTGCCTGTCTTGTGAACAGTGCCGCCCCCTATTTATAGGCTTGGGGGCCTGCCCGAATGGGCAGGGATAGAATAACCACCTGCCCGGGTACAGGAGAAATGGGCAGGCGGTGATGGGATGCATAAAGAAGAAAAGAAGGAAGCCGCGCGGCCTGGCGGCTTGCCCTTCCGACCCGTTTGACCTGAGGCTGAAGATGCCGTGGCTAAGTCAATGATGTAGAACGAGCGGCCTCCGGCTTGAGACCGCGATCTGCCCTCTGGATGTGACTTTGGCCGATCTTCACGATGCAACCCGGGTGGTCTCCGATCTGAGACCGCGGCTTGCTTTCCGGGCTTGAACCTTGAGTCTCTATGCACAACCCGGTCGGTCTCCTCCTTGAGACCGCGGATAGCCTTCTTGTCTTGTCTTTTGACAATCTTCAATCTTGGGAGCGGTCTGAAATGTCATCAGATCGCCTGGCCTGGTTTGCCCTGAACTGAGAGCCACTGATCCTGGAACCCAGCGGCCTGACCTAGCAGTTCGCCCGGTCCGACAATGATCCAATCCGAGAAGCGGTTTTACGGGTAAACATAATCCCCGCATATTTTCAAATCCCAAGGGAATTTCGAAAATATTAGCTTTAGCCGGGAGACTACTTCTGACTTGCCCTGAATTCTATAAGAGAGCCAGAGAACTCATTCTGCAGAGTTTTTTTTCTGAAATCACGGGATATTACTCGCCATTTGCGGTTAGAGCTTTTAAGACCGGTAATTCTTCAACGATGGACTTCCTAGACACCATGTTAGACCGCGTGGTCCCTGCCGGCGATCAGAAGAAGGAGGAAGGCAAGAGGTGCGAATCAACGGAGAAGTCGAGGAAGGACAAGGAAAAGCAGAACCGGAAAGACCAAAAAAAGAGGGGGCGGTCTGAGAAAACCGCGGCGGATAGTTCCTAGGCCGATGTGGACTCAATAATCCCCAAGACTCCTGCAGAGCCTGCAGCGGAGAGTTCGGGGCCTTCTTCCAGCGACTCGCTGATTCCTCTCAGAGACCTCGGCCAACAGGCCGTCAGCCCGCTGAACAAAGGGGAGGCCGCCCCTTCTAGAAAAGTTGGCTCTGGCAGCCCTTTAAAGAAAGTCGGCGGGTCCGACTCGTTTGGTTGGAAATTACCCCATCCAGGAATCCTCATTTGTTAGTCAAGGATTTGGGGGAGGAGGTGGTTAGCTCTCCGAGGCCGGGCGACCTGAGTACCCCTTTATCCGTGGACGATTATCCCAGCCCCTCCAAAGAAGTCAGTCCAGCTTTGGGTAAGAAAGAGAAGAAGAGAAAGAAGACCGGGTCAGTGACCGACCGAATAACCAAGAAGGTTAAGAGGCTGGCTTCCAAGGAAAGGGCGGCTTTTAAGAAACCGGCCGAGTCTCGCCTCCAGACCAACCCGCGACTAAAGGAGGAGCTTGGCTTAACGAATCCCCCACCTGCTAAGGTAAATGATTCGCCGGCTCCCCCTGATACGAAAACGGGCGACCTGATTTCGGACTCGGCGAGTAGTTTATCATTTAATGGGATCTTTCAGGATATGGATGAGCTGGTGAGGCGAGATAAGCTTCTTGACAGCCCGATAGATTCAAAGCGAACTGCCCCTACTTCAGATACCCCAGCCCTGCCTGAGGAGACCTCTCAGAAGGAGGCCGAAGATCGAGAAGTTGTTACCCGGGCCGCCCTGGAGGTCGAGGAGCGGGAGGATGCTACCAGGGATGCCTTGGAGGTTGAGCAGAAAGCGGAGGAACTCGAGGAAATGCTGAAGGCGCGGGAGGAGGTTCCCCCGGTGATGACCGGGAAGGAGATAATGACGGTGAAGAAGGAGGGGGCGAATCGGGCTTTAAACAAGCCGCTGCGGCCTGATCCTTTTGCGCCAGGTAAGCGCCCTGCGGATTATAAAGCTGTCTGTTTCTTCATTCCGCGGCCTCGTCGAAATCAATTACTAAACCCGCCGCCGAGCTTTTTCCCCTTAGCGGCCTGGTCCTCTTCCACTAGGCAGTGTAAGGAGAGACTCTGGCGTGAGCAACAACGGAGGATGGACCCGGAACGGTCTAAGCGGCCTGTGCGCCCAGGCATTGATCTTATATTTATGCCCACTTTTGTACATATATAGCGCTGCATGCTTTTACTTTTCATAACCTCGCGACTTCTTGCAGACAACGAGGATCAAATTGTGAAGCCGGGCGACCTTATGTCCAGCCTGCCTCCATTGGTTCCCCTGGTATCGACCTGTGCGATGACTTCGCAAGAAGGGCCGCAACTGTTTGAGCATCTCGAGGAAGATCTAGCAAATCTGAGGGCCCGTTTGAAGGAGGAGGAAGACCGGGAGGCCGCCACTCGGACCGCTCTGGAGGCCGAGCGAATGGCAAGGAAGATGGCTGAAGAGGCGCTGAAGGCGCAGATGGAGATCGACAGGAGATCCAGGACCGAGAGGGAGAAGAGCCTGGAGATTCAGCTTGAGGCCGCGCGATCTGCAGCGGAGGCCGCGCGAGCTGCAGTGGAGGCCGAGAAGAAAGCCAAGGTGGCGCAAGTCGCTACTCTAACCGCCCAGCTCGAGAAGGAGAAGAGAGCGTCTGCCAAGTCCGAGGATGACTCGAGATATTATCAGGATAAATTCCTGCGGTTAACTAGGGAAGTCGCTACGGGCCGGTGAAGTATGAATGATGGGATGCAGGTTGCTAGCCGCCCAACTGTTGGGGCGGGCTCAAATCCTCCCCCGGTTCGAGCGGCTGATCCAATGATTGATGAGGCCACTGCAACCCCCCGTATGATCGCCGCTACGCGGGTTGAAAGGGATGTCGGGCGGCTTCATAGCACAATCAACCACATCCATTATCATACCAGCCAGATTTACTCCCTTCTGAACACCACCAGCGACCAGGTCGCGCGACTGCATAGATAGGATGTCTCCCCAGAACACCGCCAGCCGTGAACGGCTTTTTAGAACAATTTGTATTATGAATGCGGCTTGTTGATTTCGGCCTCTGTTAGACAATGCTTCTTTTTACTTTATGTCTTTTATTTGAATAACCCGTGCGGGTTCTTGTTTAGCCGCTGTGTTTGTGTTCTGTTTAGATCTTCTGTGTTTTATCCGAACTAATTACAGGTCGCGCGATCTGTGATGTATGCTTGCTTCTGATTTCTTGAATGTCTTTGGTTCTTTTTGTTTTTCTGGTAAATCTGACCATGCAGGCTGTTGACCGCGCGGTTAGAATGTATAGCCGCGATATATTTTTTCTATTTGCAGATCATAAAAATCTATGAGTAGGGACTTTTTCAAAGTCATTTTCACGATTTCAAATGGCGCGATCTAAGAACAAGTCGCAGCGGCCTGTTAAGGTTAAAGCTGTCCGAGCAGATGCGGCCTTGGATTTTCACTCGGCGGACCATCCAGAGTGCCGTCTCACCCAGAGCGAACTAGATGAATTTATTGCAAAACACATGGAAGGGAGTAATCTGCTCGCACGGCTTCCTTTGCACGATGAGCGGATTAACTCTTCCAATCCGCACCAGATAGCCGTTCCGGTCGACCACTTTGAATATGGCTTCAAATTTCCGCTGCCACTTGAAGTCATAGCCATTTTCGACCATTACGGGGTTGTACCCGACCAGCTTCCACCGAACTCCATCGCCTCCATATATAGTTTTATTTCATACCTGCGGTTCGAGCGAACCAGATTTTCCCTTGATCTGTTCAGGAAATTTTTCTCGGTGCGGGCTGTCTCCGACGCGGGGACTTCAACTTTCAGGGGGCACCTCTACTTTGGCTTCCACGGACTGAAGATCGTTAACTTGGCGAACAAGGTCTCGGACTGGTCGGAGCAGTTCGTAATGCTCGAAGGCAACTTCGGGCTGTTGCAAACCAACCCGCAAGTTCGGGGGGAAGAGGTTTTCCAAATCCCCCAGGTCGGAAGGATCGAGATGGATACCTTCACATTTCTTGAGAACGAGCGGTTGGACATCAATCACTACATCCCGCTGTTCTCAGAGCTAGAGGACGTCCTCCCCGAGCATAGTAAGTTCTTCTAGGCCGCATGTATATGACCGCGCAGACTGTTTTATTTAAATTTTTGACTTCGCCTTGCAGCTGCCCACATTGTCCCTGCGAACAAGCCGGTCACTCCGGCCGGCCCGGTTTTGACCCAGAGAGAAAAAAGGCAGCGGCGAAACAGGTCGCCATCATCAGAGGAAGAGGACCCGGCTTCTCCTGATGAATACGAACTTCTTCGTTCCTACGGAAACCCGCCCGACCTGCAGGGCAACCCGACTGTCCTCTGGCATAGGGATGGAAGCCGCATCCGGGTATCCACTGCACTTCCTCCATGGGGAAGTGAAAAGATTAACCGCCATGCGCTAGCCGCCGGGGCCACAATGTATGGTCGAAAGACTTTAAAGAAGCTGAAGAAAACTCCGGAAGAAGAGCTTCCCCGGCTAGCGGCACAAGCCGGCGCATGGGGGTTCGCGGCCAATCACTTCATGGCCTTGTCGTACAGGCGGCTTGTTTCTGTTCAGAAATATCTAGAAAAGAAGTATGAGGAGCAGGTCGTGGAGAATGTGCGGCTTCAAGAAGAGAATGCGCGGCTTCAAGAAGCCGTGGCGGTGAGTTTGACAAATGATGACGCGTTTTCTTTTGTTCAGCCCGAGCGACCTAATTTATTTTTCCTTTCTTGCAGAAACAATATGAGATGACCAACCCGGCCTTCCAAGATGAGGTGTTGCCTCATGTGGCCCAAGGGATCAACAAAGCTTTGGGTTTTATGGAAGACCGGGGCGGTCTGTGCGAAGGATTCGGGGGCACTACTTTCTCCGACCTCTTCCCTACTTTGAAGGTCCAACTTGATGAGATCAGCCAAAGGCAGAAAGGAAAAGCCAAGGTGGGCAAGGAGGATGAAGCCGATGTGGGCAGGGAGATTGTACTTCATCAAGGAGGCGATGGAAGTGGTGGAGCCGCTGAGGAGGACGACGCGGATGACGATGCCGGCGATGATGATGATGATGATGAGGATAGCTTGTCCTCTTGAACAACCGTCTCCGCTAGTAAGACCGGGCGGTCTAGTGATAGTGATTCATCGGATTCTTCTACGTCAAGTGAAGGCTATTCGACCGACGTTGATGTTGATGGTGTGGATTTGAGTTCCCCTATCAAGAAGAAGAAGAAGAAGTCGGCAGACTAATGCCTTTGTCTTGATTTTATTTTTGTGTAACCGCCGGTTTCTTTTTGTTAGCCGGGCGGATAATATTTTGTTAACACATTTTGAAGAATGAATAGAAATTTTACCTGTCTAATTGTCCTTCTATTGTTACTTACTTGTGTCTGATATCTTGTCTCTTCTCTTTTTTTTACCTTTTGCTCTTTATGATCTAGCTGTTCGGCTATCCTGATCTGAGTATCAGTGATGATTGATGATTTTGGATGATCTATATTCATCCCGTGCGATTACTCATTTAGATCTCCGGATATCCGATATCTGATAGTATGATCCATAATGGATAGACTCGTGCGACTGTAATTCATTCCTGGCGGTTTTTATCATTCAGAGATACCTTATCCTTGCTGATATAGATAATGAATAACAACTTTGCGCGGTTTGAATTCAATCCCTGGCGAGTAATCAACTGCATCTAGAGATAACTTTTGCTAAGAAACGGCTCAACACGATCGGTTAGAGCATAATCCGGGCGATCATATATTTGGATCTAAAAATATCCAGCTTAATTAATTATAAAAGATAGATAGTACCCGCCCGGTTAGAATACAACTCGGGCAATGTATTCAGATCAAGAAACATCTAAATTAACAGAATGGAGAGATAGATAAAACCCGCCCGGTTAGAATGCAACTCGGGTAATCATATAATTAGCTCTAGAAATATCCAATTTGTAAAAGATGGATGAACCCGCCTGGTTAGAATGCAACTCGGGCAATCATATAATTAGCTCTAGAAATATCCAATTTGTAAAAGATGGATGAACCCGCCTGGTTAGAATCCAACCCGGGCAATATTTTCAGATCCAGAAACATCTAACTCAATAAAAGATGGATAGGTCCGCCCGGTTAGAATGCAACCCGGGCAACCATATAATTAGCTCCAGAAATACCCAACTTATAAAAGATGGATGAACCCACCTGGTTAGAATCCAACCCGGGCAATATTTTCAGATCCAGAAACATCTAACTCAATAAAAGATGGATAGGTCCGCCCGGTTAGAATGCAACCCGGGCAACCATATAATTATATCCAGAAATATCCAAACTTATATTCAATCAGACCGCTCGGTTTGAAAATTCAGACCGTCCGGTCTTAATATCACAACTAGGGTAGACGAACACCTGCACCTGTTTTGATAATATTTTCCTCGAATGGTTTAGACAAGAAACTACAAGAGGTGAATGCCTTCCTGTAGGAAAAAAGGAATAATCTACAGGCTCAGATGACCAAATGGGAAGGTGGGCCTCGACGGCGAACATTGCTTTCCTCAAGTGGTCAAAAGAGCTGTAGGAAAAAAGAAAAAATATGTACAGACTCAGATGACCAAGTGGGCAGGTGGGGCTCGGCGGCGAACATTGCTTTCCTCAAGTGGTCATAAGAGCTGTAAGCGACTCATCTGCTCTCTTGCCTAGGGTTACAAGCCGAGTTGATCAATTGGGCAGGTGGGCCTCGACGACGAACATTGCTTTCCTCAGAGAGATCAACTCAGTTGTGGGCCCAACTAGGCTCCGTTTCGAGAGTACCTAAGAGTATTCGATGGTCACAGGCTATGATGATCAGTTGGGCAGGTGGGCCTTGGCGGCGAACATTGCTTTCCTCAGAAAGATCATCAAAGCTGTAACTATATCCCTTTCGGGGCACGATAGAGCTGACAATCACCTAGACCTCCCTTGATGCAGGGGTGTGTCAGATATCGTCCGGGATCCAAAGTTCTGAGGACCACCGCAGCGGAATTGGCAAGCTACCACTATATGTGTGCGAAAACTCCCCGCATCACATGGTCTTGGTGGGTTTTACGCTATGAATACAATCCGAGGGGGTTCGAGCAGAATTTGGCGATATCTCAGAGGTTCAGGGAGTGAGATACGTATATATATATTCATAATGCAGAGCACCATTGGACAAGGAGAAGTGTCAGTATAGGGCTTTTCATTTAATATCAAGAAATGTAAAGAATGAAAGAGATATTTTAAGGATAGAATCGTTTAAGATCGTCACCGCTCCAGGTGTGTGAGATGTCTTCTCCTTCGCTGGTTTGGAGATGGTAGGCCCCATTCTTTAATACCTCTTTGATAATAAAAGGCCCTGCCCAGTTGGGATTCAGCTTTCCAACATTACCAGATCTGGCTGCAGCATCTACCTTTTTTAATACCAAATCCCCAACTGCAAACTGCTTTACCCTGATATTTTTGTCAAAATATTTTGCCATCCTCCTCTTAACTTCTTCCTGCCTGATTGTTGCCTCGTCCTGAAGCCCTTCGATCAGATCCAGACTATACCTGATGGCCTCATCATTGTATTCTACCCATGCTTCTCCTCCCTCTTTTGCATACACAACTCTTGGAGTGACCACCTCAAACTCTACAGGAACAACAGCCTCCGAGCCATGAGATAATTTGAATGGTGTCTCCCCTGTAGCTGAAGATGGGGTAGTGCGAAGAGTCCAAAGGATGGAGGGAAGTTGGTCTGCCCAATTTCCTTTTTGATTCAAAACTCTTTTCATCAGGAGCTGCTGGATTCGCCTGTTTGCAGCTTCTACTTGACCATTGGTCCTTGGATGATGTACCGAGGCAAACAGAAGATCAATTCCAACCTGATCGCAAAAGTTTATCATCTCAGGGTTATTGAACTGTGGTCCATTATCAGTGACAATTGCCAGCGGAATTCCGTGTCGGCAGACTATTTCTCCCCAGATGAAATTTCTGATAATTTGGGTAGTAGTCTTTGCCAATGCTTTTGCCTCAATACACTTACTGAAGTAGTCGATCATTACTATGATAAAGCGGTGCTAGCCGCTAGCCATTGGAAAGGGTCCGACAAGATCCATCCCCCAAACCGCGAAGGGCCAGGGTGCAGTTATTGACCTAAGCGATTGAGCGGGCAGATGTTGAAGAGGAGCAAATTTCTGCATTGTACACAACGCTTGGCAAATGCTTCAGCATCCTTTATCATAGTTGGCGAGAAATATCCTTGCCGCAGGATCCTTTTCTCTAAGGTTTTTGCCCCTGAATGGCTACCGCATTCCCCAGAATGAACTTCCTGAAGTATGATCGGGATCTCTTCTTTTGAAACACACCGTGCTGAGGGAGAAATCAAATTTTTCTATACAAAACTCCTGCTATTAAGTAGTAGTAGGCCGCCTTTCTTCTGAATCTACTTTTGTCCTTGATCGATTGATGAAACTCCCCTCTTGACAGAAATAATTCATAAGGGTCCTTCCAGGAAGGATTCCGATCGATCTGCATGAGCTCCTCTTTCTCTGTGGCCGGATGAAAATGTTCCGAGGTCACCCCTCCTGATGGAAGACAAAACTTCGACAACTCGTCTGCCTCTTCATTTTGTGTCCTTGGAATGTGCTCGATGATGAAGGATTTAAATTTCCCGATCTCTTCCTTAGTTAGCAATAGATACTTTTTCAGCATCGGTTCTCTTGTTTCGTAGTTCCCTAGAACTTGTGAAGCCATTACAAGAGAATCAGTTTTTACATGAACATGCTCTATCCCAAGCTCTTTTGCGAGTCTTAGACCGACCAAGAGTGCTTCGTATTCAGCCTGGTTGTTCGTCACTGGAAAGAAGAATTTGATTGCTTGCTCAAGTTTGATGCCGTTTGGACTGATAAGAACTACTCCGGCTCCCATGGAGTTTCTTCCTGAAGCTCCATCTACATAGATGATCCAGGCAAAAGGAGATTCCTCTACTCGTTCTGGATTAGACTCCATCGTGTCCACCAAGAAATCTGCCAGTACTTGTGCCTTTATTGTTGTTCTGGGAATGTATAATATTTCAAATTCACTGAGCTCAATCGCCCATTTGGCCAATCTTCCTGAATGATCTGGCTTTTCCAGGATACTTCTTAGTGGATGATCCGAGACCACCTGGATAGGATGAGCCTGAAAATAGGGGCGGAGCCTTCGTGATGACATGACCAAAGCCAAGGCTAATTTTTCCAGAATTGAATATCTAGTTTCCGCATCTTTGAGGATGTGGCTGACGTAATATATCGGAAATTGCTTCTTTTTATCCTCCCGGACAAGGACAGAGCTTATTGCATCTGGACCTACCCCCAAGTATAAGAATAATGTTTCCCCTTCGCGAGGGCTTTGGAGAAGAGGGGTTGAGGTTAACTGCTTTTTCAACTGTTCGAAAGCACTATCGCACTCTTCATTCCATTCAAACTTAGATCCTCCCCTGAGAGTTTTGAAGAATGGAGCGCTCTTATCTCCTGACTTGGAAATGAACCGGCTTAGTCCTGCGAACCTCCCCCCAAGTTGCTGCACCTCTTTCTGATTACGAGGAGGGGTCATATCTAGGATGGCCTTTACTTTATCTGGATTTGGCGCGAGGCCATCAGGGGTGAGAAGATGTCCGAGAAATTTCCCTTTGTTTGCCCCGAACACGCATTTCAGTGGATTTAGTTTTAATTTGAACCTTCGTTGAGTAGCGAACGTCTCTACGAGGTCTTTCAGATGGATTAAAAAAGTTTTACTTTTCAGAAGAAGATCATCAATGTATACTTCAAGATTTCTTCCTTTCTGCTTTTTGAAAACCGTGTCCATCATTCTTTGATATGTCGCACCCGCATTTTTTAGCCCGAAAGGCATGACAAGATAACAATAACACCCGTCGTTGGTAATGAAGGACGTATGCGGGATATCAGGTTTATGCATCATAATCTGGTGGTAACCAGAAAATGCATCTAGAAAGCTCATGAAATTATATCCCACCGCGGAATCTACTAAAACATCTATCCGAGGCAAGGGATAACAATCTTTGGGGCATGCTTTATTGAGTTTTGTAAAATCTACACACATGCGCCATTTTCCCCCAAATTTTTTCACCATTACCACATTTGACATCCAAGTGGAGTATTGGATTTCAGAAATGAAATTGGCTTTAAGAAGCTTTGCAACTTCCTCTTTGATGGGTACCGCCAGCTTGGTTGCTACCTCCCTCTTCTTTTGTTGGATCGGCTTGAATTCAGGGGATATGTTGAGGTGATGGCACGCAACATCTGGATCTACTCCAGGCATATCTTCCGCCGACCAGGCGAAGATGTCTAGATTCTCCAACAGGCAGGAGATCAACTGAACCTTCTCCTCTTCTGATAGCTCGGCGTTGATGATCAGCTTCTTCCCTTCCCCTTCAGCAATGGGGATCTCTTGGGTCTCCTGGGCAGGTTCTAGGTAAGTCCCTTTCCGCTCTGCGCTTTCCTCGGTCTCCTCAGGGAGTTTGGACACCTTATGAATGTCATTCTGAGCCTTGGGAAGTGGTGCATCGGTGATCACATTAACTGTTTTTACATAACATTCACGAGCAACCTTTGGATCGCTTCGGATCCGATATTGACGCCCCTCGGCGGCGAACCTTAAGGCCAAATGAAAAGTGGACACCATCGCTTTGTAAGCGTTCAGGATTGGTCTTCCGAAGATTGCACAGTAGCTGCTTGGGGCTTCCACCACTACGAAGTTTATCAACTTCGTTATGCCCCCCAGTGACACCAAAAGCTTCACGCACCCCTCCACTTCTTGCTTTTCTCCTGAGAAGCCATAGAGGGGCCCTTCCGTGGAGAGCAGAGACTTTCCAGTCTTAAGGGCTTCAAATGTTTGGCGGAAAATGAGATTAACTGAGCTACCGGTATCAATCAGAATTTTATGTACGGTGTAGTTCTCGATGGCTGCCTTTATCACTACTGCATCATCGAAAGGGTTTGCATTTGGGGGAAGATCTTCTTGGCCGAAAGTAACGACCGACCTTTCTGGAGCAGAAGTGGAAGCGGCTGCGACTTCCTGCTTGGAGACTCTCCCAATGCTGGATTTCCGAGAGGATTCTGGCCCTGCTCCACCATGGATACAATAGATGTTGCCAAGTGGGCCAACATCATTTACTTCTATGCACTCGGCGGCAGGATGTATATCCCCATAACAACCTGCCTCTTCTACGTCAGCACACTCCCAGGTCACTTCGATCGCTTCCTTCTTCTTCTCGGTTCGTGGTTCAACCGGGGTTTCTTGCCGGATCAACCCTCGGAGCTTCCCTTCTTTCAGGAGTTTTTCTATCAACCACCGGAGGGCCCGACAATCCTCAGTCTGATGCCCCTCCTCTTTGTGATATTCACAATAGAGGTTTGGGTTCCGATTGCGAACTTCCGATTTCAAAGGAGGGGGCCTCTTGAAGTCAGGCCTCTTTTGAAGAATCTGAACAACCTCGTTCATGCTGACGTTAAGAGGGGTGAATGACTCCTGTGATTCATCATATCGGATGGACGGAATAGTTGGGGATGGCTGTGCGATATATTGTGGCAGATAAACTTTCATTATCTGTGGAACCCCCATTGGTTGAGTGGGTGCGATGGCCAACGGCGGTTTCTGATCCTGAAACCGTTGATGGCCAAGAAATGGTTGCTTAGGCTTAAGATTTCTTCCCCTCTGAGCACGAGGTTCGAAGTCAGGCCTAGATGGATGATTGTAATGTTGCTGATGGATCGGTGCGGAACTAAACTGGTCATTGTCGCTGAGCAATTTGGCAACATAACCAGGATTAGTCTTTTCTCCCCTGATAAATTTATTGGCTAGACTAATCATCTTTTGATAGGTCTTTGGTTCCCTGATCTGAGCTTCAAATTTCAACGGCCCCTACCTAAGGCCATGCATTAAAGCGACCCTATATAATTCTGGATCAACGTTCTGCACCTCCATTATCTACCTTTGGAAACGGTCGACGAAGCGGGCCCATGTTTCGTTTTCTTGCTGTCGTATCTCAAATAGGGCTGCCGGACCATTCTTCCTCTTTTTAGAGGTAGAGAATCGAAGCAGGAATTCCCTACGCAATTCGGCAAAACATCTGATGGATCGAGGATGCAATCCATAAAACCATTCTCGGGCTTGCCCATCAAAGGACGTTACCAGGAGCTTGCACTTAGTTGCATCGGTGATGGTTCTCAGAGCAACAGCTGATTCAAACGCTTGGAGATGAATTGCCAGATCGGACTCCCCATCATATGTTGACAGGCGTGGTTCTCAAAAGTTATTTGGGGCCGGCTCTCCTCGGATCTCATCCGTGAAGGGAGAACTTTCTTCGGTATCCTCGTACAGAGGGAAAGCAGAGTGGCGGGCTATCTCAGCTGCGGTCATTTGCGGACAGGCCGCCTGATAGGAGCGGACAGGGACTCCAGCCGGGTAGGAGTGATAAGCAGCGGTCTCGGGCGGGTAGGAAAGGTGGGCAGCCTGAGAAGTCGCCCCTTGGAAGTCGAGAACTCGAGCTGACATCCAATGCGCGGCTTTTTGGTAGAAGTTCTGCCGAGCCGCGGAACCTTCTTGTGGCGGCTGGGGATGAGCGACTTGTGGCAGTGGGAATGGAGGTGGAGGAGGTAGAACAGGAGTTACTGCCGGGTTAACCGCGACCTGTTGGGGGGCTAGCCGCTCGGTCAGCAGAGTTAAAGCCTGACTGATCGCGTCCAGACGCTGATCAGTTGCTTTCTGGGCCTTGTCGGCTTCTCTCTTTGTTTGCTCCAGAGCTTCCCACAAAGAGTCATCGCTGTGGTCGGATCGGTCTCTTAGCGGGAACTGGCGGTCTGACATTCTGAACCAAAGATTTCACTGACTGTCCGCGATCTGAAGGTCGCGTGTTTCTGTTCGATTCAAAAGGAGCTTCCGAAGGAGATCGAAGGTTGCGGATTATCGGTTACTATTTGGTTAGAGAATTCAGACCGCTAGCAGCGGTCGAGGCCAGACTTCGCCCATCGCGGCAAATGCCACTCCTGTGACGGGCTTTCCTTTGATTGAAGAGAAGTGGTTACAGCGGGTTACAAGTGAGCCGGCCGGCTAGACTGGTCGCAAGACCGGAAACTCGAGGCCGCTGCTCCAGCAAGCGAGCTTTCGGATTCGAGTGTGCGTGTCTTGTGAACAGTGCCTCCCCCTATTTATAGGCTTGGGGGCCTGCCCGAATGGGCAGGGATAGAATAACCACCTGCCCGGGTACAGGAGAAACGGGCAGGCGGTGACGGGATGCATAAAGAAGAAAAGAAGGAAGCCGCGCGGCCTGGCGGCTTGCCCTTCCGACCCGTTTGACCTGAGGCTGAAGATGCCATGGCTAAGTCAATGATGTAGAACGAGCGGCCTCCGGCTTGAGACCGCGATCTGCCCTCTGGACGTGACTTTGGCCGATCTTCACGATGCAACCCGGGTGGTCTCCGATCTGACACCATGGCTTGCTTTCCGGGATTGAACCTTGAGTCTCTATGCACAACCCGGTCGGTCTCCTCCTTGAGACCGCGGATAGCCTTCTTGTCTTGTCTTTTGACAATCTTCAATCTTGGGAGCGGTCCGAAATATCATCAGATCGCCTGGCCTGGTTTGCCCTGAACTGAGAGCCACTGATCCTGGAACCCAGCGGCCTGACCTAGCAGTTCGCCTGGTCCGACAATGATCCAATCCGAGAAGCGGTTTTCCGGGTAAACACTCGCTGTATAAGAAGGCATTCTTAACGTCGAGCTGCCAAATCTCCCATCCACTTGAAGCCGCCCAAGCAATAACAAATCGAACTGAAGTCATCTTTGCCACTAGACTAAACGTCTCATCATAATCTTCACCATACTGCTGTGAGAACCCGCGAGCTACAAGGCGAGCCTTGTATCGCTCGATCGTACCGTCAGCTTTCATCTTGAGTTTATAGACCCATTTGCATGTCACAGGGGTAATGCCATTAGGCCTGGGCACTAGAGACCAAGTCTCATTCTTCTTGAGAGAATCCATCTCCTCTTGCATAGCAATGTCCCACTGCAACACGTCTTTGGCCTTCTCAAAGCTCGACGGCTCCCTCTCATCCAAGGGACCAGCAAAGAAACATGAGACGAAGCTCACCATGTTTCCTCCTGTGTATCGATCCGGTGGTTTAATAGTCCTCTTCGACCTCCTAAGAGGTTGCACCTGACTAGCCACCTCCTCAGCTGCTTCTTCTGTGTTATCTCCTCTTCCAGATGAACTTGGAGCATCGCCCCCCTACTTCCAGAACCTGGAGCCTCCATCTCTTAGCTTGACAAAACAGGAGCTCCTGGTGAAACAGGCAACTCCACTTGAAGATTTTCCGCAGCCTTCTCTTCTTCATCAACCCTGCTCTCCGGTAGTTCAATTCCTGAACTCCCCTTGTAGGAAGTCACCTCATCAAACACCACATCCCGAGATACAAAAGATCTTCGAGTCTCAGGATCCATGCATCTCCATCCCTTCTTCCGCTCATCATATCCAACAAAGACTAGCTTCCTTGCTTTCGCATCTAGCTTTGTCCGAAGAGCATCAGGAATATGCACATAACAGGTTGACCCGAACATCCGAAGGTGTGCAATACTTGGTTTCTCCTTGAACATCAGTTCGTGAGGGGTCTTCATGTTGATAGGACTTAGAGGCATCCTGCTGATGACGTAAGCCGCACAAGACATTCCCTCCGCCTAGAAGGACTTAGGGATACTCTTGGCATGAAGCCAGCATTTGCAAGTTTCCGTCAGATGACGGATCTTCTGTTCTGCAATGCCATTTTGATGTGGAGTATGGGCACAAGTGAGCTCTCTCCGAACGCCATGTTTCCTGCAAAAACTTGAGAACTCACCAGAGGTGAATTCCCCACCATTGTCAGTTCTCAAATTTTTCACCCGCAGGCCTATCCGACCTTCAACCAGCTCCTTGAACTCCACGAACCTCGCAAAAGCTTCCGACTTCTCTTTCAAAAAATACACCCAGACATGTCTGGTGTAATCGTCAATCAACACCAACATATATCTGTTACCTCCAAGGCTTGGGGTGGCAGTCGGACCCATCAAATCACCGTGAATGCACTCCAACGGCGCTTTGCATCTTGTTTGCGATTTATCAAATGGAAGTCGATGAGACTTACCAAACTGACATCCCGCACAAACATGACCGTCTCCATAGGAGGACAAGCTAGGCAAGCCCTTGACAAGGCCCCTTACCGCCATAGCCTTCAATTTGTCCATGCCTACATGCCCCAACCTTTCATGCCAAATAGCCGCGCTATAATTGGTCTTCATCTTATCAACATAAGTACTTGTCGACAAAACGAACAAGTCCTTCACCAGCTTTCCAACATGAATAACATCTCCCTTTATCTCCGGTTGAGTTTTGAGAAACTTCACTTCTGTTGGGCCAAACAGAACGTGATAACCGGCATCGACCGCATTGGTCACAGAGAAGAGATTCTTCTTCACACCCGACACGTGATAACCACTCATCAAGGTGAGTGGACCCTTATCACTGCTCAAAGAGACAACTCCTTCTTGTTCTACTGCATGAACAGAATTATCAGCCATAAAGATTGCATCGTTACCTGAGTAAGGTGCCAAAGAAGAGAATTTTGATTCATCCCCGGTGAGGTGATGCCCACACCCTGAATCCAGGATCCAATCCTCTTTGAAGTTGATGGCAGCCAAGGCCTTAACGAGCATAGCCGTCATATTAGCCGCAAAGGCTCCTCCCCATCCAGCTTCATCAGACTTTAGCTTCTCCTTCTCCGCTGCATGTCCCGGCTGAAGATTAATCCGACAATCTTTCTTGAAGTGCCCGGTCTTATTGCACCTGAAGCACCTTGGTCCCTCTCCTTTCTTCTTCCCATCAGACTTAGGAGCATAACCCCTATCCTGCTGACCTGAAGTAGAGGGTCCATCATGACCCAACTTCTTCTTCTCCCACTTCTTCTTCTTCTTCTTCCCAGAGAGCAACACATCACTATCTCCCCAAGAGATAGAAGTCCCCACCATCTGTCTTGCCAAACTTTCCTGCGAAGCAAGTTTTCCAGCTCCAACAGAGATGGTTGATTTTGCCCAACCCTGAACTGAAGTCACAAAGGCAAGATACTCCTTCTGCAACCCGAGGATAATATGCCTCTTCTGTTTTGCCTCCGAGATGGGCTCATCAGGGTCCAATGCAGAAATCTCTGCTGTGAGGTTCTTCATCTTGAGAAAGAAGTTAGAAATAGAAAGATCACCTTGAGAGGCCTTCGCCAACTCATTTTCAAGAAACTGTAGCCGAGCTACATTCTTCTTATTAAACAACCCGTCCAAAGACGTCCAAATCTCAGCAGCCGATTTACATCCAATGATGTGATCAAATAGCTCTGGTGAGATAGCCCTCTTGTGTGTGAACTCTGCCTTTGCATTAATCATCCTCCAAAGTCTCACCTCTGCCATATTATCTCCTGCTAGAAATATTTCTTGTGTGTCATCTCCTCCCACTATCTCTCATAGATCCTCTCCAAGTAAGTAGCTCTCCATACACGACCTCCATTTCTTATAGTTAGTCGATGTGAGGAGTTCAATACCAAGCCCTCTTGCGTATCCACCTTCGATGGCAATCTATGTGGTCTCTTCTTCACAAAGACGATGGCAACTCAAGTTGATCACTGCTTATCCACTCCAACAACCTAGCTCTGATACCATGTTAAATTTTTTGATTTGAATCGTTTAGGAGTAAGCAGGAGTTGCATCAATTGAGTTATAGCAAAAACCACAATGCCACACAGCAACACAAAAGACTTTATTGAATCATAATACTTGATTACAGTGCGAGACATACATGGCGAGACATGATTCATAAGAATCACGAAGGAGAGAAGAACAAAACACACCAAAAAACAAATCTGGCGGTTTGACAAGCAGAGACCACATAGACCGCTCGACTCCAGAGATCGCCCGGCTTGACCTGATTCCACGAGAACAAACAACAAACAGACCGCCTGTACTGCAAGACCGCCACCTCAGACTGCACGAACTGGAGCTTGTTGAATTGAACGAAGAACAGCTGTCGCCAGACCGCAACTCAGATCGCCTAACCGCTGAAGGTCGCCTGATCGCTGAGCTCGATGCGAGCATCACAAGAACACCATAAACCAGTTCGCAGACAGACCGCTGCCGAACTGTTTATTCAAGCCGCTGGGAATCACCAAGGAAGTAGACCGCAACCTGCTGACTGCAAACCTGCGAACACAACAAACAGTCAACTCCCTTCCGAGACCGCCCGACCTCAAAGTTGAGACCGCACGAATTAACCCAGGCTCTAGTTCTTACAGTTCTCGTTATAAATGACGGGCCATGCACCCCTATTTATAGGCGGGTAGATGGATGTCATCATCGCACAGGAGAGATACAATCACCACCCGTCAGATCGCCAGCAGTCTCACAAAGTAGACTACGTGATCAGACCACTTGGACAACCTTCTGTCCAAGACCGCAGATCAGCAGGCAAATCGGGCACAAGTCGCGCGAACACAAGACCGCGCACAAGCCGCGCGGACTCAAGACCATCCTTCCTTATATCTCCAAGAGCAAGCCAAGGACAACTGGCCGACTTCAGACAAGTCGCCAGACTGACCTGCATAAGCCGCCCGGGCACAGCGGTTACACAGAACAGACCGCCCGGTCTTCCAACAAAGAAGATAGGCCAACCAAGCATAACAACTTGGGAACAGACCGTAGCAAACAAGAACAGACCGGCCAACCAGCAGACTGCCAGAACAGACCAGCAGAGCCAGACCGGCAGATCACTAACACAGACCGCGCGGTCTCTGCGGTCACCCAAAATCAGACCGCCCGATCACCTCCACTTCACTTCAACAAATTCAACAATTCCATCATAATCATTCACCTGCCAGCCTCTCTGTGAGATCGACCAGACCCACCGGCTGATGAGAGCCCGACATCAGAATCATCTGGGGCAATCCAACATAACCTTTCACTTTCCATCCTCTCCGTGAGATTGACCTGACCCACCGGCTGATGAGAACCCAACAACGAAATCATCTGGGCAATCGATCATAACCTTTCACTTGCCAGCCTCTCCGTGAGATCGAACTCACCCACCGACTGATTAGAGCCCGACAATAGAATCATCCGGGCAATCCGGCATCCATGCACATCATATGGACCTACAACAGAAAAGTCGTGAGTGACTATATCAATTCATATCAAAATGTTACAAAATAACAGTTCAAGGGTAGAAACATTTCAAATCGTCTCCACCCCAAGCTCGGCTGAGGGGTAACCCTTCCACATCCCGGAGGTGATGCCCTTCCGACTTGAGTGCTTCCTCTATAATGTAAGGACCTTCCCATCTGGGATTGAGCTTTCCGACTGCGTCTCCCCTTCCAGCTGCATCAACCTTCGTCAGGACCAAATCCCCCTTCTCGAACTGCTTCACTCGGATGCGCTTGTCAAAATACCGAGCCATCCATCGCTTAACCTCTTCTTGTCGGACAGTTGCCAGGTCCCGGAGCTCTTCTACCAGGTCTAATGATAGTCTTTTCTCTTCCTCATTCTTCACTCGCCATTCCTCGTTTCCTTCACCTACTGTGACCACCCTGGGTGACTTTACCTCTATCTTGATCGGAAGCACGACCTCGTATCTGTGAGAGAACTTGAATGGGGTTTCCCCTGTGGCTGTATTCAGTTGGTTCTCAAGGCCCAAAGGACTGAGGGGAGTTGTTCTACCCAGTTGCCCCTCAGGTTCTCGACTTTCTTTTTTAACAAGTTTATAATTATTTTGTTTGCCGACTCCACCTACCCATTACTCCTGGGGTGGTGGACCGACGTAAAATAAAGATCTATACCCAGCTGACCGCAGAAGCTGACGAACTCATTGCTGGCAAACTGCGGCCAATTGTCTGCGACAATGGCTAACAGGAGCCCATGTCGACAGATTATTTCCCCCTTAAAAAATTTCTTACAACTTGAGATGTTACATTAGCCAACGCCTTTAACTCCAGCCACTTGGAGAAGTAATCGATCATTAACAACATGAACTTTCTTTGGCCACTAGCTTGCAGAAAAGGCCCCACCAAGTCCAGCCTCCATATCGCGAATGGCCATGGAGCCGTGATGGTCAGGAGCCTCTGGGCTGGTAGGAGTTGGAGAGGAGCATATATCTGGCAATTGGAGCACTTCATCACAAATTCTGCCACATCCTTGCTGAGGGTAGGAAAAAAGTAGCATTGCCTCAACACCCTTCCCTCCACGGTCCTACTGCCACATTCTCTGGAGTGGATCTACTCTAGGACCCTCGAGGCCCCCACTTCTGACACACATTGGGCTAGGAGTACCGATAGGGTCTTTTGGTACAATCCTCCTTCTGCAAAGAATATTACGCTGACTTGTACCTGAGTCACCGTTTATCTACGTCCCATGCTGGTAACTGCCCCGATGTCAGGAAGGTGATGAATGGGTTCATCCATGATGCTTGCTGGTCTACCTCCATCAATTCTCCCTCCTCGATAGATGGTCAGAAAAGTTTTGACATCGTTCCTCCTGCCCTGGGACTGAACTTGGCCTGGAGGTCTACCGGGATGCTCTCCTCCTTTGGCAAATGCTGAATCGAGAAGGTTCAGAACTGTTCGATGAGCCCTTTGACCTTCTCTAGATATCGCTGGAGAGTCAGCTCCCTTGCCTCCAACTCTCCCTTAACTTGACAAGCCACCATTTTGGAGTCCATTGAGACCTCTACGCCCTTCACCCACAACTCCCTGGCCAGACGGAGCCCCGCGATCATAGCTTCATACTGGGCCACGTTGTTGGTGAGTGGGAAGTGAATGCTGATTGGCTGCTCGATCCTCGTCCCCTAGGGGCTCACCAGGATCACTCCCCACCAAAGGAATGTTTCCCTGATGCTCTGTCAACCAAAATCTTCCGTGCCACTGAGTGGGGTGGCTCGAGTTCTCCCACTCCGGTTAGGTAATCATCCATGATGTATGCCACTGCTTGCGCCTTTATTGATAGTCTGGGAACAAACAAGTTGTCAAACTCGCTTATCTCCACTGACCATTTGGCCAACCTTCCTGAGTGCTCTCCCCCTCCATAATGTTGCAAAGGAGATGATCAATCACCACCTTAATGGAGTGTGTCTGGAAATAAGGTCGGAGCTTTCGGACCAACACCACTAGGGCGAAGGCTAGCTTCTCTAGGATGGGATTGTTGGAACATGCTTTCCACATCTCTTGGTTTGAGAATAACAAATCCCATTGTATTTGATCATACTTGCCATGTGTTAATAGTGTGCAGGAACTTCTACTTTCAAGCCTCTATAAGTTCAAAAAGGAAAGACGACGATTTCCTATTAGTTCAGTACTCTGCTGCTAGCGTGGCACGCTAACGCTGCCGCTGGTGGTAGCTTCTTCATATTTAGAAATATCTTCGAGTTGGAAGCATTCGAACAAAAAAGGAAATGTCGTTGAGACTACATATAACAACTCTTACCGCTACGTGCTAAGGCTAACACCCGACGGTAACTTATAAAAGTCCTGCTATCACGATGTTGATTGAAGAGCAGAAATTGAAGGAGATCTGACGGATAGGAAAGAGATAAAGTTAATGCGGAGCATTATCCTTACCGCGGCGCGGTAGTAGGGGATGACAAATTTGGAGCCAGAATATTGCCAATAATGACTCAATTCGTGTGCCAGCTTGTTGCCTAAAGAGGCTACCACCCAGCGGTAGCACTACCGGTGGTGCTAGGATCCGAGTCTATTTAAAGTGCAGTCTGCCTCTGTTTTGATATGCTGATTTGAAGAGATATCGAAACCACAACTCATATATTCGTGAGAGACTCCTCTTTGCAACCAAGAGAACTCTGTCAACGTTCGTAAATGCTAAAGACTTGAAGAAAGATCAATCGCGCCAACTTCATCTTCAATTTCATCCTTTGAGGGAGCTTCTTTGATGTTTTAGTTTTTATTATTTGTAACTCTTTTTATCGTCAATAGAGAATTTGCCGTGTGGTTGGTGATAACTTCTCTAAATGAAGTTATCTATGACCTATTTTTGACTTATCAATAGATAAAAATGTAGAAATGGAGTTTAAATAACATTAAAATGAAAGTAAAATTTATAATTATGATTGTATTGCTCATTTGGTCCTTTTGCAATGTATTTTTGCTAGATTCATGATGAATAGTAAATATACGCATTTTTCTTTATAATTTTTAGTATAATTTTAATTAGATTTCTAAATAATATATGTAAATTTATGAATAAAATGTTTGTTTTTGTTATTTTTGTTTTTAACTTAGTTTTATTTTAATTTTTGTAAAGTTTTTGTAATTTTGTTATGTCACGCCCTTGGTCACGCCCGTGTCCAAGGGCGTGTTCACTAATCCCTAACATTTTCTTTTCCCTGCTCTTTTTCCAACTCAAACATCAAGTCACGCCCTCGGTCACGCCCGTGACCGAGGCCGTGTACATCAGTCACGCCCGTGTTGAATGACCAAGCCCAGATTCGAGCCAAGATGTCAATGTCACGCCCACTGTCACGGCCGTGATCAGGTCACGCCCGTGACCGAGGCCGTGACCCCTCAATTTCTTTCGGAAGAACAAAGGACACGCCGCCCGTCACGCCCAGCAGCCGACAACACAATGCCGACATCGAACACGCCCGTGTTACTTGGAACACGCCCGTGTACTTCCGAAGTCGCCGGTCAAGCCTTCCAGATGCCTGCCTGGATCCAGCTGTTCTGGCTATTCGCACCCCAAGACGTGTCACGCCCTCAGACACGCCCGTGTCCGAGGGCGTGTAATCCAAAAATTTTTTCTATAAATAGCCAGTTTCAGCTGAGTCCAAGGGTTCAAAAATTTTAAGAGCTTATTCTTAAGGTTTTGATCCAACTAATTTTTATGTTTTTGTAATTTTGTGCTCTTTTTCTCTCTTGTTTTTTGTAATCTTTTTATTATGGAAATGAAATAGTTGGCTTGTTTTGTCACACTCTCTCTCTCTCTTTGTTTTGTTGGAAGTGTGTGTGTGTTTTCTTTTTCTTTTTCTTTTTATTTTTAGTTTTTTGTAATTTAGTAATTTAGTAATTTTAATTAGTTTTCATCTTTTTTGTGTGTGAGTGTATGAGAGTAATTATCTTGTTTTTAGTTTTGTTATAATTTTTAGATGTTTTGTTATTAGTGTGTGTGAGTGTAGGTGGTTAATTAAATTGTTTTGTTTTGTTTTATTTTGTTGTTTTCACTTTCTTTGTCTCTTTTTGTAAGTGTGTGTGTGTATGAGAGTAATTTGTATTTATTTTAGTTTTGTTTTGTTGTTAGTGTGGGTGAGTGTATGAGTATAGCTTTTCTTTTCTTTTAACTTAGTTTTCATTATTGTTGTGTGTGTGAGTGTATGAGATTAGTTTTGTTTTATTTTTAATTAGATTTCATTAAAGAAGAGTGTGTGTGTTTATGAGCATAGATTTTATTTTCTTTTAACTTAGATTTCAATTTCAAGTAGAGTGCGTGTGTGTAGGTGAATAAATTTTGCGCCTTTTTTGTAACCGAATAGTTTCCATTTCTGTCACGCATTTATTTCCCGCCTATCCGTTTGGATAGGACTTGCTCACGCATTTATTTCCCGCCTATCCGTTTGGATAGGACTTGCTCACGCATTTATTTCCCGCCTATCCGTTTGGATAGGACTTGCTCACGCATTTATTTCCCCTCTACCTATTTGGGTAGGGATCGCATTTCTTCAATTTCTGCAATTTACCGCTTTAATTTTAATTCCGTAGAGTGCGTGAGTTTTCAATTAGTGCGTCTTTTATCTTTTATATATTTGCTTTTTGCTTAATCACGCGCTCCGCTCAATCGCTAATTATCGCCGTAGTTATCATTATAGTTTCATAAAACCCTAAAAATTTCTAAGCAAAACTACTTTTCAAATTAACGTTTTCGTTCTTTTTCTTTTCATCGCTTTTCTTGGTTTTTGCTAAACGCACACCAAGCCCGCGATAGTTATCGTTTTCGTCACTAACTTTTCTATAAAATCATAAAAATCTTCAAACTCTTCTCGATAAGATAATAGCGCGTTCCTAACAAGTAGAAATAATCGATACGACCTTGGAAAAATACGACCTTGATATTTCAAAAGAAATATCCTATACTACTATCGATAAGGTCCACTTGCCTTTATTGATTTTAGTCCGGATAATTACATAAACCCAAAAGCTTTCTCTCTAAAGCACTCTTTAAAACTCTTTTAAAAACACTAAAAAATTGTTGCAACGCCTCTTTGGTTGTTGCAACTAGCTCAAGGTAAAAGAAGTTTTAAAACGCTCTTAAAGAATTGTTGCAACTACTTAAAAAATTGTTGCAACAATATTTTCAAAAAGCTTTCAATTTAAATTTTAAAAGTAAAGTAGCTTTATTTTTCTTTTCATTCTGCCTTCAAAGGACGCGGCCGAGGAGGAATCCTCGATATTTCGAAAGAGAAAGAGTCCGTTACTTCTATCCTTCGATAGGATAACGGATAATTCCTCGAAGTAGGATTACTCGCGGGGCTCTTCGAAAACGTCCGCCCAAGGTTGAATCGAAAAGGAAGAAAGAGCTTTTCCTTTTCTTTCTCTCTTTCTAACAAAGAAAAGAGAGAAACAAACCAATTAAAAAGCGTATCAATTCACCAAAGGAATTCATTGGAGGATGGAAAACTGCCTAAAAATATTGATATGGGCAAAAAAGTATCAGAAGTCAGAAAAAAAGGTTGCTACCTTTTTCTGGGCGGAATTAAAAACGTAAAATTTAAAATTAGTGTTGTTTCAAAATTGGAAAGGCACATTCAATGGAGGCAGTTATGGACGGTTTTGGCAGAGCTTTAAGGAAAGTTTTCGAACCATATCAGAGGATATCATTAGAGAGCGAGAAAAAGGGAGAGCTTGGAGAACTCATCTTGGAGAAGAAGAACTAGGGCTGTTTGTCCGGATCTTGGAGACGGATGACTTCGGAAGCGTGCGGAGTTCAAATTCCTGCATTTACTAAACTTTGATCATCATGTGCAGTAAGATCTACCTTATTATGTGGTTTTCTCCCATTATCATGGGCTAACTTCTCTAGATCTTGTGTTGTGAAAGTACCTTGTTTTGTGTGATGATAAAATCTTAAAACTATTATTGGTGATGTTGTAGTGAATTTCTTTTATCGAATTCATTATCCTTATTATGTGAATCTCGGTTCTTCGTTGTTTTGTTGTGTTTCATAATTTGAGAGAGGAGCTACGCAACAAGTTGATGAAGATTTTACTTTCATGCTTCATAATTCGAGAGAGGAGTTGCATGAATTTTTTTCACCGAGGTTTTTATATTTTTACTGCGCTTCATAATTCGAGAGAGGAGTTGCGCAAGTATATCTTGATTTCGTTATAGCGTTTGAAGGAAGACGATGATTTTTCCTTGATGTTAGCAACTTAGGTTTTTGTGCTTTAAGCGGTTCTCTATCTCACCATCTAGGGGATAAAAGAACTAGGGACTTTCGTTATCGAGAGATACGAATTTCTATTCATAAAATCGTTGCAAGGATTTTCACTTCATTCGTTTCACAAAGACACTTTCATATTGTCATCGCACAAGATTTGGGAAATCATGACACAAGATCATTTCTCCAAATCGTGATTTTAATAAAAGTTTTTCTCCAAGCATTTGTAGTTTATTTCAATTAGATTTCATCTATAGTTATCTTTAAATTTCACGACCTCGATAATGAATCACTTGGATTTAAAGAAAGAGATTAACTAGTAATTGCAAGCACTAAATCACCCACCTCTCCGTGGAAACGATCTCAACTCTCACTTTATTACTTGACACGGCACGTGCACTTGCGTTTAAATTATACACCGGTTACTGGCGTATCAAGTTTTTGGTGCCGTTGCCGGGGAGGTGCGACGTATTTAGTGTTTATTTCTTGCAATATTAGTGAAGCTTTAGTAATTAAAGCTCATGTTTTATTTTCTTTTGTTATTTACTGCTGCTTTCATTTCTTCTGTGCTGCTTGATTGTTTTGTTTATTTACTATACGTTATTATTGTGTTATTTTGCTATCTTTTTAGTGTATGTCCAGACATCGAACACCAGAACTTTTGCCATTGAACCTCGAGAACGAACGAACGTGTAGACAGAATAGAAGAGCGATTCGATTAGAAAATAATAATTCAGCAACCATGAATCAAAATAATGAAAACACTCACAATGAAAATAATCAGGATGGTTTAGGATAAGAGGGTCAGGTAGAACATAATGGGCAATCTGCTGAGATTAGGAGAACTTGTAGAGAATACAACATGCCTTTTAGAGGAGGTCTACACTATAGTATCATTAAGCCTACCATTGAAGCGAATAATTTCAAAATTGACTCCATGGCAATGAACTTAGTGCAACAAAAACAATTTAGTGGACTAAGTCATGAGGACCCAAACTCCCATTTACGGACATTCATGGATGTGTGCGACACATTCAAGATTAATGGCGCGTCAGACGAAGCGATTAAATTACACTTATTTCAATTCTCTCTGTCGGGCAGAGCGAAGGAATGGCTTGATTCCCAAAACGGACTCACCACTTGGCAGCAAGTGTTTGAAGTATTTTTAGCAAAGTACTTCCCACCCGCTAAAACTGCTAAACTGATGCGAGATATTAGTACGTTCACGCAAGGGAATGGGGAGACATTGTACGACGCTTGGGAGAGGTTCAAGGAACTTCTACGAAAATGTCCGCACCACGGTTTATTGATGCACCAACAAGTATGAACATTTTATAATGGCCTCCAGACTTCTATAATTGTAACACCCTCCCTGTTACATAGCATATAACAGTAGGTCCGGCCGGGACCCCACGCCATATGAAATGAACAGAAGAGCGCGTTACTAAAATTAGTGTCTAAACAGTTACAAATATAACTATCTCAGCATCAGAGTCGCATAACGGAAGCATGTTTAGATTCCACTTAGATGATGTAAACAAACTCATGTAAATAACTTTTATGTATTTCATTCCTAGTTGTAAAGTGGACTTGTTATGAACTGGTTTTAAATGAATCTAAACATGCTTCCGTTATGCGACTCTGATGCTGAGATAGTTATATTTGTAACTGTTTAGACACTAATTTTAGTAACGCGCTCTTCTGTTCATTTCATATGGCGTGGGGTCCCGGCCGGACCTACTGTTATATGCTATGTAACAGGGAGGGTGTTACAACAATGATCCAATTAGATGGAGCTGCAGGAGGATCCCTCATGAACAAGTATCCCGAGGATGCATATGCTATCCTTGAAGATCTATCGTCAAACAATTATCAATCGTTTGATCGACAGGTTCCTTCTTCTTCGGTAGGTGGCCTTCACCAAGTAGATCAATTAACCTCGTTCGCTGCGCAAATCACAGCCCAATTTAACACAATGAACAAAAGGTTAGATGCGCTGACATTAAGTCATAATCAAATGAACCCACAGGTGAATAGCATAATGGCGGCCCCTACTATAAATCCATCATTCAATATGGAACAACTTGTTGATCACTCCACTTCTATCTATAATGAAGAAATCAATTATATAGGAGGGCAACCTAGATATAATAATAATAATTTAATTCCAAATTATTACAATCCGGAGTTGCGCAAGCACCCTAAATTTTCATGGAAGAACAACACGGGTGTGGCACACCCGCACGGTTTCAACTCAAACCCACGTCCAACTCAAAATGTTAATTACAATCAACAAGGACCTTCTAGAAAAATAACCGATGAGATTCTCATCGAATCCATGCAAAAGAATGATACACGCATTACTGGTTTAGAGGGTTCACTCCGTGTAATTGAGTCTCAATTGGGGCAAATTGCTAACGCGTTGAGCCTTAGACCTCAAGGGACACTCCCAACGGATACCACACAATCCGAAAGGAGATAATCAACATTGTAAGGCAGTCACTCTACGAAGTGGTAAAGAGTTGAGTAGTGAACTAATAAAAGAACAAGTTAAGGTTAATAATGAAAGAGAGTTAGAGGATTTGACCCCTTGTATTCCCAATGATGAGGCAATACAAGAGGATAATGACAAAGAAAGAGAAGTAGAAGTGTTAGGAGAAAGAAAGAAAGAACCAAGTGCTGAAGTTAAGAAGAAAAAAGAAGATGCAATAATTAATCCACCACCACCGTTTCCACAACGGTTAAAAAAAAGTAAACTCGACCAACAATTCCAAAAGTTTGTGGAGATATTTAAGAAATTACAAATCAACATCCCATTCGTCGAGGCATTAGATCAAATGCCTAGCTACGTTAAATTCATGAAAGATATTCTCTCTAAAAATAGAAAATTTGGAACGAATGAGATGGTAACACTCACACAGGAGTGCAGCGCTATTCTTCAAAAAAGACTCCCACCAAAGTTAAAAGATCCCGGGAGCTTTACCATACCGTGTTCCATAGGATATAAATTTGAAGGCAAAGCGTATGTGATTTAGGGGAGAGCATAAATTTAATGTCATTGTCAATATTTAGGAAGTTAGGTTTGGGTGAGATTTCCAAAACATCCATAACATTGCAATTGGCCGATCGGACCCTAGCATACCCAAAATGGATAGTTGAAGACGTGTTAGTAAAGGTGGATAAGTTCATATTTCCTGCGGACTTTGTCGTTCTAGACATGGAAGAGGATAGAGAAGTTCTAATTATTATGGGGAGACCATTTCTAGCGACGGGTAGTACCTTGATTGACGTGCAGAAGGGAGAGTTAACTATGCGAGTCAATGATGAACAAGTCACTTTTAACGTACTCAAAGCGTTAAAGTTTTCCCACCAGGAGGAAGACAATATGGAGGTGGTCAATCAAGTATCTATATGCGATTATATGCCAAGTTCATTGTCCGACGAACAAGATGATTTATTGAATTGTTTATTGACGGAGGAAGAACAATTCGAAGAAGAGGAAGTGATTCAAGAATGCTTACAAGCATTCGAGAAGCAAATTGCGTGGTTTTGTAAGCCGGAACCATTAGAGATGCCCGGTAAATCCATGTCAGTTAAACCTTCCATTGTAGAACCACCATCGCTTGAGTTAAAACCTCTACCCGATCATCTTACTTATGCATATTTAGGGGATGACGACACATTGCCGGTTATCATTAATTCTAATTTATTATCTGATCAACGTGAAAGATTAATAGAATTACTTAAGCAATTTAAAACGACCATAGGTTGTACCATCGCTGATATCCGGGGAATAAGCCCCTCATTGTGTATGCACAAGATTCTTTTGGAAGAATCATTTAAGGGGTCGATAGAGCCTCAACGTCGCTTGAGTCCGCCAATGAAGGAAGTGGTTAAGAAGGAGATTATTAAGTGGCTAGATGCGGGTATTGTATACCCCATCTCGGATAGCCCATGGGTATCACCTGTGCATTGTGTACCCAAGAAAGGAGGGATGACAGTTATAAAGAATGAGAAGGATGAGTTGGTTTCTACTAGGACGATTACGGGGTGGAGAATTTGCATAGACTATAGGAAGTTAAACAAAGCCACCAGAAAAGATCATTTTCCTCTTCCCTTCCTTGATCAAGTCTTAGACAAATTGGTGGGAAATGATTTTTTCTGCTTTCTTGATGGGTATTCAGGCTACAACCAAATCACTGTCGACCCCACTGATCAAGAAAAGACCATATTTACTTGTCCATATGGTACTTTCGCATTTAGGAGAATGCCCTTTGGTCTCTGTAACGCACCTGCCACATTCCAGCATTGCATGATTGCTATTTTCTCGGATATTATGGACCAGGGTATTGAGATCTTTATGGATTATTTTTCCATCTTTGGTAAATCATTTGGCGAATGTTTAGGGTGTTTGGAGAAGGTACTTACACGTTGTGTAGAGACGAACCTAGTATTGAATTGGGAGAAGTGTCACTTCATGGTTCGAGAAGGCATAGTGTTGGGTCATCATGTTTCTAGGAATGGCTTAGGGGTGGATAAGGAAAAATTAGATGTGATAGAAAAATTACCTCCACCCACAAATGTGAAAACGCTGCGAAGTTTCTTAGGACACGCTGGTTTCTATAGAAGATTCATCAAAGACTTTGCGAGAATAGATAAACCCTTAAGTGGACTTATACAGAAAGATGTCAAGTTTAATTTTAACGATGATTGCTTGAAAGCATTCGACGATCTTAAAAATCGTTTAACCACCGCACCTATTATAGTGACACCTGATTGGGAAGAGCCTTTTGTCATGATGTGTGACGCAAGCGATTACACGGTAGGAGTTGTTTTGGGACAAGTGCGAGATAAGATATTTCATACGATTGCTTACGCTAGTAAGACCTTAATCGATGCCCAAATAAACTACACTACCACCGAGAAGGAACTACTAGCGGTGGTTTTCGCATTCGAAAAGTTTTGCTCGTATCTCCTTTGCACAAAGGTTATAGTGTACACCGATCATGCTGCAATCTGTTATCTCATGGATAAGAGGGACGCTAAGCCACGGTTGATTCGTTGTGTACTTCTTTTGCAAGAATTTGGTGTAAAAAATAAGGATAGGAAAGGAACGGACAGCCCGATGGAGGATCACATATCTAGGATTGAAGGTACACAGTTGTCGCTGAATTCTGAAGTGGAGGAGAGATTCCCCGATGAGTGGTTGTTAGCTATTTCGGAGAATACCACGCCGTGGTATGCTGATTTTGTAAACTATTTATTTAGCAACATATTGCTTCCCGAACTCACTTATCAACAAAGAAAAAAATTCTTACACCAAGTACGATCATATCTATGGGACGACCCATTTTTGTTTAAGATTGGGGCCGATGGAGTGTTAAGACGCTGCATACCTGAAGGGGAGATGAGAGCAATTTTAGAAAAGTGTCATAACTCTCCATATGGAGGCCATTTTATGGGTACTCAGACAGCCATGAAGGTGCTAGAGGCAGGATTCATTTGGCCAAATCTATTCCGCGACTCAAACTATTTTGTTAAACAATGCGATATGTGTCAAAGAGTTGGGAATATACAAAAGAAAGATTCAATGCCCATGAACATCATGTTAGAAGTCCAATTATTTGATGTATGGGGGATAGATTTCATGGGTCCCTTTGTTAACTCGAATGGCAATATTTACAATCTCTTAGCAGTTGATTATGTATCTAAATGGGTGGAAGCGATCGCCACATCAAAAAATGATGCTAAGGTAGTCTTAAATTTTCTTAAGAATTTTATATTCAATAGAATTGGAGTACCGAGAGCAATTATAAGTGATGGAGGAACTCACTTTTGCAATTCCCAGTTTGCATCATTGCTAAGAAAATATGGGGTGGCGCATAAAGCTGCATTAGCTTACCATCCCCAAACAAATGGCTTAGCGGAGTTGTCAAATAGGGAGATTAAGAAAATTTTAGAAAAGACGGTGAGTGTCAATCTTGGAGATTGGTCTCAAAAACTGAATGACGCATTGTGGGCATACCGCACCGCATTCAAAACACCACTCGGCTTAACCCCATATAGGATGGTTTATGGAAAATCGTGTCATTTACCCCTAGAGCTTGAGAATCGCGCCTTCTGGGCGATCAACAAAATTAATTATGACTTCCGGGAAGCAGGCAAGAAGAGGGTACTACAACTAAATGAACTGGAGGAGATTAGGATGTAAGCCTATGAAAATTCGAGAATCTATACAGAGCGTACTAATAAATGGCACGACCAACGATTGAAGGAAAAACACTTCGAGTCGGGATAATTAGTTTTACTGTTTAACTCCCGTTTAAGATTATTTCCCGGAAAGCTTAAATCACGTTGGTCGGGACCATTTATGGTCAAAGAAGTGCATCCGTATGGCGCGGTGACTATTCTGAACGAGAGTGATGGAACAGAGTTTAAAGTCAATGGAGAAAGACTAAAATTATATCTGAGAGAGGATGACAACCGAGCGGTGTCATGCTTGACATTTCTGTAACCTAGCACCGTCCTTCCAGGACGGTAAATAGGGCGCTTGATGGGAGGCAACCCATCATTTATGTTTTTGTTTTTGTCTGTTGGATTTAGTCAAAAAACTGCATGATTGTTCTTTTGAGTAAAAATACAAAAAAAATCAGAAAAAAGAAAGAAAAAAAAAAACAGAAAAGTTACACCCTTTCCTCAAAAAAGTAGTAACCTTTTTCTTACTATTCTTTTCCTTCACACAATCTTAAACCGGTTCAGCCTCTATTTTCGTAAACATCAAAACCGGTTCAGCCTCTATTTCATCTAAAAAATGGTTCAACATTTTTGCCTCTCATCCGCTGAAACCTGCTCCGATCGACGAAAATCTCCCCGATCGACAAACTCTCGTCCACTTAAACCAACTCCGATCGACGAAACCCCACCTGTTCGACGAATTCACATAAGCGCGTACGACAACCCCGCGCCTTTCCTCTCACATTTCAGTTCGACGAACCGGATGATATTTGAAAGAAGGATGTTCGGCGTTCGACGAATCCACGCGTTCGACGATTACTTCTGATAGCTTGAAGCGGATCGACGGACCAGATTGTAAGCGATCGACGGACCAGATTGTAAGCGATCGACGGACCAGATTGTAAGCGCGTTTGACAAACCCTTTCCTTTTCTCTCGCGTTCGCGATCGACAAACCCTACACCTTTTCTCCGCTCCTAGGCGATCGGCGACCCCACGGCGAACGCATACGGCGGAAATCTGCACCTACCTCACTCGCATCCCTGTAGCACAGACGAAGACAGCCGGCGACTCTAACTCCTCCATTCCTTCTCAGTTCTACCTTCTGATAGGTATTCCCATTCGCCCTTATTTTATCTCTGTTTGCGATGTAGTCGGTTCTTTAGAGCTTTAGGTTTCGCCCATCTCATTTCTGTAGGAGTGATGTTTTCAAAATGAAAAGGGCAGGGGAGACTCACGGAGGTAGCAAGGCAGGACCCGAAATTTGTGAATGATGATGCTTTGGAGAGATACGAATCACTCAAGTCCATGCCACTGATTTTTGAAAGGGGGTTTATAATGGAATTGCGGGGATGGAGCCTCCCTTACTCACTTCATACCAACACGCTTCAATGGGAGACATTTTGCCATCCCCGCACTGAAGCTGTCCTCCCCTGGGTTTTCGAATTCTATGCCAATGCAATAGGTATGGAGAGGGAGAAGGTTATGGTCCGGGGTAAATTTATTGATATATCTACAAATACAATTAATGATTTCTTCGAATTTGGCAACGACGACCATTATGCTACATTGAGTGCCACAATTGATCCGACGGACTTGGTGCCCATTATTTGCAATTCCCTCGAGCCGGAGTGGTCAAGGAAGCCTATGAAAGTGATGAAATTTACCTCATTATCTCGGGAGGCCAAGGTTTGGCTTCTTTTCATTAACGCGAGCCTCATGCTGACTCGTCACTTGAACGATCTCACTTACGACCGCCTTGTTATCATCTACTACATCTTAAAAGGCATAAAGTTCAATGTGGGCGAGGTAATCAGCACGAGCATCAAAAGGAATGCCTGGCATGATAAAACAAAACAACTTTGGTTCCCAACTTTAATAACTGAGCTATGTCGACGGTTTGGAGTGGAACTTCGTGACGGTGATTTGATCACACCCGTCACGAAACACATCACAGAACATGTTGTGAGAGTCAACATAAAGGTGGTCAGTGAGTTTGATGGAGGAAAAGCAAAACCAGGGGAGAGGAGTCAACCAAGGAAGGTGAATATTCCAGCGGGCAAGGATTCGACTTTAGAGGATGTGATTGTCACAACCCGCATTTTTCCCCGCGAATTTAATACGTATTATCAGAGCAAGGGTAAAATACGCGTCGTGATGCCGCGTCATGCAGGGAACAACTACAGACGCTCAGGCAAACACTCCTTTCGATTATTTTATAAAAGACTTAAATGTGCTTGGATTAAAAGAGAGTTTTACATTTTAGCTTATGACCGTGTCCCTCGGTCCGGTGGATCAACTAGTACACAAGTAGAAACTATACATACGCAGCGGAAAATAGGTTCATTTTTAGCCTACATGAGTATGAAGATCAACAACCCAGGAATGATATGTACATATCTAAGATTAGTATAGTAAGAAAAGGTTTCATACGATCTTCAAAGTATGTGGCATTTATTTAAAATTCATGATATGCAAAAATGACATTTTTATACTAATAAAAGTAACTAGTGCATCCTAGCATAAAGCTTCCCAGAGAGCAAGTAGGTAAACAACTTGAAAGTAACAGCAAAACAACTAGCAAATAAAGTAGCACAAGAAAACTAGAGCTATGAGCGTCAACATCTGACACGAGCCCATAGAAAAGAAAGAAAACAACTAAAGAACTGCCCCTTACCTAGAAGAGAGGGAGGGCCTCGACAGGAAACTGAACAACACCGCTCTAACTCCTGCGACAGCTAAAAACCTGAACCTGAGACATTCATAAGAAAAGAATGCCTCAGCCCAAAAGGTTGCAAGAAAACCAAGATTAGCAGCATCAGAACTAATAGAGTGCAGAAAGGAAAAACTAAGCAGATAAACATCAATAATCTTACAACAACCCGAGCCAGCTCAAATGAGTGCACTCGGTAAGAAGAAAAGCCTGCACCAGAAGGTAATAGTCAACACAATCAAAGCCAACCACGTGTCCGTCCCTGCGGCTCAGAGGTGATGGTTACACATATAATATCATCATACACATACATAAGCATATATGTTTATAAGAACTTGAGACTGATCAGCTCGAGGGAAAAGCGTCCCCCAAAAGAAGGCACTGCGACGGTGGTATCTCCACTAAAGTCCGCAGCCCAAAAACCAAACAGGAGTGCTGCGGCGGTGACTCCAATCCACCCAAACCAACAGCCCAAAAGAGGCGTTGTGGCGGTGACATTCAGCTCACACGCTCAACAGACTCACACATAGCACCAGAAGCAGGGTGCACAATCATACATATAAGTATATGTGTATATATAAGTATATAACTAAACCACGGTGCAGATCATCAGAGAATACTCAGAACATTTAAACAACGATGATCATAGAGATCGGGAACCACTCACCAAATCTATCCCAGAGAATTAAACAGCATATCATACTTAGCTCATAAATCCAATAGAGCAAACAGAGGAGTGCCAGGCAGGAAAACAGGATTTCAGATAGTTGTAACCACAACTCAAGACGAGAGAATCAGTAAGCACCTGGTTCAGCAAATAAAATCAATATTTCAACATTTAATTTACAACAAGGTCGAAGATTCCAGAAAGGCGACACCATGCAAGGCTTGGTGTCGGAACAAGACAAAGGTAACTTAACACAAAGGCCAAACACCAGTACAACACTCAAAGGTCAAAAGAAAACACTTGGTGAGTCCAAACTTGACTCCCAACAAATTTCTCGTAACAGTACGATGAATAAGACACGACAAGACACCGCAAATGAACACTGACCAAATATAGGGCAATTCAAGAATAGAGCATAGCTTTATCAAAAGTCTCAGCCAAAGGGACTTAAAAGGTTTGATAACAACGCTTAAGATACCCGGGAACACCCGGCAGAAGAACATATAGATATATGAGGAAGCAATTTAGAATGAGCGATGAAATCGACAGGAAACTCAACAAGAGCCGATGGGAGAAGACTTATATCAAGTCAACGAAGAGGACTTATATCAAATTTGTCTAGAGGATTCATTTTAAAATAGACGGGGAACTTCATAAAAGAAGAAATAATTACACGATCTTAGGGCGAGCAAACCTTTCCAAACCTAGGGATGTCCTATCAGACTACCTGGTAGCATAACTAAACAGGTATAGAAGCTATCCAGATTCTAAGGGGGATGACAGCAGGGATCAAGAACCGAGAACACCAAACAAGACCCAAAAGTGAAACACAACCGCCACTAATCCTAAAATCAGCCGGTCAGGCAGACAAGGAAGGAGAAAGAATGGAAACTATAAAATGATAGATATGCTAGTTAGCTATTGGTAAGACTCGAATAAAACAATTTCCTCGTATAAAGCATATGCTAAAAGAGCATCCCCAAACCGGGGCATCTAGTAACCAGAAGAAAAGAAAGCCATACAGAGGGAAATAACCAAACTTTTAGCTCGCTATAAGAGAAAATAGGAAGGATTTAACAAGCCGATCACATGCAATTAAAAGGTGAAATATCTCGCTTTAACCAGTGAAGGGTGCAGATCAGTAAAACCAATGAGACTTGTCGCTATTGAAACACACAGAATTTGCATAGATATGCACAATTTAGCCATCCAAATCTATAAGGAAATGCACAATATAGGCATAGAGGTATGCATGCTTATCCAACCCAATTTCTAAATGAACGGCAAGGTTAACCATCCCTACTCTTATCCATCCAGAATTTCCACTAGTCCAAGCATATAACCAAAAGAAAACCATCTCATATCTCACATGAAGCAGCAAGGTGGGTTAGTACAAAGAGCAGAATAAAAGACTTCAACACTAGGCTACTTGAGTGATAATACAAATGGCCTTATAACTTAACTAACATTTAGCACAATTACTGAACATGGCCTCCACCTCCTTTTATAACCGAAATTATATCACCCAAGCACTTGGATGCCGCTTAACAAGAATAAGCTTAAGCTATGAATCGATGACACGACTTGAATTATCGAGGCTTGCAACTTGGAGTCGACCCACAAGTTATATAACAGTAATTGAACAGAATCTCGACACTAGCTGTTGAGCAAAGGAATGACCACGAGTTTTATAACAACATTTAAACAAGATCTGTTGAGCATCTAAATGACCACAAGCTCTATAACAGCAAAGCCTAAAATGGATTAAATATGTAAAGCAGCCCTTTAAGAAGATAACAGCAAACCAACCCAAATTAAACCCCCAGCACAGATAGAAGCACAGGAGTAAGAGCAGCCCCTACATAAATGAAATAAATACAGGGAGCAGACTTAATCAACAAGGAGCAGCCCCCCCCCCCCCCCCCCCCCAATCAAGAGCAAATAGGCAGTCCCAAACGAAAAACAGCAGCCTAAATTTGAGAATAAACATCAGCTCCCCCCATATAAACAAAACTTAAGAAGCAGCCCCCTATTACCAACAAGGGAATTAAACATACGGCAGCCCCATATTAAAAAAAAATCGGAATTTATGCTACCCAAGGCCAAGGTAGCACAACCCAAGCAGCAACCCCAAATTAACCCAAAAAAGATGGTTATATAGCAGCAGAAAAATTGTATAACAGCAACCTCCCTCGACAAGGAGCAGCAATAAGGCGAAACAACTAAGCAACCGCAAAGGTAAAACCAACACAAGGAGTATGAATCATAAGCACTCACAAACCGAGAATGAAGGGGGAAGAAGAGGAGGCGGTTTTCTTGCCTGAATTAGGAGCCGACGCCACTCGTCGAAGCAAAAACCACGACCGGGAGACTTCACAACCACCGCCGAACCCAACGAAACTCTCCGCAACCCCGCTCCGGCGACGAAACAAGCCCCTGACGATCTCGATCCTTATTCACCGACGACTCCGGCGCCTTGAGACTCCAGCCCGACGGAACCCTACCCCTCCAAGACGGCGAAAGAAAAGCACGGGAAAGGGGAGGAAGGAAATGAATCGGGCTCTCTTTTCTCTTAACTTTTTATATATAACTTATTTATATAAAAGTTTTTATATGCTTAACCTTTTTATTCATGTATATATATGATTGTATGTATAGCACCCTACACAAAACTCCCCCCTACAAAACATCAAGCATGCATACACGTATGAATATATGTATTTGTATACATTTATAATAGTATGTTTATAATTACATACGTATACATATATACGCGTATATATATACACATTTACGTACATATTTCCGCATTTACACCCCCAACAAGAATAAACTCGCCGGACGACGACGACGACGTTTCCAAAACCGTAACGCCCTCTTAAAAAAATTATAAGAAAAACCTGGGGCGTTACAGTGATGGATAGTGTTGAGTTCATGAAGGCATATCAAAGGTGCCAACATTTATATGTCAAATCCTGCATGGATCATATGCAGAAAAAGCTGGATCTTCTATTACGGAAAGCGAAGATACCTGTAGAATCCACTGTCTTTGAGTTCCAGTCGCAGTTCGACGATGAGGGAAATCTCTTGGATGAAGTCGGGAACAACCTAGACCCAACGGAGTACATGGAAACTTATTCAAACAATGAAGATGAGGCAGATAATGACGACGGGGAAGAGGATGATTTTGAGTAGTAGCATTTTACTTTGATCACTTATTATGTTATTGTTACATTCAGAGGTGGACTTCTTCTTTTGACATGGGTGGCTGTGAATGCTAGATTGACATTTCCTTTTTGCTAATATCTTTCTACCCTTATATTTGACTGCTTAAGGACAATTCTATCTTCGTATAAGATCTTCTATTGCAAATCGTTAATGTTTTAATGCTTATATATCTTAGTGCGGGATGATGATTTTCTTTCACATGTTATTTACTTGATGAAATTGTATAACTGTACACTTATTTATATGGTTGTTTTGCTCAATGCAATGATCTACTACTCATATTGTTGTATTGGTGCTTTTGGTTGATAGTCCAGTTTTTGTTGATATTAAATTTTAACCACGATGCCTCATTACTTGAACAGATCATATACTGATATGCATAGATAATGTGCTACTTTATTGCCCTCGGATTTTTCAAACATGTTGAATGAATTTTTGGTTTAAAGCTGGACATTGTGCACCCGCTGCTTGATATTATGATTGTACTCCTTTTCAACACTTGATCTTTTCAATACTTGATGATATTGGTACTCATGATATTGTGCAACTATAAATTGCACTTAAAATTTGTTTTTCCTAGTACACAATATGAGTTTGCAGATTGCCATACTTGGAGAAATTTTATGATGCTGCATTTCTGAAAAGAGTTTCGCGGATTCATCAACGAGCAGTTTCTGACTTATCTTCAAACACTCAGATTTTAGGGGAGTATTTAAATTTCAACTTTTCTGCATTCCGTAGATTTCTAGTATTTGTTTCAATTTCTAAGATTCTATTTTCATGAGTTGCAAAGTCGCTTTGCTAGGGACTAGCAAAGGGCAAAAGTATGGGGGTGGGGGTAGTTTAACCACTACCAATTGGGTGAGGTTGATTTTATTTATTGATCCTAGTTCTTATGAATAACCTATTCTAGAGTACATGATAAATACAACTTATGAGGATAGTCAATCTTAAGGGTTCACACCATTTCGATTTGAAATTAGCAAGATGGGTCGAATCTCTTTTAAAGATTTCATTTTTCCACATTACTCTTTAAAATAGTTTTCTTCCTAAAACTAGACCCGAATGGACTTCTACAAATAATAATGAAAGGGTGAGCGATAACCGAGTTGGAGATGAAAACCAAAGCATTGATGTTAGATAGTTATGATGATTAGTACTTCTCTTTCATCATTTCACGCCATACCTCTTCAAGTCTATCATCATTTACACCCTTGAGTTTGAACTTTGAATTTTTACGCATAATTTCCCTAGACTTCTATTTGGCAATTCTTAGTATGCTCTTCATTTATGATTGGTTGTTAAAAAAAGAGAGAAAAGAGTTGTAGTGATATGTGGCCTATGTATGTGTACACCTACTTAGAATGATCCCAACTATGGACTCTAGAAATAAAAAAAAAAAAAGAAATGTATATGTCATAGTGATATGCAGCCTAGGTATGTGCATTCATACCTGGAATGATCCCAACTATGATTATCAATTAAAAAAAAGAGAAAAGAGTCGTAGTGATATGTGGCCTAAGTGTGTGTACACCTACTTAGAATGATCCCAACTACCGACCCAAATTTACCTCATAGTTTGGAGAGTTGCTAAGAATTTTTCATCTAGGGAGACACATTCCACCGTCCATACATATTCTAACCAAACCAAAGTCATCCTCAGCACCAAACTTCATGACGTCTTTTCATACCTAGCTACTAAATCTTGCGGAGGTTAAGTCGAAGACTCGGACTATGCTAATCCTTTCTTAATCATTATAGGAAGTTTGATGGAAAGTTGAAGGGAAGTAAATGATTTTAAAGGTTTGCACACACCACACTAGAAATTTTTAATTGAGATTCATCTTCCATTAAGTTAATGAATTCTTGAATGTTTTGAGTTTTTAATGATTGACTTATCCTAAAGTAGTTTTATCGGTACTCTTGACTAGGTTTCGTTTACTCTTTCTTAAAAAAAGGATCTTGGAAAATTTCAACTTTTGATGTATATCACCTCACTCAAATTGATGATTGTAATTGTCTTTGCTAGGGACTAGCAAAGGTTTAAATATGGGGGTGTGATAACTTCTCTAAATTAAGTTATCTATGACCTATTTTTGACTTATCAATAGCTAAAAATGTAGAAATGGAGTTTAAATAACATTAAAATGAAAGTAAGATCTATAATTATGATTGTATGGCTCATTTGGTCCTTTTGCAATATATTTTTGCTAGATTCACCAAAGGAATTCATTGGAGGATGGAAAACTGTCTAAAAATATTGACCTGGGCAAAAAAGTATCAGATGTCAGAAAAAAAGGTTGCTACCTTTTTCTGGGCGGAAATAAAAACGTAAAATTTAAAATTAGTGTCGTTTCAAAAATGGAAAGGCACATTCAATGGAGGCGGTTATGGAAGGTTTTGGCAGAGCATTAAGGAAAGTTTTCGAACCATATCAGAGGATATCATTAGAGAGCGAGAAAAAGGGAGAGCTTGGAGAACTCATCTTGGAGAAGAAGAACTAGGGCTGTTTGTCCGGATCTTGGAGACGGACGACTTCGGAAGCATGCGGAGTTCAAATTCCTGCATTTACTAAACTTTGATCAGTATGTGCTGTAAGATCTACCTTATTATATGGTTTTCTCCCATTATCATGGGCTAACTTCTCTAGATCTTGTGTTGTGAAAGTACCTTGTTTTGTGTGATGATAAAATCTTAAAACTATTCTTGGTGATGTTGTAGTGAATTTCTTTTATAGATTTCAGGATCCTTATTATGTGAATCTCGGTTCTTCGTTGTTTTGTTTCATTTCATAATTCGGGAGAGGAGCTACGCAACAAGTTGATGAAGATTTTACTTTCATGCTTCATAATTCGAGAGAGGAGTTGCATGAATTTTTTTCACTGAGGTTTTTATATTTTTACTGCGCTTCATAATTCGAGAGAGGAGTTGCGCAAATATATCTTGATTTCGTTATAGCGTTTGAAGGGAGACGATGATTTTTCCTTGATGTTAGCAACTTAGGTTTTTGTGCTTTAAGCGGTTCTCTACCTCACCATCTGGGGGATAAAAGAACTAGGGACTTCCGTTATCGAGAGATACGAATTTCTATTCATAAAATTGTTGCAAGGATTTTCACTTCATTCGTTTTACAAAGACACTTTCATATTGTCATCGCACAAGATTTGGGAAATCATGACACAAGATCATTTCTCCAAATCATGATTTTAATAAAAGTTTTTCTCCAAGCATTCGTAGTTTATTTCAATTAGATTTCATCTATAGTTATCTTTAAATTTCACAACCTCGATAATGAATCACTTGGATTTATTGAAAGAGATTAACTAGTAATTGCAAGCACTGAATTACCCACCTCTCCGTGGAAACGATCTCAACTCTCACTTTATTACTTGACACGACACGTGCACTTGTGTTTAAATTATACACCGGTTACGGGCATATCAGTTGGCGACTAGGGCCTTGCGAGGACTAGGGAGAATTCACCGCATGGGGTGTAGCGACTAGGTCTAGGGTTAGATCTAAGGGGCAGCTCGAGGCCTCATCTAGGGAGAGATAGGCTAGAGTCAACCGGTCCTTGGGAGAAGGGTCGGTATAGAAAGCCAAAAAGGTTTTTCATACATTCACCTCAATCCCAAGCATTATTGTGATAAGTTTTTGTAATCATTTCTAAAATCAATAATACTATCTATTTTTTTCTAATATTATCCTGCTATCTTTGATCGTTGAAATCTAAAAGAAAAGGCATTCTCTGTCACTAATGCCGAGCGGTAACGCTATCATTTGCGGTAGTAACAAAGTTCACATCTCTCACTCCCAGTACAACCCAGTTTCATAAAAAGCCTACTGCAGTGTCTTAACTGAAATATTTTCATAAATACAGTCAACATATTTTAATAAACTAAATTAAGTTTAAGAGTTTTACAACCATTATTCACCCCCCTCTAAGGGCGCCTACATATCCAACAAGTGCTATCAGAGGAGGTTACTCCAAAATAGTCTACTAACCGGGAAAAATGATGCTCCATGATCTAGCTTTTCATGAGGGGCAAGGAATATCTAGACCTCCACTTTTCACAAGAACTGACTATAACTACTGGAGAACGCGAATGCATTGTTTTCTAATTAATTTAGATCTAGACGTTTGAGCTTGTGTTGAACAACTGTATACTACTCCTACATATATTGTTGGAGAAGTAACCATGGTAAAGCCTAGAGATAGGTGGGATGATGGAGATAAAATTAAATGGAAAAACAATGCTAAAGCAACGAACGCCAGTTTTTGTTCTTTAGATAGAGCTGAATTTAATCGAGTGAGTGCTTGCAAAACCACCTATGATATTTGTAATATATTGGAAAAAATGCAAGAGGGTACATCACAGGTTAAAGACTCAAAGCTATTCCAACTGGAATCAGAGTTTGAAAGGTTCAGAATGGATACAAATGAGGACGTAGACTCGATGTACACTCGGTTCACCAAGATCGTCATCGCCTCAAAGATACTTGGAAAAACTTTCTCAAACTGTGACTTTGTGAGGAAAATCCTTTGGTCTCTCCCTCGGAAGTTCAATCCAAAGGTGACCTCTATTTCCGAATCACATGATCTATGAAGGCTCCAAATTGAGAGCCACATTGAGAATCTCAAAACCCATAAGGTTGAACGCAAAATCCAAGAAGAAGAATACAACAAAGAGCCAAAGAAGAAAGCCTTGGCACTGAACTCAAGAAAGGAGGACGATAACTACGAGGAGTGCCTTTTTGCAAAAAAATTCACAAAGTTCATAAAGAAACCAGAAAGTAGGAACACTTTCTGTAAGTTTTTCTAAAAAGGCTCATCATCCAAAAGAGAGAAAAAGGAGAAATCAAGTGACGACGATGAGCGGCCTCCACCTGAGTGCTTCCACTGCAGGAAGACAGGGCAAATACAAAGCTAGTGTCCAAAATACTTTAAAGAGCAAAAAGAAGAGTGGCACAACGGTAATGAGAAGAAGAAGGTTCTGAAGGCTGCAACATGGGATGACTCTTCATCAGAAAGCTCAAGCGGGTCTACTTCAAGCAACTGTGATGAGGCAAATTTGTGCCTCATGGGTAGAAGCCATGAATCATCAGATGACGATTGCAGTGTCCAAAGTGACACTAAGGTACTTCCTTCTACTTATGATGATCTTTATATTGAATATATGAAAACATGCAAATATTTTAATAAGAGTCTAAAAGATCTTGATCTTCTAAAAACTAAAAATAAAATTCTTTTAAAACAAAATCAAAAGTTAAATAAGGAAGTAAAAGAGTTGGGAAAAGACATAGGGTCTTGCCAAGAAAATGATCATTAATTGGTAAGGACAAAAGATTTAGAAAATAATCTTTCTAAGACTCTCTCAAATAATGAATCTCTTACAAAATAAAAGGGAGACGTAGAAAGAAGTTTAAAAACATCTCTTACTCAAATTAAATATGGAAAGAATTTTTTGCAATTAGGTGCGGAAGCCTAATTAATGAAAACACCTTCTTAAAAGCCCGGATCCATGACTTAAACATAGCCACAAAAAATTTGGTGCTGGCCAAAAGACTCTTGATATGATTTTGGCAAGCCAAAGATATGGAAGTTCTAAATATGGGATTGGGTATGGAAATAGAAGCTACCGCCCAGCGGTACCTCTTACCGCTGACGGTAGTGACAAAGTAAATAAATCATTTAGTAAAAAACCCATACAGTTTTCTTCTGGTTCCCCATCTTCGAGCAAGTGTCCACAGAAAAATTTGAAAAAGGTCTCAACCCCTTTTGTGTCTTGTGCTAAGTGCTTTCACTTTGGACACACCATGGACTCTTGTAGGATGAACGAATGATGTGCGTTCAAGAAAATCTGGGTGCCTACGGTTTCCACCTACTCTATGGGAGGAACCTCTTGGGTATCTGGATCTTTACTCTCATCTTTTTTTAGGTATGTTGCCAGGCTAAAGAAAAGGACACGTGGTACTTGGACTCGGGATGCTCCAAACACGTGACAGTCGATAAAGAAAAGTTCCTTAGCCTCACAAAGAAGAAAGGTGGAATGGTGACATTTTGTGACAATGGAAAGGGATGAATCTTAGGCATCGGTACAGTGGGTAACGACTCTTTCTCTATTACAAATGTCTTATATGTTGAATGCTTAAAACATAACTTAATCTCTATTTGTCAACTGTATGATAAATGTCTTAATGTTTTATTTGAGTCTTTCACAAACTTGTGTAAAATTATAAATCCTAAAACTAAGAATATTGTACTCACTACACCAAGAACTCACAATGTCTATTTGATTGCTTTTCATGATCTTTCACGTGCATCATTAAAATGTATAATCTCAAAAAATGAAGAACTTGAATTATGACATAGGCGTCTTGGTCACTCTAGCACCAAGTTGATTTTAAAATTGTCAAAAAATAAAAAAATAAGAGGTTTACCAATGCCTAATGGAAACTTATCTTCATTATGCCAGCCATGCCAAAAAGGAAAATTCTCTAAAACTTCATTCAAAAATAAAAATGAAATGTCTACCACTAGACCTCTTCAACTAAGTCACATGGACCTATTTGGACCAATTAACACTTGTAGTCTAGGAGGTAGAAAGTATACTTTTGTGTTGATTGATGATTATTTTAGACTTACATGGATATTATTTCTTACCTCCAAATCTGATGCATTTTCTGAATTTACAAAATTATGCATTCGCCTTCAAAATGTGTTAGGTTTAAAAATAAAATGCATTCACTCGGATCATGGAGGGGAATTTGAAAATGAAAACTTCACTACTTTTTGTAATAATCTAGGCATCAAACATGAATTTTCCGCTCCACGCACCCCCCAACAAAATGGTGTGGTGGAGAGGAAAAATAGAACTCTTCAAGAACTTGCACGCACTATGCTATCCGAGTATGCGTTGCCTAGATCTTTTAGGGCCGAAGCGGCAAATACTTCTTGTTATGTAATAAATCGAGTTATGCTTTGCCCAATTCTGAAATTAACACCATATGAACTATATTATAAAAAGAAACCTAATGTATCTTTCATGTTTTTGGGTGTAAATGTTTTATCTTAAACATCAAAGATGCATTAGCAAAATTTATGAAAAATATGATGAAGGAATCTTTCTTGGATACTCTTCTACTAGTAAAGCATATAGGATATATAATAAAAAGTCTAAAAATGTGGAAGAGTCTATTCATGTTAGATTTGATGAACATGTTTCGTGTGTAGATTCTACTATTGCAGGAAAAGAAGAGGAACCTCTTTCACCCTTGAAGGATGAGGAAAATGATCCACTTGGAGTTGATACAAAAATAGAGGTGGTGCAAGAAAATTTTGTACCTCCAAGCATGCTCAGATTTACAAAAGATCATCCAAGGGAGCTTATCATTGGAGAACCGTCAAGAGGGGCAACGACACATTTTTCCATTCATGAATCCTTTTCAAATTTATGCTTTGTTTCTGAAATTGAACCCAAAAATGTTTCTACCGCTTTAAATGATGAGTTTTGGTTTATTGCTATGAATGAAGAATTAAATCAATTTGAATGAAATAGGGTTTGGAAGTTAGTAGAAAGACCATCTAATCACCCGGATATTGGTGCAAAATGGATATTTAAAAATAAATTTGATGGCGATTCTAGAATCACTAGGAACAAGGCTAGATTAGTAGCACAAGGATACTCACAAATTGAGGGGGTAGATTTTGATGAAACATTTGAACCGTTGCCCATCTAGAATCTATTAGAATTTTTCTTGCTTTTGCGAGTTATAAGAAGTTTAAATTATTTCAAATGGATGAAAAAAGTGCCTTCATAAACAGGATAATTATAGAAGAAGTCTACGTTGAACAACCCCCTGGTTTTGTAGATGAAAAATTTTCCTAATCATGTCTATAGGTTAGAAAAAGCGCTTTATGGTTTAAAGCAAGCGCCTCATGCTTGGTATGAATGCTTAACATCTTTTTTTATTAAAGCACGATTATAAATTGGGTAGTGCCGATAACACATTCTTCATTAAGCATATTAATAATGATTTAATCATTTTATAAATTTATGTTGATGGCATTATCTTTGGAGCCACTAATGAAGAGTTGTGTAATGAAGTAGTACAAGTGATGCAAAACAAATTTGAGATGAGCTTAGTTGGAGAACTCACATATTTCTTAGGTTTTCAAATCACACAAAGAAATGGAATCTTTATTTGTCAAACCAAGTATGTACATGATATGATAAAATGTTTTGGATTTGAAAAACTTAAAATTAGCTAGTACACCAATGAGCGCATCACTAAAATTAGGAAAAGATGAATCTGAAATCTCAATTGATCAAACCTTGTATAGAGGAATGATTGGGTCATTATTGTACTTAAGTGCTTCTAGACCTGATATTACTTTTGTCATATATTTATGCGCTAGATTTCAAACTAATCCGAGAGAATCACATTTAAAAGCGGTGAATTTTTTTTAGATATTTAATCGGAACATCTAGAATAGGTCTACGGTATCCAAATAGTGATTCTTTTCTCTTACATGGCTTTTCTTATTATGATAATGCGGGATGTTCATTAGATAGGAAAAGCACTAGTGGCATATATCATTTCTTAGGTCCTTCACTAGTTGTATGGTCTAGTAGAAAACAAAATTCGGTTGTTCTCTCCACCACTGAGGCCAAATATATTACACTAGAAAGTTGTTGTGCACAAGCTTTATGGATGACTCAAACCTTAAAAGACTTTGGAGTTCAGCTAACCAATATTGAATTAAAATGTGATAACAAGAGTGCTATTGACCTAACAATCAATCTAGTGCATCACTCAAGATCCAAACATATAGATGTAAGACATCATTTCATTAGAGATCACATTAAAAAGGAACATGTTCATGTAAACTTTATAGTAACTGAATCTAAACTTCCGAACATTTTTAACAAGCCTCTACCCGATGCACGATTTACTCTACTTAGACTAAAATTAGGGGTTTTGGACATATTAACTTAAGAATGATAAACCCGCATATTGTGTGTATGCTTGTCTGATGTCGTTATTCTACTACATAGCCCTTACACTAAACAAACACAATCAGGCAAAAAATTACAAAAACTCACCTTTTTTGAGAAATACAGCTTATGTTACAATCGCACGACGTTAGGATGTTACCGCTGGCGGCAGTATAAAATCTTGAATTTCTTATTTACTCTTAAAATGTTTATATTTCTTTTCATCTTATGTTACTCTTTAAATACTAAAACAAAAAAGTGTAAAACTAATCAAAATCAATCAAAAATAAGTTTTTTTATAAATTTTTTTAATTTGGCTATTTAAAAATCAAATACAAAATTTCAAAACAAATTTCAATGAACAAAAATATGCTTTTCTTATTGTTTCTTTATGAGTGTTTACTACTTTGTATTTTTTATTAAAAAATAAAAATTATAAAAACTGATTACTATTGATTAAAATATTTTAAGGATGATCTGGTTTATCTTTCCAGGACTAAAATATAATTGTTAATTCTCTATTTCAAATATCTTAAAACATTGTGTTTGTGACATGCCTTGAACATTATCTTGTAATGTGCAATGAAATTGATTATAGAAATCAAGTGTAGAATTGCTTAACATGCCTCTAAGTATGAGTAATGTTTTATATTTGATAATGATTTACTCCCTCTCCTATTTGATAATCTACATATGATTTTAATCTTACTCTTGCATGATTATGTAGTGTAACGACATAACATTATTAGATGTGTGATTAGCTTACCTACACCTCATAAAAATCTTCTTTTCGTGCATTCATATTTGAAGAGGTGTGTTTTTTGTCAAATTTTTGAAGTGGAAATGTTAGGCCGGGCGGTCTATTTTTGGAGAACGTAGAGAACACACGACTTATGTTGTGGTCTTCCTCTAGAAACGTGAGCTCGGTGTGGTGACCTGGCTGGTGTGGTCGCGCGTCTCTGGTGTTTGCAGCCTGTGTTTGGTCTGCCTATTTTGCCCAAGTATCCTTGTTCTGGTTTAGACCGGGCTGTCTGTACTGAAGGTCTCTTATGCGGTCTTGTACTGCGGCCTGCATGAGTTCATTTCTAGCTGTCTGCTCCTGATCGGTCAGATGCTCATATGTCTATTCTTATAAGAGACCAGGAGGTCTGCCGGATTGTTCTTGGCAAGTTGTCTTGGACAGTTTTGCCTAAGTGTAATAAGGTCTTGATGAGACCACGCGGTCTGGTACTGGAGACCGCATGCTTCAATAAGGAAGGTGACTATATCCCTTGGGAGCAGTGACGACATCCGTTCATTTGCCTATAAATAGGGACGTCGGGGTAGCCATTCATACGCAAGAACTGTAAGAACCAAAGTTTGCTTGATTGTGCCGGTCTCTTTCTGAGGTCGCGCGGTTTGAGTTGTTTGACCAGGTTGTTCTATTCGCATGTTAGCGGCTAGCAGTCACCATCATCATTCTCCCTTCTTTACAGCTTTGAATAAACTAGTTCGACAGCGGTCTGTCAGTGCGGACTGTGTTTAAGAGTTCTTGGACTGTGCAGCAGACTCAGTTGATCAGGCGGCCTTAAGTGGTCGGGCGGTCTTGAGTTGTAGTCTTGCAACAAGAAGCAGTTCTTTGTCAAGTGTTCGCGGGTTCTTCTGTGATCTTGAGACCGTGCGGTCTGGGCGATCAAGAAGTGTGGACAATTATTTTCAGTAGTTGAATAAAGCAGCGAGTTGTGTGGTCTGTGGTTGCGGTCTGACAGCAGCGGCTTGTGCTCTATTCGCGCGGTCTCAGGGATAGCCGTGCGGCTTGCCTATTTGAGAGGTCTGGCGGTCTTTGCTCTGGCAGTTTGCTGGCGGCTTGTTTTTGTGTCTTTTGCTTCTCTCCTCTGTGATTCTTATGAATCATGTCTCGCCATGTATGTCTCGCGCTGTAAAGAGATAGTTAGTACAAGAGCACTAATCTGTCTTCCCATTATCATTGATTGTCACGCTTGTGGATTGTGTTGAAGTGTTCCGCATTTTTACTTCACTCCGGACCTCTAAAATGTTTTAACATGGTATCAGAGGGGGTTTCTGAGCAGTAATCAGCGTTGTCTTCTACTTGGATTTCTGCAAGTCGGTTATCAATCAGTGGGATAGCAATGGAAGGAGGATATTCTAGAGGTCTTGGTATTGAGCTCCTTAGGCAGATTAACTTTATAAAGTGGAAGTCGTGCATGGAGAGCTATCTTCATGGCGAGGACTTATGGGAGGTAGTTGGAGGAGAAGCAAGACAAGCTGTTATTCATATATAGGGGAACGCTGAGCTTGTGAAGGCTTGGAAGAGAACAAATGCGAAGGCGGAGTTCACTCTCAAGCGAGCTATCATTCCAGAGTTGTTTGACCACATCATTGGGTGTAGGTCAGCTGCTAAAATTTGGACAGCCTTGGATGGCTTGTTCAATTAGAAGAATATAGCTCGGCTACAGTTCTTGGAAAATGAGTTGGCAAAAATAACTCAAGGAGACTTGTCCATTTCAACGTTCTTCTTGAAAATGAAGAACCTATGCACAGAGATATCGACATTGGACCCAGATGAGCCTATCTCAAAAATGAAGCTGAAAAGGCACATAATCCGCGGCTTGCGGAGGGAGTATATGGCCTTTGTTACTTCTGTGCAAGGCTGGGCCAATTAGCCATTATTGCTGGAGCTGGAGGACTTGCTTTCATCGCAAGAGAGTTTGGCTAAGCAAATGGCGGGGATGTTAGTCTCTAGGAGAGAAGATGGGGTTCTCTTTTCTGTAAAGAAGAAGCGTTGAGACAAAAAGAAGAAGTCATCTGGTAACGATGGTCCATCTACTTCATATCAGCAAGAGAGGAGTTATGCTCCTAATTCTGAAGGGAAGAAGAAGGAAGGACTAAGATGTTATAAGAGCAACAAGCTTGGTCACTTTAAAAAAGACTGCAAGGTCAATCTTCAGCCAGGGCATGCTGCAGGAAAGGAGGAGGTTGGTTCCAATGCAGATGATAGATGGGTGATGGAGCTTTCATGACACGTACGTTTGTTTGGGCTATGGATTTCATCAACTATCAGGATGATTGGATAATGGACTCGGGTTGTGGTCATCACCTAACTAGAGACGAGTCGATGTTCTCTTTTTTGCAGGCATATATAGGTAATGATGCTATCATTACAGTTGCTGATACTATACATGCAGTAGAGAAGGATGGTGTAGTTTCTTTGAACAATGATAGAGGTACTCTTACGTTGAAGAGTGTCTATCATGTTCCAGGGATGAATAAAAACCTCTTCTCGGTGACCAATGCTATGGATGCTGGCTATCACGTTCTGTTTGGTCCAACAGAAGTGAAGTTTCTTATAAACGTGTCAGCGGTGGAGGCTAAAGTCACTCATGTTGGTAGAAGGGTGAAGAACTTATTTGTGTTATCAACAAGTTCTTATGTTGATAAGAGGAGGACTAATGATAACACTGCTATCTGGCATGAAAGACTCGGACATGTTGGGATGGACAAGTTGAAAGCTATGGCAGGGAGAGGCCGTGTGAGAGGTCTGCCTAGTTTGTCATCCTTAGGCAAAGGTCATATTTGTGCAGGTTTCCAATATGGTAAGGCTCAACACCTTCCATTTGACAAATCACAAAGCAGATGTAAAGCACCATTGGAGTGTATTCATGGTGATCTATTTGGACCTGCCGCTACTGTCTGTCTTGGAGGAAGCAGGTATATGCTGGTTTTGAGTGATGACTTCACTAGATATACTTGGGTATATTTTTTGAAGGAGAAGCCTGAAGCATTCACGAGGTTTGTGGAGTTCAAGGAGTTAGTGGAGGGTCGGCTCAACCTGCGGATAATGAAGTTTTGAACTGACAATGGAGGGGAGTTTACCTCCAAAGTGTTTTTCAACTTCTGCAGAAAGCATGACATCTAGAGAGAGTTCTCTTGTGCTCACACTCCACAACAGAGTGGAATTGCAGAGCGAAAGATCCGTCATCTGACGGAGACCTGTAAGTGCCGGCTTTATGCTAAGAATATCCCAAAGTCCTTCTGGGCAGAGGGAATGTCTTGTGCAACTTATGTCATCTATCAGATGCCTCTTAGTCTTATCAACATGAAGACTCCTCATGAGTTGATGTTCAAGATAAATCCCATGGTGGAACACCTTAGAGTGTTTGGATGTACCTGCTATGTGCATGTTCCTGATGCCCTCAGAATGAAGCTAGATGAGAAAGCAAGGAAGCTAGTCTTCGTCGGTTATGATGACCGAAAGAAGGGTTGGAGATGCATGGATCCAGAGACACGTAGAGTTGTGGTCTTAAGGGATCTGGTATACGATGAGTTGACATCGTACCATGGTAGCTCTTCTATTGAGCTACAAGGAAGCAGGGTAGATGGTGGACCAGGTGAAGCTACTAAGGAGGTTCTGGTGGAGTTGTATGTTTCTCCAGGTACTCCAGGTGATTGTAGCTCTGGGTCAGGTGCTTCAGGTTCTGGAAGCAGGGGGAGCGATGCTCCAACTATGCTTGAAAGGAGAGTTAGTCCAGAACAAGTAGCTGGAGAGGTGGATCAGAGTAAAGCTCTGAGAAGGTCCAAAAGGACCATTATTCCACCAGATCGTTATACGGGTGGAACTTGGTGAGCTTCGTCTCATGTTTCTTTGCAGGTCCCCTGGTTGAGAGAGAGCCATCTTATTTTGAAAATGCCGTTGGAGTCAAGGAGTGGGAAGTGGCCATGGATGAAGAGATGGCTGTCCTCAGGAAGAATGAGACTTGGGACTTGGTGCCTAAGGTTGAGGGTGTTACTTCGGTGACTTGCAAGTGGGTTTTCAAGATGAAGAAGAAGGCTGACGGTAGTATCGAGTGGTACAAGGCTCTCCTTATAGCTCGAGAGTTCTCTCAGAAGTATGGGGAGGATTATGAAGAGACTTTCAACCCCGTTGCCGATATGACTTCAGTATGGGTGGTGATCGCGTTGGCAGCTTGCCAAGGGTGGAAGATTTGGCAACTCGATGTGAAGAATGCTTTCTTATATGATGAGATTGACAAGGATATCTTCATGGATCAACCACCTGATTATGTTTTTGAAGTCTACCCAAGACATGTGTGCAAGCTCAAGAAGGCTCTTTACGGCTTGAAGTAGGCGCCTCAGGCGTGGTATGGGAAGATCGTAGAATACCTCTAGTTCTGCGGATATTTTGCTTCTAATTATGATTCGAGCTTATTCATAAAGAAGATGGGGGAGCTTTAAGTCTTGGTGCTAGTATACGTTGACGATATGATCATCACGGGGAATTCTGAAGTGGAGGTAGCTAGGCTTCGTGCTGAGCTAGCTATCCGATTTGCGATGAAGGACTTGGGTGAGCTCCACATGGAAGGGGGGAAGAGTAGCTCTACTCCACTGGAGGTTGGTATTCATCTTTGACGTGATGAGGGGAAGGTTCTTTCTGATCCTTTGGTGTTCCGGGCTTTGGTCGGAAGTCTAATATATTTGACGACCACGAGGCCAAATATTGCTTATGCGGTTGGCCGGGTGAGTCAGTATATGGCAGAGACACAGAAACCTCATCTGATGGCGGCGAGGAGCATTTTGATCAAGACCACCTATGATTTGGGTCTCTTCTATGGGAATGACTCGGGCTTTTCCTTGCATGGATACCTGGATGCTGATTAAGGAGGAGATTCAGATGATCGGAGATCGACTTCTGGATATGTCTCTATGACAGGCTCTATAAATATATCATGGTGCAGGAATAAGTAGGATTCTGTGTCTGCCTCTACCACGGAAGCGAAATACAAAGCTTCGGCTTTGGCAGCTCATGAAGCCATCTGGCTTAGCAGGCCTGTGGAGGACATTCATAGGGAGGTGCATGGTCCTACTCTGCTCCGGGGTGACAATGAGAGTGCCCTCAAATTGGTGAACAATCCAGTTTGTCATGCGCGAACCAAGCACATAGAGATTCAACATCATTTCATTCTGGAGAAGGTGTTGGAGGGATATCTTATGGTTGAGCATGTGCAGAGCAAGGATAATGTCATAGACATATTTATAAAGCCATTGTCAAAGGAACCATTCACACGGTTGAGGAGGTTACTTGGGCTGACTTCCACTTCCCACTTCAAGGGGGAGTGTTAAATTTTTGAAGTTGAAGTGTCAGGCCGGGCGGTCTATTTTTAGAGACCACAGAGACCACGCGACTTGTGTTGCGGTCTTCCTCTGGAAACTGTGAGCTTGGTGTGGCGACCTGGCTGATGTGGTCATGCATCTCTGGTGTTGGCGGCCTGTGTTTGGTCTGCATGTTTTGCCCAAGTATCCTTGTTCTGGTTTAGACTGGGCGGTCTGTACTGGAGGTCACTTCTGCTGTCTCATACTGTGGCCTACATGAGTTTGTTTCTGGCGGTCTGCTCCTGATCGGTCAGATGCTTATATGTCTGTTCTTATAAGAGACCGGGCAGTCTGTCGGTTTGTTCTTGGCAAGCTGTCTTGGACAGTTTTGCTTAAGTGTAATAAGGTCTTGATGAGACCGCGCGGTCTGGTACTTGAGACCGCGTGCTTCAATAAGGAAGGTGACTGTATCCCTTGGGGGCAGTGACGACATCCATTTGTTTGCCAATAAATAGGGACGCTGGGGTAGCCATTCATACGCAAGAACTGTAAGAACCAAAGTTGGCTTGATTGTGCCGGCCTCTTTCTGAGGTCGTGTAGTTTGAGTTGTCTGACCAGGTTGTTCCGTTCGCAGGTTAGCGGCTAGCATTCACCGTCTGCATTCTCCATTCTTTCCAGCTTTGAATAAACCAGTTTGACAGCGGTCTGTCTGTGCGGACTATGTTTAGGAGTTCTTGGACTGTGCAATGGACTCAGTTGATCAGGCGGCCTTAACTGGTCGGGAGGTCTTGAGTTGCGGTCTTGTAGCAGGAAGAAGTTCTTCGTCAAGTGTTTACGGGTTCTTCTGTGATCTTGAGACCGTGCGGTCTGGGCGATCAAGAAGTGCAGACAGTTGTTTTCAGCAGTTGAATAAAGTAGCAAGTTGTGCGGTCTGTGGTTGCGGTCTGACAGCAGCGGCTTTTCCTCTATTCGTGGGGTCTTAGGGATAGTCGTGCGGCTTTCCTGTTCGAGCGGTGTGGAGGTCTTTTCTCTCGCAGTTCGCTGGTAGCTTATTTTTGTGTCTTGTGCTTCTCTCCTCTGTGATTCTTATGAATCATGTCTCACCATGTATGTCTCGCACTGTAAAGAGATAGTTAATACAAGAGAACTATTCTGTCTTCCCATTGTCATTGATTGTCACGCTTGTGGATTGTGTTAAAGTATTCCGCATTTTTACTTCACTCCGGACCTCTAAATTTTTTTAACATTTTTAAAATCAAAAACTCAGTTTGCAAAAACAAGTGAATTCAGAGAACTTTGTCCCAAACCAAAATTTAAATGAATACATGACAAAGATAACTCCACCAAGTACTACCCACCCTCCTGATAAGTCTTAATGAGCATTGTGAGGTTGAGCACCTTGGAGAGAATTGTAAAGTGTCTTGCGCAAACTATTTTTATACACTACTTCTTCTTGTACATCGAATCACAAATAAATAAAAGAAAAGACAAAATATATGTGATCGCCCAAGCACTACTTTGCACACTGATAAGTCTTAATGAGCATTATGTGTGTAGAGCACCTTGGGAGTTGTACTACTTCTATGTGCATTGAAATAAAAAATAGCTATATGAGTGGAAGTAATTCTAAAAATGCATTTCAATAATGTTGTGTTTATTCCATTATACATGTCATGTGTTTTGATTAAATCATTTGTATACTCTTATCAAAAACACTACTTATTCACATCATTATCTCTTATAAACCTTATACTAATGAGTATTGGACTTTGAAGCATATTTATATGTCTTTTCTACAATTTTTAGTAAATGCACTAGATAACTTTGCATGATCTCTACAATGTATAAGTATAATTGAATTGCGAATGTAGAACATTGTAGTTTTCGATCATGCTTGATAAAGTAAAATCAAGCTTGAATTATTTTTGGCTACCAAAACATATCATAGATTTCAAACTCAAAACATCTTCTTTCAAAAACTAACACTCTTTTTTATTTTCAATGCTTGCAATTTAAAAAAAAAAGATATTTATTTTATGACTATTTATTATATTTGAATTTATCTTCCGCTACGCTTTGAAAACACACTCTTGCTTACTTTCTAAACAAGTGCTATTATATTAACAAATGATATTGTGCTCTTTGCCTTTCATTGCTAAAACATCTATTTTCTACTAAAAACAAAACTCTTCCTCATTTACTATGCTTCAAACTTCTATAAAGATGTTTATTTATCTTGAATCATGCTTTCCACTATCCTTACTACTTGTACACTCGATCATGAGTATTTTCTTACCCAACAAGTGGTATTGGTCACTTATCTAATGATACTTCATTCTTACTCCACACTTCCTACAAAAGGGGTAGAATAACTATGTAATTCTTACTCCATCCTTTACTCACTCACCATGTAGTATCACTAAGTCATAAATCCTTGTCGTGCTCTTACACTTCTCTCCACCCACTTTTGATAATAACAAAATGGGGAGAATAGCTTTGAAAGAAATTCACACTTAAGGGGAGTAAAATACATATGATACTTTGATGTAGGGGGAGCACTCATATGTGGGGAGCATTTATATAGAGGGAGTATATTCATATTATCACGCCTATCCTTTACTAAAACACAAGTCTTATATTTGAATGATTTCTATCTAAGAGGATTTATTATTATCAAAAGGGGAAGTTTGTTGGAACATTCTTTTCACATCTCTTGGTTTGATAATAACGAATCTCATTATATTTGATCATACTTGCCATGTGTTTATAGTGTGCAGGAACTTCTACTTTCAAGCCTCTTTAAGTTCAAAAAGGAAGGACGACGTTTTCCTATCAGTTCAGTACTTTGCTGCTAACGCGGCGCGCTACCGCTACCACTGGCGGTAACTACTGCAGATTTAGAAATATCGTCAAGTTGGAAGCATTCATCGAAAAAGGAAATATCGTCGAGACTAAATTTAACAACTTTTACCGCGACGCGTTAAGGCTAACACCCGACGGTAACTTATGGAAGTCCCGTGATCATGATGCTGATTGAGGAGAAGAAACAGAAGGAGATTCGAAGGCTAGGAAAGAGATAAATCTAACGCAGAGCGCTATCCTTACCACGGCGCGGTAGTAGGGGATGCCAAATTTGGATCCAGAATGTTGCCAAAAATGACTCAATTCGTGTGCCAGCTTGTTGCCTAAAGAGGCTACCGCCCGGCGGTAGCACTGTCACTAGCGCTAGGATCTGAGTCTATTTAAAGATATGTCCGCCTCCATTTTGATTTGCTGATTTGAAGAGATATCAAAACCAAAACTCCTATATTCGTCAGAGACTCCTCTTTGCCGCAAGAGAACTCCGTCAACTTTTGTAAGTGCTAAAACTTGAAGAAAGATCAATCGCGCCGACTTCATCTTCAAGTTCATCATTTGAGGGAGTTTCTTTGATGTTTTAGTTTTTATTATTTGTAACTCCGTTTATCGTCAATAGAGAATTAACCGCATGGTTGGCGACTAGGGCCTTGCGAGGACTAGGGAAAATTTGCCGCGTGGGTGTGGCGACTAGGTCTAGGGTCAGATCTAGGGTGCGGCTCGATTCTTCATCTTGGGAGACATAGGCTAGAGCCAACCGGTCCTTGGGAGAAGGGTCAATATAGAAAACCAAAAAGGGTTTTTATACATTCGCCTCAATCCCAAGCGTTATTGGGATAAGTTTTTGTAATCATTTCTAAAAGCAATAATACTATTTATTTTTCTCTAATATTATCTTGCTATCTTTGATCGTTGAAATCTAAACAAAAAGGCATTCTTTGTCACTAACGCCGAGCGGTAACGCTTCCGCTGGAGGTAGCAACTGAGTTCACATCTCTCATGCCCAGTATAACCCAGTTTCATAAAATGCCTACTGTAGTGCCTTAACTGAAATATTTTCATAAATACAGTCAACATGTTTGAATAAACTAAATTAAGTTTAAAAGTTTTAAGCACCTTATTCACCCCCTCCCCCTCTCTAAGGGCGCCTATAGATCTAACAAGGATATCTGAGCTCCGCCTTTCTCAGCACCCTGCTAACGTAGTAGATTGGGAGTTGCCTTTTCCCCTCCTTCCATACCAGAACCGAACTCACCTCCTCGTCCCTCACCCCTAGGTATAGGGACAGATCCTCTCCCTACCTCAGTCCCTGGAGCAACGGGGCCTGAGTTAGTTGTTCCTTCAGTGCTTGGAATTCCCCCTCGCACTCGGGGGTCCACTCGAACTTTTTGCTCCCTCGCAGCACCTTGAAAAATGGTGAGCACTTCTCCACCGCCCTTGAGAGAAAACTGCTTAACCCGACCAATTTCCCTGTGAGGTGCTAAACCTCCTTTGCGTTCTTCGATGATCCCAGTTCCCAGATTGCTTTTACCTTGTAGGGGTTAGGTTCTACCCCGACCGGGGTGAGTAAATGGCCCATGAACTTTCCCCTGTTGGTCTCAAAAACACATTTCTGGGGGTTGAGCCTCATCTTGAATTTCCTCAAGGCACCGAAGGTTTCCTCTAGGGCTTGGAGGTGGGACTTGAGGTCCTGACTCTTGACCATGAGGTCATCCATGTAGACCGCCGAGTTCCTCCCCTTCTGCTAACGGAAGACCCTGTTTATCATCCGCTGGTATGTTGCTCCTGCATTTTTCAGCCCAAATGGCATCATCTTGTAGCAATAACACCCATCACCAGTGATGAAGGAAACATCCTTGATGTCAGGAGGGTGCATGCGAATCTGGTGGTAACCTAAAAAGCATCTAGAAAACTCATTAGAGAAAAAATGACAGCTGAGTCAGTCAGCGCGCGGATTCGAGGCAAGGGATAACACTCCTTAGGGCATGATTTATTCAATAATGAAAAGTCTACATACATCCTCCATCGCCCGTTTCCCTTTTTCACCATTACCACATTGGAGACCCAGCCTGGATACTGGATATCTGATACAAACCCGACTTTAAGAAGCTTGTCCACCTAATCCCGGATGGGCTTCACCAGCTTGTTGGCGATGTATCTATTCTTTTTCCGGATGGGGCGAGTACCAGGGTCAAGTTTGAGATGGTGGCAAGCCACATCCACATCAATCCCATGTATCTCTGCCGCGCTCCAGGAGAAGATGCCCATGTTCTCTTGGACACAGGCTAGGATCCTTCCCTGGTCCTCAAGGCTAAGCTCCCCACTAATCTTCACCTTATCTATCACCCCTACCCGGGAAATGACCTCCAGCTCCACCACCTCTTCTACAGCCTCCAACCGAGACTGCTTACCCTAATCACCTTTCGTCCTTCCTCCATAAGCGAGTTCTTCGACTTCTTCTTCATCCATCATCCCCTCCTCCCGAGCTTCCCGCAACTCGTTTTCCACTTCTCCCTGGGCTCGAACCTTTTCTCCCTTTTCCTCCTCTATATCCTCCGCTTCGGGCTCTTCCATGATTACTTCCAGCACCTCATGCTTCTCCATCTCCTTGCCCATCTCTTCCGCCTATGCCTGCCAGTGATGTTGTTGACCGCGGTAATGTAGCATTATCCTGCCACCTTTGGATCTCCCCTCACCCGAATCTGGACTCCTCCCACATTGTACTTGAGGCATTAGTGGAATGAGGAGAGGATACATCAGAATGCACTGATGAGGGGCCATCCGAAGATGACATTGTAGCTGCTGGGAGCTTCATTGATGATGAACTGGAAGCTTTGAGAATGTGCCCCCAAAGTCACATGGAGCCCCACTTCTCCTTCCACCGCATTCCTCTCTCCTGAGAACCCAAACAGGGGTCCGCCCGAGGCCAACACACTCCTCGTCTCCACCTTCATCTCGTCAAATGCCTTCTTGAAAATGACGTTGACCGAGATTCCGTTGTCTCGAGGATCTGGGAGATGGTGAAGTTGTCGATGGCCACATGGATCACCAACACATCATAGAACGAATCCTTGTGGTCCGGCATATCCTTCCGAGAGAAGGTAATCTTCTACTCCAGGGGTGGGGTTTGAGAAATTGAAGCCATACTCCGATGATACATAGTGTGGAGGCTTGCCTTTTGGGGTGCCTCAACGCCCACTCCCCCATGGATCACTTTGATACCTCCCCAAATTCTCATGTTGTCTCTGTCCACGCATCTGTCATCCTCTCTCGCCGCTCCAGTCACCTCTTCTATCCTCACCGGCTGCTGTTGTTCTCCTAGGCCTCTCGCCCTCCCAAATTCCAAGAACCCAAGACAGGTGGATGTTTCGTGATCCTCCTCTTGATGAAAGTCACAGTACGACAACGTCACCTCCCCTCTCTCGGCCTCCGTGGCTCTGTTTCTTCTCCTAGATCCTACCCCTATAACTCCTCCTGCGCTTCTAACTCTTCCTGCCCGATTGCCATGGCTTGTTGAGACGGAGGAGGGAGTGGCCTCGGGCCCTGCTTCCACCCTGGGTGGTTGAGTCTTCCTTGACCTCCTTGGAAGTTGGCCCCTCCTTGGACAAACCCTCTTCTTGGGCCCTGCATGCCCTCTCCATGCTGCCTCCACCCCAGCTTTGGAGCCCTCAACTCGTCTTTCCTCCTTACTTCCTGCTGTGTTTCCTCCGATTCACTCAGTTTTTCCAACTTCCTCGTGAACTCTGGATTGGCCGCCTCTCCTTCGATCTCCTACTCCGCCCTTTCCATCAGATCTTGAAAGGACATGGGGCCTTCCGCTTCAGATTCATCATAAAGAATCCCTAACGCAGCCCCACCGTGAAAGCAAGCTGGAGGGTGAACCCGGGTACCTCCTGGATGAGCAGGACCTCATCTTGAAATCTGTCCAAGGAGTGGGCCAGTGACTCCCCTGGCTCTTGATTGATCTTGAAGAGATACTCAACACTCTTCTTCCTCTTCTTTGATGTCGAGAAGCGCAGCTGGAAACTTCGACGCAAATCCTCGAACCCATAGATCGACCCCACGGGGAGTTGGTGAAACCAGTATCGTGCCTTCTCCTTCAAGCTTACGGCGAAGAGTCGACACTTGAATGCATCTAACATAGGCTGGATGGAGACTGTGTCCTTAAACCATTGCAGGTGTTGGAGTGGGTCATCTTTGCCTGTGTAATAGATCATCTCTGGCTCCCTGAACCCTTCTGAGACTGTTGCGGAAATGACCAGCTGGCAGACCGGGATTCCTCTGCTCTCCGCTCTCGCATGCTCCACTTTCCCCACGCGCTCGCTGACCGGGCCTGCGCTCGTCAGATTGGGGAAAAGATCTCGCCCGACGAGGTCTCGCCCCAGCACCTCGTCAGCCTTCTCCTTATCAGACCTCTTCCCCAAAGCATTCTCGCCCACCCCCAGCGGCGGGGCGACCTTGGCCGCAGGGTTCGAGAATTCTCCTCGCGCCACAACGAAGGTGAGGTTGATTGTCTCTATTAGTTTCCTTTTGAAGTCTGCCAGCACCCCAACCATTGCTGGTGTACAACCCGTATTCGTCGAGTGGGTCCCTCAAGCCAACTGGCGAGACCTGGGTCAGCCGGATCATTCGCCACAGGCTAAGGAAGGTGGAGAGATCCCCAGATTAGTGGGGGTACGCTGCAGGCGAGAAGAAGATCGGCGAGTTGTGCCCTCACGGACCACCTGCTTAGTAGCATGGGCACTCGCCCAGCTGAGCGGGAGATCGGCGAGTGGTGCCCTCAAGGACCACTCGCCCCAAAGGCTTTGAGGGGGAAATGACCATAATGCCCCTTGTGGGCTGCAAATAGCCCTTTGGAACAACGGAGTTAGGCTATTAGCAGACCAATTTGGGGTGCGGTTAGTAAAACTAAAAGGCAGATTCGTGTTATCTGCAGACCAGCCTAGGAAAAACTATAAATAGACCCTTAAGGGCACCTTGGAGGAGATCCGATTTTAGAGAATCCTCTCCTCCAGGCTAGTTTTTGGTCGGCTGCTAGTGCCCTCCAAGGTGCCCGGTTGAGCTCTGGTTTGGGAGGGGAAGCTCTCTAAGATCTTCCGGGTGTGCGGCGGGACCTCCTCGCTTCAGCCTTGGGTCTTTTCTTATTCTCACATCCCCCGTCTAGAGAGTCTAGTGAGGGAGAAGTAAGCATCGACTGCACCCCCAGTGGGTTCGAACTCAAGAGGCCTGTTGCAGGTTTCAACAGCTGGTGAGTCATTTGGTGGCGAGCCGCCATAGCCGACACCTTGCTTATCCTCTACAACTATGTTACTTCCCTGGGACTTTCCTGTACAAGCCACATTCCACGCTCACCGCACCATAAATGTTGGAACCGAGAATCGGCCCAACGAGGAGTTTGGACCCAAAGAGGGGCAACTAGTACTTACTTTGCCCGTGGAAGAACTTGACCAAAATCTCAAAGCTCGACCCTTGGCTGCACCGCGGAGGTCCCACCACACACCCAGAAGATCTTAGAGCGCTTCCCCTCCCAAGCCAAAGCTGAAGCTGAGCACCTTGGAGAGCCTTAGAAGCTACTAGAATTGTCCAGAGGAGGAAGAAGATCCAAAATTTGAATCTTCTCCAAAGGTGCCCTTCAGGGTCTATATATAGTTTTATCAACTAGGTCTGCCAATAACGTAGTTCCGCCTTTCAGTTTTGTTAAGCGCACCCTAAAATGGTCTCCTAACAGCCAAACTCCAATGTTTGAGATGACTATAGGCAGACATACCTGAATAATATGAATAATATATTGCACCAAAATCCCGGGGGCTGACGAAGCCGGCTCTAGCCTCCTCCCTTGCGACCTACCTAGGCGAGCACGAGCCTACTCCCGATCCGCTCGTCGCAAGGTGACGTGCCCCCGCTTGCCTCACCCTCATGATCCGCTCGCCGCAAGGCGGCGAGCCCCCTCTTGCCTTGCCCTCGCGATCCGCTCATCGCAAGGCGGCGAGCCCCCACTTGCCTCGCCCGCATGCTTTGCCTATATCCGAGTCTCAATTTACCTCCTCGGCAAACACAGGGTTGTAACTTACCATGTGTTTATAGTGTGCTGGAACTTCAACTCTCAATCCCCTATGAGTACAAAAAAGAAAGACAACGATCCACTATCGTTACATCGCTCTGTTTGTTATCGCGACGCGCTAATGCTACCGCTAGTGGTAGCTTCTGCATACATGGAAACATCATCGAGAAAGAAATATCATCGAGAAAGGAATGCCGATGGGACTCAAATATATCAAGTATTTTTGCGGCGTATTAAGGCTAATGCCCGATGGTAACTTATGGAAGCCCCTCCATATCACTGTTGATTGAGGAGAAAAAGAGGAAGGAGATCTGACGGCTAGGATAGCTATAACACTAACTCAGTGCTAGCATTACCGTGTATTGGTAGGAGAGGCTGCCAAATTTGGAGCTGGGATGTTGCCTAAGATGACTCAATCCGTGTGCCAGCCTATTGCCTAAAATGGCTACCACCCGACGGTAGTACTACTGTTGGGGCTACGATCCGAGTCTAATTAAAGAGCGGTCCTCCTCCTTTAAGCGAAGCCGATATACGAAGAATAGAAAGCTACAACTCCTAAACTTTCGTGATAGCCTCCTCCTTGCAGCCAAGAGAACTCCATCAACGCTCGTGAATGCTTAGAACTTGATGACAGATCAATCACGCCTACATCATTGTCAAGTTCAACTTTTGAAGGAGTTTTTGATGTTTAGTCTTTATTGATTGTATCTCTTATTTTTATCGGTAGAAAAATTTGCCCGTGTTGGCGACTAGAGGCCTGCGAGGACCAGGGAGAATTCCCCGCATGGGTGTGACGACTAGGTCTTAGGATTAGATCTAGGGGTGCTCAAGGCTTTTCTAGGGATAGAAAGGCTAGAGCGACATGAGTCCATATCTGGGGATAGATCGACTAAAGCTAACCGGTTCTTAGGGAGAAGAGTTAGTAGAGAAAACAAAAAGAGTTTTCATATTATTCGCTTTGATTTCTAGCGTGATAGAAATCTAATTTTGTAATAAATTTTATAAATGATAATCATGTCTTTACTTGTTCAATAAAATTGATTTGATTTCTAGCACTTTACATTTGATTTAATCTATTTCTAATAAAATATCAAAAAATTTCCATTAAACCTAAGAGTCCGTTCGTTTGGACGGAATTGAGATCCTGGAATTGGAATTTATGGTCAAATCTCAATTTTGTCGTTCGTTTGCACGCTTAACGTTGGGATTGAAATTTTATTGAATTCCATGGAATTCGATTTAAACTATAGACAATTCTTTCAATCTATATAAGAATTGGATAATTCTGTCCGAGTTGCATTTTATTTCAAGGGGCGTTTATTTTCACCCTGGGCGTGCGTTTTTCGCCCGGACGCTCATAATTCGCCAGAGTGCACAATTTTTTGCCTGAACGTGCACTTTTTTGCCCGGTCGCGAGCTTTTTGCCCGTGCGCGTGTTTTTTGTCCGGGCACGTGTTATTCGCCTGGGCAAGTGTTATTCACCTGTGCGCGTGTTTTTCTGTAGGGCACAGACCTTTTGCATGTCACGTATTTTTAACTGAGAGCATGTTTTTCAACCAGGCGCGCATTTTTCGCTCGACGGGTATTTTTCCCCCGCAGGGCATTTTTCACACGGGCCCTCATTATTCACCCAGGTGCACACATTTTTGCCTGGGCGAGCACATTTTTGCCCGGGCACGCAAATTTTTCCTGGGCACGTACAATTTCGCCCGGGCGCACTTTTTTGCCCGAGAGCACAATTTTTTGCCCAGGAGCGCATTTTTCACCCGGGTGTGAGTTTTTTCTGGGCACGCGTTTATCGCTCATGGTGCGATTTTCACCCGGGCATGAGTTTTTTTGCCCAGTCGCGCATTTTTTCGCCCAGGCACGCATTTTTTCGCCCGAGCATGCTTTTTCCCAGGGAACACATTTTTTCGCCCGGGCAAACATTTTTCAAGCAAACACGCTTTTTTGCACGAGTGCGCATTTTTTTGCCCTAACGCACTTTTTTCGCCCGAGAACGCGTTTTTCGCCACAACTCTCATTTTTGGCCCAGGCGCGCACTTTTTCGTCTGGGCGGGTTTTTTTGCACGGACGCGCATTTTTTTCGCACGGGCGCAATTTTTTCGCTTGAGCGCGTGTTTTTTGCGACAATGCTCATTTTTTGCCCGGGCGCGCGATTTTCGCCAAGGAACGCACTTTTTGCCTAAGCGCCCACTTTTTGGCTGGGCACGCGTTTTCGTCTTACCGCACAGTTTTTCATCTAGGAGCACACTTTTTCTCTCGGGCGCACACTTTTTTGCCCAGACACGTACTTTTTCTCCCGAGTGCATATTTTTCTCTTGGGTGCACATTTTTACTTGGACGGACATTTTTTGCTTGGGACGTGTTTTTCATCAGGACGCATGTTTATTTCGTCTAAGGCGCATTAGACACATGGGCACACATTTTTTTGCCCACGCGCGTGTTCTTCGCCTAAGAGCGCGTTTTTCACCCTGGGCTCATTTTTTGCCCGGGTGCACTTTTTACGTCCGAGGATGTGTTTTTCGCCACAATGCTCATTTTTTGTCTGGGCAAGCGCATTTTGCCCAGGCTCGTGTTTTTAGCATGACGCTCATTTTTTACTTGGGCGCGCACTTTATTCATAAAAGATTACTTTCTATATCTTCTTAGTTCTTATTCTCAACATTCTTACATTTATGTCAAACTTATTTTTTATCCACAACCAGTCCTTATATTTATGCATGTAGAAATTTAATGCTAGGTTCTTAAACGTGTTAATTAATATCAGTATATGCGATAGAATGTTAGGTTTTTCATAATATATGTGATAGAATGTTAGATTCTTCATAATATTTTCCAATTCTTAGATTGAATTTTATTTAACAAACGGACAAAAGAATTGATCAATTCCACAATATTCACTAATATTATTTATTAGGCGAACACCGGAATTGGAATTAGACCAATACCAATTCTAAATATTGAATTCCAATATCGAATTCCAATATCAAATTCCAATTCTGTCCAAACAAACAGGACCAAAAAGTTTTTTAAGACCCTTATTCACCCCCCACTAAGGGCGCATACAGATCCAACAACCACATGCCCCTCACCCAAGTATTTGATCCTTGGCTTCCATCATTGCATTTTAATGAGATTCTCGATCTCTGATCATTCTTGTCAACTGGTCGCGCTGTTTTGCCGAGCACCACTCTTATAGACGTGACCGACATGCCACTAGGCAAATATCAAGTGAAATTTGCCACTGCCTATCTCAATATTGAAGCAAGAATCGATCGGCTGACATCTTGCGAGCTAAATTGCTGACTCGCCATGCGGGAGGTGCGAGTATCAAGAACGGAAGAGTTCAAACATCGGATGGAGGGTGATAAAGCAAAGTATTATGCCATTAATGAGTTGGAGAGGCGCGCCACTGACATGGAGCATTGCAGGATCTCCTTCAAGACAATATATGTGGGATCCGGATGATTATGGGCATAACGGGTACCCTTATTAGCATGGAGGACCACATTCACCGGAATGAGGAGTACATGGCGAAGGCGAATGAAGAACTTCAAATGGCTTGCGAGCATGGGTGGAGTGGTCGCCATGCTCAAACCTCGCAGTGATGCAGGAACTTGCTAGTGCCCTGTGCCGCCTGTATTTTCTTTTCAATATTTGTGTGACTTGTATTATATAAAATTTATGAACTCTTTTTATCTAATTGCTTGACCTTGATAGTAGTCTATTTTTTTGTGAGTTGAGTCCTTACGCACTGTTCACCTTGACATTTTTTCTTATCTGGACGATGATTGTGAGTATACACGATTCACATTTTTGCCGCGAGTATTTTTATTTGTATCTCAGACTATTGATGTGCAATCCGAGCGGTAGGGCAAGTGCACTCACTATCGTTGTCAAGTAATAATAAAACACGGAGTAACTCACGAGTATTGAATCTCTCACGGAGCACAGAAATGTGGATTCAATGACTTTGAGAGACTTTCGATCGAAGTCTCTTAAGGTCGGATTTAAGGGGGGGGTGAGTTTCACTTAGTATAATGCATGAAAATAAAATTAATACTAATGCGAGTCGCAAGTACCGCTTAACACCTCAGCGGGTCGCCGAATTCCACATCACTTTTCCGCGGGTCGCCGTCCTCCGCTTCACAACAACGCTTGTGCCTAAACTAGGCAACGAAGCCACCACTTTCATCTTCACAACAACAACAATCACAAAATAAGTGGAAGTAACAAAAACAAGCAACTAGGCCGTCTTGGCTACTCCAATGAAATGGAAAACAACAAATATTGAAAATAATAGTAGTTTAAGCACAAAACCATTCCACCATCATCAAATATTAGAAGAGAAATTACAACCACTTGACCTAGATTGTAGGAGAGGAATAGAGAGATACACACAGTGCATGAGGCTATTCTGTAGAGGCAAGGTAGACTCCAGATAGCGACTCCGTGAATGTCTCGCTTATTGGCTACCTTTTAGGGTGTAAGAACTCATGTCACAAGCTCCCAATGGACTGGTCTTCTCAATGGTCCGCACCGTCCAAGTCTTCTTGTCTCGCTCCCTAGCTTGCGGCGAGATAATGACTTCTTCTTCTTCCTTGAGCTTCCGGATGACGGGGAAAGCCTTGGGGATAAACCCTAGCTCTTGAAAACCTAAAAAAACAAAAAAATGGTAAAATATGGCGGAAAATCGCGGATCTCGGTTGAAAAGATGAGGTGTACTATTTATAAGCAGAGCATAAATTTTGCCAGCACATGAGCATGAGTACGACGAGTAGCCGTGCGCGAAGGAAAAGGCCACTGCTCATGCGAGAAGGAACCTGGGCTGGCAGAAAAAACTGAGGTTTAGCGGGGTGGAGGAGTTTTAGCCTCGCACAACCAGTGGTCGTGATATTATACTCGTACGTACACTCATGCATTTTCGAGGGGGCTCACAGGTTAATATTTGCAAATAGCCATGCACGATCAGTGGTCGTGCGCCGAGGTGCCACTACACGTGCGTGAAGGAAAGCTCACATGTAGTGGAGAAATCAAGCCAATCGAGGGGGTCAAGTCGATAAATGTAAAAAATGCTCACGACAAGTAGTCAAGTGCAGAGGGGGCCACTGCTAGTGCGTGAAGAAGAACGCACAAGTATTGACCTTCTCCTTGAAAAAATCCTGTTGAAAATGTTGAAGTGGGAGTTTTTGTGAAGTTGGCGGTTTGGAGGGAGACCGCGCGGTTTGGTCTAACCGCACGGTCTTGCGGTCTCCTCTGGCGGTTTGACCTTTTTTTTTCTAGCCGCAAGCTACTCGATGTGATCGCCATTCTTCTGTCCAAGGGTGCTGAGGTGATGCCGCGCAGTCTGGTTGTCTGATCGCGTGGCGGAGCAGGTTTCTACCTGGTAAGGAAGGCGCGCGGTCTGGTGCTTGTGACCGCGTGGCGCGGGCAGCCGGCCTGGAGGCTGTCTGGGTTCTTTGCGGTGCGTGTGGACTAAGGTTGTCTTAGTCGCGCGGTCTTTGGGTTGTGTTCGCATGGCTGGTCCTTCAGCGATTAGCTGGCATATGCGGTCACATGTGTTTGATCGACTTGGCGGGCTGTGCCCTAGTCGGTCTGGTGTGTTCGTGGTCTCTAGAGGAGGTCGGGTGTCGAACACAGGTGGTGAGCGACATGACCAGGCGAATTGTCATATTCGCGCGGCTTCTGTTGAAGTCAGCGAGCTCACTTAGCATGAGGATCTTTTGCTAGTCGCGCGGGTTGACCGGTCTGGTCATGCGATCAAGGGGTGGTGATCCTATCTCATAGGGTGGTGACTGGATCAGGTCGCCTGCCTATAAATAGAAGCCACTGTAGTAGCAAATATATAGCACCAAGTGTAAGCTGAGCTCGCGACCTGTTCTTGCGGTCTGTTTTTGTAACCGACCGGCTAGCTGTTCGAACTTATTTTGTGTAGCTTCTGCAGATTGTGCGGGTAGCAGCGGTCACCTCCTCTTCTGAAGGTGTTCGGGCGGTCTCACAGCTTGCAGTGCGGGTTGCTGGAGTTCGGGAGGATTAGTTGAGTTCGGGAGTTCTCGTGGTTCTCAGTTGGTGTTGTTGAAGGCGCAGGCAGGCAGTTCGGGCGATCTGGTTTTCTAGCCGGGCGGACTGTCAAGTCGGGCGGTTAGGCGGTCTCAAGTTGGCAGACCGCTGGTTTTCTCTTCTGCTGCTTTTCTCCTCTGTTTTTTCTGTACTGGGGAAATAATGTCTCGCCATGTATACCTCGCCCTGTAATGAAGAATTTTGCTTATCAATAAAGATTGTGTTTGCTTCATGTGCTTATGGTTGTTTGGCTTGAACTCTTAGTTATACAATTTCTGCTCACTCTTAGATCTACGAAAAATTTCACATGGTATCAGAGCTAGGTTGGAGTGGATAGAGCAGTGAATAACTAAAAGTTGCCAACGCCTTTGTGTAGAAGGAACCAGTGGTAGAGCCATGGAAGCAAGGGGTCTTGGAACTGAGATGCTTACATCGACTAACTTTAAGAAGTGGAAGTCGTGTATGCAAAGCTATCTTCTGGGTGAGGACCTCTGGGAGGTAGTTGGAGGAGAGAGCACGGAGGAAGTTATCTTGATTGGGGACAATGGTCACGAGGTGAGGAACTAGAGGCGGATTAATGCCAAAGCGGAGTTCACCCTGAAGAGGGAATTATCACCTGACCTGTTTGATCACATCTTGGGGTGTGGATCAGCTGCAGAGATCTGGAGAGCCCTGGATGGGATGTTTAAAAAGATGAATGTGGCAAGACTTCAATTACTGGAGAATGAGATGGCCAGATCGGCTCAAGGTGACCTTTCTATCTCTACGTTCTTCTTGAAGATGAAGAACTTGTGTGCCGAGATTTCAGCACTGGATCCTGATGAGCCAATTGTTGAGGCAAAACTAAAGAGGCACATCATCTGTGGCTTGCGGAAGGAAAATGTTGCCTTTGTGACATTGGTGCAGGGTTGGGCAAATCAGCCATCTCTGCTGGAGCTGGAAAATCTACTTGCTTCGCAGGAGAGTCTGGCAAGGCAGATGGCGGGGTGTCAGTGTCTGGGGGAGATGACGAAGTTCTCTTCACGAGGAAGAAGAAGAAGTGGGATAAGAAGAAGACCGCTGTTGGAGGCAATGGGCCTTCAACTTCTGGACAGCAGGAGAGGGGCTATGCTCCTAAGGCTGAAGTGAAGAAGAAGGGAGAAGGTCCCAAGTGCTTCAGGTGCAGAAAGGTTGGTCACATCAGGAAGAATTGCTGGGTGAATCTTCAGCCGGGGCATGCTGTTGCAGGAAAGGAGGAAGCTGAGGCCAGACAGACTGATGGAGGATGTGGAGGAGCCTTTTTGGCTTCTGTTGGAGTTGCGGCTCCTATCAACTATCAGGAGGACAGGATCGTGGACTCGGGGTGTGGTCATCACCTCACAGGGGACAAGTCGAAGCTTTCTTCAGCTCAGCCGTACTCAGGTAATGATGCCATTATTACTGCTGACAATACTATGCATGCCTTTTAAAAGGTGGGGGTTGTTTCCTTGTGCAGTGATAGGGGGCCGCTTACATTGAGAAGTGTCTATCATGTGCCTTGTATGAGAAAAAACCTCTTCTCCGTGACCAACGCTGTAGACGCTGGGTATCACTTTCTGTTTGGCCCAACAGAAGTGAGGTTTCTTCGGAATGTTGAAGCAATGAAGGCGGAGGTTGTTCATGTGGGGAGGATAGCTAAAGACATGTTCATTTTATCGACAAGTTCTTATGTTGACAAGATGCGGACGAATGATAGTGCTGTCATATGGCACGAGAGGTTGGGGCACGTAGGGATGGATAAGCTGAATGCTATGGCGGTGAAAGGTCTGGTCAAGGGCCTGCCTAGTCTATCTTCCTACGGAGACGATCATGTGTGCGTAGGATGTCAGTTCAGCAAGTCTCATCGACTACCATTTGACAAGGCGCAGACAAGGTGTAGTGTGCCGTTGGAGTGCATCCACAGTGACTTGATGGGACCGACTGCTACCCCAAGCCTCGGAGGCAGCATATATATGCTGGTGCTAATCGATGATTACACCAGATATGTCTGGGTATATTTCTTAAAGGAGAAGGCGGAGGCGTTTGCCAAGTTCGTGGAGTTCAAGGAGCTTGTGGAGGGTCGGCTTGGCCTGCGGGTTAAGAAGCTGAGAACTGACAACGGAGGGGAGTTCACCTCTGGTGAGTTCTCTACTTTTTGCAGGAAGGCAGGCATCCGGAGGGAGCTTACTTGTGCACATACTCCACAGCAAAATGGAGTTGCAGAGCGGAAAATCTGTCATCTGACGGAGACCTGCAATTATTGGGTACATGCCAAGAGTATCCCAAAGTCCTTCTGGGCGGAGGGAATGTCTTGTGCTACCTACGTCATCAACAGGATGCCTCTTAGTCCCATCAATATGAATACCCAGCATGAATTGATGTTCAAGGAAAAGCCAAGCATGACACACCTTCGGGTGTTTGGTTCCACCTGCTATGTGCACGTTCCAGATGCGCTTTGGACGAAGCTAGATGCAAAAGCAAGGAAGCTAGTCTTCGTGGGTTATGATGATCGGAAGAAGGGCTGGAAGTGCATGGACCCGGAGACACGGAGATTTGTTGTATCTCGCTTCGTCTTGTTCGACGAAATCACATCTTATAAGGGAAGTTCTGGTGTTGAGCTACCAGAAAGCAGGGTGGAGGAGCCGGAGAAAGCTGTGGAAAATCTTCAGGTGGAGCTGCCTGTGTAGCCAGGTGGTCCATCAATTTCTAGTTCTGAGGCGGAGGCTTCTGGATCAGGAAGCAGGGGGAGCGATGCTCCAAGTACGTCTAGAAGGGGAACTAGGGAAGAAGCAGCTGAAGATACTGCTAGTCAAGGGAAGGTGTTGCAAAGATCGAAGCGAACAATCATTGCCCCTGATCGCTATACAGGAGGAAACATGGTGAGCTTCGTCTCATGTTTCTTTGCTGGTCCCTTGGATAAGAGGGAGCCGTTGAGCTTCGAGAAGGCCAAAGGCGTGGAACAGTGGGATTCAGCTATGCAGGAAGACATGGGTGCTCTTGAGAAGAATGAAACTTGGTCTCTGGTACCCAAGCCCAAGGGTATCACCCCTGTAACATTCAAGTGGGTCTACAAGCTCAAGAAGAAGGCTGATGGCAGTATCGAGCGATACAAGGCTCGCCTTATGGCTCGGGGGTTCTCGCAACAATACGGTGAAGACTATGAAGAGACATTCAGTCCAGTGGCAAAAATGACTTCAGTTCGGGTTGTGATTGCCTTGGCGGCGTGTTGGGGGTGGGAGATTTGGCAGCTCGACGTAAAAAATGCATTCTTGATGTAGAAAACCGCTCCCGTATTCCCACTACCGCTAACCCTTTAACGACGCACGTGACTAAAGAAGAATGATGATATGCAAGCCACACAGTGCAAGTGCACCGGACTAGGCAAAGAGAAACACTTGCCACACGAAGGTTGCCAAACCTCTTGAGATCTCCCAAGGGCGATAAGCCGATGTTCAATCAAGCAAAAGGACCCACCCGGTCCGGACAAGCTATGCGTCGTACCAAAGAGATCCACCAAAACAGCGATCGGAAAACGGTAGATCTCTCCCAACAAAAAACGGGGTCGCCACACCCCTATCGAAATTAAAACGGGAATGCAAATGCAAGACTCCAATGGAACAAAAATCCGACCAAAACAATGTGATACGAAGATCACGCCACAGATTCCACCACAAAATTTATCTAAAAGAGGGAATCACAAGGGTGGATAGTTCGTTACCCGCTTGAGTTAGGATTGGCCTCAAGCAAACACTAGCCCGGCCGTCACTTCTACGGATCCGCCGGAGTCGCCGTGGTGTGGATTTGCCGCCGTCTTCGTCGTCACGTTCTTCCAAGAGAGGAAACGGATGGGGTGCCAAAACACCAAGTGGAGGCCGGCGGTTTTGAGGGGAGTGAAAGAGGATAGGGGTGGTGCGGCCAAGGGGTAGGCCGATTCCTTGGAGAGAAGGGGGGGGAAGGAGAACGGGAAGGGGAGAGGGGCTGCTGCTCCCAAGAAATCGAGAGAGAGAGATGGCGGGCGCGGGCTCCTGGCGGCGAGAGAGAAGGGCGACGGGAGGGGATCGGGAGAAGGAAAGAGGAGGAGGCAGGTGCGCGTGGACTAAGGTTGTCTTAGTCGCGCGATCTTCGGGTTGTGTTCGCATGGCTGTTCCTTCGACGATTAGCTGGCATATGCGGTCGCATGTGTTTGATTGACTTGGAGGGCTGTGCCCTAGTCGGTCTGGTGTGTTCGCGGTCTCTGGAGGAGGTCGGGTGGCGAACACAGGTGGTGAGCGACATGACCAGGCGAGTTGTCATGTTCGCGCAGCTTCTATTGAAGTCAGCGAGCTCACTTAGCAGGAGGTTCTTTTGCTGGTCGCGCGAGTTGACCGGTCTGGTCGCTCGATCAAGGGGTGGTGATCCTCTCTCATAGGGCGGTGTCTGGATCCGGTCGAAATAGGAGCCATTGTAGCAGCAAATATATAGCACCAAGTGTGAGCTGAGCTCACGACCTGTTCTTGCGGTCTGTTTTTGTAAACGACCGGCTAGCTGATTGAACTTGTTTTGTGCATCTTCTGCAGATTGTGCGGGTAGCAGTTGTTACCTCCTCTTCTGAAGGTGTTCGGGCGGTCTCGCGGCTTGCAGTGCGGGTTGCTGGAGTTCGGGAGGATCAGTTGAGTTCGGGAGTTCGCGTGGTTCTCAGTTGGTGTTGTTCAAGGCGCAGGCAGGCAGTTCGGGCGATCTGGTTTTTTAGCCGGGCGGACTGTCAAGTCGGGCAGTTAGGCGGTCTCAAGTTGGCGGACCGCTGGTTTTCTCTTCTGCTGCTTTTCTCTTCTATTTTTTCTGTACTGGCGAAATCATTTCTCAACATGTATACCTCGCCCTGTAATGAAGAATTTTTCTTATCAATAAAGATTGTGTTTGCTTCATATGCTTCTGGTTGTTTGGCTTGAACTCTTAGTTATACAATTCCTGCTCACTCCTAGATCTACGAAAAATTTCACAGATCCGAGATGTGTGGGGACAATACCACAACCACCGGTACCTGCAGGACACACCTCCAGAACCTTCAGGAATTTTATTCCCACAACCATAACTATAATATCTACAAATGTGAATGAATAGAGAGGGAGAAAATGTCTCCCTCATGCATAAATAACTGAAATATGCTCTAACTAGCTCATAAGTGCTCACATGACATATAATTAGATTATCAATGATTTTATGATAAAAATAACAAATAGATGAGTGAAAGGAAATGAGAACTAAGCTAGACAAGGGCCTACAAAACTATATAAAATTTGCTCATCAAAACCCAGACTTGAATTATTGCTCGTCCCGAGCAATCCATCTATCAACAGGGAGTAAGATAGGCTAATTTCAAATCAAAATAAGAAAGTGGACCGTGAAGTATCGTGTCCATGGGGAATACAAATAGGTTAAAGAACATTTCTAAACATATAGAATAATTACATTGTATTTAAATGAACTATCAAATAGCTATATCGACTCATAAACGAGAGAACTAACGATCCGTCCTAAGCATAGTGTATGTGAAAGTAGTAACGCTGAGTGAAATATTATAAGCTCAGAACTACTAGGGTGGCCTCCAAAGAATTTCATCAATGATGATGGTCATAGGCTCGCCCGATCACATCTTCTCCACTACACTCACCACTAACTAACTCTACCTATCAGTAGGACTTGAATATGATGAAATCGTAGGCTTAGGCGTGTGTTTTGCAATGATAAACATGAGAGTTATTTAACACTAAAGTGAAAATCAAGAGCTCACATCGAAATAACTACCAATGACAACAAACCGGTGAGTAATGCCCCCAGACTTAGATCTGAATATGTGGGGTCAATCAACACTTGCAAAAACACAACACATTTTTTTATTATTTTCTCCCTCTTTTTTTTCTTTTCTTCTTCTTCTTAGCATTTTCATTTTCGCACCGATTTTCAACATTTAAAATAATTGCACACCAAATAGGTAATGAATACACCATACTTAACAAAATCTTAATCCGCCACCGTAATTTGCTAAAAAAAATATTTTAAATGCAACTCGCAATTAAGTGTGATAGGGATTTTGGATTTAAGGCTCTGGTAATAATATGGCGGAGGTGTGATAATACATTATTTATCTTTATTTTACTATAGTATTTATGTATTATATAATTAGTTATTTCCATATTTTGTAATAATAATGATCTAAAATCTACGTATTTTCATTTTCAGGAATTTCTGGGCTGCTAGTAACAATTTGGAGGTTATAGCCATGATGAAGAGAAATTTGAAGCATTTCTGCCTAAAATCCAAGTTACACGCCCTAGGTCACGCCCGTGACCTAGGGGCGTGACTCCTGTCATGACAATGTTCATTCCAGCAATGCAGAACTACTTTTGACGCAATTTCAGCTAACACACCCTAGGTCATGCCCGTGACCAGAGGGCGTGTCTCAGGTGTCATGGCCAGGATGCTTCCTGCAGACTAGAACTCCCTGCCAACTTAATTAAAATTACACGCCCTCGGTCACCCCCATGACCAGAGGGCGTGACAGCGTGTCACGACCACTACTTCCTCCGCAATCCAGAAACTGCCGCCAACTCACTTTAAAGTTACACGGTCTTGGTCACGCTAGAGACCAGAGGCATGTTGCCTGATTAATAGCAGAAACGACAACCAATTACTCCAGCTCGCGCCCGTTTCATATCCAGCCAAACACACTAAGTTACATGCCCGTGTTTGAGGGTGTGCAATGTCGAGTTACATTAATTTTGGCCGTTTCTTGCCCAAAATTCCTGGAGTTTTTAAGAAAGCAGTTTTTCTTAGTCACGCCCTTGGACACGGGCATGACCAAGGGCGTGACTCCCCATTTTTCACCTATAAAAGCCATCAACTTCCAAAAACTTGGGAGTTCAAATTTAGAGTTTGTTTTCAATATTGTTTTACTGTTTTCATGTACTAGATAGATTCTTTTACAAGTTGTAAGTTTTAATTTTTGCAATTTCAATTCAAGTATTTGTTGGCACCAAAAATGTACCAGGTCCACACTTGCACAAGCTGATGGATGATGGGGGTAACTGTTGAGTAGCTGGTTACTTTGAGCCATGAGTGAAGGAGTGAGAGAAGGATAAAAGAAATGGCCGCGAGCAAGCGACGGGACCAAATCTATCCACCGCAGTGAATACCTCTATTGCGGCGGACAATGCTATTGATATAAAACTGGTATTACAACTGAGATTACTTTCAGATACATGAAAAATAATGTAGATCTTGAAATAAATATCTGGCGATCAGGAAGGAGGTTGTCGAGGTCGATGGGAGCTGGTGAAGACCGCTAGGAGGAGGCTGAGGTCGCCTGAAGATCGCCTGAGATTGCTAGGAGGAGGTTGAGGTTGCCTGGAGATCGCTTGAGATCGCTTGGAGGAGTCTGAGGTCGCCGCAGTCTCAGAAATCGAGACCGCTCAGGACATAAGATGGAGGCTAGAATCCCCCCAAAGAAGTCCCTTTCTGAGTACCCCCTTCCCTGTATTTATAGACATGAGGGCCTGCCCAAATGGGTAGGTCTAAGAGTAACGGGCTCCCCAAAACATGCCGAGACCGCCCGAGTCATGTTAAGACTGCCTGGGACATGCTGAGACCGCCCGAAACATGTTGAGACTGCCTGGGACATGCTTAGACCACCTAGGACATGCTGAAACTGCCTGAGACATGATGAGACCACCTGAGACATACTAAGACCGCCCAGGACATGCTGAGACAGCTCAGGACATGCTGAGACTGCCCTAAACATGCTGAGACTGCCCGAGACATGCGTAGACCTCCCATAACATGCTGAGACTGCCCGGTACATGCTGAGAGTGCCCAGGACATGATGAGACCACCCGAGATATGCTGAGACCTCCCGGGACATGTTGAGACCGCCCGGGACATGCTGAGATCTCATGAGAGGGGGTTGAATCTCTATTTTTAGGAGAAGAATATGACTGCTGGGCACTTAGATCACTCGGCTGGGAGGGATTGCCGATTTTTAGGTAAACATAATCCTGATATTTTTTCAAGTTTTGAATTTTTTTCAAAAAAAAATAGAACTTACCCATGAGAATTGAGATCCACCTTCTCTGTCATGACAGAACATGTGTAAAAAGAGTGCGAGTACCTGAAGAGAACTCACGAGCACCTACTTATCTCTACAAAAGAGTAGTCAAAGTAGGTATAAAAGAAATATATTATGCGAGTACCTGAAGAGAATTCATGAGCACCTGCTTATGTCTGCAAAAGAGTAGTCGAAGAAGGTATACAAGAAATATATTATGCGAGCACCTGAAGAGGACTTGCGAGCACCTGCTTATCTCTACAAAAGAATAGTCAAAGCAAGTATAAGAGAAATATATTACGTGAGTTCCTGAAGAGAACTCACGTGCACCTGCTTATCTCTTCAAAAGAGTAGTCAAAGCAGGTATAAAAGAAATATTTTATGCAAGTTCCTGAAGAGAATCGCGAGAACCTGCTTATCTCTACAAAAGAGTAGTCAAAGAAGGCATAAAAGAAATATATTATGCGAGTACCTGAAGAGCTCATGAGCACCTGCTTATCTATGCAAAAGAGAAGTCAAAGCAGGTATAAAAGAAATATATTACGCGAGTACCTGAAAAGAACTCGCGAGCACCTTCTTATCTCTGCAAAACAGTAGTCAAAGTAGGTATAAATATGATGAGACATGCCAGGTACCTGAGACAGCTTGCTGGTATCTGCTTTATTTACACATTTTGAAGTGCATAAGAAAGAACATCTCATTTATAGAGGGGATATGAATGCTTATTCTCAATTATTTGCTTTGATGTTAATGAAATATAATCTCTATGTGAAAAGATGAGGCAGTACACATGTTTATGGAAGGAGAAGGCTAACATTCTGATATCTTCATATTTACATACTCACAGAATAATGAGCGTGAAGTCAATAAGGATGGATAATTTTTGACTTGTCGATAATAATATTGCTATTATGTCAGCTAATGTCAAAAAACCCGACTAGTATATGATTTGAGAAATCTGAAGTTATAAATAGATTAACCATGAGTCTGGGATAAAGACCCGAGAATGCAGAAATTCCGAGATCCAGAAATCCCAAAATGACATGTATGTAATTTTATGGTACCTGCAAATATTAGTGACCAACAAATAATTGCCTAGTTATTTGGCAGTGTATTTGGGTACATACTAATGTTAGTCTATTTCTCTTATAAGTAATATCACATCAACCTAACATCAGTTGTTAGTAATCTATCACAATCAATCCATTATCAAATGGAATCATCTCTATTCAAGCAAAGCAAGTCGATTAACTCGACAAGGTATCATGACAATTAATGACAACCATCACAAAGTAACAGATTGGGCTACCACTACACATCTGCGAATAATTCTAGCGAAATGTGGTCATAGTGAGTTTTACAACACAAAATAATAATCAGATGGGGTATATCCAGTCTTTACATCAAACAACAGAGGTGGTATTTCCACCCGTCACATCCACGTAGTTTTTAGAGGTATTAATGCAAAATGCAAAAAAAGTAAAGTAATGAAAAAAGATTAAGACATAATTTGATAAATGTTTGCAATGGAGGATACGACAGTTGATATGGATATAAGGTCTAATATATCTGACTGCTGAGAAAGACTTCGCGGTGATAGCTGTTGGAACATTGTCTTCCGCATCTCCTAGTTTTGAGAATAACAAATCCTATGTGTATTTGATCTTATGTGTTTAAGTGTGCAGGAAACCAATTCCATATGACTCAAGGATGACATAAGAAGGTTGCCCCCAAAATTGGGCCAATAATTCCAATATGCCCACTAGCGCCGGTGGTAGCACCTAGCGCCCGACGCTAGTGTTGATTAGCGCCATTCCGGAGCACATATAAAAGGAGCTAGTGCCTGGCGGTAACGGATAGCACAGGCGGTAGCGCGGAGCATAAAAATCATGAGAGAAATGATTCCTCGGATTGAAGATTCTCTCGAGCAGAATAATGCCTAATCCGGGATAGCGCCGGTGGTAGTGCTAGCGCAGGCGCTAGCACTGAGGATATAAAATGGACCCCTTGGATCCGTCTTCTTCATCCTCTTCAGATCCTAAATTCCAGAGCTTCGTGCCACAACATATAGAAAAAGGTTCAGAGAGATACTCCCACAAATCCATGAAGGCTTAGGGAGATCTGTGGAGAAGATTTCAACACGCGTCATCATCACGATGAAAGACCGCATCGACTACGATCATACTCTGCAGGTCTTCATCTACTTCTACAAGAGATCTATATAGGGAGTTTTATATTTTTGTTATTTATTTCACATCTTTTCTTGTAATCGTGTAGTGAATTCGCCTCATGTTGGCGACTAGGTTTGGGTAGGACTTAGGGATGAAATTTGCCTCGTATTGGCGACTAGATCTAGGTTAGGTCTAGGGGGTGCTCGAGGCCATATCCGGGGAAGTGTTGGCTAGAGCGGCTTGAGGCCGTATCTGGGGAAGGATAGGGTAGGGCCACCGGTTCGTTGGGATATGAGTCGGGATAGAAAACAAAAAGGATTTTATTATTCGCTTTCGATTTCTAGCGTCATAGAAATCTAGTTTTGTAATCAATTTTATTAATAGTAATCATGTCTCTCTTTGGGTAATAAAATTGATTTTTTTTTCATTTCTCTAAATTGTTTATTATCCTCTCTTTCATTATAAAACAATTTAGATCTTTATTCAAAATCACTATTTTGATCTCTTATTATTTCAAGTATTCCAAAATATAACATAAGTTTTAAAACCCTTATTCACCACCCTCTAAGGGCGCATACCGATCTATCAAGTGGTATCAGAGGGGTTTTATTCCAAATCGCTTTAACAACCGAGAATAATGACGTCTCATGATCTCGCTTCTATTATTGGGGCAAATTTTTATGAAGAAGAAAAATCACTAGCACCACCTTTATTTAAAGGGACAAATTATAAAGGGTGGAAAATTTTAATGGAAAGATTTATTAACACTTTAGATATCGAAGCATGGAATTTAGCAATAGTAAGACCAGCAGATGAGTCAAATAAAAAAGGAACGTCATCTAAATGCAAAAGCCAAACACTATTTATTTTGTGGTCTATCAAATGAAGTTTTCAAATTAATATATTGTTTTTTTAGTGCATACAAAGTATGGAAATTTCTTGAAGAAATGTATGATCTTCCTCTCGCAGGTATGGAACAAACACAGGAGGAGAAGGACATACAAGCATCCACCATTATTTAAGAAGATCTCTCTCATAGCAAAATCATGGAGATCGTGGAAATCAACTTAGAAAAAGAGAGCAATACATCAAGAGAAAAAGAAGATGAAAATTCATCTATGATGGAGGAAGGCCTAAAAGATGACAAAGGAACTTCATGCTCACATTCTGCCTCTTCCAATTGCGCTGTAAGAAAGTTTAATTCTTCCTCTTGTGTGATAACTTTTATCTCTAGTTTCAATATACTAAAAATGGCTAAACGTAAGATCAAGAAATTGAAAATTACTAATAAAAATTTACGTTTAGAAAATAAGAGGTTACAAGCTAATATTAATTTAGAATCTAATTGTGACATGGTTTCTATCTTGTCCTTCAATTGAAAATACAAAACCTTGTTTTGATTGTAATAATACTGAAGAAAAATTCAAGGAACTTAAAAAAGAGTTTACTTTCGTAAAAGAACAAAATGAAATATTATGTTTAGAAAACTCTTCTCTGAAAAATGATTGTGCTAAGTGTAAAGACTATAAAATTGAAATTGAAGAGATGGATGAAACATTTGAGGAATACATAAATAAATATCAAAATCATATTGATTCAATTGTTTCTACTCTTAAAAATAGCACAATTGCTTATAATAAAGCTAGATATAATTTGAAACTTAAGAACAATGAATTAGGAACTAAAATTAACTTGCTTAAGGAAATCATAAAGAAAAATTCTAAAAATATACATTCTCAATATCAAGCAAACTCCAAAAGCAAGTTGAATATGATTTCTCAAAATTTGAATAAGCCAAATAATGGAAATAAAAAACTTCAAAAGATTGAAAATGAAATTCCAAAATACTATCATCATTATCACTTACAACATCAATCTTCTCCCAACATAAAATTAAATGTTCACAACTTTCGTATGAAAAATACTTTCAATAATCATCACAATTATAAACTTCAAAATAAAAATATTCACAATGGAAATTTGATGCAAAAACACAATATTAAACCTAAGTATGAGCGGAGACCCAAGATTATAAATGAAACATTAGCTCCACTTGAAAGGGGTCATTCATACTCATCTACCCAAAAATCATCTCAATATATTTGGGTACCTAAAGGAACCATTACACATGGTTCTCTTTGGATACCTAAATCTCTTGTTCATTAGGTATCATCAATTGCATGAAGTAGAATCCTTTGAAATGTACAAAGTTCTACTTCATGATATGCTTTAATGTCTCTTTTTTTTTTCTTTTTTTTTTCTTTTAAACTATCATGTCATGGTCATCATTTATACTATTGGAAATATGATTTTATGAAAGTGCACAGTTAACCTCACTAGAATTCTCTAGAGGGGGGGGGGGGGGGGTGAATAGACATTTAAAAATACATTGTGCAATTATATATATATATGTGTAATAATCACAAATTCAAGCTTCCCACACACCAACAAGAATTAAGCAAGTAAAGAAGAAAAATAGCAAGAAGAAAATCACAGCACAACACAAAGAAATATAGTGGTTCCCCAAACTTTGGGTAGTCCATTCTTCTACCCCCTTGGTAGGAATTCACTATCTTGCACTGAGTCTTTTGATAAGGAGACTCTTAGAACCAGCCTGAGTCTTTTGATAAGGAGACTCTTAGAACCAGTCTAAGTCTTTTGATAAGGAGACTCTTAGAACCAGTACAAATAAATTTTTTGAAGAGAGATTCTAAAAACTCTTTTACACAGTTTAAAAGTGAAATAAAGATAAGGAGAAGAGAAGAAGAAGTAATTTAAACAAGAAGGAATCTTCTTCCTAGCAAGAAGATTAGAAGCACAAGAATAGTGAATGTAATCTCTCTTCTATAGTGAGAAGGAGATTGTAAGCTTTTCTCTCTTTTGTGAGAGCTTTCAGAATTTACAGCAGAATCGCTTCACGAGGAGAAGATGAAGGCTTTTTCTTTGCTGCCGCACACTTTCTCTTTTCTCAGCTTTCTCACTCTTCACTTGGGAGCTCTTCCTCTTTTTCAAATGTATATGGTGGATCACTAGTTGTTATTCTCTGTCGACTTCCTTCTTATTTATAACTCTATTTGAAAAGATATTGCTAAAGAAGAACAATCAATTAGCAGACAGAGAATTAGAAAGAGATAAAAGTTTCCATACCAATTTTATCTGTAGATGGAAAGAGTTTATTCTGATTTCAAATAATATCCAATTAAATATTAATCAAATTAGCCAAGAATCAATTAGAAGGAAAGACAGATTCAGAACGGCTATAAAAGAATAAAATCATTCCATAAAATTCAGATCTTTTAGAAAGAAGGAAAGAGATCTGGCGTGAATTTGAATTTGACATAGAAATCAACGTGCGTCGATTACTATTCGACGTAAGCGCCGAGTTCATCCTGGCTGGACGTCGAGAGGAGAATAAGGAAGGTGCGTCGACTAAGGTGCGTCGACTTTATTAAATGCGTCGACTAGAAGTCAGAGTTACGTTGACAAAGATTACGTCGAATTCTTCTTAGAGTTATTTCGACTCATTCTGAGAGAAACGTCGACTACACTTCGACGTTGCGTCGAATACTATTCGACGCATATTTACTTAGACTAATTTTTATTCTTAGAAATTATATTCTTCTCAATTCTAGGGGTTAAGATAAATCATTTCCCCAACAATCTCCCCATATTTGTCTTAACCCTATTTAGAGAGAAATTGTATCAGCCTTTAATCAACACAGCAAAGCATTTATATAGAGAAAAAAAAAAGTAATAAGGAGAAATCATATAACAAGTAATTATCTTTCACAAGATTTAAACTAGGAACTTCTTGTTATACATGAAGTTGACAAAGGCAGAATAAAGTTTCCTAGATAAATTTTCAATAGCATCAAAAATATAGCCCCTAGCTCTATCAGGATGCTCCTGGACATTTCTGATGATTGTGTGCAGTTTCTCCAGGATTTTGTCAGCATCAGGGAGAGTGTCATTTATAGAATAGCCCTTGCTGATGATAATTGCTGCCTTTTCATCAATCATCTCAATTGTAATGTTTTGAGGTTTCTTTTGTGTAGGCTTGGGCTCAGGTGGTCCTTGGTTGTCAACCTTTGGCCTATATATTCTCTTCTTTGATTCCTGTTTCTCAGACATTTTTCCTTTCCCTTTCCAGGGTGAGTCATGCCATTTGTCTAATCTTGCAGGTCTTTTAGGCTTCTTATAGGGAATGTAGATATCTTTTGCACACCCTACACTCCTTTTGTGCTTTTATCCCTTTTCTAGGATGAGCCCTGCCTGAGGATTTTTCTTTTGATAACCTTCAACATCAAACAATTTCTTTGGAAGTTTGATGGAAGATTCAGCAAGAATCTGTTCTTTAGTCATCCCCTTCTTGATCTTTTCCAACCAGATATTCCTTTTATCTTCTACTTCTTTCCTAGCTGCTTCATATTCATACAGCTCTCTTTCTCTTATTTCTTCATGCCTCTTTTCCATGTCAGGATCATGGTATTCCTTTACAGGACTGTTAGGAGTGATATTAGGCATTCTTTCAAACCTTTTTATCTCCTCAACAGCCTTTTTATATTTCTTTTCCTTTGCATAGTCTTTTCTTTCTTCTTTGGAGAACTTTTGCCAATGAGGGATGGCTTCTCTTCTTCTTTCCATTTGTCCTCTTGGTTTTTTCCTAGATAGCATTTGTGGAGGTAAAGGTAGCAGAGGAGGTAGAGATGGAGGTTGAAGTGGTGGAAGAAGTAGGGGTGGAGATGTAGTTTTCTTTTTAGGAGGAGAAGGTGGAGAAGGAACTTTTGAAGGAGAGGGAATTTGTTCTGTAACCTCTGGAGGAATATCCTCAAGTAAGGGTGTCTTGAGTTTGATATAGCTAGCAGAGAAGCCAGGAGAGTGATGCTGATACTCTTCCTCACACAAGGGTGCCTCAATCCAGACTTGCCCTTTTAGGTCATCTGAAAAAGCTGTTTCTTCCTCCCCGTGGACTTCTATATTTTGTACTGCAACAATCTCCCCCTGAACATATGGGGCATCTACTTTGAATGCTGAATCCACAGCATGGTCTCCTTCTGTATGGTAGGAGGAGGATTCACCAAGGTGTTTGTTGAAGGTGTAATCAGAGTGGTTGGAGAAGATTGGAGCCTATGGTAAAAGAAAAAATGAAGTTGGGTTAATACTTAAAGATAGTATTTAGAGATTGGAGAAGAGTTAGCCCTGAGCTTTAAGAAAATAAGAAACCTGGATAGGGGGTTTCTGGAGCAACTCTCCCCCTGGTTTATATCCTTCAGAAAGGATGTAAACCCTTTTGGCGACAGAGGTTGTTCTGGAAGAAGAACATGAAGCTCAAGAAGGGAAGCAGAGAGGTTGGCCAATTTGGCTTCACAGGTGGTGAGCATGTCGGCACAATCATTTGAGAAGTTGGTCAGACGTGCCTGGAAGTCATTCAGAAGTTGTTCCAGAGCATCGTTTATTGTTTTGATGAGAGCAGATTGAGCAGGGGTTGGCGCCATTGATGTAGAGAGAGAGGTAGAAGACGAAGATTTTGGCGGTTTGGGAGAGTATGAGTTATGAAATAAGAGGTGTTATTTAAAGGAGGTGAAACATCGAAAAGGAAACAGAAATCAAGGTATATTAGGTAACCAATCGTCAAAAGAAAAAGGAAAGATTTGTTTCCAGTTTTATTATGAAGTCGACGTTACGTCGAATTGGAGTCGACGCATGGTCGATGTGTCGGAGCATCTGTAGCGTTGGTCATTGATGTCGACGTATGCGTCAATATGGAGTCGACGCTCCGTCGAAACATTGTTAGTCTAATGTCCTGCTGACGTGGTCGTAGACTTGCGTCGATATGAGATCGACGGCGCGTCGATAAGGGATCGACGTATCTTTGTCTTTAAGAAATCAATGCTAGCGTCGAGTTCCTATCGACGGTGCGTCGATAGGTAATCGACGTGTCTTTTAAGTACTTGCTTAGTTTTTCTGATCTCTTTTAGATTTCCCCAACAATGGTGTTTACAAGCTTCCATCAAGCATTCCCAAGGTGTTGATAAAGTAAGTATGCTTAGTTTCATCTAAGGGTTTGGTAAAAATGTCTGCTCTTTGACTATCTGTAGGAATATATTCTAAGGTTATCTAACCTTTTTCTACTTTGTCTCTAAGAAAGTGATGTCTGATCTCTATATGTTTGGTTATACTATGAAGGACTGGGTTGGATGCTATGGATATGGCACTAGAGCTATCACAATAAATTTTAGAGTTATTGACTTCCAGTTTATAGTCAAGAAGCTGATTTTGCATCCAGAGGATTTGTGAACTGTTGGGGAAATGATTTCTCTTAACCCCTAGAAATGAGTTAAAGTAAGAGTTTTATGAATGAAAAACAAGACTAAGTAAATATGCGTCGAATAGTATTCGACGCAACGTCGAAATAAAGTCGACGTTTTCTTCAGGATATGTCGAAGTAATTTTAGGAAGATTTCGACGTATGTGTTGTCGACGCTACTCTTATTTCTAGTCGACGCATATAAAGAAGTCGACGCACCTTCCTTATTCTTCTCTCGACGTCCAGCCAGGATGAATTCGACGCTTACGTCGAATAGTAATCGACGTACGTCGATTTATATGACAGATTTAAATATGCGCAGATCTCTTTCCTTCTTTCAGTAGATCTAATTTATATGGAATAAAGTAAATATTTATAGCCGTTCTGAATCATTCTCCTTCTATTTGATTCTTGGCTAAAATGTGACTAACTCTATTTTGGATATTATTTGAAATCTGAATTAATATTCTCCATTTATGTTATATCTGCTATGGAAATATTTCTCTCCTCCTAAATCTCTGGCTGCTAATTAATTCCTCTCCTATAGTGCTATCTTATTACACAGAGCTATAAAATTAGGAGGAGGTCGGCAGGAAATGCAGTTGAGTGATCTACCACACATATTTAATATAGAGGAAAAGCTCCCAAAAGAAAAGAGAGATATTGAGAAAAAGCTCTGCAGCAATATTCAACCATTTCTTCTTCTGCTCACTGCTGCAAAATCTGATTGCTCTCACTAAAAGAGAGATAGGCTACAAATCTTCTTCTCTCTATAGAAGAAAGATTTAATTCACTTCTTGTGCTTCCAATCTTCTTGCTAGGAAGAAGATTCATTATTGTTTCTTACTTTCTTTCTTTCTTACTTATATATTGTAAAAGAGTTTTTAGAATCTCTCTTCAAAAAATTCAGTGTACTGGTTCTAAGAGTCTCCTTGTCAAAAAACTCAGTTGGTTCTAAGAGTCTCCTTGTCAAAATAATCAGGGTGGTTCTAAGAGTCTCCTTATCAAAAGACTCAGTACAAGATAGTGAATTCCTACCAAGGGGGTAAAAGAGTGGACTACCCAAAGTTTGGGGAACCACTATATTTTCTTGTGTTGTGCTGTGATTTTCTCTCTTGCATTTACTTTAGTTACTTGTCTAATTCTTGTTGGTGTGTGGGAAGCTCTAATCTGTGATCATACACATATATATATTAACTTTGCACAAAATATTTTAAATCTCTATTCACCCCCCCTCTAGAGAATTCTAGTGAGGTTAACTGTGCACTTTCAATTGGTATCAGAGGGAGGTTGATCTAAAAAGGATAACTCCTTGATAAAAAAGTTCCTACCTCTTATATATATATTTTCAAAACTATTTTTCACATGGCACAAATCAAATATTATGCTTCCACCAGACCACCAATGTGCAATCTTGAAAAGTTTGCAGTTTGGAAAACAAGAATCAGAATCTATATGAATTCCATTGATGCTGACTTGTTCAATATTACTGTGACAGGTCCCCCAAAGCCTTACAGAAAGGATGCAAATGGCAATATCACACAAACACTTGTTCCAAGATCTGAGTGGACAGAAGATGAGAAGAAGGCAAGAACTCATGATCTAAAAGCCATGAACATACTTGTCTCAACTCTCTCAGATGACATCTTTCAAAAAGTTGTTGACTGTGAATCATCCAAGGAAATTTGGGATGCCCTCACAAAGATGGTGGAAGGAAGTGCTGATGAAAAGAAAGACAAGAAGGCCCTATTGATCTCTCAATATGAGAACTTTCAAAAGAAGGCTGAAGAAAGCATCTCTGAAATGTATGACAGATTCAGTCTGATCATCAATCAACTAAGAGACTTGGATAGAGAAATCTCTCTTACTGAGATTAATGATAAATTGCTAATGAGTCTCCCTAGTTCATGGGACTCAAGAATATGGGCTATAAGAGACACAAGAGGACAAAAAGAGATCTCAACAGATGCTCTCTTAGGAAAACTCAGATCCTATGAGCAATTGCTGAAAACTAGAGAAGAGAAGGAAACAAGAGAAAACACTTCAAGTTCCTCAAAAGACAGGAACATTGCCCTGAAAGCAACAGAAGAAGGGACTCCTGTCTCTGAAGATGAACTATTCAGTTTCTTGGCCAGAAGATTTAAGAGATGGATCAAGACTGATGGATCAAGAAGAAGGGAGTCAAAACCGAGGTATGACAAAACTCCTACTAAAGAAATTGTGTGTTATTCTTGCAGGAAACCTGGACATATTGCTTCAGATTGTCCAAAGAATGTTGAGACAAAGAAAAGTCTGAAAAAGAAAGATCTCAAGGAAAAGGGGAAGAAGAAAGAAAGAGGCTTCATTGCAGAAGCTTGGAGTGAAACTAACTCTGAGGACAGTACCTCTTCTAAGAGTGATAGTGAAGAACCTAGGCAAGAAGATCTATGCTTGATGGCCTTTGAAGGGTCAATGAATGATGATAAATCATGGAGTGAAACAGGCTAAGAAGAAAGCATATATTCTGATGATGAAAAAGAAAATAGCCTTATTCTCATAGAGGAATCTGAGGATAAGGATAAGGTAAGCATTTTTGATGAAATAGATTTTCAATGTGATAATTTTAGAAATGACTTTATGGGAATGTACCTAGATCAACTAAAAACAAAACAAGAAATCAAAGATCTAAAAGAACAAATTAACATGGTTAAAAACCAAAGTGTTGATGAGAAAATATGCTCAAAAGATTATGCACTAAAAGCTAAAGAAATAGAAAGGGCTAGAATAGAAAATCAGTACCTTAAAAATAAAGTAACCCAGGCAAAGGCCTTTGAAGAATCAATAAAAATGAGAAGCCAAACTCTTAAGGAAATCACTGAAAAACAAAAACTAAGACACAAGTATCTTGGGCTAGGGGCTGATCCCTTAATCAGCCTAATTCCATCCAACAAACCTGCTTGGATGAGGCCTGTGAAATTCACTAAACCTGTTAATTTGTTAAAACCAGAAAAAGAGCCACAGGAAGAAAACTCCTTCAAAGAAAGAAAAGAATTTGATGAAACATCTTATTATTCAGCTGATGACTCACAAACTTCATCTGAAGAAACAATCAACCCAAGAAAAACAACACATAAATGATTAAAAACAGAGAAAGGCAAAATGAAAATTTGTGAAGACACAGATGCGTCGACTTCATATCGACGCATGCACGATAGTGCGTCGACTTCTACTCAACGCAATCTCTCAGATGCTTCGATCTCTTCTAGACGGCTGAACAAAAGCACGTTGACTTTAAATCGACGCAACCTTTTTTATGCGTCGAAATCAGATCGACGTCATCTGGAGAAAGCGCCGAATACAAATCGACGCGATTATCAACATGCGTCGAATAGGTATCGACGCACAAATGTTTAGAGCAACTTAAATACATTTTCTCCAAAAGTCTTTCATCCTAACCCTCATTTAGGACCCAGTCATCCTAATCATGAATTTTATCCAAATCAACACTACAATCCCAAACAAAATGTTTATCTTAACCAAAAATCCCATCTTAATCAAAACCTATATTCAAACCAACACTCTTATCCTAATCAACACTTCTATCCTGCTCTAAATTCAAATTCCCTTAATACTAGGATAATCAAGTGCTATATATGTAACAAAGCTGGCCATACTACCAAGCAATGTTGATACAATCAATCAAACTATCTGTAAAATCTAGTTCAAAACTGACTTAGAAAACATTAGGACTAGAAAGAAATAAAGAGAAATAAAAATTTAAAATTCTTTTTAAAAGTCACTTCTAGTCGACGCACCGTCGATAACCAACACAATAAATCGACGTGCGTCGACCAAAATCGACGCATACGTCGATAGAAAACCCTAAACATCTCAAACTCTGTCTATATCAACGATGACGTCGAATTACACTCGACGTAACGTCGACTTCAGGATAAAGAGCGGCAACATTAGAATATTTTCGGTCACATCCACTGGAGTACCGAAAAAGCCTCGAATTGAGCCCTGTTTCGACGTTTCACCTGACTTAAAAAGACTCTTCAGAAACCTCCACTACTCTGCATCTTTTATCCTCCGTGCTCCTTTGTCCAGCTGATTCTTCTTACTGATCCTCAATGGCTCCCAAAATAAATTCTGGGTTTGACATTGATCTCGGATCCTTCCAAGCAGCAGCAGAGAACTATAAGAGCATCATTGCTCTATTCGATGAAGCAGGATTGAACAAGCTCATCTCCTCTAGGTGCAAGCTCCTGGAAACTGAGCTCACTGAGCTCATATCTCATGTTCAGATCTCTGAACAAGGAGAAATCCAAGGAACACTCTATGAGACACCAGTCTCAATCTCAGCAGACCACATTAGGGCCACCTTTGATCTCCCATCAGGTATATCCTAATGTCTCTTTCATTTCAATAAAATAGGAATAGAAAATGAGCCTCTCATGAATGACTTGACTAGTCTAAATTATTCCCCTATTAGGTGATGAATCCATTGAACTCACACCTGATGAAGTCAAGCATTTACTTACCACCATGAAATTCTCAAAAGACAGACCAATCCATCTAAAAAAGATAGACTTTTCAGATGAGTACAGATTGCTGGCAGACATAGTAGGGAAGATACTGCTATGCAAAATATCAGCCCATGATGCAGTGCCCAAACAGCAGCTGAACATCATGGGGGCTCTTGTGCTGAAGAAGAAGGTGGATTGGGCCAGCTGTCTTCTCAAAATGATAGCCTCCAAATATTCCCACAAGGAAAATGCTTATATGAGAATCATGAGTCAGGTTCTCTTCCATTCGTTCCCTGACCTCTGCAGGTCAAAAGGAATTCCCATCCCTCCGGGAAAAAGGATGTCCATAGCCCTATTTTCTAAATGGGCCAGGCAAATCCCTAAGCCTGGTTCCATTCCTGAAAGGACTCCATCTCCTCCTATCTCTCCTACTCCTCCTCCTCCTCCTCAAACAAATCTCTCCTCTCTCCCATCATCATCCACACAAATACCACCTCAATCCCTTGCTCAGCTTTCTTCTATTCCTCCACCTCCTCCATCAAATACACCTACCCAACATGATAGTATTCCCTCTCCACATTCCTCTCATACACCTCCACCATTATCTCCTCCTCCTCCACCATCTGCATCCACTGAGGCTCTACTCACTCAGTGCATCCAATCTGAAGCCCAAAAATTCCAGGCAATGCTAGATGAGCATTGCTCACAGATTCACTCCTCCATTCTACACATGCACACCCAAATAGATGGGGTAAGTGCCTCTGTGCAAGATCTAAAGTCATCTCTCTCTTCCTCTAGAGTGACTAGGTCTTTCTTAACCTCCTTGGCCAAGAAGGTCAAGAAGGGGGAGAATCTAGATGAAGATCAGCTCTCCAATCCTAAATCTCCTTCTCACAAATCCCTTCCTACCTCAAAAACTGACAGTCAAGCACAGCTCAAAACCCTTGGGAATGAGATAGTACCTGAGCTCCATATTGATGAACAAACAATAGAGATACTCAACATAGCAAGAGATGCTGTAAATCAAATGGCACCACTACAAGGGGATGGAAGCAGAGCAGTGAATGAGGCTGATAATGAGGCTGGTACAAATATAGATGAAAATGAACCAGCTGATGGAACTGAGAAAGAAAATGAAGCTGATACTGGAAAAGAAAAAGAGACAGATATTCTGCTGGCTGAAGAAGAAAGAATAAAAGGAGCTCTATCCCAGGGGGAGCTACCTGCTCAGGGGGAGCTAAATGAACTTCTTACAAGTGAGAAAGAGAAATCCTCTTCTCCTAAAACATTGGTATTCAAGAGAAAAAGAAAGACTCCTCCTACCCCACCTGAGTAGTATTTGAAAACAATGCTGATATATTTTATCTTATAGTTGAAAATGATCTGGTATAAAAATGACATCTGTTTATATGATTCTGGAATATCTGCTTAAATGATCTCCCTCTCTAAATTTCACTTTTGATTAAGTGACATACCTCTTATCTTTTCAAATTATGTGCTGAGTTGATTTTATGCTAATACAATTTCTCTCTAAATAGGGTTAAGACAAATAGGGGGAGATTGTTGGGGAAATGATTTCTCTTAACCCCTAGAAATGAGTTAAAGTAAGAGTTTTATGAATGAAAAACAAGACTAAGTAAATATGAGTCGAATAGTATTCGACGCAACGTCGAAATAAAGTCGACGTTTTCTTCAGGATATATCGAAGTAATTTTAGGAAGATTTCGACGTATGTGTTGTCGACGCTACTCTTATTTCTAGTCGACGCATATAAAGAAGTCGACGCACCTTCCTTATTCTTCTCTCGACGTCCAGCCAGGATGAATTCGACGCTTACGTCGAATAGTAATCGACGTACGTCGATTTATATGACAGATTTAAATATGCGCAGATCTCTTTCCTTCTTTCAGTAGATCTAATTTATATGGAATAAAGTAAATATTTATAGCCGTTCTGAATCATTCTCCTTCTATTTGATTCTTGGCTAAAATGTGACTAACTCTATTTTGGATATTATTTGAAATCTGAATTAATATTCTCCATTTATGTTATATCTGCTATGAAAATATTTCTCTCCTCCTAAATCTCTGGCTGCTAATTAATTCCTCTCCTATAGTGCTATCTTATTACACAGAGCTATAAAATAAGGAGGAGGTCGGCAGGAAATGCAGTTGAGTGATCTACCACACATATTTGATATAGAGGAAAAGCTCCCAAAAGAAAAGAGAGATATTGAGAAAAAGCTCTGCAGCAATATTCAACCATTTCTTCTTCTGCTCACTGCTGCAAAATCTGATTGCTCTCACTAAAAGAGAGATAGGCTACAAATCTTCTTCTCTCTATAGAAGAAAGATTTAATTCACTTCTTGTGCTTCCAATCTTCTTGCTAGGAAGAAGATTCATTATTGTTTCTTACTTTCTTTCTTTCTTACTTATATATTGTAAAAGAGTTTTTAGAATCTCTCTTCAAAAAATTCAGTGTACTGGTTCTAAGAGTCTCCTTGTCAAAAGACTCAGTTGGTTCTAAGAGTCTCCTTGTCAAAAGACTCAGGGTGGTTCTAAGAGTCTCCTTATCAAAAGACTCAGTACAAGATAGTGAATTCCTACCAAGGGGGTCGAAGAGTGGACTACCCAAAGTTTGGGGAACCACTATGTTTTCTTGTGTTGTGCTGTGATTTTCTCTCTTGCATTTACTTTAGTTACTTGTCTAATTCTTGTTGGTGTGTGGGAAGCTCTAATCTGTGATCATACACATATATATATATATTAACTTTGCACAAAATATTTTAAATCTCTATTCACCCCCCCTCTAGAGAATTCTAGTGAGGTTAACTGTGCACTTTCATGAACAACAGCTCCCAGCAGATATATATTCAGCCTCAGCTGTTGAGGTTGAGACTGAAGTTTGTTTCTTACTGAACCATGATATTAATCTTTCACCTAGGAATTGGCAAGTACCAGATGTGCTTTTTCTATCAACCCTACATCCAGCATAGTCTGCATCTGAGAATCCTATTAATTCAAAATTTGTTTCTGCTGAGTACCACAGACCTAGTTCAGGTGTTCCCTTTAGGTATCTAAGAATCCTTTTTATAGAGGTGAGATGGGATTCTTTTGGATCAACCTGAAATCTAGCACATATGTAGGTTCAAACATAATGTCAGGTCTGCTAGCTGTTAGATAGAGAAGGGATCCTATGATTGCCCAATATGTCTTTTGATCTACTGATTTTCCCTTATCATCCTTTTCTATAATGGAATTAGTTGCCATAGGTATTTTCATGGTAGATGCTGATTCCATACAAAACTTTTTAATTAACTCTTTACTGTATTTAGATTGTGATATAAAGATTCCCTCACTGCTTTGTTTCACTTGTAGCCCTAGGAAATAAGAGAGTTCTCCCATACTATTCATTTCAAATTTTGATTGCATTAAATCAACAAATCTTTTACAAAGTTTGGGATGCGTTGAGCTAAAGATGATGTCATCTACATAGATTTGAACAAGGAGTTGATTTTTATGGGTTCTAGTAAAAAGTGTTTTATCTACTTTTCCTCTTTCAAAAGAATTTTTTAAAAGGAAGTTGGAGAGAGTTTCATACCAAGCTCTAGGTGCTTGCCTAATACCATAAAGTGCTTTGTTAAGTCTATAAACAAAGTTAGGTGAGGAGGGATTGACAAAACCTGGTGGTTGCTCTACATACACCTCTTCTTGAAGGTCACCATTCAGAAAAGCACTCTTGACATCCATCTGGTAGACTTTCATCTTCATGAAGGCTGCATAGGCAAGAAAGAGTCTGATTGCTTCCAATCTTGCTACTAGAGCAAAGGTTTGATTGTAGTCTATTCCTTCTTCTTGTCTGTATCCTTGTGCTACAAGTCTTGCCTTGTTCCTGACAATTACTCCAGTGGAATCTAGCTTGTTTCTGTATACCCACTTTGTACTAATAACTGGGTAGTTTCTTGGTCTCTCAACTATGTTCCACACTTTGTTTCTCTCAAATTGCCTTAGTTCTTCTTGCATGGCTATAATCCAGTGAGGATCACAATTTGCTTCCTCAAACTTCTTTGGTTCAACTTGAGATAAGAAGCATTAGAGCATCATCCCATTGGAGACTTGGTGTCTTGTTCTTACTCCAGTATTGGGGTCTCCGATTACTTGGGATTGTGGATGATTTTTCATGTTGATCCCTATCCTGCTTGGATTTGTCAGATGCTCTTCTCCCTCATTAACAATGGGATCATTGCCCAACTGTTCTTCCTGAACCATGTTCTTTTGTGGGAGTTGGTTTTGATTGCTCTTCTCTGAACCTTCTTCATGCTCTTGTTCAGACTCCTCACTTGGTTCCTGTAGCTGGTTTTCTTTCCCAGTGTCTCTGTTCTCTAGAGTCAGTTGTTCAAGCTGAGTCTCTATGCTGCTATCTTCCTGTGGAAAAGGATTGGTGGAAGTTTCCTCCCCCTTAAACAGCATGTTAGTTTCATCAAATATAATGTGCATAGATTCTTCAATTCTGAGAGTTCTCCTGTTATAACATCTGTATGCTTTACTAGATGATGAGTACCCCAGAAATATTCCATCATCAGACTTCTTGTCAAACTTGGCAAGATGATCATTCCCATTATTTAGAAAAAAGCAAGCACATCCAAAAATTTTAAAGTATTTAACAATGGGTGTTTTTCCCTTCAGGAGCTCATATGGAGTTTTTGCCTTAGTTTTGTGAATGATGCTTCTATTTAGAACATAGTTTGCAGTGTTGACTGCTTCAGCCCAGAAGGTTTTTGGTAATCCTGATTCTGCAAGTAAGGTCCTTCCTGATTCAATTAAAGTTCTATTCTTTCTTTCAGCAACTCCATTTTGTTGAGGAGTTCTAGGGGCTGAAAAACTTTGTTTAAACCTATATTCTCACAGAAACTACAAATTGACTGATTTTCAAATTCTGTCCCATGATCACTCCCGATAATTGAAACATGAGTATTGAACTCAGATTGTTTCTGTCTTATGAATCTTGAGAGAATCTTGTGGGTTTCAGACTTGGCCCTTAGAAAGAATACCCAGCTAAACCTAGAATAATCATCTACAATAACTAAGGTATAAGACTTTCCACCTAAGCTCTGAGTGGATATGGGACCAAAGAGATCCATGTGCAGTAAGTAGAGGATCCTAGGGGAGTCATCCTTACCAATTGGTTTGAAGGATGACTTGGTCTGTTTTCCTAGTTGGCAAGGTCTACATTGGGAGTCCATAGAGAATCTACCCTTTGGTAGGCCTCTGACTAGGTTATTCTTTGAAAGTTTGCTAATGGTTTTGTAGTTTAGATGACCCAGTCTCCTATGCCATAATTCACTTTTATTAATAATATTGTTGAACAAACAAACTTCTGTGGGTGAGGAGCTAAAGTCTACTATATATACCTTCCCTTTTCTAATTCCATTAAGTGCTATGGCACCAGTCTTGATATCAATAATATCGCAAAATAGTGTGGTGAATTTTACCTCATACTTACCACTGTCACATATCTGACTTATACTTATCAGATTGTGCTTCAGTCCTTTGACTACTGCCACATTCTTGAAGGTAACTTTCCCTTCTTTGAAATCTCCAAAGCCCCTGGTTTGGCCACAGCTAGAGTCTCCAAATGTCACTGGTGGTCCAAGTCTATCCTCAAAATTGATTAATAGGTTTTTGTACCCTGTCATGTGCATGGAGCATCCACTGTCCAAGTACCACACCAGCCTGGAGATGTGATACATCTGCACATAAAATTTTAAACATTAGTTTGGGCCCTCCTAAGGTGGGGTCCATTCCTCCCAATAGTGAAGGGTTTAATGAAAGAATAAGTGGGTTTTTCAGAATATCCTTCCTCCTTTAGGGGTATTGGCTTATCATACCAATTTTCTTTAGTAATGTTGCAGAAATAGTGTTCATAATAAAAGGAAATGGATTGAGAAGACTTTTTTGGAAAAGGAGACATTTCTGTTAGATTGGTTGCGTCGATATGAATTCGACGTATGTTTAAGGTTGCGTTGAGTGAAAGTCGACGCTTCCTTCATTCTGTGGTTACTTTTAGTCGAAGCATAGGAGAGATTGCGTCGATTGGGAGTCGACATATTTTGGTGTCTGCGTTGATTAAAAATCGATGCATTATTTGAGTTGCGTTGAGTAGAGTTCGACGCACGTCGATAATGATTCGACGCAAGTTTGTTTCTTTTCTGAGGATATTTACCTAGGATTCCTTCATGCATAGTGAGATTATTTTTGTTAAAAATAGTGGTTGTTTCTGGATTTTCTTGTGATCTTTCTCCTGTCAAATGATTCTCCCTAGTGAAGTGAATTGGATGTCTCCAGACAGATTTGCTGGGTGATTGAGGTTTGGGTTCTAAGTCAGTGTTATATTCTAGTTGTCTAAATCTATCATTGAGATTGTTAGAGATATTCTTGAGCTTCTGACTTCTGCCATTTAGAGAGTCTTCAAAGGCTTTTGCCTTTGCTAGCTCATTTCTTAGTGCTTGATTTTCAGTATTGATTTTATCTAGTTGTTCCTCTGAGAGTCCTAGACTTAGCTCGTAGTTTTTATGTTGTGTATTTATTTGTTTGAGATTGTTTAGTTCATTTCTTAGTTCCTTTACTTCTTTCTCAGATTTGACTAGATCTAAGCAGAGTTCTTTGAAACTATTTTTGAAATGAATGGAAGAGAAATCTATATCATCAAATATATTTACCAGAGATGTATCTTCAGGCTTTTCAGTAGCCATCAAACAGGTTTCCTCTTGCTTAGCCTTTTCCTGATCATCTTCAGATGAGGTACTTGCTTCATATTCTGAATCACTCCATGATTGAGCAATGAACCCTTTGTCTTTCTTCTTCTTCTTCTTTAGATCTGTTCTTTTTCAAATCTTTCTTATTGCTGATCTCTTTAGGACATTCAGGTGCAGTGTGTCCAGGTTTCCAGCAAGAATAACATATAATCTCTTTATTAGGAGTTTTGTCATACCTGGTTTTTGAGTCTCTCCTTCTAGATCCTTTTGTTTTGATCCACTTATTGAACCTTCTGGCCAGTAGACTGATCAGCTCTTCATCATTTGTAGAGGGTTCACCTTCAGTAGCCTTCAAAGCAAAGCTCTTTTCTTTTGAGAGTGGAGGAGCCTTTTCTTTTTCTTCTTTCTCAGCTCTTATTTTTAATAACTGTTCATAAGATCTTAATTTACCCAACAAGACATCTGTTGAGATTTCTTTTTGACTTCTGGAATCTTTAATTGGCCAGATTCTTGAATCCCAAGAGCTAGGGAAGCAAGTTAGCAATTTGTCATTTATCTCAGTGAGAGATATGTCCTTCTCAAGTGTTCTTAACTCATTTACTATGAGGCTGAATCTGGCATACATGTCTGCAACACTTTCACTTTCTTTCTTCTGGAAGTTTTCATATTGAGAGATGAGTCATGCCTTTCTGTCCTTTCTCTCACCAGCACTTCCTTCTACCATTTTAGAGAGAGCTTCCCATATTTCCTTAGCTGACTCACATTCAGCAATCATTTGGAAGATTTCATCTGAGAGGGTTGAGACTAAGATATTCATAGCTTTGGCATCACATGCATGAGCTTTCTTTTCTTTATCTGTCCATTCAGCCTTTGGAGCAAGTGTTTGTGTGACCTCTCCACTTGAGTCCTTCTTGAATGGCTTGGGAGGACCTGTCATAATAACATCAAATAATTCCCCATCAATAGAGTTTAGATAAATTTTAATTCTTGTTTTCCAAAGTGCAAACTTTTCAAGGTTGCAAATTGGTGGTCTGGTGGAAGCATAATCTTTGATTTGTGCCATGTGAAAAGAAATAGTTTTCAGAAATATATATATATATATATATGAGGTAGGATCTTTTTGATCAAGGAGTTAACCTTTTCAGATCAACCTCTCTCTGATACCAATTGAAAGTGCACAGTTAACCTCACTAGAATTCTCTAGAGGGGGTGAATAGAGATTTAAAAATACTTTGTGCAATTATATATATATGTAATAATCACAGATTCAAGCTTCCCACACACCAACAAGAATTAAGCAAGTAAAGAAGAAAAATAGCAAGAAGAAAATCACAGCACAACACAAAGAAATATAGTGGTTCCCCAAACTTTGGGTAGTCCACTCTTCTACCCCCTTGATAGGAATTCACTATCTTGCACTGAGTCTTTTGATAAGGAGACTCTTAGAACCAGCCTGAGTCTTTTGATAAGGAGACTCTTAGAACCAGTCTGAGTCTTTTGATAAGGAGACTCTTAGAACCAGTACAACTGAATTTTTTGAAGAGAGATTCTAAAAACTCTTTTACACAGTTTAAAAGTGAAATGAAGATAAGGAGAAGAAGAAGAAGAAGTAATTTAAACAAGAAGGAATCTTCTTCCTAGCAAGAAGATTAGAAGCACAAAAATAGTGAATGTAATCTCTCTTCTATAGTGAGAGGGAGATTGTAAGCTTTTCTCTCTTTTGTGAGAGCTTTCAGAATTTGCAGCAGATGACTTCAGGAGGAGAAGATGAAGGCTTTTTCTTTGGTGCAGCACACTTTCTCTTTTCTCAGCTTTCTCACTCTTCACTTGGGAGTTCTTCCTCTTTTTCAAATGTATATGGTGGATCACTAGTTGTTATTCTCTATCGACTTCCTTCTTATTTATGACTCTGTTTGAAAAGATATTGCTAAAGAAGAATAATCAATTAGCAGACAGAGAATTAGAAAGAGATAAAAGTTTCCATACTAATTTTATCTGTAGATGGAAAGAGTTTATTCTGATTTCAAATAATATCCAAATAAATATTAATCAAATTAGCCAAGAATCAATTAGAAGGAATGACAGATTCAGAACGGCTATAAAAGAATAAAATCATTCCATAAAATTCAGATCTTTTAGAAAGAAGGAAAGAGATCTTGCGTGAATTTGAATTTGATATAGAAATTGACGTGCGTTGTTTACTATTCGACGTAAGCGCCGAGTTCATCCTGGCTGGACGTCGAGAGGAGAATAAGGAAGGTGTGTCGACTAAGGTGCGTCGACTTTATTAAATGCGTCGACTAGAAGTCAGAGTTACGTCGACAAAGATTATGTCGAATTCTTCTTAGAGTTACTTCGACTCATTCTGAGAGAAACGTCGACTACATTTCGACGTTGTGTCGAATACTATTCGACGCATATTTACTTAGACTAATTTTTCATTCTTAGAAATTATATTCTTCTCAATTCTAGGGGTTAAGATAAATCATTTCCCCAACATTTTATCTCTTAAAATTTAATAAGTTTATAAATCAAATTAATCAAAATTCAAAGTCATATTCTATTGTGATGACCTATCCATTTTTCTTAAAATGCATTGCCTATAAATATCTTATATTATTCATATAAATTGAACTATAAATTTGCTATAAGATATTAAATCAAGTTATTAGGCTATTAAGCACTTTAGCCGTCATCAAAAATTAGAGAAATAACATGATCTAAAAGAATAGTTCAATTTTCAATATGAACTTTTTCTTTTTCAAGAAAAAAATGTATTTTGATTCACTCCTTGATGATCTAAATCATTACTATTGTTCACCTATCAAAAATCACTAAAATGTATTGAAAGAATTTATCATCATAATGAATATTGAATTCACATGCACCACCATGATCTATTGATGTCCTTTGCTAAAATTTTCTAAAATCATGTATCATAACTCATATCAAAAATCTTCTAAAAACAACTATTTCTATCACATTTATATGAATTATAATATGACAATTGATATTATAATTACATATCATGGTTGGTTTGTAGTGTGATTTATTTTAGACCTTAGAATCATCTTGATATCAATAAGATAAAATCAAATAGAATCTTCACTTCAATCTAGGTCTGTAAATTGAAACACTATCATACTTTGGCATAATATTAATCTCAAACTTGTTATACTAACATTGTCACCTAAAGTATATTAGTGTCTATGTTAGGTTTTATATGTTTACCAAGATATACAGGCCGGAAATTCTTATCAAGGGGTTATCTTTCTTTGCATACACATCATTCATCTAAATCATTCTTATTTGGCTTATTAGAACATGATATCTTGTGTTTACATTTCCTATCATTTTCAACTTACAATATACTCATAAATATAAGCCTTAGAAAAATTAAAATGAAGATATAAGAAAATATTTATCATGCATTGTCAAGTCATATACTAATTTGCCAACATTTAATGCAATTTGCACTATCTAGACATCTCCAAAAATTTTGAAATTTCTGCATGAAACTACTCTTGAGACACTTAATGAATATCAAAAAATAGATTTGTCAAAATCCTAAAAATTAGTTTACTGTTTGCCGCGCTAGCGCTAGCGCACATGTCTGAATTTTTGTATTTTTTTAAATTTCAATAAATCACTAAAAATGTGTTAATTTATGTCCTACTTATTTTTGCATTTCTGCCTTTAATTAATTTTTGAAAAATTAAAATATAAAATTACAAAGGCCAAAATCCAAAAATATTTATTTGATTTCTATTTCTATATGCAAAAATCAAATACAAAAATATAAAACAAAAACAAGTATGAACAAGTATTTTTTGAACTAGATAGATTCTTTTACAAGTTGTAAGTTTTAATTTTTGCAATTTCAATTCAAGTATTTGTTGGCACCAAAAATGTACCAGGTCCACACTTGCACAAGCTGATGGATGATGGGGGTAACTGTTGAGTAGCTGGTTACTTTGAGCCATGAGTGAAGGAGTGAGAGAAGGATAAAAGAAATGGCCGCGAGCAAGCGACGGGACCAAATCTATCCACCGCAGTGAATACCTCTATTGCGGCGGACAATGCTATTGATATAAAACTGGTATTACAACTGAGATTACTTTCAGATACATGAAAAATAATGTAGATCTTGAAATAAATATCTGGCGATCAGGAAGGAGGTTGTCGAGGTCGATGGGAGCTGGTGAAGACCGCTAGGAGGAGGCTGAGGTCGCCTGAAGATCGCCTGAGATTGCTAGGAGGAGGTTGAGGTTGCCTAGAGATCGCTTGAGATCGCTTGGAGGAGTCTGAGGTCGCCGCAGTCTCAGAAATCGAGACCGCTCAGGACATAAGATGGAGGCTAGAATCCCCCCAAAGAAGTCCCTTTCTGAGTACCCCCTTCCCTGTATTTATAGACATGAGGGCCTGCCCAAATGGGTAGGTCTAAGAGTAACGGGCTCCCCAAAACATGCCGAGACCGCCTGAGTCATGTTAAGACTGCCTGGGACATGCTGAGACCGCCCGAAACATGTTGAGACTGCCTGGGACATGCTTAGACCACCTAGGACGTGCTGAAACTGCCTGAGACATGATGAGACCACCTGAGACATACTGAGACCGCCCAGGACATGCTGAGACAGCTCAGGACATGCTGAGACTGCCCTAAACATGCTGAGACTGCCCGAGACATGCGTAGACCTCCCATGACATGCTGAGACTGCCCGGTACATGCTGAGAGTGCCCAGGACATGATGAGACCACCCGAGATATGCTGAGACCTCCCGGGACATGTTGAGACCGCCCGGGACATGCTGAGATCTCATGAGAGGGGGTTGAATCTCTATTTTTAGGAGAAGAATATGACTGCTGGGCACTTAGATCACTCGGCTGGGAGGGATTGCCGATTTTTAGGTAAACATAATCCTGATATTTTTTCAAGTTTTGAATTTTTTTCAAAAAAAAATAGAACTTACCCATGAGAATTGAGATCCACCTTCTCTGTCATGACAGAACATGTGTAAAAAGAGTGCGAGTACCTGAAGAGAACTCACGAGCACCTACTTATCTCTACAAAAGAGTAGTCAAAGTAGGTATAAAAGAAATATATTATGCGAGTACCTGAAGAGAATTCATGAGCACCTGCTTATGTCTGCAAAAGAGTAGTCGAAGAAGGTATACAAGAAATATATTATGCGAGCACCTGAAGAGGACTTGCGAGCACCTGCTTATCTCTACAAAAGAATAGTCAAAGCAAGTATAAGAGAAATATATTACGTGAGTTCCTGAAGAGAACTCACGTGGTCCTGCTTATCTCTTCAAAAGAGTAGTCAAAGCAGGTATAAAAGAAATATTTTATGCAAGTTCCTGAAGAGAATCGCGAGAACCTGCTTATCTCTACAAAAGAGTAGTCAAAGAAGGCATAAAAGAAATATATTATGCGAGTACCTGAAGAGCTCATGAGCACCTGCTTATCTATGCAAAAGAGAAGTCAAAGCAGGTATAAAAGAAATATATTACGCGAGTACCTGAAAAGAACTCGCGAGCACCTTCTTATCTCTGCAAAACAGTAGTCAAAGTAGGTATAAATATGATGAGACATGCCAGGTACCTGAGACAGCTTGCTGGTATCTGATTTATTTACACATTTTGAAGTGCATAAGAAAGAACATCTCATTTATAGAGGGGATATGAATGCTTATTCTCAATTATTTGCTTTGATGTTAATGAAATATAATCTCTATGTGAAAAGATGAGGCAGTACACATGTTTATGGAAGGAGAAGGCTAACATTCTGATATCTTCATATTTACATACTCACAGAATAATGAGCGTGAAGTCAATAAGGATGGATAATTTTTGACTTGTCGATAATAATATTGCTATTATGTCAGCTAATGTCAAAAAACCCGACTAGTATATGATTTGAGAAATCTGAAGTTATAAATAGATTAACCATGAGTCTGGGATAAAGACCCGAGAATGCAGAAATTCCGAGATCCAGAAATCCCAAAATGACATGTATGTAATTTTATGGTACCTGCAAATATTAGTGACCAACAAATAATTGCCTAGTTATTTGGCAGTGTATTTGGGTACATACTAATGTTAGTCTATTTCTCTTATAAGTAATATCACATCAACCTAACATCAGTTGTTAGTAATCTATCACAATCAATCCATTATCAAATGGAATCATCTCTATTCAAGCAAAGCAAGTCGATTAACTCGACAAGGTATCATGACAATTAATGACAACCATCACAAAGTAACAGATTGGGCTACCACTACACATCTGCGAATAATTCTAGCGAAATGTGGTCATAGTGAGTTTTACAACACAAAATAATAATCAGATGGGGTATATCCAGTCTTTACATCAAACAACAGAGGTGGTATTTCCACCCGTCACATCCACGTAGTTTTTAGAGGTATTAATGCAAAATGCAAAAAAAGTAAAGTAATGAAAAAAGATTAAGACATAATTTGATAAATGTTTGCAATGGAGGATACGACAGTTGATATGGATATAAGGTCTAATATATCTGACTGCTGAGAAAGACTTCGCGGTGATAGCTGTTGGAACATTGTCTTCCGCATCTCCTAGTTTTGAGAATAACAAATCCTATGTGTATTTGATCTTATGTGTTTAAGTGTGCAGGAAACCAATTCCATATGACTCAAGGATGACATAAGAAGGTTGCCCCCAAAATTGGGCCAATAATTCCAATATGCCCACTAGCGCCGGTGGTAGCACCTAGCGCCCGACGCTAGTGTTGATTAGCGCCATTCCGGAGCACATATAAAAGGAGCTAGTGCCTGGCGGTAACGGATAGCACAGGCGGTAGCGCGGAGCATAAAAATCATGAGAGAAATGTTTCCTCGGATTGAAGATTCTCTCGAGCAGAATAATGCCTAATCCGGGATAGCGCCGGTGGTAGTGCTAGCGCAGGCGCTAGCACTGAGGATATAAAATGGACCCCTTGGATCCGTCTTCTTCATCCTCTTCAGATCCTAAATTCCAGAGCTTCGTGCCACAACATATAGAAAAAGGTTCAGAGAGATACTCCCACAAATCCATGAAGGCTTAGGGAGATCTGTGGAGAAGATTTCAACACGCGTCATCATCACGATGAAAGACCGCATCGACTACGATCATACTCTGCAGGTCTTCATCTACTTCTACAAGAGATCTATATAGGGAGTTTTATATTTTTGTTATTTATTTCACATCTTTTCTTGTAATCGTGTAGTGAATTCGCCTCATGTTGGCGACTAGGTTTGGGTAGGACTTAGGGATGAAATTTGCCTCGTATTGGCGACTAGATCTAGGTTAGGTCTAGGGGGTGCTCGAGGCCATATCCGGGGAAGTGTTGGCTAGAGCGGCTTGAGGCCGTATCTGGGGAAGGATAGGGTAGGGCCACCGGTTCGTTGGGATATGAGTCGGGATAGAAAACAAAAAGGATTTTATTATTCGCTTTCGATTTCTAGCGTCATAGAAATCTAGTTTTGTAATCAATTTTATTAATAGTAATCATGTCTCTCTTTGGGTAATAAAATTGATTTTTTTTTCATTTCTCTAAATTGTTTATTATCCTCTCTTTCATTATAAAACAATTTAGATCTTTATTCAAAATCACTATTTTGATCTCTTATTATTTCAAGTATTCCAAAATATAACATAAGTTTTAAAACCCTTATTCACCACCCTCTAAGGGCGCATACCGATCCATCAAGTGGTATCAGAGGGGTTTTATTCCAAATCGCTTTAACAACCGAGAATAATGACGTCTCATGATCTCGCTTCTATTATTGGGGCAAATTTTTATGAAGAAGAAAAATCACTAGCACCACCTTTATTTAAAGGGACAAATTATAAAGGGTGGAAAATTTTAATGGAAAGATTTATTAAAACTTTAGATATCGAAGCATGGAATTTAGCAATAGTAAGACCAGCAGATGAGTCAAATAAAAAAGGAACGTCATCTAAATGCAAAAGCCAAACACTATTTATTTTGTGGTCTATCAAATGAAGTTTTCAAATTAATATATTATTTTTTTAGTGCATACAAAGTATGGAAATTTCTTGAAGAAATGTATGATCTTCCTCTCGCAGGTATGGAACAAACACAGGAGGAGAAGGACATACAAGCATCCACCATTATTTAAGAAGATCTCTCTCATAGCAAAATCATGGAGATCGTGGAAATCAACTTAGAAAAAGAGAGCAATACATCAAGAGAAAAAGAAGATGAAAATTCATCTATGATGGAGGAAGGCCTAAAAGATGACAAAGGAACTTCATGCTCACATTCTGCCTCTTCCAATTGCGCTGTAAGAAAGTTTAATTCTTCCTCTTGTGTGATAACTTTTATCTCTAGTTTCAATATACTAAAAATGGCTAAACGTAAGATCAAGAAATTGAAAATTACTAATAAAAATTTACGTTTAGAAAATAAGAGGTTACAAGCTAATATTAATTTAGAATCTAATTGTGACATGGTTTCTATCTTGTCCTTCAATTGAAAATACAAAACCTTGTTTTGATTGTAATAATATTAAAGAAAAATTCAAGGAACTTAAAAAAGAGTTTACTTTCGTAAAAGAACAAAATGAAATATTATGTTTAGAAAACTCTTCTCTGAAAAATGATTGTGCTAAGTGTAAAGACTATAAAATTGAAATTGAAGAGATGGATGAAACATTTGAGGAATACATAAATAAATATCAAAATCATATTGATTCAATTGTTTCTACTCTTAAAAATAGCACAATTGCTTATAATAAAGCTAGATATAATTTGAAACTTAAGAACAATGAATTAGGAACTAAAATTAACTTGCTTAAGGAAATCATAAAGAAAAATTCTAAAAATATACATTCTCAATATCAAGCAAACTCCAAAAGCAAGTTGAATATGATTTCTCAAAATTTGAATAAGCCAAATAATGGAAATAAAAAACTTCAAAAGATTGAAAATGAAATTCCAAAATACTATCATCATTATCACTTACAACATCAATCTTCTCCCAACATAAAATTAAATGTTCACAACTTTCGTATGAAAAATACTTTCAATAATCATCACAATTATAAACTTCAAAATAAAAATATTCACAATGGAAATTTGATGCAAAAACACAATATTAAACCTAAGTATGAGCGGAGACCCAAGATTATAAATGAAACATTAGCTCCACTTGAAAGGGGTCATTCATACTCATCTACCCAAAAATCATCTCAATATATTTGGGTACCTAAAGGAACCATTACACATGGTTCTCTTTGGATACCTAAATCTCTTGTTCATTAGGTATCATCAATTGCATGAAGTAGAATCCTTTGAAATGTACAAAGTTCTACTTCATGATATGCTTTAATGTCTCTTTTTTTTTTCTTTTTTTTTTCTTTTAAACTATCATGTCATGGTCATCATTTATACTATTGGAAATATGATTTTATGAAAGTGCACAGTTAACCTCACTAGAATTCTCTAGAGGGGGGGGGGGGGGGTGAATAGACATTTAAAAATACATTGTGCAATTATATATATATATATGTGTAATAATCACAAATTCAAGCTTCCCACACACCAACAAGAATTAAGCAAGTAAAGAAGAAAAATAGCAAGAAGAAAATCACAGCACAACACAAAGAAATATAGTGGTTCCCCAAACTTTGGGTAGTCCATTCTTCTACCCCCTTGGTAGGAATTCACTATCTTGCACTGAGTCTTTTGATAAGGAGACTCTTAGAACCAGCCTGAGTCTTTTGATAAGGAGACTCTTAGAACCAGTCTAAGTCTTTTGATAAGGAGACTCTTAGAACCAGTACAAATAAATTTTTTGAAGAGAGATTCTAAAAACTCTTTTACACAGTTTAAAAGTGAAATAAAGATAAGGAGAAGAAGAAGAAGAAGTAATTTAAACAAGAAGGAATCTTCTTCCTAGCAAGAAGATTAGAAGCACAAGAATAGTGAATGTAATCTCTCTTCTATAGTGAGAAGGAGATTGTAAGCTTTTCTCTCTTTTGTGAGAGCTTTCAGAATTTACAGCAGAATCGCTTCACGAGGAGAAGATGAAGGCTTTTTCTTTGCTGCCGCACACTTTCTCTTTTCTCAGCTTTCTCACTCTTCACTTGGGAGCTCTTCCTCTTTTTCAAATGTATATGGTGGATCACTAGTTGTTATTCTCTGTCGACTTCCTTCTTATTTATAACTCTATTTGAAAAGATATTGCTAAAGAAGAACAATCAATTAGCAGACAGAGAATTAGAAAGAGATAAAAGTTTCCATACTAATTTTATCTGTAGATGGAAAGAGTTTATTCTGATTTCAAATAATATCCAATTAAATATTAATCAAATTAGCCAAGAATCAATTAGAAGGAAAGACAGATTCAGAACGGCTATAAAAGAATAAAATCATTCCATAAAATTCAGATCTTTTAGAAAGAAGGAAAGAGATCTGGCGTGAATTTGAATTTGACATAGAAATCAACGTGCGTCGATTACTATTCGACGTAAGCGCCGAGTTCATCCTGGCTGGACGTCGAGAGGAGAATAAGGAAGGTGCGTCGACTAAGGTGCGTCGACTTTATTAAATGCGTCGACTAGAAGTCAGAGTTACGTTGACAAAGATTACGTCGAATTCTTCTTAGAGTTATTTCGACTCATTCTGAGAGAAACGTCGACTACACTTCGACGTTGCGTCGAATACTATTCGACGCATATTTACTTAGACTAATTTTTATTCTTAGAAATTATATTCTTCTCAATTCTAGGGGTTAAGATAAATCATTTCCCCAACAATCTCCCCATATTTGTCTTAACCCTATTTAGAGAGAAATTGTATCAGCCTTTAATCAACACAGCAAAGCATTTATATAGAGAAAAAAAAAGTAATAAGGAGAAATCATATAACAAGTAATTATCTTTCACAAGATTTAAACTAGGAACTTCTTGTTATACATGAAGTTGACAAAGGCAGAATAAAGTTTCCTAGATAAATTTTCAATAGCATCAAAAATATAGCCCCTAGCTCTATCAGGATGCTCCTGGACATTTCTGATGATTGTGTGCAGTTTCTCCAGGATTTTGTCAGCATCAGGGAGAGTGTCATTTATAGAATAGCCCTTGCTGATGATAATTGCTGCCTTTTCATCAATCATCTCAATTGTAATGTTTTGAGGTTTCTTTTGTGTAGGCTTGGGCTCAGGTGGTCCTTGGTTGTCAACCTTTGGCCTATATATTCTCTTCTTTGATTCCTGTTTCTCAGACATTTTTCCTTTCCCTTTCCAGGGTGAGTCATGCCATTTGTCTAATCTTGCAGGTCTTTTAGGCTTCTTATAGGGAATGTAGATATCTTTTGCACACCCTACACTCCTTTTGTGCTTTTATCCCTTTTCTAGGATGAGCCCTGCCTGAGGATTTTTCTTTTGATAACCTTCAACATCAAACAATTTCTTTGGAAGTTTGATGGAAGATTCAGCAAGAATCTGTTCTTTAGTCATCCCCTTCTTGATCTTTTCCAACCAGATATTCCTTTTATCTTCTACTTCTTTCCTAGCTGCTTCATATTCATACAGCTCTCTTTCTCTTATTTCTTCATGCCTCTTTTCCATGTCAGGATCATGGTATTCCTTTACAGGACTGTTAGGAGTGATATTAGGCATTCTTTCAAACCTTTTTATCTCCTCAACAGCCTTTTTATATTTCTTTTCCTTTGCATAGTCTTTTCTTTCTTCTTTGGAGAACTTTTGCCAATGAGGGATGGCTTCTCTTCTTCTTTCCATTTGTCCTCTTGGTTTTTTCCTAGATAGCATTTGTGGAGGTAAAGGTAGCAGAGGAGGTAGAGATGGAGGTTGAAGTGGTGGAAGAAGTAGGGGTGGAGATGTAGTTTTCTTTTTAGGAGGAGAAGGTGGAGAAGGAACTTTTGAAGGAGAGGGAATTTGTTCTGTAACCTCTGGAGGAATATCCTCAAGTAAGGGTGTCTTGAGTTTGATATAGCTAGCAGAGAAGCCAGGAGAGTGATGCTGATACTCTTCCTCACACAAGGGTGCCTCAATCCAGACTTGCCCTTTTAGGTCATCTGAAAAAGCTGTTTCTTCCTCCCCGTGGACTTCTATATTTTGTACTGCAACAATCTCCCCCTGAACATATGGGGCATCTACTCTGAATGCTGAATCCACAGCATGGTCTCCTTCTGTATGGTAGGAGGAGGATTCACCAAGGTGTTTGTTGAAGGTGTAATCAGAGTGGTTGGAGAAGATTGGAGCCTATGGTAAAAGAAAAAATGAAGTTGGGTTAATACTTAAAGATAGTATTTAGAGATTGGAGAAGAGTTAGCCCTGAGCTTTAAGAAAATAAGAAACCTGGATAGGGGGTTTCTGGAGCAACTCTCCCCCTGGTTTATATCCTTCAGAAAGGATGTAAACCCTTTTGGCGACAGAGGTTGTTCTGGAAGAAGAACATGAAGCTCAAGAAGGGAAGCAGAGAGGTTGGCCAATTTGGCTTCACAGGTGGTGAGCATGTCGGCACACTCATTTGAGAAGTTGGTCAGACGTGCCTGGAAGTCATTCAGAAGTTGTTCCAGAGCATCGTTTATTGTTTTGATGAGAGCAGATTGAGCAGGGGTTGGCGCCATTGATGTAGAGAGAGAGGTAGAAGACGAAGATTTTGGCGGTTTGGGAGAGTATGAGTTATGGAATAAGAGGTGTTATTTAAAGGAGGTGAAACATCGAAAAGGAAACAGAAATCAAGGTATATTAGGTAACCAATCGTCAAAAGAAAAAGGAAAGATTTGTTTCCAGTTTTATTATGAAGTCGACGTTACGTCGAATTGGAGTCGACGCATGGTCGATGTGTCGGAGCATCTGTAGCGTTGGTCATTGATGTCGACGTATGCGTCAATATGGAGTCGACGCTCCGTCGAAACATTGTTAGTCTAATGTCCTGCTGACGTGGTCGTAGACTTGCGTCGATATGAGATCGACGGCGCGTCGATAAGGGATCGACGTATCTTTGTCTTTAAGAAATCAATGCTAGCGTCGAGTTCCTATCGACGGTGCGTCGATAGGTAATCGACGTGTCTTTTAAGTACTTGCTTAGTTTTTCTGATCTCTTTTAGATTTCCCCAACAATGGTGTTTACAAGCTTCCATCAAGCATTCCCAAGGTGTTGATAAAGTAAGTATGCTTAGTTTCATCTAAGGGTTTGGTAAAAATGTCTGCTCTTTGACTATCTGTAGGAATATATTCTAAGGTTATCTAACCTTTTTCTACTTTGTCTCTAAGAAAGTGATGTCTGATCTCTATATGTTTGGTTATACTATGAAGGACTGGGTTGGATGCTATGGATATGGCACTAGAGCTGTCACAATAAATTTTAGAGTTATTGACTTCCAGTTTATAGTCAAGAAGCTGATTTTGCATCCAGAGGATTTGTGAACTGTTGGGGAAATGATTTCTCTTAACCCCTAGAAATGAGTTAAAGTAAGAGTTTTATGAATGAAAAACAAGACTAAGTAAATATGCGTCGAATAGTATTCGACGCAACGTCGAAATAAAGTCGACGTTTTCTTCAGGATATGTCGAAGTAATTTTAGGAAGATTTCGACGTATGTGTTGTCGACGCTACTCTTATTTCTAGTCGACGCATATAAAGAAGTCGACGCACCTTCCTTATTCTTCTCTCGACGTCCAGCCAGGATGAATTCGACGCTTACGTCGAATAGTAATCGACGTACATCGATTTATATGACAGATTTAAATATGCGCAGATCTCTTTCCTTCTTTCAGTAGATCTAATTTATATGGAATAAAGTAAATATTTATAGCCGTTCTGAATCATTCTCCTTCTATTTGATTCTTGGCTAAAATGTGACTAACTCTATTTTGGATATTATTTGAAATCTGAATTAATATTCTCCATTTATGTTATATCTGCTATGGAAATATTTCTCTCCTCCTAAATCTCTGGCTGCTAATTAATTCCTCTCCTATAGTGCTATCTTATTACACAGAGCTATAAAATTAGGAGGAGGTCGGCAGGAAATGCAGTTGAGTGATCTACCACACATATTTGATATAGAGGAAAAGCTCCCAAAAGAAAAGAGAGATATTGAGAAAAAGCTCTGCAGCAATATTCAACCATTTCTTCTTCTGCTCACTGCTGCAAAATCTGATTGCTCTCACTAAAAGAGAGATAGGCTACAAATCTTCTTCTCTCTATAGAAGAAAGATTTAATTCACTTCTTGTGCTTCCAATCTTCTTGCTAGGAAGAAGATTCATTATTGTTTCTTACTTTCTTTCTTTCTTACTTATATATTGTAAAAGAGTTTTTAGAATCTCTCTTCAAAAAATTCAGTGTACTGGTTCTAAGAGTCTCCTTGTCAAAAAACTCAGTTGGTTCTAAGAGTCTCCTTGTCAAAATACTCAGGGTGGTTCTAAGAGTCTCCTTATCAAAAGACTCAGTACAAGATAGTGAATTCCTACCAAGGGGGTAAAAGAGTGGACTACCCAAAGTTTGGGGAACCACTATATTTTCTTGTGTTGTGCTGTGATTTTCTCTCTTGCATTTACTTTAGTTACTTGTCTAATTCTTGTTGGTGTGTGGGAAGCTCTAATCTGTGATCATACACATATATATATTAACTTTGCACAAAATATTTTAAATCTCTATTCACCCCCCCTCTAGAGAATTCTAGTGAGGTTAACTGTGCACTTTCAATTGGTATCAGAGGGAGGTTGATCTAAAAAGGATAACTCCTTGATAAAAAAGTTCCTACCTCTTATATATATATTTTCAAAACTATTTTTCACATGGCACAAATCAAATATTATGCTTCCACCAGACCACCAATGTGCAATCTTGAAAAGTTTGCAGTTTGGAAAACAAGAATCAGAATCTATATGAATTCCATTGATGCTGACTTGTTCAATATTACTGTGACAGGTCCCCCAAAGCCTTACAGAAAGGATGCAAATGGCAATATCACACAAACACTTGTTCCAAGATCTGAGTGGACAGAAGATGAGAAGAAGGCAAGAACTCATGATCTAAAAGCCATGAACATACTTGTCTCAACTCTCTCAGATGACATCTTTCAAAAAGTTGTTGACTGTGAATCATCCAAGGAAATTTGGGATGCCCTCACAAAGATGGTGGAAGGAAGTGCTGATGAAAAGAAAGACAAGAAGGCCCTATTGATCTCTCAATATGAGAACTTTCAAAAGAAGGCTGAAGAAAGCATCTCTGAAATGTATGACAGATTCAGTCTGATCATCAATCAACTAAGAGACTTGGATAGAGAAATCTCTCTTACTGAGATTAATGATAAATTGCTAATGAGTCTCCCTAGTTCATGGGACTCAAGAATATGGGCTATAAGAGACACAAGAGGACAAAAAGAGATCTCAACAGATGCTCTCTTAGGAAAACTCAGATCCTATGAGCAATTGCTGAAAACTAGAGAAGAGAAGGAAACAAGAGAAAACACTTCAAGTTCCTCAAAAGACAGGAACATTGCCCTGAAAGCAACAGAAGAAGGGACTCCTGTCTCTGAAGATGAACTATTCAGTTTCTTGGCCAGAAGATTTAAGAGATGGATCAAGACTGATGGATCAAGAAGAAGGGAGTCAAAACCGAGGTATGACAAAACTCCTACTAAAGAAATTGTGTGTTATTCTTGCAGGAAACCTGGACATATTGCTTCAGATTGTCCAAAGAATGTTGAGACAAAGAAAAGTCTGAAAAAGAAAGATCTCAAGGAAAAGGGGAAGAAGAAAGAAAGAGGCTTCATTGCAGAAGCTTGGAGTGAAACTAACTCTGAGGACAGTACCTCTTCTAAGAGTGATAGTGAAGAACCTAGGCAAGAAGATCTATGCTTGATGGCCTTTGAAGGGTCAATGAATGATGATAAATCATGGAGTGAAACAGGCTAAGAAGAAAGCATATATTCTGATGATGAAAAAGAAAATAGCCTTATTCTCATAGAGGAATCTGAGGATAAGGATAAGGTAAGCATTTTTGATGAAATAGATTTTCAATGTGATAATTTTAGAAATGACTTTATGGGAATGTACCTAGATCAACTAAAAACAAAACAAGAAATCAAAGATCTAAAAGAACAAATTAACATGGTTAAAAACCAAAGTGTTGATGAGAAAATATGCTCAAAAGATTATGCACTAAAAGCTAAAGAAATAGAAAGGGCTAGAATAGAAAATCAGTACCTTAAAAATAAAGTAACCCAGGCAAAGGCCTTTGAAGAATCAATAAAAATGAGAAGCCAAACTCTTAAGGAAATCACTGAAAAACAAAAACTAAGACACAAGTATCTTGGGCTAGGGGCTGATCCCTTAATCAGCCTAATTCCATCCAACAAACCTGCTTGGATGAGGCCTGTGAAATTCACTAAACCTGTTAATTTGTTAAAACCAGAAAAAGAGCCACAGGAAGAAAACTCCTTCAAAGAAAGAAAAGAATTTGATGAAACATCTTATTATTCAGCTGATGACTCACAAACTTCATCTGAAGAAACAATCAACCCAAGAAAAACAACACATAAATGATTAAAAACAGAGAAAGGCAAAATGAAAATTTGTGAAGACACAGATGCGTCGACTTCATATCGACGCATGCACGATAGTGCGTCGACTTCTACTCAACGCAATCTCTCAGATGCTTCGATCTCTTCTAGACGGCTGAACAAAAGCACGTTGACTTTAAATCGACGCAACCTTTTTTATGCGTCGAAATCAGATCGACGTCATCTGGAGAAAGCGCCGAATACAAATCGACGCGATTATCAACATGCGTCGAATAGGTATCGACGCACAAATGTTCAGAGCAACTTAAATACATTTTCTCCAAAAGTCTTTCATCCTAACCCTCATTTAGGACCCAGTCATCCTAATCATGAATTTTATCCAAATCAACACTACAATCCCAAACAAAATGTTTATCTTAACCAAAAATCCCATCTTAATCAAAACCTATATTCAAACCAACACTCTTATCCTAATCAACACTTCTATCCTGCTCTAAATTCAAATTCCCTTAATACTAGGATAATCAAGTGCTATATATGTAACAAAGCTGGCCATACTACCAAGCAATGTTGGTACAATCAATCAAACTATCTGTAAAATCTAGTTCAAAACTGACTTAGAAAACATTAGGACTAGAAAGAAATAAAGAGAAATAAAAATTTAAAATTCTTTTTAAAAGTCACTTCTAGTCGACGCACCGTCGATAACCAACACAATAAATCGACGTGCGTCGACCAAAATCGACGCATACGTCGATAGAAAACCCTAAACATCTCAAACTCTGTCTATATCAACGATGACGTCGAATTACACTCGACGTAACGTCGACTTCAGGATAAAGAGCGGCAACATTAGAATATTTTCGGTCACATCCACTGGAGTACCGAAAAAGCCTCGAATTGAGCCCTGTTTCGACGTTTCACCTGACTTAAAAAGACTCTTCAGAAACCTCCACTACTCTGCATCTTTTATCCTCCGTGCTCCTTTGTCCAGCTGATTCTTCTTACTGATCCTCAATGGCTCCCAAAATAAATTCTGGGTTTGACATTGATCTCGGATCCTTCCAAGCAGCAGCAGAGAACTATAAGAGCATCATTGCTCTATTCGATGAAGCAGGATTGAACAAGCTCATCTCCTCTAGGTGCAAGCTCCTGGAAACTGAGCTCACTGAGCTCATATCTCATGTTCAGATCTCTGAACAAGGAGAAATCCAAGGAACACTCTATGAGACACCAGTCTCAATCTCAGCAGACCACATTAGGGACACCTTTGATCTCCCATCAGGTATATCCTAATGTCTCTTTCATTTCAATAAAATAGGAATAGAAAATGAGCCTCTCATGAATGACTTGACTAGTCTAAATTATTCCCCTATTAGGTGATGAATCCATTGAACTCACACCTGATGAAGTCAAGCATTTACTTACCACCATGAAATTCTCAAAAGACAGACCAATCCATCTAAAAAAGATAGACTTTTCAGATGAGTACAGATTGCTGGCAGACATAGTAGGGAAGATACTGCTATGCAAAATATCAGCCCATGATGCAGTGCCCAAACAGCAGCTGAACATCATGGGGGCTCTTGTGCTGAAGAAGAAGGTGGATTGGGCCAGCTGTCTTCTCAAAATGATAGCCTCCAAATATTCCCACAAGGAAAATGCTTATATGAGAATCATGAGTCAGGTTCTCTTCCATTCGTTCCCTGACCTCTGCAGGTCAAAAGGAATTCCCATCCCTCCGGGAAAAAGGATGTCCATAGCCCTATTTTCTAAATGGGCCAGGCAAATCCCTAAGCCTGGTTCCATTCCTGAAAGGACTCCATCTCCTCCTATCTCTCCTACTCCTCCTCCTCCTCCTCAAACAAATCTCTCCTCTCTCCCATCATCATCCACACAAATACCACCTCAATCCCTTGCTCAGCTTTCTTCTATTCCTCCACCTCCTCCATCAAATACACCTACCCAACATAATAGTATTCCCTCTCCACATTCCTCTCATACACCTCCACCATTATCTCCTCCTCCTCCACCATCTGCATCCACTGAGGCTCTACTCACTCAGTGCATCCAATCTGAAGCCCAAAAATTCCAGGCAATGCTAGATGAGCATTGCTCACAGATTCACTCCTCCATTCTACACATGCACACCCAAATAGATGGGGTAAGTGCCTCTGTGCAAGATCTAAAGTCATCTCTCTCTTCCTCTAGAGTGACTAGGTCTTTCTTAACCTCCTTGGCCAAGAAGGTCAAGAAGGGGGAGAATCTAGATGAAGATCAGCTCTCCAATCCTAAATCTCCTTCTCACAAATCCCTTCCTACCTCAAAAACTGACAGTCAAGCACAGCTCAAAACCCTTGGGAATGAGATAGTACCTGAGCTCCATATTGATGAACAAACAATAGAGATACTCAACATAGCAAGAGATGCTGTAAATCAAATGGCACCACTACAAGGGGATGGAAGCAGAGCAGTGAATGAGGCTGATAATGAGGCTGGTACAAATATAGATGAAAATGAACCAGCTGATGGAACTGAGAAAGAAAATGAAGCTGATACTGGAAAAGAAAAAGAGACAGATATTCTGCTGGCTGAAGAAGAAAGAATAAAAGGAGCTCTATCCCAGGGGGAGCTACCTGCTCAGGGGGAGCTAAATGAACTTCTTACAAGTGAGAAAGAGAAATCCTCTTCTCCTAAAACATTGGTATTCAAGAGAAAAAGAAAGACTCCTCCTACCCCACCTGAGTAGTATTTGAAAACAATGCTGATATATTTTATCTTATAGTTGAAAATGATCTGGTATAAAAATGACATCTGTTTATATGATTCTGGAATATCTGCTTAAATGATCTCCCTCTCTAAATTTCACTTTTGATTAAGTGACATACCTCTTATCTTTTCAAATTATGTGCTGAGTTGATTTTATGCTAATACAATTTCTCTCTAAATAGGGTTAAGACAAATAGGGGGAGATTGTTGGGGAAATGATTTCTCTTAACCCCTAGAAATGAGTTAAAGTAAGAGTTTTATGAATGAAAAACAAGACTAAGTAAATATGAGTCGAATAGTATTCGACGCAACGTCGAAATAAAGTCGACGTTTTCTTCAGGATATATCGAAGTAATTTTAGGAAGATTTCGACGTATGTGTTGTCGACGCTACTCTTATTTCTAGTCGACGCATATAAAGAAGTCGACGCACCTTCCTTATTCTTCTCTCGACGTCCAGCCAGGATGAATTCGACGCTTACGTCGAATAGTAATCGACGTACGTCGATTTATATGACAGATTTAAATATGCGCAGATCTCTTTCCTTCTTTCAGTAGATCTAATTTATATGGAATAAAGTAAATATTTATAGCCGTTCTGAATCATTCTCCTTCTATTTGATTCTTGGCTAAAATGTGACTAACTCTATTTTGGATATTATTTGAAATCTGAATTAATATTCTCCATTTATGTTATATCTGCTATGAAAATATTTCTCTCCTCCTAAATCTCTGGCTGCTAATTAATTCCTCTCCTATAGTGCTATCTTATTACACAGAGCTATAAAATAAGGAGGAGGTCGGCAGGAAATGCAGTTGAGTGATCTACCACACATATTTGATATAGAGGAAAAGCTCCCAAAAGAAAAGAGAGATATTGAGAAAAAGCTCTGCAGCAATATTCAACCATTTCTTCTTCTGCTCACTGCTGCAAAATCTGATTGCTCTCACTAAAAGAGAGATAGGCTACAAATCTTCTTCTCTCTATAGAAGAAAGATTTAATTCACTTCTTGTGCTTCCAATCTTCTTGCTAGGAAGAAGATTCATTATTGTTTCTTACTTTCTTTCTTTCTTACTTATATATTGTAAAAGAGTTTTTAGAATCTCTCTTCAAAAAATTCAGTGTACTGGTTCTAAGAGTCTCCTTGTCAAAAGACTCAGTTGGTTCTAAGAGTCTCCTTGTCAAAAGACTCAGGGTGGTTCTAAGAGTCTCCTTATCAAAAGACTCAGTACAAGATAGTGAATTCCTACCAAGGGGGTCGAAGAGTGGACTACCCAAAGTTTGGGGAACCACTATGTTTTCTTGTGTTGTGCTGTGATTTTCTCTCTTGCATTTACTTTAGTTACTTGTCTAATTCTTGTTGGTGTGTGGGAAGCTCTAATCTGTGATCATACACATATATATATATTAACTTTGCATAAAATATTTTAAATCTCTATTCACCCCCCCTCTAGAGAATTCTAGTGAGGTTAACTGTGCACTTTCATGAACAACAGCTCCCAGCAGATATATATTCAGCCTCAGCTGTTGAGGTTGAGACTGAAGTTTGTTTCTTACTGAACCATGATATTAATCTTTCACCTAGGAATTGGCAAGTACCAGATGTGCTTTTTCTATCAACCCTACATCCAGCATAGTCTGCATCTGAGAATCCTATTAATTCAAAATTTGTTTCTGCTGAGTACCACAGACCTAGTTCAGGTGTTCCCTTTAGGTATCTAAGAATCCTTTTTATAGAGGTGAGATGGGATTCTTTTGGATCAACCTGAAATCTAGCACATATGTAGGTTCAAACATAATGTCAGGTCTGCTAGCTGTTAGATAGAGAAGGGATCCTATGATTGCCCTATATGTCTTTTGATCTACTGATTTTCCCTTATCATCCTTTTCTATAATGGAATTAGTTGCCATAGGTATTTTCATGGTAGATGCTGATTCCATACAAAACTTTTTAATTAACTCTTTACTGTATTTAGATTGTGATATAAAGATTCCCTCACTGCTTTGTTTCACTTGTAGCCCTAGGAAATAAGAGAGTTCTCCCATACTATTCATTTCAAATTTTGATTGCATTAAATCAACAAATCTTTTACAAAGTTTGGGATGCGTTGAGCTAAAGATGATGTCATCTACATAGATTTGAACAAGGAGTTGATTTTTATGGGTTCTAGTAAAAAGTGTTTTATCTACTTTTCCTCTTTCAAAAGAATTTTTTAAAAGGAAGTTGGAGAGAGTTTCATACCAAGCTCTAGGTGCTTGCCTAAGACCATAAAGTGCTTTGTTAAGTCTATAAACAAAGTTAGGTGAGGAGGGATTGACAAAACCTGGTGGTTGCTCTACATACACCTCTTCTTGAAGGTCACCATTCAGAAAAGCACTCTTGACATCCATCTGGTAGACTTTCATCTTCATGAAGGCTGCATAGGCAAGAAAGAGTCTGATTGCTTCCAATCTTGCTACTAGAGCAAAGGTTTGATTGTAGTCTATTCCTTCTTCTTGTCTGTATCCTTGTGCTACAAGTCTTGCCTTGTTCCTGACAATTACTCCAGTGGAATCTAGCTTGTTTCTGTATACCCACTTTGTACTAATAACTGGGTAGTTTCTTAGTCTCTCAACTATGTTCCACACTTTGTTTCTCTCAAATTGCCTTAGTTCTTCTTGCATGGCTATAATCCAGTGAGGATCACAATTTGCTTCCTCAAACTTCTTTGGTTCAACTTGAGATAAGAAGCATTAGAGCATCATCCCATTGGAGACTTGGTGTCTTGTTCTTACTCCAGTATTGGGGTCTCCGATTACTTGGGATTGTGGATGATTTTTCATGTTGATCCCTATCCTGCTTGGATTTGTCAGATGCTCTTCTCCCTCATTAACAATGGGATCATTGCCCAACTGTTCTTCCTGAACCATGTTCTTTTGTGGGAGTTGGTTTTGATTGCTCTTCTCTGAACCTTCTTCATGCTCTTGTTCAGACTCCTCACTTGGTTCCTGTAGCTGGTTTTCTTTCCCAGTGTCTCTGTTCTCTAGAGTCAGTTGTTCAAGCTGAGTCTCTATGCTGCTATCTTCCTGTGGAAAAGGATTGGTGGAAGTTTCCTCCCCCTTAAACAGCATGTTAGTTTCATCAAATATAATGTGCATAGATTCTTCAATTCTGAGAGTTCTCCTGTTATAACATCTGTATGCTTTACTAGATGATGAGTACCCCAGAAATATTCCATCATCAGACTTCTTGTCAAACTTGGCAAGATGATCATTCCCATTATTTAGAAAAAAGCAAGCACATCCAAAAATTTTAAAGTATTTAACAATGGGTGTTTTTCCCTTCAGGAGCTCATATGGAGTTTTTGCCTTAGTTTTGTGAATGATGCTTCTATTTAGAACATAGTTTGCAGTGTTGACTGCTTCAGCCCAGAAGGTTTTTGGTAATCCTGATTCTGCAAGTAAGGTCCTTCCTGATTCAATTAAAGTTCTATTCTTTCTTTCAGCAACTCCATTTTGTTGAGGAGTTCTAGGGGCTGAAAAACTTTGTTTAAACCTATATTCTCACAGAAACTACAAATTGACTGATTTTCAAATTCTGTCCCATGATCACTCCCGATAATTGAAACATGAGTATTGAACTCAGATTGTTTCTGTCTTATGAATCTTGAGAGAATCTTGTGGGTTTCAGACTTGGCCCTTAGAAAGAATACCCAGCTAAACCTAGAATAATCATCTACAATAACTAAGGTATAAGACTTTCCACCTAAGCTCTGAGTGGATATGGGACCAAAGAGATCCATGTGCAGTAAGTAGAGGATCCTAGGGGAGTCATCCTTACCAATTGGTTTGAAGGATGACTTGGTCTGTTTTCCTAGTTGGCAAGGTCTACATGGGGAGTCCTTAAAGAATCTACCCTTTGGTAGGCCTCTGACTAGGTTATTCTTTGAAAGTTTGCTAATGGTTTTGTAGTTTAGATGACCCAGTCTCCTATGCCATAATTCACTTTTATTAATAATATTGTTGAACAAACAAACTTCTGTGGGTGAGGAGCTAAAGTCTACTATATATACCTTCCCTTTTCTAATTCCATTAAGTGCTATGGCACCAGTCTTGATATCAATAATATCGCAAAATAGTGTGGTGAATTTTACCTCATACTTACCACTGTCACATATCTGACTTATACTTATCAGATTGTGCTTCAGTCCTTTGACTACTGCCACATTCTTGAAGGTAACTTTCCCTTCTTTGAAATCTCCAAAGCCCCTGGTTTGGCCACAGCTAGAGTCTCCAAATGTCACTGGTGGTCCAAGTCTATCCTCAAAATTGATTAATAGGTTTTTGTACCCTGTCATGTGCATGGAGCATCCACTGTCCAAGTACCACACCAGCCTGGAGATGTGATACATCTGCACATAAAATTTTAAACATTAGTTTGGGCCCTCCTAAGGTGGGGTCCATTCCTCCCAATAGTGAAGGGTTTAATGAAAAAATAAGTGGGTTTTTCAGAATATCCTTCCTCCTTTAGGGGTATTGGCTTATCATACCAATTTTCTTTAGTAATGTTGCAGAAATAGTGTTCATAATAAAAGGAAATGGATTTAGAAGACTTTTTTGGAAAAGGAGACATTTCTGTTAGATTGGTTGCGTCGATATGAATTCGACGCATGTTTAAGGTTGCGTTGAGTGAAAGTCGACGCTTCCTTCATTCTGTGGTTACTTTTAGTCGAAGCATAGGAGAGATTGCGTCGATTGGGAGTCGACATATTTTGGTGTCTGCGTTGATTAAAAATCGATGCATTATTTGAGTTGCGTTGAGTAGAGTTCGACGCACGTCGATAATGATTCGACGCAAGTTTGTTTCTTTTCTGAGGATATTTACCTAGGATTCCTTCATGCATAGTGAGATTATTTTTGTTAAAAATAGTGGTTGTTTCTGGATTTTCTTGTGATCTTTCTCCTGTCAAATGATTCTCCCTAGTGAAGTGAATTGGATGTCTCCAGACAGATTTGCTGGGTGATTGAGGTTTGGGTTCTAAGTCAGTGTTATATTCTAGTTGTCTAAATCTATCATTGAGATTGTTAGAGATATTCTTGAGCTTCTGACTTCTGCCATTTAGAGAGTCTTCAAAGGCTTTTGCCTTTGCTAGCTCATTTCTTAGTGCTTGATTTTCAGTATTGATTTTATCTAGTTGTTCCTCTGAGAGTCCTAGACTTAGCTCGTAGTTTTTATGTTGTGTATTTATTTGTTTGAGATTGTTTAGTTCATTTCTTAGTTCCTTTACTTCTTTCTCAGATTTGACTAGATCTAAGCAGAGTTCTTTGAAACTATTTTTGAAATGAATGGAAGAGAAATCTATATCATCAAATATATTTACCAGAGATGTATCTTCAGGCTTTTCAGTAGCCATCAAACAGGTTTCCTCTTGCTTAGCCTTTTCCTGATCATCTTCAGATGAGGTACTTGCTTCATATTCTGAATCACTCCATGATTGAGCAATGAACCCTTTGTCTTTCTTCTTCTTCTTCTTTAGATCTGTTCTTTTTCAAATCTTTCTTATTGCTGATCTCTTTAGGACATTCAGGTGCAATGTGTCCAGGTTTCCAGCAAGAATAACATATAATCTCTTTATTAGGAGTTTTGTCATACCTGGTTTTTGAGTCTCTCCTTCTAGATCCTTTTGTTTTGATCCACTTATTGAACCTTCTGGCCAGTAGACTGATCAGCTCTTCATCATTTGTAGAGGGTTCACCTTCAGTAGCCTTCAAAGCAAAGCTCTTTTCTTTTGAGAGTGGAGGAGCCTTTTCTTTTTCTTCTTTCTCAGCTCTTATTTTTAATAACTGTTCATAAGATCTTAATTTACCCAACAAGACATCTGTTGAGATTTCTTTTTGACTTCTGGAATCTTTAATTGGCCAGATTCTTGAATCCCAAGAGCTAGGGAAGCAAGTTAGCAATTTGTCATTTATCTCAGTGAGAGATATGTCCTTCTCAAGTGTTCTTAACTCATTTACTATGAGGCTGAATCTGGCATACATGTCTGCAACACTTTCACTTTCTTTCTTCTGGAAGTTTTCATATTGAGAGATGAGTCATGCCTTTCTGTCCTTTCTCTCATCAGCACTTCCTTCTACCATTTTAGAGAGAGCTTCCCATATTTCCTTAGCTGACTCACATTCAGCAATCATTTGGAAGATTTCATCTGAGAGGGTTGAGACTAAGATATTCATAGCTTTGGCATCACATGCATGAGCTTTCTTTTCTTTATCTGTCCATTCAGCCTTTGGAGCAAGTGTTTGTGTGACCTCTCCACTTGAGTCCTTCTTGAATGGCTTGGGAGGACCTGTCATAATAACATCAAATAATTCCCCATCAATAGAGTTTAGATAAATTTTAATTCTTGTTTTCCAAAGTGCAAACTTTTCAAGGTTGCAAATTGGTGGTCTGGTGGAAGCATAATCTTTGATTTGTGCCATGTGAAAAGAAATAGTTTTCAGAAATATATATATATATATATATATGAGGTAGGATCTTTTTGATCAAGGAGTTAACCTTTTCAGATCAACCTCTCTCTGATACCAATTGAAAGTGCACAGTTAACCTCACTAGAATTCTCTAGAGGGGGTGAATAGAGATTTAAAAATACTTTGTGCAATTGTATATATATATGTAATAATCACAGATTCAAGCTTCCCACACACCAACAAGAATTAAGCAAGTAAAGAAGAAAAATAGCAAGAAGAAAATCACAGCACAACACAAAGAAATATAGTGGTTCCCCAAACTTTGGGTAGTCCACTCTTCTACCCCCTTGATAGGAATTCACTATCTTGCACTGAGTCTTTTGATAAGGAGACTCTTAGAACCAGCCTGAGTCTTTTGATAAGGAGACTCTTAGAACCAGTCTGAGTCTTTTGATAAGGAGACTCTTAGAACCAGTACAACTGAATTTTTTGAAGAGAGATTCTAAAAACTCTTTTACACAGTTTAAAAGTGAAATGAAGATAAGGAGAAGAAGAAGAAGAAGTAATTTAAACAAGAAGGAATCTTCTTCCTAGCAAGAAGATTAGAAGCACAAAAATAGTGAATGTAATCTCTCTTCTATAGTGAGAGGGAGATTGTAAGCTTTTCTCTCTTTTGTGAGAGCTTTCAGAATTTGCAGCAGATGACTTCAGGAGGAGAAGATGAAGGCTTTTTCTTTGGTGCAGCACACTTTCTCTTTTCTCAGCTTTCTCACTCTTCACTTGGGAGTTCTTCCTCTTTTTCAAATGTATATGGTGGATCACTAGTTGTTATTCTCTATCGACTTCCTTCTTATTTATGACTCTGTTTGAAAAGATATTGCTAAAGAAGAATAATCAATTAGCAGACAGAGAATTAGAAAGAGATAAAAGTTTCCATACTAATTTTATCTGTAGATGGAAAGAGTTTATTCTGATTTCAAATAATATCCAAATAAATATTAATCAAATTAGCCAAGAATCAATTAGAAGGAATGACAGATTCAGAACGGCTATAAAAGAATAAAATCATTCCATAAAATTCAGATCTTTTAGAAAGAAGGAAAGAGATCTTGCGTGAATTTGAATTTGATATAGAAATTGACGTGCGTTGTTTACTATTCGACGTAAGCGCCGAGTTCATCCTGGCTGGACGTCGAGAGGAGAATAAGGAAGGTGTGTCGACTAAGGTGCGTCGACTTTATTAAATGCGTCGACTAGAAGTCAGAGTTACGTCGACAAAGATTATGTCGAATTCTTCTTAGAGTTACTTCGACTCATTCTGAGAGAAACGTCGACTACATTTCGACGTTGTGTCGAATACTATTCGACGCATATTTACTTAGACTAATTTTTCATTCTTAGAAATTATATTCTTCTCAATTCTAGGGGTTAAGATAAATCATTTCCCCAACATTTTATCTCTTAAAATTTAATAAGTTTATAAATCAAATTAATCAAAATTCAAAGTCATATTCTATTGTGATGACCTATCCATTTTTCTTAAAATGCATTGCCTATAAATATCTTATATTATTCATATAAATTGAACTATAAATTTGCTATAAGATATTAAATCAAGTTATTAGGCTATTAAGCACTTTAGCCGTCATCAAAAATTAGAGAAATAACATGATCTAAAAGAATAGTTCAATTTTCAATATGAACTTTTTCTTTTTCAAGAAAAAAATGTATTTTGATTCACTCCTTGATGATCTAAATCATTACTATTGTTCACCTATCAAAAATCACTAAAATGTATTGAAAGAATTTATCATCATAATGAATATTGAATTCACATGCACCACCATGATCTATTGATGTCCTTTGCTAAAATTTTCTAAAATCATGTATCATAACTCATATCAAAAATCTTCTAAAAACAACTATTTCTATCACATTTATATGAATTATAATATGACAATTGATATTATAATTACATATCATGGTTGGTTTGTAGTGTGATTTATTTTAGACCTTAGAATCATCTTGATATCAATAAGATAAAATCAAATAGAATCTTCACTTCAATCTAGGTCTGTAAATTGAAACACTATCATACTTTGGCATAATATTAATCTCAAACTTGTTATACTAACATTGTCACCTAAAGTATATTAGTGTCTATGTTAGGTTTTATATGTTTACCAAGATATACAGGCCGGAAATTCTTATCAAGGGGTTATCTTTCTTTGCATACACATCATTCATCTAAATCATTCTTATTTGGCTTATTAGAACATGATATCTTGTGTTTACATTTCCTATCATTTTCAACTTACAATATACTCATAAATATAAGCCTTAGAAAAATTAAAATGAAGATATAAGAAAATATTTATCATGCATTGTCAAGTCATATACTAATTTGCCAACATTTAATGCAATTTGCACTATCTAGACATCTCTAAAAATTTTGAAATTTCTGCATGAAACTACTCTTGAGACACTTAATGAATATCAAAAAATAGATTTGTCAAAATCCTAAAAATTAGTTTACTGTTTGCCGCGCTAGCGCTAGCGCACATGTCTGAATTTTTGTATTTTTTAAATTTCAATAAATCACTAAAAATGTGTTAATTTATGTCCTACTTATTTTTGCATTTCTGCCTTTAATTAATTTTTGAAAAATTAAAATATAAAATTACAAAGGCCAAAATCCAAAAATATTTATTTGATTTCTATTTCTATATGCAAAAATCAAATACAAAAATATAAAACAAAAACAAGTATGAACAAGTATTTTTTGAACTTACATTTTCTATTTACATGTATCTTGCAAAAGGGAGATTTGGGCTATCATCCTATCAAATCTCCTAGTACCCGGGCGAACCCCTCACAGGGTAGACCTCGGGAAGTCCAAGATCAATCTTATGAGTTCAAACTGTAAATCAAAATTATTCTTCAAAATATCAAAAATACTGTATGGGCTTTATTGAAAATCAAGCATGATTTAACCCATCATTTAGACCTTCTAAAATGTTACAATTCATCTTTTCAAACTACTTTGAACATTGTTTTTATCATGCTTTGATATATCTACTCATATGTGCACCAATTGTAATGAAAAGGTTGTGTAGAACCAATCTAAGCATGCCTCTAAGTATGAGTAAATGTTTTATGGTTAATAATGATTTTTATTCACTCACTTATTTCGGCAAAGTCTACATGTGATTTTAATCTAAGAATGCATGCTTGTGTATTGTAACTGTACAATGAATTAAACTCTGCACTAGTATCTTACCTACACCACCTTTATTTGCACTCTTAATATTTAAGAAAAGTGGTTGTGCTTTCAAAATTACATTGGTTTGCAAAACAAGTGTATTCAGAGAACTTTGTACAAAAAAATAATCATAAAATAAATTGACAAAGATAACTCCACTAAGCATTACTTGAACCTCCTGATAAGTCTTAATAATCGTTGTGAGGTTGAGCATCTTGGAAAGAATAGTAAAGTGTCTTGTGCAAACCTTCATTTTTACACCACTTATTCTTTAGTACATCGGATCACAAAAAATATATATATTGAAAAATAAAGTGTGTGATCCCCCAAGCACTACTTTGCACCCTGATAAGTCTTAATGAGCATTGTGTGTGCAAAGCACCTTGGTAGTTGTACATTTTCTTTGTGCATTGAAGTGTGTGGAAGTAAAATTATTTGTGTTTTATTGTGCACCTTACTCTACATATGTCTTGTATTTTTTATTAAATCATTTGTCTACTCTATTCAAAATCCACTTTTATGCACATCATTATCTTCCATAACACTTCTTCTCATGAGTATTGGATCCTAATGCTAATTCTATACTACTCTTTATTTATGAAATGCACTAGATAAACTAGCATGCTCTCTACAATGTTTGGTATGTCTTGAATTTGTGAATTAACATAACATTGTAGTAGTCTCTTATTGATATATTTATTTCATGCTTGGTTACTTTATTGTCAAAAGATTTTACAAGAACTCGATTTACAAAAAAAAACATCTTCTCTTTTTGGAATTTAACCTTTTTAAATAGTCTTGATTACAAAAAGATGTTTCTTATATTACTATAAGTCTTCCACAAATATTACCTTATAACTTTTACCTTGCACTTACATGCTAATATTAAAGTCTCCAATCTGATAATTCTTCTTTCAACAATTGGTAGACTTGCTTGGTAGAATTTATATTGGTTATTCTAACACGCATATCCTTTCAATGCTAAAAACTCTAATTTATCTCTATGAATTTTTTTATGTTAAACACTCTCCAACAAGTAACATATTGCTTATAAAAACACCTTCTTAGTATTGATTTTCAAATCAAATTCTGTTTTAAGTTCCTAATTGCTAAAAGGATGTTTTTCTTTATTTCAAAATGTTAAGTCTTCCGCAATGCTTTAACTCTTATCTTTGTAAAGTTTTTACTCAAAAGCATCTCCTTTTTGAACTTAAACTCTTATTTATTATTATGCCTTTCATAAAGATGTTTCTTTTTTAATTCATCCGCAATGCTAAAAACTCTTATTTAATAATGGATTTCAAAATAGCTACGTGAGTTTTTTTAAAAAATTCAAACAAAAATATAAAAAACCCATTGGCTCTGAAATTATAATTGGATTTAAAATAATTAAATGTTTCCAATAATTATTATCCATGATTACATATCTCACCATAGCGGGGGCGTACGGTTGTAGACATTAGATAACCTAACCTCTAAGTCATGTCTTGTCCTTAACCGGGGAGGGTTCTAGTGGGGCCTTACGAGGTACTGGGGGAAAGAGTGCTAGGTTGAGTTTTGTCTAGTGTTTCCATATGGGACTAACACCCCAACCTACAATATGTATGCAACTCCTCATGACCATCCGTCACTTAGTACGGGACTAGGGTGTAGACATATTGTCTGGGTAGATTGGTTACTTGGAAATCATTACCTTTTTATGCTTAAAACTCTTATATAAAAAGGGAAAACTAACATTATAATATTTGGCAAATGTTATATTGCTCATCTTTATGCTAAAAACTCTGATCTATTTCTATGAAAATTATTCTGAAAACTCTTTATCATTTTCTTCTCTCAAAAAGCTCGATCATGCCTTTATCTTATTATCAAAACTTTTCTATGTTTTGCTTCCTTACCCACTTTTGCTAATAACAAAAGGGGGAGAACTAACATGATAAATAAAATCCACTATCAAAATATGATTAATTAAGATGATTGCTTACATATTAGGGAAGCATTCACTTAGGGGGAGCATGTATTTAGGGGAGCATTAACTTAGGGGGAGCATGTATTTAGGGGGAGCAATTATAAATACTAAAATTGATAATTATCCTAAGTCATCACTCACACACACACACAAGTTGGTTTCATAAGTCTTATATATTAATGCTCTGATTTATCATTATGGGATTTGTTGTTATCAAAATGGGGAGTTTGTTGGAACATTGTCTTCAGCATCTCCTAGGTTTGAGAATAACAAATCCTATGTGTATTTGATCTTGTGTGTTTAAGTGTGCAGAAAACAAAGTCCATATGACTCAAGGTTGACATAAGAAGGTTGCCCCCAAAATTGGGCCAATAATTCCAACATGCCCACTAGCACCGACGGTAGCACCTAGCGCCCGACATTAGTGTTGATTAGCGCAGTTCTAGAGCACATATAGAAGGAGCTAGCTCCTGGCGGTAGTGGATAACGCATGTGGTAGCGCGGAGCACAGAAGGCATGAGAGAAATGTTTACTCGGATTGAAGATTCTCCCACGTAGAATAATGCCTAATCCGGGATAGCGCTGGTGGTAGCGCTAGCACTGAGGCTATAAAATGGACCCCTTGGATCCGTCTTCTTCATCCTCTTTAAATCCTAAATTCCAGAGCTTCGTGCCACATCATATAGAGGAAGGTTCAAAGAGATACTCCCACAAATCCATGAAGGCTTAAGGAGATCCGTGGAGAAGATTTCAACATGCGTCATCATCATGATGAAAGACCGCATCGACTATGATCATACTCTGCGGGTCTTCATCTAATTCTCCAAGAGATCCATATAGGGATTTTTATATTGTTGTTATTTATTTCACATCTTTTCTTGTAATCGTGTAGTGAATTCGCCTCGTGTTGACAACTAGGTTTGGGTAGGACTTAGGGATGAAATTCGCCTCGTGTTGGCGACTAGATCTAGGTTAGGTCTGTTGGAGCTTGTGTTCCACATCTCTTAGTTTGAGAATAATAAATCACACTATGTATTTGATCTTGCTTGTGTTTATAAGTGTGCATGTACTATTTTTAAATAACCCTATGTACAGGATGCTGTTTGCTGAGGATTCTCTGGAAAGAGAGCTAACGCTCCGCATTAGCTGTTAATGCCCCGCGTTAACTTCCATTAAGAAGAAAAACCGCTGAGAAGGAAGCTGCGTCCGACGAATGGAACCTGCGTTCGACAAACGAGGAGCTCTGTTCGACGAAATTTCCCGCGCTCGACGAATTTGCGCTCGACAAGATGCGTTCGACGAACGAGTATCTCCGTTCGACGAACTGAGTCTGCGTTCGACGAAATTCCCCGCGCATGACGAATTCCTACGCTCGACGAACTGAACTGCGCTCGACGCTTTGAAGATAACCACGCTCGGCTTATTGCGTTCGACGAACTGAACTGCGTTCAACGATTTGGAGCGTTCGACGAACGGATATGCGATCGACAAATTGAAGTTAATTTCGTTCGACGAAGGCGTGCTCGACGAATTTTGTTTCGTTAGATGAAATTTCGATCTGCCACGATCCCGACGGTTTGCACGGTCTCAGCAACTGCCAGACACGATGCTTAACGCTGGCATTAACCCTAACGCCAGGCGTTAGCTCCCATGAATATTTAAAGACCTGATTTCGGTGTTCAATTTAGCTTTTCTGGAAGCCTTCACTCCAATCTTTTGAGAGAGCATTTCTTCCCCGAATTCAGAGAACTCCCAACACCACCATTGAGGAACAAGAGTGAGAAGGAGATTTGCAACGGTCAAATTGAAGAAGGACGCTCGCTTCAACTCCGATGATGATCAAAGCGTGTCTTCAACATCTCCTTCAGCACTCTTCAATATAGGGAGTCTTTTATTCAAATTTATATCTTTATCTTTTCATTTACTTGAAACCATAGTGAAATCGCCGCCTTGCGTGTGGCGACTAGGTCCTTGTGTAGCTTAGGGGGTAATTCGCCATCTTGTGCATGGTGACTAGGTCAAGGGTAGATCTAGGGGGTGGCTAGAGGTCTTATCTGGGGATAGATAGGCTATAGCCAACCAGTCCTTGGGAGAAGGATCGGTGAAGGAACAAAAAAGAGATCTTCAACTTGTCGCCTCAATTTCAAGCGTTATTGAAATATTATCCTTGTAATCACTTTGTGATATATAAAATTCCTTTTTCAGTATATCTATTTTTCTGGATTTATATTTCATTTGAAATTGTGCAAGTAAAATCATTTTGTTAATTTCTGCAAAAATACTTTCTGGAGGGATAACGCCAGGTGTTAACTAGTCAATGCCAGGCGTTAGCAACAGTGCTAAAAAGTTTTCTGTTTCTTTAAAATCTGTCAGTTTATCGTAAGAACAGTAAACCCCTTATTCACCCCCCTTCTAAGGGCGCCATCAGATCCAACAAGGTCTTGGGGGTGCTCAAGGCCATATCCGGGGAAGGGTTGGCTAGAGCGGCTTGAGGCCGTATTCGGGGAAGGATATGCTAGGGCCACCGGTTAGCGGGGATACGAGTTGGGATAGAAAACAAAAAAGGATTTTATTATTCGCTTTCGATTTCTAGCGTCATAGAAATCTAGTTTTGTAATCAATTTTATTAATAGTAATCATGTCTCTCTTTGGGTAATAAAATTGATTTGTTTTTCATTTCTCTAAATTGCTTATTATTCTCTCTTTCATTATAAAATAATTTAGATCTGTATTCAAAATCACTATTTTGATCTCTTATTATTTCAAGTATTCCAAAATATAACATAAGTTTTAAAACCCTTATTCACCCCCCTCTAAGGGCGCCTACCGATCCAACAATAGCAACTGGTAGAACCCGAATTATTGCTATACTTATTACAAGTAAAGCTTAGAAAAGGAAAGATGCAGAAAACTCAGAACAAATAGGAGTTATATGAAATAAGAAATAAAGTGACATTCTAACTCAACCCTACTCTATGCTCTTCTTTTATTGAATGGGAAATTCTTTGCTCGTAACTTTGTTTCTGCTGGAGGAAAGTGTTGGATCTTGAGGCGCCCTTAGGGGGGGGGGGGTGAATAAGGGTTTTAGAAAACTTTAATCTTTTATCGAAAACTTTAGATATTTTATTAGAAGTAAGTTAAATCAAAAAGTAAAGAGATAGAAATTAGAAATGAAATCAATTTTATTAAACAAGAAAAGACATGATTATCATTTATAAAATTGATTACAAAATCTAATTTCAATGAAGGTAGAAATCGAAGGAAAATATGAAATACTATTTTCGTTTTATATACCGACTCTTCTCACTAAGAACCGATTGGCTTTAGTCGATCTCTCCCCAGATACGGCCTCAAGCCGCTCTAGCCCTTCTATCCCCCAAAAGGCCTCGAGCACCCCCTAGATCTACTCCCTAGACCTAGTTGCCAACACGAGGCAAATTCCTCCCTAAGTCCTACCCAGACCTAGTCGCCAACACGAGGTGAATTCACGAACCGATTACATAGATAAATATAAAAGACAAATATAAAAACTCCATATAAGGTAATCTGAAGGAGACGACAAAGATTCGCTGAAGATCATTGAAGTCTAAGTGTGCATTCTTCATATTGAGTTAGCATGTTGATCTAAGCCTCCTTTGATTCCTCCTTTTGAAATTGAGTGGGAGATCCTTTGTGGTCTGGAAATACGGCCCTCACAAATAATTCAGAGTGCTGGAATAGGGCTCCTTAGCATCCATAGTTGAAGAAGACGAAATCCACCTATTTATAGGAATGGACGCTAACGCCGGCATAAAGGCTAACGCCTGGCGTTGACCCAGTATAGAATTATTTTGATGGCTCGGATCTTCAAAATAGGAAGAAGATTCTGCACTTTAGGAAACATTCATTTTAGGCAACCCTAACACTGGAGTTGAGGCTAATACTAGCATTAGGCCAGATCATTCCTAAAGAGCTCCTACAATCACAGCTGCTTCCCTCCTTGCTATAATCATCATGATGGGAACGAGAGTCAACACCCATTATTAAGACCTAATGCCTGGCGTTAGACCACTTTCATTATCTCAGCGGCAAGCAATATCACCGATCATCTCAGCGATAAGCCATATCATCGATTTTCAATGTCGGCGTTAAGTCCTAATGCCTGACGTTAGATCACTTTCCTCATTTCAGCTTGTGGGCAGGTCCAGACTAATAATAAAGCATCCTAGTGTCATATCTGTTCAACCCTGCATGCTAAAAACACAACGACAACAACGATCAAATACAAGCAGGATTTGTTATTCTCAAATCAAAGGGATGCAAAAAATCATGTTCCAACAATCTCCCTCTTTTGATAATAACAAATCCAATAGAGATAAATCAGATTCATATATAAGAGAGATCTGTTTTTAGAAGGATATATGAAACTAAGCAATATTGAGATAATAATAAGAATTATTGATTGCTAAACTGTGATCCCCCTACTTAAGTGCTCCTCCTTAATGTATGCACCCATATACTCGATGTATGCTCCCCCTTAATCTAGTGAATCCTACTTTATTATCAATAGATATTTATTATTTTATTCTCCCCCTTTTGTTATTAGCAAAAGTGGGCGGAGTGAAACAAAACTTGAGTAAAGAAGACAAAAGTTGGGACATAACTAAGCGAGGATTAAGAGTTTTGGTTAGACATAAAGTAAGTCTTGATCGAGCTAAGGGAGAGAGTCTCACAATAAAGAAAGATATGATAAGCGTGAAAGAAACACATTCAAAGTTTTTACTGAAGGAATTCTACCACTTGCTTGTCAAAGTAATCGTAAAAAAATTGTTGAAAGAAATGCAATATAGTTAGACAAGCACAAGGGAAGAAAAAAACTTTAAAAGTAAGCATGATAAAGCATGGTAAAACCACACAGTCAAATAGGAATGCAGAAAAATAAAACAAAGTTATTGAGATTAATATTTTTGTAAAGAAGTTTTTTTTTGTTTTGGTTTGACACTAGGCTTTTCACATTTGAGCATTACCTTTCCAAATTATTTTAACAAATAGGCAAATATGATTTAACATATTCAAAAAGATAATAGCTACAATGTAGCCAATTCGTATTTCAAGTAAAGAAAACATTGTAGAAATCATGCATTGTAATCTAATGCTTTTACTTGAGTTTTTAGAGAATTATGTAATGTTGCATTCGAATCCAATTCTCATGAGTAGAAGTTTTATGAAAAACAATGATGTGTGCATAAGATGTTTTGATAAAAGTATATATGTGAAATAATCAAAACACATGACATATGTAATGAAATTGTAATAACAATATTAAGGATGTAATCTTATACTTACATTCACACATCAAATCTAGAATAAAGTTTCAAGGCACATAGAATGAGTACAACAACCAAGGTGCTTTACCCACACAATGCTCATTAAGACTTACCAGGGAGCGAAGTATTGCTTAGGGGATTACATAAGCACTTTTATTAATTTTTATTTTTAGTGATCCGGTGTACAAATAGAATTCATAAAAAAAAGAATGTGTTTGCACAAGACAATTTACAATTCTTTCCAAGGTGCTCAACCTCACAATGCTCATTAAGACTTATCAGGAGGGTTAGTAGTGCTTGGTTGGGTTATCTTTGGAATATTATTTCATTATTTTTTTTAAGTTTAGGCCAAAGGTCTTCGAATTCACTTGTTGTTGCAAACATTACCAATATTGAAATAACACTTCTATGTGTGCAAGAAATTTATTGTTTGAAAGACGGTGTAGGTAATTTAGACATACAACTTAATATGTTAAAAACTATTACACTACACAATCATGCAAGACTAAGATTATGAGCTCATGTAGATTACCAAAATAGTGAGTGTATGAATCATTGATTAGCATAAAACATTACTCATACTTAGAGGCATGCTAGGCAATCATACACAATTTTCTATAAACTTTTTTATTGCACATAATCAGATTAAGTCAAGGCATGAAGATAAAATAATGTTTAGGAAATTTGAAATTAAAATTAGACATTGAAGACAATCTTTAAGTGTATGCCTAATCAATTTTGACCATTTGAAACAAAATAACTCAGATGTTTGCTCTTGTGAAGTCATATAGTCAAACCATAATTTTTTAAATATTTAAAAAACAAATGTCAAAAACATATTTTTGAGCATTTTGATTTATTTAATTTTTTGTATTTTGGAATAAAATTAATTGATTAAGAACAAAATAATTTGAAATTAGAGAAAGTAAACTGAGAAAATTCAATAGAAAAATACCAGAAATATTATACAAAAATAGAATTTGAATATGACAAAAAGAGCTAACGCCTGGCGTTAACTACTTAACGCCTAAACAGAACACTATTTTTTATGATTTTTGAAAAAAATTTCTTTGAAATAGAGTTTATATATATAGGCCTTCTTAGTGTAGAAATTTCAAATTTTTTGGAGATGATTAGAAGTCTATTTAAGAATATTTTATTTGTTAAAAGAAATGACTTTTATATTTTTATTTGGTTCTCAAATATTTGTGTTTTACAATATCACTAAATCTCAAAAATGATAAAATATGCAAAACACAAGAGAAGTATGTTCAATCAACCCAAGAATGCATGAATAATATATTCATAAAGAGTGCATGCAAAATATGATATAGGTATGTCCTAGATTATAATACCATAACCATATGCCTACACACTAGCCACATACTAAGTGACGGATGGGCATGAGGAGCTGCACACATGCCTTAGGTTGGGGGTGTTAATACCATATGCACACACGGGAGACCGCTCAACCTAGCACTCTTTCCCCAAGTGCCACGCAAGGCCCCACTGGAACCCTCCCCGGTTAAGGACAAGACATGACTTAGAGGTTAGGTCATCTAATGCATACAATCCTACGCCCTCACTATTGTGAGACACATAATGTGGGTGAATGATCATGGGCATCCTAAGCATTTTGTCCTATGTAAACAATTTGTAAACTATGGCTTTTTTATGAGAGATTGATTTCTAATTATATTTTAAAGCAATATAGTTATTATGAATTTTAACTTTTAATTGTTCTACTTTAAGATGAATTCATTATGGCATTATTTGATAGCTAGCATGAATGATAATATTTTTTAGTTGATAATGCTAGAATGATGAGTTTGATATAATGTTGCATGTAATCAACACTAGTATTTCAATTTTAGACTAAGGATAAAGAGATGATTCTAATTAATTTTTCCTTAGGAATATAAGTTTGTTCTATGGTCTACATATAAATGAGATACATGCAACACATAATAGATTCATATACAAATCATGATCATAAACTATATGTTGAAAACAATAAGATCTTTTGTAGTTATATTTAATGTTTGAGTTTAAATGATCTTTTGATTTTGCATGATCATTTATTTATCTCATAGAAATTTAGGTACTCATAATTAATTATTCATAATTATGTAGGTGAAGCATGTAAAAAAATTCATATTCATCCTTTTTCAAAATATTTTAGAGTAAGATTATGAGGTGAATAATGAATATAGTGAGAATCTATTTTTGGTTATTTTGAAAAGTTTTTGTAAATTTTCTCTTTGAATTTTTGAATATTCACCAAGACATATATATAAATTTCTTGACTTTCAAATTTCATTGTTCTATTTTTCTTTAACATAACATCTGGTGGGTATTGTAACAATAGCCTAGATTTATGAGAAGTCACCATTGAACCAAGATTGAATTGCTAGTGTATTTGATGTTTTCTTTTAGCTATGATCTTGCAGGTTATAATTGCCAAGTTTAGAACAATGTCAGATCACAATGGGTCATTAAACACAGTCTCATGCAATGTAATTCCTTATTGTGTGGAACATGGTGTTGACTCATGTGTGATCTCTCTATTGGGATACACTTCATTTTCAAGACCCTTGAAGCTTATGAGTTGATAGAGTTGCTGTTGCTCAAAAGAAGGAAGAAGGAAAAGGTTCAGAAAATTTCTCTAAGTGTATTTCTCGAGAAGTCTACTTCATCTCTCGAGAAGTATTCTTTGTTCTTGAGAAATCCTTTTCTGAGTTCAAGTTTAAGCTTTCTAATCTGTTTCTCGAGAAGCCTCCTAGTATCTCGAGAAATCAAGCCTATTTCTTGATAAGTCATCTTTGTTCTCGAGAAATCTTCTCATTTTGCCCAGTGAAGTGTTTTCTAAGACGGTTCTCGAGAAGACAAGTGTTCTCTCGAGAAATCAAAGCTATTTCTCGAGAAATCCTTTTGTTCTCGAGAAGTTCACTTCAAATTTTCCTGAAAGCTTTCCCAAGCCATTTCTCGAATAATTGCAGCCATCTCTCGAGAAATCATTTTATTTCTTGAGAAATCATTGTTATCCCGAGAAAGATGTTCTCTTCCTGTCCTACTTTGAAATACTTGTTCTAACGGTTCTATAATTTTTCTCTGACGGAGTTGTCGACACCTGTGTCTTGTTTTAACGTTAATTTTACCTTAATTCAAGGACTCTTAGCCGTTATGATTGTCTGCTATATAAGGCTCCTATCGACTCTTATTCCATAATGACGATTTTGAATCTTAATTCTATTATTCAACCGGAAATCGAGAAAGAGTAACCGCCTCCGCCATCATTGAAGATCGTTCTCTCGCTCTCATTCAACCAATCTTTTTGGAAGAAAAGATTCGACAGCTCAGTGCTCTTATCATATATTGAAGTTTATTGGATCGTGTCGAATCCTAGTAGGTCAGATCAGACATTTCAATCTTTCTTCCTCATCATCAAGCCGAAGTTCTTCAAATCTCAAGAAAGAGGAAGATTATAGTATATCAGATCAGAACTCATTTTGTTGATTCATTTATTATACAAAATCCATATTGTTTGCAGGAGATTTTGTCTCCGAGTTTGTAGGACGGTTATCTCTGAGTTGTAGGAGTGTTGTCCCCGAGTTTGTAGGATATTTGTCTCCGAGTTGTAGGAGTGGTGACTCCGAGATTTTAGGGTCATTCTTGATCCAAGATTTAGTGAAGTAACCAAGACTAGCCGTGGTGCTAGATTGGTGAGGCAGGAAAGTGGAGTACCCAAGATCGAGGAACCACTATAAAATTCCTTGTGTCGTCTGTGATTGTCAATTGCTTTTTGTGCTGTCTATTTTTATCAAGTTTTTATTCCGCAAAAGACGCAAATATCACCTATTCACCCCCTCTAGGTGATTTAGGTAGGCATCTAGATACATCAATTGGTAACAGAGAAACACTGTTCATTTCTAGGTTAATACTTTGAACAGGATCCACCCATTCTAGTTGCTAGCAAATCATGGAAAGAAGCAAGAAATCCTCCTCGTTGAAGCTGCCTATCTGCACAAAGGCTAATTTCCCCACGTGGAAAGAAAGAGTTAGATTTTACATGGAAGCCGCAGATCTGAGAATTTTTTAAGTTGTAGAAGAAGGCCCTCATATTCCTATGACTTCCTCTACAATTGACCCTACTGTTCAGGTGCCAAAGAAAATGATGGACCTAATCAAGGATGAGATCACCATCATAGCCTTGGACAAAAAGGCAAAGAACATAATTGCTAGTGCAGTGGACGACTCTATGCTACAAAACATTATCAACTACAAATAAGCCAAAGAGATGTGGACATCCTTGATTGTTCTCAAGGAAGGTACCGAAGAGGTAAGGGACTAAATGACAAGTTCCTGCGATCCCTGACGAAAGAATGGGATAGCAAGATCATTTCTATTAGGGAGTTTGGAAAGCTACCAAACATTGACCCGCAGAATCTGTTCGGGAAGCTACTATCTCAGAGCTGCAGATGAACATCCGCAAAACTGAAGAAGATGGGAATCGGACCTCAGGCAAGGAGAGGACCTTGGATCTGAAGGCCGAAGGCTCCAGGAAAAGCAGAGCTATGTCACCAATAAGGGCATAAGAGACTGATGAAGAAGAAGAATCAAAAGCTGGCTCCTCCTGTTCTGAAATGTCTGATGGGGAGTTCCCACAAATTTCCCGTCAGTTCAAGAAATTGCTTAGCAAAAGAAGGCATATGAAGAACAAGCCCTCCTCTGGCTACAGACATTCTCGTCGTGATGGTGATCATCATAGGAAAGGCTCAAGTAGCCTTGACAGGTACAAGTCTAAACCGAATAAACAGGTTTCTTATGCCATTGTTTGTTATTGTTGTAACAAGCCAGGGCATATGATCGCTGATTGCCCGCATAAGAAGAAAGAGGGGGGGGGGGGGGGAAGAGAGAAGAAAAGAAATCCACCCATGGGAAAAAGAAAACTGAGAGAAGCTTTATTGATAAGAAGTCCAAAACTCACAGCGATAGTGACTTGGATAAGTCTAGTGATGAAGAAGAAGCCTACTTCGGGCTTATGGCCATGACTGATGAAAAAGAAGAACCTCCGTATAAAGGGAAGGTAAATGCACACACCATCTTATCTGAATCAGAGTATGCCTCAGTTGAGCAAGAGAACTACTCCTCAGATGAGGACTCAGAACTCATGACCCAATATAATGAATTGCTCCAAAGCTTTGACAAATGCTGAAAGGTCGTCAAAACCATGGCCAAGGATATCTTGTCTCTCAAAGAAGTGGAATCCAATATGTGAGAAGAAGTTGCAAAACTTACCCATATCAGAGAGGAAATTCATGTCTTGACTGACAAGATTAAAAGTTCAGATGAGCTCCTTGCCCTGAGAGAGAAAGTCATCAAGGAACTGGTAGAACAACTAGCAGCCGAGAAAAAGCTAGTTGAAAAGTTCTCCCAATCGAAAACTGTTCTTCCAAGCATTGATAGATTCTCTGCTAAAGCAAGTGGCAGTGGATTAGGTCATGATCCTGGTCCTAGTAAATCTTCTAAGAGCATCCGTGCCAAGAAGAAAAATAAGAATGTTATGAAAGCTACCGCCGAAGAGAAAGTGAAGGACCATATGGATCAGACAACATTTAAGAAAGTTATCTTTCCTACAAATGCCTATGATCTGGAAAGCTCCTATGGTCACTTGACTAGACCAATTAAGTTTGAGCCTGTCAATGACTACAAGGGGTGGACTCGTCCCCGAAACTTTGGTGCAAGTGTGTTTAAAGCACCTTATGAGGAAATAAATCTGAGAGGTTTTTGTCCTTTTGTTCACGGACCTAGTGCAAAGAAGGAACCAACAGTGAAGATTGTTACTCCTAAGCCAAAGGAGACAGTTATACCATGTGAATGTTGCACACATGAGGGATCCTCATCAAAAAGTAATGCTCCTGCCAAAACTATCATTCAAAAAGTAAAGCAGGAGAATACAAAGTGGAGGTACAACAGATTTGATTGTTGGTGTTGCGGCAAGATTGGTCACTTTGCTCTAGATTGCTGGTTCAATCCGATTTTTTTAAGAGACCACAAGTAAACATTGCAAGGAAGACCACTCACAATGTTAACGTTCATCGTGGTGCTCAGCTAACAAGGGACCAAGGACCCCAATTTGTTTAGGCTCCTAAGGCAAAATAATCTATTTTTGCAGGTGTGTCCAAAGGCCAACAGAAATCCTATCTGGTGTTTGGACAGTGGTTATTCTTGGCACATGACTGGGACAAGAAGCCTATTGCAGAATTTCATTCCAGTTGAGAATGGTCCAAAAGTTATTTTTGGCGGATCCAACAGAGGAATAACAAAAGGCTACAGTATGATTACTAATGGTAATGTATCCTTCTCTGAGGTGGCTTATGCGGAATGATTAGAACATAATCTTATAAGCATAAGTCAACTCTGTGATAAAGGATACATAGTTGATTTTCTTAAAGATAAGTGTTTGATAAAGTCGGCAGAAAATCTAGAAACCATTTTATCAGGCACTCGCTGTAGAAATATTTTTTGTATAAACTTTCTTTGTTTAACTTCTTTTACACCAGTATGTTTTTTAGAAAAAGATAGTGTTGGTGTTTCCATGGTGATCGGGAAGTGGTCAAGTATCTAGTCTCATTGCCAATGCGATATGAGCCTATGGGGTCACACACAAGAGTGTTGGGAGAAATTGGAGGAAGAATCGTGCTGACAAGTGTTCGGATCATAGCGCTGTTCGTCGAACGGCTAGCATAGTGCGTTCGTCGAACGGATAGCGTAGCGCGTTCGTCGAACGACTAGCGTATCGTCGAACGACTAGCGTAGCGCGTTCGTCGAACATCTAGCATAGCACATTCGTCGAACGGCTAGCATAACGCGTTCGTCGAATGGCTAGCGTAGCGCGTTCGTCGAACGGCTAGCGTAGCGCGTTCGTCGAACGGCTAGCGTAGCGCGTTCGTCAAACGGCTAGCATAGCTTGTTCGTTGAATGGCGAGCATGTTTGATGAACGGCCAGCCCATTTGACGAACGTCTAGCACGTTCTACAAACGGCTAGCGCATTCGACGAATGCTAGCCAGTTCGTCGAACGCAGTATTCGATTAATGTCGTGGCTGTGCAGATAGCTTCTATTTTTCGCCTGGGTATAAAAAGAATGCAATTCTTTTGACCTAATAAGGCGATCTTTTATTTGTGAATCTGTGAGAGAGATGGAAGGGTTCCGTTAGAAGCTCCGACGGAAGCGTTCTGATCGGTCGATCCCACCGCCGCCACCGTCTCTCCCTGTCATTGGACCTAGCAGTCCGTGGGAGACATTGAGGGCAGTTCTTCTCCGACCTAGATCTTGTGCGATAAGAGGCTAGGGTTCTTCAACACTCGTGTGGACTTCTGTAGAGGCGTAGATCTATTTCAAAGATTGGGACTCAACTCTTCTAGGAGCATCTCGATTGAGTACTGACTTAATTCCAGTCAGGTATATATTGCAATATGTTGCTATATTTATTTATTGATTCATGAAATCGCAAGATCCAAAACTCTTTTGGGTTGTTCTAGTTTATTTATTCCACTGCGCATATATGATATGCTCTATTATCATTTATGGAAATGGTTTGTTGAAAACCCAACAGTGGTATCAGAGCCAAGTTAGCAATCAAGTGCGTGTAAATCAGGATTTTAGAAGCGTTCTAAATGCCCTGATTTCTTCTTGGAACATCACATTTGATGAGATTTTGTGTGGTTTCTGGTGGTCGAATTTCAGAAATTTGGACGGGGCTCTGCGTCGCACCCCGCAAGGGCTCTGCCCCTTAGAACCAGCGCCAAGAACGCATGTGATTGCATTGCGATTTTCATTGTTTCAGAAATTGTGTCTCCTTAGCAGTAACCGTCCCTCTAATTGGTTTGTGAAATCAAGTGTCTTAGATCTTGAATTTGACGTTGAGAGGCGAGCTTGTCTACTGCATGAGTGGAGTTGTTTTTCCCTGTGTCAAATGCATGTAAATCTGGAGATTTAGAAATGTTCTAAATTCTCAAATTTAGCCCTTTCTATCAAAGCGTTGATAATTTTATTTTGTGCACATCTGGGATGTATTTGATTTGTGAATGTTGTAATTTTGTAAATGTTCACATTGATTAATTGTTAATCAAATTTTATAAAATCCCTTATCCAATATTAAGTATACGGATGCCTTCCGATAGATTACACTATTCCTACCTCGATCGATGAAGTGTGAGCTTGCCAAAGCAAGGTGCATTAATCTATCTTGCTAAGGGTGCGAGAGGATAATTGTGATATCCCACTGTCGACATCGGGTCCAACTTAACTAGGTGACCTCAAAAGTTGAGTGCCTAGAGGCATTGGGTTGGCATGCACCATATGATGGATGCGAATAAAGAGTTATTCACCAACCATACAAGAGTTGCATAGTGATGCAATTGGCAAGTGTTGCCTACCTAAATAACCGCATTATGAGAGGAATGCCAAAGAGGACTCGTTGTGTTGGTGAAATATGGATCTTGTCCACTAAGAGAGTAGCTCGCATAAACTCTCTGAATTGATATTAAGGGTTGTCAATTTTAATAAAATAGTGGGAGTATTTAATAAAAGACCTTATTAAAATAAAATGTATTTTGAAATATAGTACTAAAATATATTTTCCATTATTTTGTAGAATTTCCATGGCAAATACTTCACACTCCACGTTGTCCCTGAGAGCCATCCTTGAGAAGGATAAGCTTAATGGGACGAACTTCCTTGATTGGTATAGAAACCTGAGAATTATTCTCAGGCAAGAGCGTAAGCTCTATGTCCTTGAAGAAGATCCCCTCGAGGAGCCAGCCGCTACTGCACCTCATGCAGATAAAGATGCTTATAAGAAGTATGGTGATGACTCCTTGGATGTTGAATGTCTCATGCTCGCGACCATGAACTCTGAGCTTCAGAAGCAACATGAGAACATGAGTTGTTACGAGATGGTCGAGCACCTGAAGAAAATGTTTCAAGGGAAAGCTCGCCAAGAGAGATTTGACATATCCAGGGCATTATTTCAATGCAAGATGGGAACTCGGGACCCAATAGGGACTCACGTACTCAAGATGATTGGGTATATAGAAAACCTTGAAAGACTGGGGTTTTCGTTGGGCTAAGAGTTGGCCACTGACCTGATCCTGCAATCGTTGTCGGACAGTTACGAGCAGTTTTTCTTGAATTACAATATGAATAAAATTGACAAGACACTGCCCGAGATCCTAGGCATGTTAAGAACTGCCGAGATCAATATGAAGAAGGTCAAGCCTGCTAGCCCCATATTGATGGTGCATGAAAGAAAGGGCAAGACCAAGGGATTCAAGAAGACTAAGGTGGGACCTAAGTCGTATCTTGATCCCAAGTCTTTAACACTGAAGAACAAGGGCTTAGATAAGGAAGGGAAGTGCCACCATTGTGGTAAGGAAAGGCATTAGAGGAGGAACTGTCCCCTCTATCTTGAAGATCTGCAAAAGCAGAAGGGAAGTGTGACTTCTGCTTCAGGTATTTTTGTTATAGAAATAAAGCTTTCTGCTCCTTCATCTTGGGTATTGGATACCTGATGTGGTTCTCACATTTGTACAAATGTGCAGGAACTAACAAGGAGAAGAATGCTGGGTAAAGGAGAGGTAGACCTGCGCGTTGGAAATGGAGCAAGAGTTGCTGCCATTGCCGTGTTGGAACATGGTCTTCCGCATCTCCTAGGTTTGAGAATAACAAATACTATGTGTATTTGATCTTGTGTGTTTAAGTGTGCAGGAAATCAAAGTCCACATGACTCAAGGATGGTTGTCCCCAAAATTGAGGCCAGAATTCAAACATGACCACTAGCGCCGGCGGTAGCGATAACGCCCGGCGCTAGCGATGATTAGCGTGATTCCGGCAGTGTTTTTAGAAAGAGCTAGCGCCCGGCGGTAGCTACTAGCGCTGGCGATAGCATGGCGCACAAGAGGCATAGAGCAAAATGTTACCGCGGATAGAAGATCCTGCCGCGCAAAATGTTACCTAATTTGGGCTAGTGCCAGCGGTAGCGCTTTGGCTATAAAAGGACCCCCTCTCCTCTTGTTTTCGTACACCTATTGCATACACCTCAGAGAGAGAGTGCTGGAATTCCAGAGGCTCTTCTTGGCCGAAATTCGACGACACGCCGAAGCTCTGCCAATTTCTGAAGGAGAATTCCATCATGACGAATCCAAATGAAGTCTGCTTCAACAAACGCTGATTCTACAGCAGATCTTCGTCCCCAACTTCAGAAGTTCATCTTAAGGGAGGTTTTGTTATTTTATTTCTCTTTCATCATTGTAAATGGTAGTGAAATCGCCTCGTGTTGGCGACTAGGTCTGGGGTAGACTTAGGGCTGAAATTCACCTCGTGTTGGTGACTAGATCTAGGCTAGTTCTAGGGGGTGCTCGAGGCCACATCCCGGGAAGGATTGGCTACAGCGGCTTGAGGCCAAATCCGGGGAGGATAAGGCTAGGGCCACCGGTTCTGGGGAAGCGATTCGGGATAGAAAACAAAAAGAGCTTTTTCATTATTCGCCTCCGATCTCTAGCGCATCGAGATCAAGTTTTGTAAAACTTATTTATCATTAATAAAGCTTGTCTCTCTTTTTGTTTTACTTAACTTATTTCATGTCTTTAATCTTGCAATAATTCAAAGTTTTTTTTAAATATAATCTAAAGTTTTTGAAAACCCTTATTCACCCCCGCCTCTAAGGGCGCCGACCGATCCAACAAGTGGTATCAGAGGGGTTTTATTCCAATCGGCTTAACAACCAGGAATAATGGCGTCTCATGATATCGCTTCAACTAGTGGGGCAAATTTCTGTGAAGATGAAATATCACATAAACCAACCTTGTTTGAAGGAACAAATTATAAAGGATGGAAGATCTTAATTGAAAAATTTATTAAAACTTTAGACATCAAAGTATGGAACTTAGCAATTATAAGACTTTTGGATGAATCAAATAAAACAGAACGTCAGCTAAATGCCAAAGCCAAACACTATCTATTTTGTGCACTCTCTAATGGAATTTTCAAATTCATATATTGCTTTTCTAGTGCATACAAAATATGGCACTTTCTTGAAGAAATGTATGATCTTCCTCTCGCAGGTGTGGAACAAACACAGGAGGAAAAGAACGTACAAGAATCCATTATCATCCTAAGAAGATCTCTCTCGGAGCAAAACCATGGAGAATATTGAAATAGAGAAAGAGAACAATACATCAAAAGAAGATGAAAACTCATCTGTGATCGAGGAAGGACTAAAAGATGACGAAGAAACTTCATGCTCATATTTTGCCTCCTCCAAAAGCGCTGTAAGAAAGACTAAATCTTCGTCTTGTGTAATATCCTCTATCTCTAGTTTCAACATATTAAAAATAGCTAAACGAAAGATCAAAAAATTGAAAATTGCTAATAAAAATTTACGTTTAGAAAATAAGAGGCTAAAGGCTAATGAATCAAATTGTGATGTGACTTCATCACCTTGTTTTTTACTTGAAAATACAAATTCTTGTTTTGATTGTAATAATGTTAAAGAAAGAGTCAAAGAACTTGAAAAAGAAATTATTTGTGTGAAAAAACATAATGAAAAATTATGTTTAGAAAATTCATCGTCGAAGAATGATTGTGCTAAATGTAAAGAGTACGAGATTGAAATTAAAGAAATGGACGAAAGATTTGATGAATATAGGGATGAATATGAAAAACATATTGAATCAATTTCTACCACTCTTAAAAATAGCACAATCGCTTACAATGAAGCCAGGCACAATTTACAAACTATGAATGATGAATTAAATGCTAAAATCAACTTGCTCAAGGAAATCATAAAGAAAAACACTCATTCACAATACCAAGATATATCTAAAAGCAAGTTAAATATAAATTCTCAAAATATTAATAAATCAAACAATGGAAATAAAAGACATCAACAAATTAAAAATGAAATTCCAAAGTATAATTATTATTATCATCAAACTTCTCCCAACATAAAACTTCACAAATTTCCTATGAAAAATGCTTTCTATAATCACTACAATAATAATCCTAAAGATAAAGATTATCACAATAAAAATTTGACTCATAATAATAATATTAAACCACAGTTTGAATGGAGGCCCAAAACCAATGATGAAACACAAACACCACAAAAAAGGGCCCATTCATTTCCATCTCCCCAAAAGCAAATACGTTGTATTTGGGTACCCAAAGAAACCATCACACCCGGTCCTCTTTGGATACCTAAATCTCTCTTTCATTAGGTACCACCAAATGCATGAAGTAGAATATTTTCAAAAGGGAAATATACAATTTTTCTACTTCATGATGTGCTTTAATGACTTTCAATTTTCTTTGTTTTCTTATTTCTTTGAAATTATCATGTTATGGTCATCTTGTATAGGAAACATGATCAAAAATTTTAATGAGCCTATAACATTAATCAAAACTCAAAATCTTATTAAGATGACCTACTTATTATTCATATATTCATTATACATATATTTATCAACAATTAAATTCAAAATCTTCTATGTGGTGGTAAAATATTTAGGATTTCAGAAAGGTATACCACATAAATTTTTTTCCTAAATATCACCACCTCATAACATCAAATTATAAATGAAACATTCTAGTCAAACATCCAAAAGATAACAAGATAAACATAATTCAAAGAACAACAACATCCAAGACATAGGTTCAAATTCCTGAATTATTTACATAAAAATTGTTCCTCTCACAACTACTCCTCCTCATCTATGTCCTCCACACTAGGACTCAGGGAGCGTCTCCTGCGAATCCTCCGGATCGAGTGGCGGGGCGGATCTGAAACTGGACTCTCCCACTCCCTCCGCTCTGGTGTAGATGGGTTTAACTTTAAAGCTTTCATCATAAACTTCATCATTTTTTTGATCCCTGAGACATCCTTCCTTATCACAGAAACATCCTCCTCCACCGGTGTCATCCGCTCACCCATCTCCTCTCGAAAGGACCCATATGGAGCATCTCGAGCCCCTCGAGAAGACGCTCCTCGCCGGAGTGGTGGTTGAGTTGATGATGATGGCTCATCCGAGATGAAGGATGTTCGCAAATGCGAGGTACTATAAATAGGAGGATAGCAATCTACTAAAAAGAAACCTAAGTCAATAGTAGGATACAAAACCTGAATAACTCGCTGAATGATGCCACCCAGAAGCAGGTTGTTGAATCTCTGACGGGTTGGTTGCCGCAACTTGTAGGAATAACGGATCAAGGAGAGTAACAAATCCGCCACATAAAACCTCTCCTTCTCTATAATAAAATAGGTAACATAACTCATTTGCGCTGTGACCTTGGCAGTATCACCCAACTTCAATAGGATTGTATGGCGCAACACATTTTGCACGACCAAGGCATCCACGGTGAGAGTCGAAATGGTAGAGATCAGACTCCTGCACTCCTTGTTATGCAGCGTCATGTTCACTTGAGTCCAATCTCTGTCTGCCCTGAACCTCTCAACAATTTCCAATCTATGTGGATGCTGAGTCAATCCGAACACGGTCCTCAACTGTTCATGGGTAATAGTAGCCATCTGCCCCTGCACTTGTGACTGGACTTCTCCATCCAGCTCTGTCGTTGATGGATCTTCCAAATGCATGTAAAAATCTCGCACCAACTCGGAAGAAAATCCGTCAGGAATGAACAAGCTCAATACCTCTGCGACAGCAAATAGCTCCATAATGTGGTGGTGTCGCGGTAAGTCGAACTCCACGACGTATGGCACTCCCAATACAGCTGCCTCTATGGCCAACTCAGTATTCTTCTTTCCCTTATAACCCGGTGCCATCTGCAACATTACAAAAAATTATTAAAACAAGAAAACAAAATCCTCATCTAAAAACAAAAAATTTTATATCTCCTTAAAATTAAAATACGTTCATATCCTAACTTAAAACTAAGAAATCCACATATTCAAAACCAAAAACCTCATCAAAACCACAAACCTTAGAGAAAACCTAATGGTGTAGATCTAGTTCCTAAATCTACCCAAAAACTTCAAATATCTTCATCTCTAACATCACAATCAAGCTTTAAAACAAAAATCGTAAGAAAGGATGAAGAATTACCTCAGATCTGCGCATAGAACGAGTCATCTTCTAGGGTTTTTTGGGAGGAAATGAAAGATAATGGCAGATCTGAAAGAATAACTCGGTTTTAACAAAAGCCTCGATAGCGCCAGCGCTAGCGCTAGCGCTAGCGCTAGCGCCGGCGGTATCGGACCATTTTGAGTTTTAAATAAAACAAAATTCCATTAAATACCTGAATTTATTCCCTACTATATGTACTAATTGGTGATGCAAGATTTAGTATATTTTGACTTGTATTAGGTGTCCTAGATCTTTCAAATTAACACAAATTCAAAAATGAAATTTTTGGTGTTTAACCATCAAAAACATCTCCTTAAATTCTGCAATTTCAGCATGAAACTACTATTGGGACACCTAATCAAAATCAAGAATCAACAATTTCAAAATCCTCGAAAATCACTTACTGTCTCCCGCGCTAGCGCTACCGCAGGCGCTAGCGTCCATGTTCATTTTTCTGTATTTTTTAAATTTCTAAAAATCCCTTAAAATATATAAATCTATATTTTCTACTTAGTTTTGCACTTCTGTGTTTATTTAAAAAATCAAATACAAAACTACAAAAACCAAATTACAAAAAAATATGCTTTTCTTTTTCGCTTGTGTTGTTTCCTTTGTTTAAAGTTCATCTTTATGCAAAAATCAAATATAAAAATTACAAAAGCAAAAATTACAAAAATATGCTTTTATTTGCTAAAATCAAATACAAAAATATAAAACTTTAAAACCATAAAAACCCTGTAAGAACTTTTTCTGGCAAAATCAAGCATGATTTACTCTATTACTTAGAAATCCTACAATGTTGCAATTTATCTTTTCAAACTACTTTGGACATTGTCTTTCTTCATGCTTTGATATATCTATTCAAATGTGCATCAATTATAGTTTAAAAGTTGTGTAGGATCAAGCTTAGCATGCCTCTAAGTATGAGAAATGTTTTATGTTTGATAATGATATTTATTCACTCACCTTTTTTTGGCATTGTCTACATATGTATTTAATTTAAGAATGCTTGTGTATGTTTTGTATTAGTACAATGGATTAAAATTGCACAAGTATCTTACCTACACTCCTTCTTTTTGCACTCTTAAAAATTAAGAAAAGTGGTTATGTTTTTCATAATTTCTATTGATTTGCAAAACAAGTGTTTTCGGAGACCTTAGTACAAAACAAAATTATAAAATAAATGACAAAGATATCTCCACCAAGCACTACTTGAACCTCCTGATAAGTCTTAATAAGCATTGTGAGGTTGAGCACCTTGGAAAGAATAAGTAAAGTGTCTCGTGCAAATCAAATCCTTCTTTCAAAAATAAGAAAAACCACTTATTCTTAAGTACACCGGATCACAATAAAAATCAATCTAGAAGAATAAAATTATGTGATCCCCCAAGCACTACTTTGCACCCTGATAAGTCTTGATGAGCATTGTGTGTGCAGAGAACCTTGGTAGTTGTACTTTTTATTGTGCATTAAAGTGTGTGGAAGTAATCTTATTTGTGTTTTATTGTGCTCATACTTTACCGATATCTTGTATTTTTGATTAAAACACTTGTTTACATTACTCAAAAATACACTTATGTGCACATCATTATCTTCCATAACACTTCTTCTCATGAGCATTGGATCCTAATGCTAATTCTATATTACTTTTTATTTATGAAATGCACTAGATAACCTAGCATGTGTTCTACAATGTTTTGTATGTTTTTGAAATTATGAATTAAAGTAACATTGTGGTAATCTCTTTTTGATAAACATTATTTCATGCTTGGTTATTATAAAATTTAAAGATCTAACTGCAAAATGATTTACAAAAACATCATCTTTTGTGAACTTTAACTCATATTTTTTTGGATTATCATTACTATTTGCTGTTTTTGTATTGTTATAAGTCTTCCACATCTTAACCATATAAGTGTTTTACCTTGCGCTTTCATGCTTACTTAATATCTTGTATTCTTTGCATCATCACTTATTCTTAAAAATTCCTATCTTTCTTTAAGTGATAGATTTCCTTGGTAACACTTTTTATTGGTTACTTCAAACATAAAGATCTTTTATGCTAAAAACTCTGAAATTTTGTAATGCTCATAACTCTGATCTAATTCAATGAAAAACAATTCTAAAACTCCTTATCATTTACTTAACAAGCTCGATCATGCCTTCTCTTTTATTTCCACATTTTTAGTGCTTTGTTTCCCTACTCACTTTTGCTAATAACAAAGGGGGAGAAGTAACATGATAAATATAACCCGCTATCAAAAACCCAACATGACAAATTAAGATGATAGCTTACATATTAGGGGAGCAATCACTTAGGGGGAGCATGTATTTAGGGGAGAGCAATTCTAAATGCTAAAATCAATAATTATCCTAAAGTCATCACTCTCACACACACACAAGTATAGTCTCATCATGCTTATCTATTAATGCTTTGATTTATCATTAATGGATTTGTTATTATCAAAAGGGGGAGTTTGTTGGAACATGGTCTTCCGCATCTCCTAGGTTTGAGAATAACAAATCCTATGTGTATTTGATCTTGTGTGTTTAAGTGTGCAGGAAATCAAAGTCCACATGACTCAAGGATGGTTGTCCCCAAAGTTGAGGCCAGAATTCAAACATGACCACTAGCGACGGCGGTAGCGATAGCGCCCGGCAGCTAGCGATGATTAGCGCGATTCCGACAGTGTTTTTAGAAAGAGCTAGCACCCGACGGTAGCTACTAGCACTGGCGGTAGCATGGCAGCACAAGAGGCATAGAGCAAAAAGTTGCGGCGGATTAGAAGATCCTGCCGCGCAAAATGTTACCTAATCCGGGCTAGCGCCGGCGGTAGCGCTAGCACCGGCGGTAGCGCTTTGGCTATAAAAGGACCCCCTCTCCTCTTATTTTCAGTACACATATTGCATACACCTCAGAGAGAGAGTGCTAGAATTCCAGAGGCTCTTCTTGGCCGAAATTTGACGACACGTAGAAGCTCTGCCAATTTCTGAAGGAGAATTCCATCACGCCAAATCCAAACGAAGTCCGCTTCGACAAACGCTGAGTCTACAACGGATCTTTGTCCCCGACTTCAGAAGTTCATATTAAGGGAGGTTTTGTTATTTTATTTCTCTTTCATCATTGTAAATGGTAGTGAAATCGCCTCGTGTTGGCGACTAGGTCTGGGGTAGACTTAGGGCTGAAATTCACCTCGTGTTGGCGACTAGATCTAGGCTAGTTCTAGGGGGTGCTCGAGGCCACATCCGGGGAAGGATTGGCTAGAGCGGCTTGAGGCCGAATCCTGAGAGGATAAGGCTAGGGCCACCGGTTCGTGGGGAAGTGAGTCGGGATAGAAAACAAAAAGAGCTTTTTTATTATTCGCCTCCGATCTCTAGCGTCATCGAGATCAAGTTTTGTAAAACTTATTTATCATTAAAAAGCTTGTCTCTCTTTTTGTTTTACTTAACTTATTTCATGTCTTTAATCCAACATGTTGTTGCTGTCTATCGTCTTTCTTTACCCACTGGGCTTGTAATCGAATTAGATAACTGTTATTTTGTTCAAGCCATAACTCGAAACATTATTTCTGTGTCTTGTTTAGACATGAAAGGTTTTACTTTCATTATTAAGAACAATAGTTGTTATATATTTCTGAATGATGTTTGTTATGGTGTAGCCCAACTATTTAATGGTTTATATGTTTTGAACTTAGGCCATCCAATCTATAATGTAGAAAATACTAAAAGACTAAAAATAAATGACTCGAACCCTACGTACCTTTGACATTGTCATTTAGGCCATATAAATGAGAAACGCATATCCAAGCTCCATAGAGATGGACTACTGGGCTCATTTGATTATGAATCATATTAGAGACGCGAGTCATGTTTATTAGGCAAGATGACGAAAGCTACTTTCATTAGTTGTAGTGAGAGGGCTGATGATCTCTTGGGTATAATACATAGTGATGTAAGTGGACCCATGAGTTCTATGGCTAGAGGTGGGTACTATTACTTCGTTACATTTATTGATGATTTCAGTAGATACAGATACGTGTTTCTTATGAAGAACAAATCCGAAACCTTTGAAAAGTTCAAAGAGTTTAAAAATTAAGTAGAGAACCAAATGGGAAAAAGGATAAAAGCACTCCGATCTGATCGATGTGGCGAATATCTGAGTCATGAGTTTCATGATCATCTGAGAGAGTGTGGTATTGTATCACAGCTCGCTACGCCCGGAACACCACAACATAACGGTGTGTCTGAGAGGAGGAATCATACTTTGTTAGACATGGTACGGTCGATGATGAGTCATGCAGATTTGCCCATTTCCTTTTGGGGATTTGCTTTAGAGACTGTTGCTTTCACATTAAATCGTGCTCCAGTGAAAATGGTTCTAAAGACACCATATGAGATATGGACTGGGAAGCGTCCTAGTATGTCTTTTATTAAGATTTGGGACTGTGAGGCATACTGTGCGACATCAAATTCCTGACAAGCTGGAACCCAAGTTGGATAAGTGTTATCATGTTGGATATCCTAGGGAAACCAAAGGGTATTACTTCTACCTGCCGTCTGAGGGCAAAGTGTTTGTCGCAAGGACTGGCGTCTTTTTGGAGAAAGAGTTCATATCCAGAAAGACTGCAAATGTGGAACTTGAGGAAGTTCAAGAACCACAAACAATAGTTGAACCGATTTTAGAACCTGAGCAAGGACTACACGTTGTTGTAGCTAGAGAGCCTGCTCAAGAAACACAAGTACTGCGTAGATCTGATAGACCAAGATTTGAGCCTGAGAGATATGGATTTCTCGTGTCTCAAATAGGTAATGTGTTGCTTATGGATCATGATGACGAGCCTGCAACCTATCAAGACGCTATGTGTGGACCTGACTCCGAGAAGTGGCTTGAGGCCATGAAATCTGAGATGGACTCCATGTATGCAAACCAAGTTTGGACCGTGGTGGAACCACCTGAAGGGGTACGACCCATAGGGTGCAAGTGGGTCTTCAAGAAGAAGATTGACATGGATGGGAATGTACAGACATTCAAAGGCCGTCTGGTGGCTAAAGTTTTCAGGCAAATTCATGGTGTTGACTATGATGAGACCTTTTCCCCTGTAGCCATGGTCAAGTCTATCAGAATTCTACTTGCTATTGCTGCGTATTATGACTACGAGATCTGGCAAATGGATGTTAAAATGGCTTTCCTTAATGGAAACCTCCTTGAGGAAGTGTATATGACACAACCCGAGGGTTTTGTATGTCCAAGTGAAGCCACTAAAATATGCAAGTTGAATTGATCCATTTATGGATTGAAACAAGATTCTCAAAGTTAGAATCTTCGTTTTGATGAGAAAATCAAAGAGTTTGGTTTCATCAAGAATGAGGATGAACCTTGTGTTTACAAGAGGATTAGTGGGAGCATTGTCGTTTTCCTGATATTGTATGTGGATGACATACTGTTGATTGGAAATGACATTCCGACCCTGCAAGCTGTTAAGAACAGGCTAGGGGACTGCTTTTCTATGAAGGACTTGGGTAAAGCGACTTATATACTTGGTATTAAGATCTATAGAGATAGATCAAAGAAGTTGTTGGGTTTGACCCAGAGTACATACATTGAGATGGTGTTGAAACGGTTCAACATGCTTGAGTACAAGAAAGGTTACTTACCCAAGTCACATGGTGTGAGTCTCTCTAAGGACCAGTGTCCAAAATCTTTGGAAGATAAGGACCGCATGAAGTTGATTACATATGCTACGGCAATTGGATCAATCATCGCAATGTTATCTACTCGACCCGATGTCTCATATACTTTGAGCATGATGAGCAGGTATCAGTCTGATCTTGGTGATGGTCACTGGATAGCCGTCAAGAATATCCTGAAGTACTTGAGAAGGACTAAGGATTTATTTTTGGTGTATGGTGGAGAGGAAGAGCTCAGTGTAAATGGTTACACGGATGCTAACTTCCAAACTGATAGGGATAATTCAAAGTGCCAATCAGGTTTTGTATTTTGCCTTAATGGAGGAGCTGTAAGCAAATGCCGATTCTAAGCAAGAGACAGTTGCCGATTCTACGATAGAAGCCGAGCATATCGCTGCAGCAAATGCGGCGAAGGAGGCTGTATGGATTAGGAAATTCATCGGCGAGCTAGATGTAGTTCCTAGTATTATTGATCCCGTAGTTCTCTACTGTGGCAACAATAATGCTATTGCCCAAGCTAAGGAACCTAGATCTAATCAGCGCTCCAAGCACATACTTCGGCGGTTCCATCTTATTCGAGAGATTGTCGATCAAGGAGATGTGAGCATATGCAGAGTACCGACTGAAGAAAATATTGTGGATCCACTGACGAAGCCTCTTGCACAGAGAAAGCATGATGGTCATACTAGATCAATGGGTATTAGATACCTGAATGATCGTCTCTAGTGGGAGTCTTGTGGATTGTATTTGTCGGTTGTTGATTATTCATTGTGATGAATAGAGTACTTTATATTTTATTTTACATTTATGGCTAGTTCTTTTATTATGTCAAATGTTTCTACTGATAGATTAATTAGCATAATAAATGCCCTTAGAATGTTTGCTTCCATGCGAATTCAAGTATGTGACATGAATGTGAGAGCCTATGTTTATAAGAAGCTTCATTATTAAATGGTCCCTGGTCGTAGTATCATCTTAGAAGTTCAGGGCGATGATGATACATAAAGACTAGCTTGTGCGTTGACTAATGATCAGTTCTCACAGGTCATGATATTGTGATATCAAGTCATCACATGGGTACTTGTTAGTGAACAAGTTGTACTGGACATACCCACCATGAGACTACTGTGTGGATTGTTATATGAATGTGTTTCAAGTAGGTCTCATATGATAATGGTGTTTGTGGTTCTTCGACCTGAAGCCACAGCTTTCATCAAGTGAGGAAGAGCGTACTTTGATGCCATCTAAAGTTTTCCTTGAGAAAGGTTAATGATAAGGGTGGTTATTGGGTATGTTAAGATTCATTTGGGTGTTTGTGTGTGGGCAGATATGGGATTTGTCCTCATATATGACAGGAGTTACATCCATGGGCCCCTTGATGGAATGAGACTGAGAAATGCATGGCCATGCTTGGTTGAGTCAATATGTGATATTGAGCTCACCTTTTTCAGACAGTCTATTCTAGATCAAGGAATTAGGATTGAACAATTACGAGGGTCACATGGTCCATGCCTCTAGTTCTATCCGGATGTAAGGGACAAAGGGATATGACAACACTAATACATTGGTCAAGACTGGCTTGTTGAGTTATGAACTCTTATTGCTTGGGTAGCAATGATGCATTGCTAGAAGCCGCTCATTGTCTGTAAGACTTTTATTTGATACATTCAAGATCAAGTGGGAGTCTGTTGGTGTTTCCATGGTGATCTGGAAGTGGTCAAGTATCTAGTCTCACTGCCAATGCGATATGAGCCTATGGGGTCACACATAAGAGTGTTTGGAGAAATTAGAGGAAGAATCGAGTTGACAAGTGTTTGGATCATAACGCGTTCATCGAATGGCTAGTGTAGCGCGTTCGTCGAATGGCTAGCGTAGTGCGTTCGTCGAATGGATAGCGTAGCGCGTTCGTCGAATGGCTAGCATAGCGCATTCGTCGAACGGCTAGCGTAGCGCGTTCGTCGAATGGCTAGCGTAGCGCGTTCGTCGAATGGCTAGCGTAGCGCGTTCGTCGAATGGCTAGCATAGCGTGTTCGTCGAATGGTTAGCGTAGCACGTTCGTCGAATGGCTAGCGTAGTGCGTTCGTCGAACGGCTAGCGTAGCGCGTTCGTCGAACGGCTAGCGCAGCACGTTCGTCGAACGACTAGCGTAGTGCGTTCGTCGAACGGTGAGCGCGTTCGATGAACGGCCAGCCCGTTTGACGAATGGACAGCGTGTTCGATGAATGGCCAGCGCGTTCGACGAATGCTAGCCAGTTCGTCGAACGCAGTATTCGATTAATGTCGTGGCTGTGCAGATAGCTTCTCTTTTTCACATGGGCATATAAAGAATGCAATTCTTTTGACCTAATAAGGCGATCTTTTATTTGCGAATATGTGAGAGAGACGGAAGGGTTCCGCTAGAAGCTCCGACGGAAGCATTCCAATCGGTCGATCCCACCGCCGCTGCCGCCTCTCCCTGTCAACGGACCTAGCAGTCCGTGGGAGATGTTGAAGGAAGTTCTTCTCCGACCTAGATCTTGTGCGACAATAGGCTAGGGTTCTTCAACACTCGTGTGGACTTCCGTAGAGGCGCAGATCTATTTCAACGCTTGGGACTCAACTCTTCTAGGAGCATCTCGATTGAGTACTGACTCAATTCCAGTCAGGTATATAGTGCAATGTGTTGCTATATTTATTTATTGATTCATGAAATCGTAAGATCCAAAACTCTTTTGGGTTATTCTAGTTTATTTATTCCGCTGCGCATATATGATATGCTCTATTATCATTTATGGAAATGGTATGTTGAAAACCCAACAGATAGTGCATCTCTTGTTGACCAATGACACAAGAGACTAGCACATATTATTTTCAAAACTATAAATAAATTATTTTCTCAAAACTTAGTGCGTGATGCGCCGAATGTTAAGTGCATTAAAGATAGACCTTGTCATGCATGTGTAAAAGGCAAGCAAACAAGAGCTAACTTTAAGAGCATTATTGGCAAAGACAATACCAGGTGTTTACACCTGCTTCATGTGGACTTGTTTGGTCCTTTGCAAATTAGAAGTTTAGGAGGTAAGTCTTACACATTGGTTATTGTAGATGATTACTCACGTTTTGCATGGGTATTCTTTCTAAAACACAAGTTAGATACCTTTGATATTTTCACCAAGTTTGTCAAGCAAATCCAGATTGAATTTGATTATTCGGTGGTCAAAATCAGAAGTGACCATGGAACAGAATTTGAATCTGGGGCCATGAAAGACTTCTGTGAAAGCCATGGTATCTTCCATGAGTTTTCCTCTCCCCGAACTCCACAACAAAATGGAGTAGCTGATAGAAGTAAGAGAACAGTCATTGAGGCTTGTAGAACAATGTTGAGCGACTCTTCACTACAGAATACTTCTGGGCTGAAGCAGTCAACACCCCTTTCCACGTGCAAAACAGAGCACTTATAAATAAAACCATGAAAAGACTCCCTATGAACTACTAAAAGGCAAGAGACCGACCATCTCTTATTTCAGAATCATTGGCAGTAAATGCTTTGTACTTAATAAAGGGAAGCATTACAAAACCAAGTTCAGTGAAAAGAGCTTTGAAGGTATTTTCGTAGGCTATAGTAGCCATAGTAAAGCTTATAGAGTTTTTAATAAGAAAACCCTGGTTATAGAAGAATCCATTAACATTGTATTTGATGAGACGAGCATGCTTCAAAGCAGCTCTTCTAGTGTTTCTGTAGAAGATGCGGGTTCAAGACTACAAGACTTAAGCTTGAATGAGTCAGTCAAAGTAAGTACTCCAAACTTCATCAAGATCTCTCCCCAACCTCAACAGAAGAGGAAGATCACCAAGATGGAGAGCCAATTCAAGTGGAGGAAGACAATCCAGTAGTAGAAGAAGTCCCTGGTGTCCCAATTGATGCAAGGAATCTAGAGTTCAGACATATGGGGGATTATCCAGTTGATCAGATCATAGGAGATCCTCAAGTCGGCATAAGAGCAAGAAGAGGTACTACTAACGAAAATATGCATTTAAGTTTCCTCTCGCAGGTTGAACCTAAGAAGTTCCAAGAAGCAAATGAAGACCCATATTGGATAATTGCAATGGAAGAAGAACTAAATCAATTCAAGCGGTACAAAGTGTGGACTCTTGTTCCAAAACTCAAAGATAAGAATATCATTGGTACAAAATGGGTCTACAGAAAAAAATTGGATGAAGATAGAACAATAATAAAGAACAAAGCCAGACTCATAGCAAAAGGATACATACAAGAAGAAGGGATCGACTTCGATCAGACTTATGCTCCTGTAGCAAGGCTCGAAGCAATCAGGCTATTCCTTGCTTATGCTTTATTCAAGGGATTCACCGTATACCAAATGGACATCAAGTCAGCATTTCGCAACGGTAATATAAAAGAAGAAGTATACGTGGAACAACCCCTAGGTTTTGTTGATCCTGAACACCCTAAATATGTTTATTTATTACAAAAAGCTTTATATGTTTTGAAACAAGCTCCTCGAGCTTGGTATGAGACGCTGTCTAACTTTCTTCTGGAGAATAAATTCACAATAGGAAAGATAGATAAGACATTATTTATTAGGGAAGTTAAAGGCAAGATTTTGCTAGTGCAAATCTATGTCGACGATGTTTATTTTGTCTTTAGGGATCACAACCTTTGCAAGAAGTTTTCCAAACTTATGCAAGGAAAGTTTGAAATGAGCATTATGGGTGAGCTGAAATATTTCTTAGGACTTCAGGTGAAGCAATCTGAAGATGGAATTTTCATCTCTCAGGCAAAGTTCACCAAAGAGTTGGTAAAGAAATTTGGAATGGAGAGTGCATCCTCTATGAGGACTCCAATGAGTTCAGCTAAGTCTCTGGACAAGGATGAGAAATGGAAACCTTTCGATGAAACTAAGTACAGAAGCATAATTGGCTATTTGCTCTACCTTACTGCTAGCAGGCCTGACATAATGTTTTTAACATATGTATGTGCTAGATATCAAGTGAATTCTAAGGAATCTCACTATACCGCTGCAAAGAGAATTTTGAGATACCTTAAAGGTACACCAAATCTTGGCTTGTGGTACCCAAGAAGTAATGATAGCGAGCTAATTGATTTTTCAGATGCTGACTTTGCAGGTAGTAAGGACAATAGGAAAAGCACTTCCGGGTCTTGCCAATTCCTTAGGAGGCTTATTTTATGGAGTAGCAAAAAGTAAAATTATGTTGCAATTTCAACCGCCGAGTCAGAATACATTTCTACAGGCAGTTGCTGCGCACAACTTCTCTGGATAAGGAATCAGCTTGAAGATTATAATATGAAGTTCAAGGACATCCCAATGTCTTGCGACTCCTCCAGCGTTATAGCAATTGCAAACAATCCAGTCTCTCACAGCCGGACAAAGCATTTTGAGTTAAGATACCATTTCATCCGGGAGCATGTGGAGAATGGGGACATCAATATATGTTACGTCCCAACGGACAAGCAAGTTGCGGATATTTTCATGAAGCCGCTGGATGAGACCAAGTTCTCTTTCTTTAAGACAAAACTTAGAATGCTCAACATGGAGCCCAAGTAAAGTCATATATGAATCTAGGAAGACCTTCAACTCTTCAACCCCTCAAGGAAGCAAAGATCATGATTTTCAAGAAAACGTTAAGTCATATATGAGTTTTCTCGAGAAACATCTTATACTTCTCGAGAAATGTTTATACATCTCGGGAAATGGACTTATCAAGGGATTTCTGACACTTTCGAAAAATGAACTATATTTCTCGAGAAGCAATACTGATCTCGAGAAATGACCATTTATATCTCGAGAAATGGGTCAATCCCTCGAGAAATTACCTTAAAGAAACTCATTAGCAAACTTCTCGAGAACTATTTCACCTCTCGAGAAATATCTTGATTTCTTGAGAAATTCTTATACCTCTCGAGAAATATTTTTATATTTTTCGACTTATCTACTATTCATTCTCTGGAAGACAAAGTGTCAGGTACGCTGTTCGACACTTAAATACTTATTTCTTTACCTTTAAATTGTCAAATAAAAAACATATATCTATATATAAGTTATCTCGAATGAACTTGAGCTCTCACACAACCCTTTTCTAAGAAACCATAGCGCTTCTCGCGACATTCCTGACCGCACAGTCCTCTCGCGATTTCTCTCTGCAGTTTAGACGACTCTTCTCCTCAACTCAATGGCTCCTATTCCAAGACCCAAGATAGGTATTGGCAGTGAGCTCGTGCGAACAGGGCTAAGCTCTCTCTCAGATGACTTCCTCAGCCTTTTCCATCTCCTAGATCTGTAGGACTATCATTTGTCATGGAACATCCTTGCCGAATCCTATTCAGGGAAGTGGAAGAATTTTTCATGAATGTCAAAGTTCTGAAGGATGGAAAGATGTTGAAATCCTCTGTGAATAATCTCAAGGTAAAGATTACCTCAATGTCAATCTCCAAGTTTATGAAACTACCCCTAGTTGAATCTGAAGATGATCTAGAAGATGAAGATTGGAAAAGAACATTATCTTTCTGTGGATTGGACAAAGCTACAAAATCAATTCATAGAATTTAGATGAATGATGTAGGAAAACTACTGGTGGACATCATTGCCAAGGTATTATTGCACAAGACTGGTAGTATGGGTTATGTTGCTGAAGATGTCTTCTGCCTCATGACATCTGTTGTCTGCAGGAAGAATTGTGATTGGGCTTCAATTCTCTTTGTGAAAATAAAAGAAAATCTCCTCGCTCCTAACTATGCAAGAGTTCTATCCCTATATTTGAACCAAGTAAATCCTGAAGCTTTTGATATGTCTAAGGGTGCAGTTATTCACCATCTAAAAAATATAGATGTCTCAACCATTCAAAGTTGGGACATCAGGATTCAGAAGCCTGTAGATGCTGGTTACATACCCTAGGGGGAGCCTGATCCTTCTGTAGCTGGTGGAAATCAACATGTTTCTCCAGCTCCCCTCCCTGCTTCTCAGCCTATAGTCTCTCCCTCGGTTCAACCCCATCATACAGCTCCAACCTCCATTGCTCCTGAAGTTCTAGAAGTTCCAAATTTTCTTGATATGGAAGCTATCCACTCCACCACAGTTGATGATACTATTCTTACTCCTCCTCCAGTTATTAATCCTGAAGTTGTGCAGGCAGATATGGTGGCAGATATAATTGCAAATACAGTTGCTGACATAGAAAGAGATTATCATGCAGAACTCAGTCCAAATGTCCATATGGCAGGGTCTGGGGCTGACCTTGAGTTTGCTGATGCAGATGATGTGGACTCAGTGCATGGGCACTCTCCTCCCCCAACTGATATTGAGGGGGAGAAGGAGTTTGGTAGTTTTGATCTCGAAAATGAACATCCAGTGTCCTCTGTTGAGAAAGGCAAGGCTGCTCAATCTGAGCATGATAGTGAAGGTGAGGATGTGGTTCCATCCTCTGTTCAAAATAAGGCCAGTTCTGTTGTTATTGAAGAAATTCCAGATTGGAGGATTGCTTTTGTACCTTCTCTACCACCTTCACCTCCAGTGCATGATGCAGACACTCTTCTAGGCAAGATAAAATTGATGTTGAACATGCAGAGAGAAATGTTTGAAAGCTCCATCAAAGAGGTTAATACAAGGATCTCTGTTGTTGAAATAGAAATGAGCAGAGGCCTTGCTGAAATACAAGCAAATACTGATACACTTAAAAAGATTGTAAATTAGGGACGCAAAGGAATAGATCACTCTATTCAGAGTATGGGAAAAGTTTTGGAGGAAACAATTAAGGTAAGGAAAGCTCAGGATTATATAGAAACAAAGGTAGATTATCATACTTTTCAGATCATAGATGAAGTTGGCAAATTTGAGGCATCAGTCATCCAAACCCTATCTGTAGAAGTCAGAAAGGCGGAGGATAAGATGGCAGAGAATTTGATTTTTCAGTTGTTTGAGCTTCAAAGAGTGTGGGCTACTTTGCTTGAACAGTTGAATGCTGGTGTTCAAAGATAGATTACAAATGTTAATGCTTACACTTCTAATACAGCAGTGTGGCTACATAATGAAATATTTCCTGACCCAGCTAGCAATTCATCCTCAACCTCCTCAGTTTTCTCCTAGACCTCAATTCTCTCCAAGACATGAAGTGCTGTCTGATCATGCTTATCATGCTCCTCAAGTACAGTTCTCTCATGTTTGGCCAGCAGATCAATCTGAAGCACAATTTAAAATGCCAGGATCAAGGAAAAGAAGGTATGGAGAAGGCCCATCTGCAAGCAAGTCAATTCCAGGGAAAGGCTCTGAAGGTACTAGTAAGGCAAGTGCTGGAGAAGTTGTTGAGACTTGGAGTCCTAATTCCAGGATTATCATATTAGATACTCTCAAGTTAGTGAATGAAGGTGGCATGAAAGTCCAAGATTATTACAGTCATGAAGAATGACAGAGAGCCTGACAAAAAGAAAAATCCATTTCAGAACCCATGGATGGGAAAATCCTGAAGATCCATCTCCACCTCCAAAGTATCATACCAAGCCTTATGCTTATTTCAAAAGACAAGAAAAGAAGAAGAAGAGCAGCTATTGAAGAAAGGGAGTCTGAGACCTCTCAAAATCTTTTGATTAGATAGATTGTGTGAACTCAACTTCATTTTAGACAATCTTAATTATGTATATAATTTTTGATTTTGATGGTCTCTGCTACTTATTATTTCTTCTATGTGATGTGCATTTTTATTCTTCTTATCTTGTTGTAATTCATCTTAGTGCATAGCGTTCTGACTTCTACAAATAGGGGAAGATTGTTGGGTATTGTATCCACAATAGCCTAGATTTGTGAGAAGTCACCCTTGAACCAAGATTGAATTGCTAGTGTATTTGATGTTATCTTTTAGCTATGATCTTGCAGGTTATAATTGCCAAGTTTAGACCAATGTCAGATCACTATGGGTCATTAAACATAGTCTCACGCAATATAATTCCTCATTGTGTGGAACATGGTGTTGACTCATGTGTGATCTCTCTATTGGGATACACTTCATTTTCAAGGCCCTTGAAGCTTATGAGTTGATAGAGTTGCTGGTGCACAAAAGAAGGAAGAAGGAAAAGGTTCAGAAAATTTCTCTAAGTGTATTTCTCGAGAAGTCTTCTTCATCTCTCGAGTAATCCAGTTCTTTTCTCGACAAGTATTCTTTGTTCTCGAGAAATCCTTTTCTGAGTTCAAGTTTAAGCTTTCTAATCTATTTCTCGAGAAGTCTCCTAGTCTCTCTAGAAATCAAGTCTATTTCTCGAGAAGTCGTCTTTGTTCTCGAAAAATCTTCTCATTTTGTCCAGTGAAGTGTTTTCTAAGCCGGTTCTCGAGAAGACAAGTGTTCTCTCACGAAATCAAAACAATTTCTCGAGAAGTTCACTTCAAATTTTCCTGAAAGCTTTTCCAAGCCATTTCTCGAATTGTTACAGCCATCTATCAAGAAATCAATTCATTTCTCGAGAAATCATTTTTATACTGAGAAAGATGTTCTCTTCATGTCCTGCTTTGAAATCCGTGTTCTGACTGTTCTATTATTTTTCTCTGACGGAGTCGTCGACACGTGTGTCTTGTTTTAAGGTTAATTTTACCTTAATTCAAGGACTCTTAGCTGTTATGATTGTCTGCTATATAAGGCTCCTATCGAATCTTATTCAATAATGATGATTTTGAAACCTAATTCTATTATTTAATCAAAAATCGAGAAAGAGCTGCCGCCTTCGCCATCGTTGAAGATCGTTCTCTCTCTCTCTCTCTCTCATTCAACCAATCTTTTTGGAAGAAAAGATTCGACAGACCAGCGCTCTTATCATCTACTGAAGTTTATTGGATCGTGTCGAATCCTAATAGTCAGATCAGAGATTTCAATCTTTCTTCCTCATCATCAAGACGAAGTTCTTCAAATCTCAAGAAGGAGGAAGATTATAGTATATCAGATCTGAACTCATTTTGTTGATTCATTTATTGTACAAAATCTATATTGTTTGTAGGAGATTTTGTCTCTGAGTTTGTAGGAGGGTTATCTCCGAGTTGTAGGATAGTTGTCTCTGAGTTTGTAGGAGATTTGTCTCCGAGTTGTAGGAGTGGTTACTCCGAGATTGTAGGGTCATTCTTGATTCGAGATTTAGTGAAGTAACCAAGGCTAGCCGTGGTGCTAGATTGGTGAGGTAGGAATGAGGAGTACCCAAGATCGGGGAACCACTATAAAATTCCTTGTGTCATCTGTGATTGTGATTTGCTTTCTATGCTGTCTATTTTTATCAAGTTTTTTTTCCGCAAAAGATGCAAATATCACCTATTCACCCCCCTCTAGGTGATTTAGGTAGGCATCTAGATACTTCAACATCCCATGGTATAACTAGCATATTCATTTATTTCTACTTATAGTAAGTGATGATGCTACATGAAAAGTTAAGATAACAAGATGCAATGTTATGTAAAGATTACAAGCATATGATAGATTTGCATATACTCAACATGGAGCTTCAACCTAACTGTTCATAGACCTAGAATGATGTGATTTAATCTTGTGGGTTATTTTCAATAAGTATAAGGTTGAAGTAAGATACATGCAAAAATCAGTGAACCACATTTCACAAAGACACCTACCATGGAATGAAGTTATGATACCATCATATAAATCATAATTCCTAAGTATGATAAAAGTAGTTGGTTTAAGATAATCCTTGATAAATAATGAATTATGATATATGATTTTTGTGAATTTTAGCATAAGATCATTATGGAGTGTGTGAATTCATATTCATCATTATTGTAGTTTTTCAATATCTATTTTTCTAGACTATGATTTTTCAATATAGGGGCTATCATATACTGCAAAGAAATTCGACAAATACTCAAAAAGTTGCGCATTTAATTTATTAGTGTAAGTCCCCTAATACTCCTTTTAAATCCATTTTGACAATTATTTCATTAGTCTTGATAACATCATGTACCACATTTAGAATTTAACTTATAATGATGATAAGAGACTCTTATAGGTAAGGGATTTAGAAGGATAAACGAAAAGAAATATATATATCACTTGAGAAATGGTATGACTTTTTGTTTTAATTTTTAAACATGAATATGTAAACTTCTTGAAAGGCAAGATAATGATAATTTCCCTTTTTCGGTATTTCAAGAACACGCTTGAGTCTATAATTAATTTGATCTTTGCTAGGCTTTAGTTGGACTTAGCAATTTAGAGTGGATCTTGGACTACGCAAGGACTACCCTATGAAGGGTTCGCACCGGTACTAGGAGATATGATGGGGTGACATCCCAAATCTCCCTTTCTCAAGATATTTAAGTGTTATTTGCTGCTATCCAAACTTAATATTTAAATATATAGACTCAAAAATTTTCAGAAAGAGAAAGATTGAAATTTATGAATTCATTAATCTAAATAAATATCTCATACTGATTTAGAATAGGTTTATATGGATAATATAAGATATTTGCAGGCAATGAATTTATGAATGATAGATAGGTCACCAAAATAAAATATGACTTTGAATTTTGATCAATTTGATTAACTTATTAATCTTTTAAGAGATAAAATCATATTTCCAATAATATATAAGGTGACCATGACATGATAGCTTAAAAAATAAGAAAACAGAAAAAGAAAGATATATCATGAAGTAGAAATTTGTGTATTTCATTTAAAAAGTTTCTACTTCATGCATATGATGATACCTAATGAATAAGAGATTTAGGTATTCAAAGGGAACCATGTGTAGCGGTTCCTTTAGGTACCCAAATATAGCGAGATGATTTTTGGGGAGATGAGAATGAATGAACCCTTTCAAGTGGAGTTAATGTTTCATCTTTAATTTTGGGTCTCCATTCATACTTTGGTTTCATATTCTTATATTTCAAATTTCCAAATTAATTTTCAAAAGTGTTACGTATAGGAAGTTTGTTAACGTTTAAATTTATGTTAGGAGAAAATGGATTTTGAAAATCATAGTGACTCAGATTTTGATTTACAAAGACTTTTTGTTCCTTACTCGCATTAATAGGGTTTATTCAAGATAGTTATATTCATATTCAACTTGCTTTTACATATTCCTTGAGATTGTGAATTTATGTGTTGTAAATTGTTATTCATAATTTTCATAAGCAAGTTGATTTTTGATTTTAATTCCTCATTTTTGATCTTAAGATTATGTCTAGCTTTATTATAAGCTATTGTGCTATTTTTAAGATTGGAGACAATTGAATCAATGTGAGTTTGATAGTCATTTCTTAATTCATCAATTGTTTCATCCATCTCTTTAATTTCAATTTTATAACTTTTACACAGCACAATCATTTGTAATAGATGACTTTTCTAAAGGTACTTTTTCATTGTGTTCTTTAAGATGCTCTTTTTCATATAGCTTGAGTATTTCTTTACCAATATTGCAATCAAAACAAGGTTGTATATTTTCAATTGAAGAGACATGGGTAGAACTAGATAAATCAGATTTTGATTCTACTTTAACTTTTGCTTTTCAACCTTTATTTTCGATGCACAATTTGCAATTCGCATTTTTGAATTTCTTAATTTTGTGCTTGGTACTTGGTAGTAATTGTAATGTAGAAATAGAATTGCAAACAATAAGGGAATTCGGTTTCCTTACATTGCTTTTGGATGTGGAAAGGTTTGAACATAAAGTTCCTTTGACATCTTCATGTTCCTCTTCCAAAAATGTGTTGTCATCATCCCTTCTGCTTGAGATGCATTCCATGGATTCATCATATGAGGAGATTTCTTGAAAACTTGTGCAGGCTTGCATATTCTCCAGTTCTTATGATTGTTCCATACCTACAGAAGGAGAATCATAAGTTCTTTCAAGAAAATTCCAAATCTCATATGCGGTAGGTAAAGTATAAATGAGTTTGAAAATATTTTGATTTAACACACAAAATAGACTATTTATAGATTTTGCATTTAAAACAATTTCATTTCTAGTTAATACGCTAGGTGATTTTTCAATAGTAATATTCCAAACCTTTTCATCTAAGGCTTTAAGAAAATTTTTCATTAATATTTTCCACATTTTATAATTTTTGCCCATAAATAAAGGCGGTGACAATAAATTTTCATTTATATTAAAATTTTCCCCACTAGTAGAAGCGAGATCATGATAAAGAGGCGCCATTATTCCCGGTGGTGAAACCATTTTGGAATAATCTAGATCTGATACCACTTGTTGGATCTTGAGGCGCCCTTAGAGGGGCGGGGGGGGGGGGGGTGATAAGGGTTTTAGAAAACTGTAATCTTTTATAGAAAACTTTAAATATTTTATTAGAAGTAAGTTAAATCAAAAAGTAAAGAGATAGAAATTAGAAATGAAATCAATTTTACTAAACAAGAAAAGACATGATTATCATTTATAAAATTGATTACAAAATCTGATTTCTATGACGCTAGAAATCGAAGGCAAAATATGAAATACTCTTTTCGTTTTATATACCGATTCTTCTCACTAAGAATCGGTTGGCTTTAGCCGATCTCTCCCCAGATACAGCCTCAAGCCGCTCTATCCCTTCTATCCCCAGAATTGCCCCTAGATCTACTCCCTAGTCCCAGTCGCCAACACGAGGCGAATTCCTCCCTAAGTCCTACCCAGACCTAGTCGCCAACATGAGGCGAATTCACGAACCGATTACAAAGATAAATATAAAAGACAAATATAAAAACTCTCTATGAGGTAATCTGAAGGAGACGACGAAGATTCGCTGAAGATCGTTGAAGTCCAAGCGTGCATTCTTTGCGTTGAGTTAGCACGTTGATCCAAGCCTCCTTTGATTCCTCCTTTTTAAATTGAGTGAGAGATCCTTTGTGGTCTGGAAATACGACCCTCACAAATAATTCAGAGTGCTGGAATAGGGATCCTTAGCATCCATAGTTGAAGAAGATGAAATCCACCTATTTATAGGACTGGACGCTAACGTCGGTGTTGAGGCTAACGCCTTGCGTTGACCCAGTATAGTATTGTTTTGATGGCTCGGATCTTCAAAATAGGAAGGAGATTCTGTACTTTAGGAAACATTCATTTTAGGCAACCCTAATGCTTACGTTGAGGCTAACGGTGGTGTTAAGTCAGATCATTCCTAAAGAGCTCCTGCAATCACAGGTGCATCCCTCCTTGCCATAATCATCATGATGGAATGAGAGTCAAGTCCCAGCGTTAAGACCTAACGCCTGGCGTTAGACCACTTTCATTATCTCAGCAGAAAGCCATATCGTCGATCATCTCAGCGACAAGCCATATCGTTGAGTGTCAACGCCGACGTTAAGTCCTAACGCCTGACATTAGATCACTTTCCTCATTTTAGCTTGTGGACAGGTCCATACCAATAATGAAGCATCCTAGTGTCATATCTATTCAACCCTCAATGCTAAAAACACAATGGCGACCACGATCAAATTCAAGCAGGATTTGTTATTCTCAAATCAAAGGGATGCGTAAAACCAAGTTCCAACAGAAAGATCACCAGACAATTGAGCAAGATAATCCTATAATTTTCTTGCTTTCCATATTTCATCTAACAACTTCCGAAGAGCTCGACAATATTCTGTATCATGACAATTGTCTAAATGATATCTGCAGAAGAGTTCACCATGATGACTCTTAGCTTTTGATCTCATAGGCGAGGAATTCCAAACTCTTACATATCTTGTATAATCAGAAAAACTTTTCCATGGGAACATTAAGCTGAGTATATTTTTCTTGATAATTTTTGAATTCAAGTGTTCTTGGATTATAAGACTGAATAGGACAAGCTTCCAAAAATTTAGGTCATGTATCTTGCTGCGGGAGCTGAGTAGATGTATTCTGAGGAAAGGAGTAAGATCTGAAGTCTTTATCTTGTGGAATATTTTATGATGAATACAGATGTTGGTAATAAGAGGTCCTTTGCCTTTGTTGGGTCATCTGATATAGAGAGGAAATGAAGTTAGGATTTACTGTTTCTGCTTCAATAAACTGATTTGCTATGTTGATAAGATGTCCATAAGACTTGGGTTCATTTTTTCTGACTTCAAATTTGAGAAGAACTTCCTGTAATCCGTGTAATAAGGCGATTCGATACAAGTCCTGATTTGTATCAACACTTTCAAGTATTTACTTTTGGAATTTGACAACAAAGTGAGCAAGAGTTTTATTATCCCCTTGCTTGATCTGAAATAGAGCTGCTGGACCTCTCTTCCGCTTCCTTGAGGTACTAAAACTGAAGAGAAGTTTTTTTCAAAGATCAGCGAAGCAAGTAACTGATTGAGGTGGCAGCTTGTGAAACCATTTTCTAGATTAACTGCTAAAGAATGTAGCCAATAATTTGCACTTGATCCCATCTGAGATAATTCTCAAGGAGATAGCAGATTTGAAAAATTGAAGATGGCTGAAGGGGTCTTCTCCTCTAGAGAAGACTGGCAAATGAGGCTCCCTAAAGTCATTGGGAATTGGCTCCTGATTAATTCTATTAGTGAAGGGAGATGACTCTTCCTCCTCAACTAGAACAGGAGGAGTTGAGAGATAAGTAGCAGGAAAAGGAGCTGTGGTTGCCGCGGCTTGAGGAGGTAGCTGCTGAGATATGGTGATTAGAGCTTGGTTAATCGTATCCAACTACTGGCGAGACTGCTCTAGCTGCTGAGCGGTTTCTCAGTAAAATTTCTCCAGACAAAGCCCTATGCGGAGAACAAGAGCTTCCAGAGTAAGTGCACCACTAGAATTATCTTGAGCCTCTAACATCTCCATTTTTGACTGCTTCTTCATCGATTATTCAAAATTTGAAGGTCACGTGTTATTCTGTTGGCACCAAAAATATACCAGGTCCAAACTTGCTCAAACTGAAGGATGATGGGGGTAACTGTTGAGTACCCGGTTACTTTGAGCCATGGGTGAGAGAGTGAGAGAGGGAGAAAATAGATGGCCATGAGCAAACGTTGAGACCAGATATACCCGCCATGATGAATGCCTCTTTTATGGTGGGCAATGCTATTGATATAAAACCCATATTATAGTTAAGATTACATTTAGATACATGGAAAATAATGTAGAACTTGAAGGAAAGAGCTGGCGATCAAGAAGGAGGTCACTGTGGTCGATGGGAGCTGGTGTAGACTGCCAGGAGTAGGCTGAGGTCTCCTGGAGATCGCCTGAGATCGCTAGGAGGAGTCTGAGGTCACCTGGAGATCGCCTGAGATCGCTAGAAGGAGTCTGAGGTCTCCGCGGTCTCAGAAATCGAGACTGCTCAGACCATAAGCTGTAGGCTGGAATCCCCCTGAAGAAGTCCCTTTCTAAGTACCCCATCCCCTCTATTTATAGACATGAGGGCCTGCCCAAATGGGCAGGTCTAAGAGTAATAGGCTGCCCAGAACATACTGAGATTGCACGGGACATGCTGATACCGCCCGGGACATGCTGAGACCACCCGAAACATGTTGAGACTTCCCGAGACATGCTGCGATTGGCCAAGACATGCTAAAACTGCTTGGGACATGCTTAGACCACCCAGGACATGCTAAGACCACCCGGGACATGCTGAGATCGCCCGGGACATGCTGAAACAGTCCGAGACATGCTAAGACCGCCCAGGATATGCTGAGACCACCCGGGACATGCTGAGACCATCCGAGACATGCTGAAATCATGCGGGACATGCTGAGACCTCTCGGGAAATTCTGAGATGGCCCGGGACATGCTGAGACTTGCCCGAGACATTTTGAGACTGCCCAGGACATGCTGAGACCACCCGGGACATGTTGAGACCGCTCGGGACATGCTGAGATCAGCCGTGACATGCTCAGACCGCTTGAGAGGGGGTTGAACACCTATTTTCAGGAGAAGGATCTGACCGCTGGGCACTTAGATCAGTCTCCTTGGAGGGATAGTCGATTTCTGTGTAAACAGTATTGTAGTTTATTTTTATTTCTTTCAATAATGTCTTCGACTACCTCTACTTGTATTCCCATCATCATGATGAGTAGCTAAACTTCATTTAGCACTTGGTCATAATGAACTTTGGAATGAAATAAAATAAAATTTGAATTTTTCTAAATTAGCAAGCTCTCTTTTTAATTATCTTTGATTTATATTTGATGTACTTTGCTTTGATTTCATATGATAGGAATATGACTTTCAATCTAAGATCTAAATTATATTTAATGAAGAGATCCGTGCATACGAGTAGATCACTCAAAGATAAAAGGAGTTGTATGCAATCCTCGAGAGAGGATGGCATAAATCTTTTGGATTGGAGTCAAATACAATAGTGAGGTTCAACACTTTAAGCAAGCTTAGGAGTTTCGACTGGCTGAGGTGTCTTAATCGATCAACCTAAGGTTAGTTAGTAGTATTCCTTGAGAGAGGTGCTATCATGTTTTGGGAACCTCACGGTCGAAGTTATTTTATTTAGAGCTTTGCGAATTTATCTTTTATAAATTTTATTTTATTCCAAAGGGATTCTAGATCAAGTGATAATCTTTTAATCATCAAATTTTTTCTTAGTTGAATCGCTTGCAATCAGTTTTTCGAAACAAACCCCACTTTTTGAATGATAAAATAATAGTTCTTCTTTATGAGTAGAAGTACTCAACAACCCAGAACGAATACAACACTTGATTTCTTAAATCCTATACTATAAAACAATAGGTACACTTGTCTTATCGGATTATATTCGGATCACATCTTAATTTTTATGCATCACAATTTTTAGCCATCAAGGTGCAATAAGAAAGGGGTGTAGGGACAAAATGGGTTGCATTGGTGAATATAGGATCAGATATGAAGGCTCAAGCTATCTAAGTGAAGTCCTAAATCCTATAGTAGAGTTAATTAAAATTAAGATCATATGCTTCGAAGATCATTAGGGGCAAGTTCTAGACACCGAGAAAGGATACCCCCTCGTCGTGAGCCTAATATATAGCACTAACAGAACTACACACCTCGACACTAGCATCAGACTCGATCATGTTCTAACGTAAAGTGGATATAAACCAATGATAGTTAAAGACAATACAATGTATTTAACATATGCAGAGAAATTAACTCTTAACTCTATTTCTATCCGAGAACATGAGCACTTGACTAGAAGCCCTCCATGAGTTTACGGTTCACTAACCAATTACAAATTTTTGATTATAAATTAACCTAACCTACACACCTAAAGATATTGGAAAACATGGGAATAACAATAATTAAAGTTATAGCATAATTGGTGCGAAAGTGAGATGCAAATGAGCGAAGAAAATTTAAATTTTAAGCAAAAGTTGGAGCTACTTTTAAATCAAAACAACGCTAATGGAATGCAATACGTACGTGTTATGTAGGCATGGATAACAGAGAACTACCCCCCCCCCCCCATAATTAAACTTAGCATTGTCCTCAATGCGAAATAGCATGCTAAAATACGAATGCAAGAAGATAAGATTGGGATATAGACTCGATACTCATGCTCGAGAATGGGGTATTCTAGAAGTGGCTATATTTGACCATTGAGTTTGAAAATCTGCTCCCAGTTCTGACTCAGTCAAACTAATGATTTATGGCGCCAGATTCCTGCTGGAGATAAACAAACATAATACAATATACTAATATATAGATATATAAAAGTTAGAAAATAAGCTACACAAAACATGGGGTGCCTCCCAAGAGTGCTTTGTTTTGCGTCCTTGAGCTGGACCAAATACCTATATTAGCAGTTGTATATATTGTTCGAGCATTAAAATACTACTTAAGTTTGACAGGAATACTACTCCTACTTAACTTAGGATGTTTAGGCTTGGAAGAAATCAGTTGAAGGCAGATTTGTGGTGTAACTCATCCTGGAGGGAAGGGGATGATGTAGTGCCGGGCGTCGATGCGGGTGAGAAAATTTCTCTCCCAGCCTTGCACCAGATGCAATCATCATTGTATCCTTGCAGGCTGCGTGCTCGTCACAAATTTTCTTCTTTAATTCCACCCGTGATGACCTCCACCCGGGAACATCCTCTCTACTAACTGAACTAATGTCAGCAATAAAGTGGGCATCATATTGCTCCACTGGAATAGTGGAGGCAAGGTCTGCCCACCACACTTTCTTCAATACTTTTGGTTCGGCAACACGACTCGCTCTGGCCGCCTCACCAACAAAAACAATTCTTTCTTCTCCTTCGTCATCAGCAATAATAGCTTTCTTCAAGATTTCTGCAACCAGCAAGTCTTCATCATCATTGTCCATCTCTTCTTCTTCAGCTTCACCCGCTTCACCTGCACAGGGACAAGCAATCTCATCAAAAATATAACTACACCGAGGTGTAGCATCTTCCATGGGAATAGAAATATGGTTGGGAGAGGTAACATTAGATGGTAAAGAAATGCGCACTTCTGCAGAATGCAGAGTCACACCTAGATTTGGAGGTACTGGGAGGACAAAAATGGGTGGTGACTCATTTTCGGGCGGCCCTATTTATTTAAACTCCGCAGTGATCGTATTATCATTTAATATTATCTTAGACCGTCATAACACTCTCACCAATAGCTAGCATGAGCGATACGACTTCTTCCTCATCAGTATGGTTGTTGAACTTGTTAACATCCCGTAATACAATTATGTTATAGGAGGAGCCTGTATCGACTAGGACTTGCATAGATACACTATTCAGCTTGTACTCAACTATGAAACCTCCACCAAAATTAGGAGCAGGGTCAGAGGAACCTAATCCTTGCTCGCGCTGATTATGTTCTGATTGACTGGGAAGAGTACCGGGAATTCTTTTTGTAATCAGCTTAGCAAGCTGAGAGAATTGAGTTTTGAGGCTTTTTACCGTGGCATTTTGATTAGCGATGAAGGACTTAATGAAACAATTTGCTGATCATGCCTGTCCTCTCATGGTGCCCTCTCTTCATTCTTTCAATGATGAAAAGGGAGAGGTGCATACCGATGTGGTGGTCGACTGCCATGAGCTTGCACACCTTGTGTTTTCTGCGGGCCGTCTCTCCAGCTAAATTTTGGGTGATTTCTCCACCCAGAATTGTACGTGTTGGGGGTAGGGGCTCTCTGCTGATTGCCTAGATAGCTTACCTCCTCAAAGGTGTTGGTAAAAAATGATTTAGCAGGGGAGCTCCCCGCTTGTCACTCGAATGAGTGATGCCCCTGGGCACCGCAGCTTTGGCAAGCGACCGCAAACACAGGGGTTGCATCATGTGTGCCTTTCCCCAACAGACTCAATTCCTTAATTTTCTTAGACATGTCCCCCACTTGGGCGGAAATAGTGGTGTAAGGATCCACTTGATGTAATCCTGCTACCACCTCCCCAGGGGTTCCTCTACCATCACCCCATTGGGCACTCTGCAGTGCAAGATTCTTCATAATTCTCAACATTTCATCGGGAGTTTTTCCCATCATTGATCCTCCAACAATAGAATCAACATTGGCATCAATGCTGAAATCAAGAGATCCATAAAAATGTTAATACGCGCCCGATAAAAAATGTTAACAAATGCTGAAATGCACCACTTCCTCCTCCACTTGAATGATTGGATCCGGGTTCACATCCCCCACGACTTCTCGGTTGGGATTGGGGTTGCGATAAGCTATGAACAAAGGCTTCCCTCATTTCCAAGTTCGTTGTGTGCACTCAATTTTAGGGTAAAGAGGGACTAACACACCATTCATCCTTTCCAGGACAACATACACAAATCAAACATGAAAACAAACAAGAAATCAAATAACCAAAAAAACAACGGAAAATGAAAGATACAATTCACAAAGGAGAGATTATCTTTCTCCACTCTCTTAGAAGAAGAATCACATGTGTCATGCTCCCCGACAATGATGCCAAAAACTTGACGTGCAATCCAAGTGGTAGGGCAAGTGCATCCATTGTCATTGTCATGTAATTAAAAAATGGGGAGTAACTCCCGAGTAACGAATCTCTCGCAGAGCATGGAAAGGTGGATTCAATGACTATGAGAGACTTGAAATCGAAGTCACTTAAGGTCAGATTTATAGGGGGTTGAGTTTCACTTAGTCTAATGCATAAAAATAAAATTAACACTAATATGGGTGGCAAACACCGCTTCGCACCTCCGCGGGTCGCCGACTGATAGGTTGTTTTTAAACCCATCTTTTAGTATAATTTTAATTTATTATTAATATGAATTTATAATATTTATATGTATTATCCTAAATAAATTGCTTATTTTTATATTTATGTACTAACTTAAGCTTAATTTCTGTTTTCAGGTTTTTTGGACATTTTGAGCAGAAATTGCAAGTACACGCCCTAGGTCACGGACGTGACCAAGAACGTGACAACCTAAGATACCATTCTAGACCTACTGCCGCCATCCTAGGATTAATTCGAGAAGATTCGCTAAGTACATGCCCTAGGTCACGGACGTGATCGAGGGCGTGTCAACTTAAACCACAGTTCCAGCTCAGCCGGGCATGACCCGAAGCCATGATGTGAATTTTGCCATGTACACGCCTGCGACTCACAAATCACTCCCGTGTTGGCTCATGCTACACACGCCCAGCCCAGATCACGCCTCCTATCGCGCCCGAGGATATTTTGCCAAGTACACACCCGTGTAATTCAAAGGTCACAGGCGTGTAATCTCTTTGCCTCCAGAATCACGCGCCATCCCGCCAATGGTCTCTCGCCAAACTATAGTTTAAAGATTACATGCCCTAAGTCACGGGTGTGACCAAGGCGTGACGTGCCTTGTAATGCCTGCAATTAATCTAGAAGGCCTATCTCTCTCAGCCGTTTCATACACGCCCCTTACACGCCCTTGGTCACTGCGTGACCGAGGGTGTGTAACCTTCAACTTTTGCCTATTTAAAGGCAGCTTCTCTAGAACTCAAAAAATGAATTTTGGGAGTTCTTTTCTGCATTTATTGTACAATTTTCCTGTTTCTAAGTTCTTTTACTTAGCTTTCTTTCATGCACTTGTAAGTTTCAATTCAACAGCTCATAATTTTATTTTGCTAAAGTAATAAAATTCGTTATTCTTCTCCTTACTCTATTCTTATTTTATCATGAATTCTTCTACTTTTGTTGATTCCTCCATCTCAATGAGTAGCTAAATTCTTATTAGTACTCGATCGAGATGATCCAAGGAGTGATATAAGTCATGAATTAATTTAGATTTTTTTATCTTCTTAGAATGCTTTGTCTCTAATGACTTGACTGCTTAGATGGTCTTTATGGTGTCTCCAAGTTGGTGGCAGTTCTCCTTGATTATCAGTAGTTTCTATACCAGCTGGATGTTGTCCATGCATTGTTTCTTGTGTTTCTCCTTGGATTTGTTTTGCATCTTTAATGATCAAGTCTGGAGGAGTAGACTCTTCTAGGCTTAGCTCTTATAGATTTAAACATATTCCTACAACTCTAGATGAACTAGACAAGCCTTGATGAATCATGCTTGTCTCATCAAATACAACATGAATTGATTCTTCCATCACACGAGTCTTTTTGTTGATTATTCTATAAGCCTTATTGTGGCTACTATATCCCATTCGAATCCCCTTAAAACATTTTTCAGCAAACTTGGTTAGATATGACTTACCAGTGTTTAGAACATAACAGTTACATCCAAAGATTCTAAAGTAGGCTAGATTTGGTTTTCTGCCCTATATTAGTTCATAAGGAGTTTTCTTGTGACATTTGATGATAAAAACTCTATTTTGCATATGGCATACAATGTTGATAGCTTCAACCCAGAAATATTCTAGTCATGAATAGTCACTTAGCATGGTTCTCCCAGCTTCTATGAGAGTTCTGTTTTTCCTCCCATCAACTCCATTTTGCTGTGGTGTTCTTAGAGAAGAAAATTCTTAAGGATGCCTTGTTCTTTGCAGAAATCTATCATGAGTTCAAGCTAAAATTCTGTGCATTGTCACTTCTGACTTTGACGACAGTACAGATCTTTTCATTCAGAGCTTGCTTGACAAATGATACAAAGATGTCCAAGTTTCAGACTATTTCTTAAGGAAGAACACCCAAGCATACACTGCTCTCGGGAGGTTCCTTATGTATGACATACTTGCGAGCTTGTACGTCGCCTCTTCAAAGCCCGACATCGGGTCCATGGACCTATTGCACTTTGGGTCGATGGGTGACTCATCCTCGCCCACCACAATAATATTGGTAGGAGTAGAGGTTGGAATGATAGTTCACCACTCAAGCGAGGTCTCAGCCTCTCTAATCGCCACCCGATAGGAAGGGGGCGAAGTCCTGCAAAGAATTTTGCAAAATCAAAAAGTTAGTCAGTTAGATCACTTGAAAATATGTGAGATGGAAAGGAGCTCAGTTATACCTTTTCCCAGTTTGACATAAGGAAACTCATCAACACGTCACTACAGTTGGATGCCGTCTAATTGCTTTCGGAAAAGTGAGGTGTATAGGGGAGGCGACTCCTTTGACAGGCAAGGTGCATTGTAGATCATCGACTTATGCTAAATAGGATGGTTTGAGAGAGAGCCAAAGGGACCTCGCATGATAATGAACTTTTTATTCCACCTACGAACCTTATTTTGTGTCTGCTTGACCTTTAGAGAGTCTCCACTAAAATTGGTGACCCCAATGAATGGTTGCCATAATAATTAATAGCTTTCGAAAAATGATGAAGTCAAAGACTGCTCCGGCCTCACGCAGGAATTAGACTATAGCCAAGATGGCCACGATTCCATTAGAAAGCGAGGTCAGTAGTGGTTTTTATGGACTCTAGAAAATTGTGAACACTAAACTTGTTCGCGCACTAAAGGAGGCCCGACTCCCCCTCGCCTCCAGGAGAGGTCATCTCAACAAGAAGTGAAAGAGAGAAAAGGCTGCATAATGGTCATGACCTTGCACACTCATGCCGCTAAGTAAAGCTCGACAAAGTAAAAGTGCATTAAATTTGGTAGGTGGGCCCTTTATTTATAGATGTGGGCCACCAATATAGCGCTGCCAGGCTGAAGACCTAGATGATGAGCCTAGACCATTGCACATGATCAAAGTGTCAAGAGCTCGCCCGCCATTGGGGTCACTTCAAAGTATGGTAAATACCTCGCCAAGTGGCAACGTTGTTAAGCGAGCTAAAATTTAAACGCCACATAAATAGTCCCTATGCAAACAAATAAACTTCATAAGGAAAACTAGGTTGCATCATTATTCAATAAATTACAATATATAAAAAATGTACAAATATAAGAGGAATGTGTGAGGACATTGCCGAGCAAATGTAGGACTATGATGATGAAAATTTTGTACGTGGCTAGATTCATAGCCAAGATCACGTGCGCCCCTCAGTTCACCCAAGATCTTATGTGAGCTCTCCGTATTTTGGCTCGCGATCTCCTCGCCATGCCGAATGTGCTTGGTCATCCTCACCATGTTGCCAAGAATGCCCACGCTTTGCGAAAGACCATGCATATCATCCTCTAATAGGTTTTTTCGGTGATCCACCTCATACACCATCCTCTCCAGGGATTGTATGATTAAGTACTTGCGCTTGGAACTCTCTAGCCAAGTCTCAAAATTCTCCACTAGGGCCAGCCGAGATTCGACCATGATTAGATGGTGATTTAGCTTGCATACGGCTAAATTCTTGAGCTGCATATTAATAGAATAAAATGAGGCGACCATGCAAGCCCAAACTCACTGAAAGAGGCTCCCAGTTCAGTAAGGAACTCACTAATAGGTGAGGTGGAACATTAGTGAAGCGGCTCTGCGGGAGGATTCATACCTGAAAAAGGCTAGAATAGTTATAACTGTTGAGTTTTATGGACATAAAATGCGGAGTGGAAATATAGGAAACCCTCGATAGGATCCCTACAAAACACACTAAATCAAGAAAGAAGTTTATAGTTGGATCAAAATCAGATTTCGAGAAGAATGACTAACATTTGAGTTCAAACGCATAATAGTATTTACGTATCTAGAGGTATCCACACGAATGACAAAAATACCACGCAGTCCAGCCAACAAACACGGGCTAAAAGATGATCACCTTTCTTTCCTTCGATATGCTAGTTCCAATTTGGTAGAGATGAGTTCTTTGTGTTTTTACGGTATGATGTACTCCAAATTAAGTCATGGTTCTTTTGGATAAGTTGTCCTATTTATAGACACAAACTCGTACCAATGTTTGGGGTGCACATGCCCTTGGTACATGGGTATGTGCCCCAAAAGTTGTGTTGGTTCATGCATACATGACTCCTCTTGATCCTGGAATGAAATATCGCACACATGCCCTTAGCACACAGGCGTGTGCCTTCAAAAGTCACGCATTTTGGTCCAGAACTGATGCCAACGATTATCCTAATATTTTGAGCACACATGCCCTTGGCACAAGGGCGTGTGTCTCAGGTTGTGTGCCTCAAATACTGTGTATCATATTATATTTGCCCATTCAGAACTTCGTTTCATAAACCAATGCGATCAAAGACTCCAATTTCTGCACATTCTTATGTGTGACCCCTTTAGGCTCGTATTACATTGGCAGTAAGACTAAATCCTTGACTACTTCTAGATCACAAGATTCCAACAATATCCCACTTGATCTAGAACATATCAACTATAGTCTTACAAACAATGAGCGGCATTTAGCAATAAATTATTGCTACCCAAGTAATACAAGAGTTGGTAACTCAATGAAGAACCTTTTGTACCCAATGTGTAGTTTAGTCCCTTTGTCCCTAACATCCAGACTGAACTTGAGGCATGAACTGTGTCGCCCTCTTAATCATTCAATCAATCTTTCCTAATCTTCGAGTAGACTATATGAAATTTGTGAGCTCAACAAATTGACTCAACTTAGCATGGCCATGCATTTCATAGTCCTGCTCTATCAAGGGGACCATGGATGTTACTCCTATCATATAGGAGGAAGAATCCGATCTACATCACTCATAACCATCCACATATCTTGAAACACACCCAATAACCACCTTTATGACCAACCTTTCTCAAGAGAAGATGTTTGATGGCATCTAAGTTTGCTCATTCTCATGCAATGAATGTAATGACATTAAGTCAATCGAGAACATGCACCATTATCACTATGAGAATTACTTGTGACACATGTATAGTAATCCACAAAGTAAACTCAAAAGTGGGAATGTTCAGTACAACTTGTTTTCTAACAAGTACCCAAGCAAGGACTAAATATCTAATATCATGACCTATGAGACTCGGTCATCAGTCCATCCCACACACTAGTCTCAAATGTATCATTATTGCCCAATTTCTATAATGATACCTTAACCATGAACCATTTAAGAATGATGTTTCATTAATATGTAGGATCTCTCATTCAAGTCATGCACTTGAATTCCAACAAAGAAACCATTCTAAGGACATTTATTATGTTCAATTTTTCTATCTCTATAGAAATGAATAAACACAACAAAAGATATGCCTTGATATATATAAATGAAATCATAGTACAAGTCATAACATGAACCCAAACTTAAAAAAGACAAAGCCAGACTGTCTCCCACTTGAATGATCATTTTGGTGTCTAATACCAAGTGATCTTATACGACCATCATGCTTTCTTTGAGGAAGTCCCTATGTCAGTGGATCTGCTATATTGTCATCAGTCGGTACTTTGAAATGTTCACATCACCTCGACCAACTATCTCTCGAATAAGATGGAACCACCGTAGTATGTGCTTGGAGCATTGATGAGATATAGGTTCCTTAGCTTGGGTAATTTGACCACTGTTGTCTTAGTAGAGATCTACATGATCAACAATGCTAGGAATTACATCTAACTCGCTGATGAATTTCCTAATTCATATAGTCTCCTTCATCACTTCAGAAGAAGCAATATACTCAGCCTCTGTTGTAGAATCGACAACTGTCTCTTGCTTCTAACTCTTCCTGCACACAACACCTCCATTAAGCCAAAAACACAAAACCTGATTGGGACTTAGAGTCATCTATATTAGTTTAGAAGCTAGCATCTGATAGTATAATATATATTATAATATTTATTTATTAAATAATTGTTATTGATATTATTTTGTTTTAATATTAGGCTGATATGACTCTTTTTTTATTTTCAGGAATAACTGGGCTGCAACTAGCAATTTGGAGCTCATGGCTATGATTAGGAGAATTTTTGAAGCATTTTGGAAAAAAGCCGAAGTTATGCCCTGGGGTTATGGCGTGGCCTCAGTTCGTGTACCTCTTCATGTCCCGGGATGATCCCTACATGTCGTAAGCTCTCTGGCGCTGTTTTAAAATTACACGCTCTAGGGTCACAATGTGACCGTAGGTCATGAACTTCTATCATGCCTCTTCCTCACCTCTGTCAGCTCGTGAATGCTCCAGCTCAGTTAAATTTACACGCCCCAGGTCACTGTGTGACCTGAGTGCATGTTTGACCCAGAAACTGCAGAAGACAGCTCAGTCACGCTCGTTTCCTATAATTTCTTCTCGCACTGGTCATGCCCTAGGGTCAGTTCATAGACCTAGGGTGTGACTCATAAATTTATGAAGAAAATTGGTATTTTTTACAGAATGTTCTCGGGGGTTTTATTTGGCAGTTTTTCACCAAGTCACACCCCCATATCAGGCATGGACCTGTGGCGTGTACTTGGAAATTTTCACCAATAAAAATCTAGCTGCTGCCAAGAGTCCACCATCTAGTCCTTATTTAGATTGGCTCATTTTTATTTCTTTTTCTGTACTTCTTGTACTTCTAATTACAAAACTTGTCTTTCACTTGGCAAGAGTCCACCATCTTTCTGTACTTCTTGTACTTATAATTACAAAACTTGTCTTTCACTTGGCAAGAGTCCACCATCTAGTACTTCGTGAATGCTCCATTTATAGTGTAACTTTACTTTTTTGCCTTGCACTTCTAATTTCTAGTATAATCCTTGCTCTTACCTTCATGTATCTCTTAGTTATAAAATTGTCTTTCATTTTAATTATGTCTGGCTAATTTCTTTGGCATTTTATCGGATGATCTCTTTAGTGAATTAATTATGTAATTTCATTTCCATAACCTTTGATTGAAAATCTTGATTTATCTTTGATTTATAAATTATTGATTTCATATTTATATTATATAATAATCAATTTTGATCCGTATTCTAGTTGGCAGAGAGGTCCATTCATACGAGTAGATCACTCATTGGTAAAATGAGTTGCATGTACCCCTCAAGAGAGGAACACATAAATCTTTCGGATTAGAGTCAAATCCAATAGTGGGGTTTACCTCATAAAGCAAGCTTAGGGGTTTCGACTGGTCGAGAGATCTCAATCGATCTGTAACATCCTAGTTCGTGCTAGGCCCCTCATGAGTGTGTTGTGTCACCGAGAGTTGACTCGGGCTTGGTAGAAGCCCTAGGACCCTATTGTGGTCAGGTTTGAGTCACGGTCAACAAGGGTGGGCGTAGCGCTCTCACTACCTAAAAATGAGCTAGCGCCGACGGTAGTGATACTGCCGGTGGTAGTCTTCAAAGTACTAGGGGTACTTGGCATCGAAAAAGGGTTAGTTCTCGCTTATATCGTCGATAGAGCTAGCGCGAGCATTTGTGATATCGCCGGCGGTAGCCTTCAAAACGACGTGTGGCCTCACAAAATGATATGGGTACCTTGTCGTCGAGAAGAGGTACCTGGTCATCGAAAAAGGGTGTCTTGTCGTTGAGAAGAGGAACCTTGTCGTCGAAAACATGTTGGTTTCTCGAAGATATCATCGATACGTTAGCGCCGGCGGTAGTGATACCGCCGACGGTAGCCTTCAAAACAATAAGGATACTTGGCATCGAAAAAGGGTAGGTTCTCGCTTATATCATCGAAAGAGCTAGCGCAGACGGTTTTGATACTGCTGGAGGTAGCCTGCAAAATGATGCGTGGCCTCACAAAATGATATGGGTACCTTATTGTCGAGTAGGGATACCTTGTCATTAAAAAAGGGCGTCTTGTCGTCGAGAAGAGGTACCTTGTCGTCTAAAATGTGTTAGTTTCTCGAAGATATCATCGATTCGCTAGCGTCGGCGGTAGTATTACCGCTGGCGGTAGCCTTCAAAATGGTAAGTGCACTTGTCGTTGAAAAGGAGTTGGGTTCTTGAAGATATCGTCGATACGCTAGTGCCGACGGTAGTGCTACCTCCGACGGTAGCCTTCGGAAAGGTGTTGACGGCGGTGATACCTTATCCTTGCTTATTTCAAGGCTGGGAGGTGGCTTAAGCCAATTAGACAGTGACACATGGATGTATTGTCCAATCCAATGCATGGGAAATGTTTTTCCCATTAATTCTAGTCAAATCAGCCTCCATTTTCTCTCTCCTCCCTTAACCTTGAACTTCATCCCCTCATCCAAGGGCTGATCAATTTTCTTCCACTTCCCCATGTTTGAGCCTATGTTCCGCATCTCTTGGTTTGAAAATAACAAATACCGTGTTGTATTTTATCTTGTATTTTGTGTGTTTATAGTGTGCAGGTTGTAAAGGAACTATAGCTACACATACCTATGAGTTGTATACTGAATGGAGATGACTCTCTGGAAAGAGAGATAACTCCCTGCGTTGGTTGTTAATGTGCTGCGTTAACTTCTGTCGAGAAGGAATCTGTTGAGAAGAAATGCCGTCGAGAACAAATCCTTCGAGAAGCCAGAGACAACGCCAGACGTTAGGTCTTAACGCTGGGCGCTAGCCATTCGACGAAATGAGATGCCGCTCGATGAAATGGCGTTCGACGAAATGAGATGCCGGTCGATGGAATTGCGTTCAACGAAATGAGATTCCATTTGATGAAATAGCGTTCGACGAAATTTGATGACGTTCGATGAAATGGGATTCCATTCGATGAAATGGCATTCGACAAAATGAAATGTCGTTCGACAAAATGGCGATTGGAAGGATGAGATGCAGTTCGACAAAATGGCATACTCAACACCAACGTTGACTCTTAACGCCCGCATTGAGTCCACAAACTGCCACGATCTTGACAGTTGTGCGATTTCAGCCACGACAGTGCACATTCACTAACGCCGGCATTAACTCTTAACTCCACGCGTTAGCTCCCGAGGCTATTTAAAGTATAGCTGTTGAAACCGATTTCTCGGCCTCTTGTGGAGCTCGTGGCCCTCACCGAGATGAGGGGAAGCTAGCCCTTACTGATCCCTCAGAGAAGGTAGACCGAAGACTAGAAAAAATGACTAAGACCTTAGTCACAGCGAGGAGGTCCCACCACAAACCCGGAAGATCGTTGAGCGCTTCCCCTCCCAAGCCAAAGCTGAGACTTGGGCACCTTGGGGAGATGAACCCAAGTAACCAAGGAAGAAGAATGAACTCAGAGATCTGAGATTGGAATCTTTTCCCAAGGTGCCCTTTAAGGTCTATTTATAGTTTTTTGTTCATGGTCTGTCAATAGCGGAATTCCGCCTTTCGGTTTTACTAAACGCACCTCAGTTTGGCCTGCTAACAACTGAACTCTGCTGTTTGGATAGGCTAATGGCAGGCCAACGGGGATAGAGAGATAATTTCGTCGAACATAGAAGATCAGCGGATTCGTCGAACGCAGCCCGCACTTCGTCGGGCGCCGGGCTTAGTTCGGTGACCTCGACTGAGATTTGTCGATCACGGAGACTTTGGAAGAAATCCGGCTCGCCTGTCTTCTCGCGAGCATTCGGCGAGCACCTGGCTCACTCGCCTTCTTGCCGGTCGACCTTGAGGCTCTGGCTCGTGGGAACTTGACTCGCGCCTCTTCCCGCGGGTGACTTTTGATAGATCTGGTTCGCCTCCTTTGGGCGAATGGCCTGTGAAGACCTCGTTCGCACTCCTGCCCCGCTCACATTCTTGACTTGCTTGCCTTCATGCGAGCAGCCGGCTAAGTGTTCGTCCCAGCGGATCCGCTGAGGCGGGATAGGGGTAGCCGCTGAGATGTCAATTTTGCTCTCTCTTATTTTCTTCCTATTAACATATATCCCTCCCAGAAACCCGGCTCGCATTACTTTTATTTGATCATCCACTAGGCGAATATCGGGGTTGTACACAATCCCCGCTCTTCGCGAGGCTATTTAGGCTCGCGAAGAATCATCCAACCCTTGATATTCGTCGGCCCCTTGGTGACGTGGCGAGAATCTTTCGGGGGGCCCCATGCCCACTACTATAAATATCACTCTCCCTGGCCGTCATTCAAACTTTTTATTCTTCTCTATCTTTTCTTACTCTCCGCTGGCCCCAACGCGATGTCGAAAAATGATGAGGTGTTGGCTCGCCTAAAGGCCTCGCAAGCGGCCCAGAAGGGGAAAGCCGCTGCCATCGCCTCCTGGAATTCTTCGCGGCGCTCTCCGCCTCCGCCCTCCCTAAGAACGGCAAAGGCCGTTCGACGCGCGGCTGGCGGGGGAGGGTCTACTTCTTCGCCGCACTCTCCTGATGACGGGCTCGCCTCGTAGGTATTATCGCCAAGCTCTCCCGTTTGATGTTCTTCCCTTTCGACCTTATTTATCCTATTCACAGAATGATCCCCCGGATGAGAGCGCCTCGGGAAGGCCAATCACAGAGACCCACCTCCCTTCTATGGGTGGAGCTGACGCTCTTCTTGTGGACGCGAGGGCCGTCGGTCGACGGGACTTGCCTTCGCAATGAGGTGAGCGGCTTACCTCGTCTTCCTTCACGTCTCTTGACTCGTTAAATCACACCTACTTTTTGTGCAGTGACCCCTCTCGCGGCCCCAGAGGAACAAGTTCCTCCTCCGACGGACTCGCCCACCAGGCTGAACCACACTATCCTTACTCCTGGATTCGGCTTCCTGGGTCAGAGGAGCCCGGGAGGGATGTTGATTGCCGAGCCTGGGCTTGGCTCTAGACGCGCGCTCGCCCCCGGTCTGGGTAAGGCCCTCACCCCTGCCTTTATTGAAGCATTCCGAGGCCAGCCGGGCACCTCCCGCCAGCGGCCCAATACTCAAATTCCTCCACTAGGTTAGACTGTCGCCATTGAGTGTTATTTTTCACTTTGTCGCTGATTCCTACTTCACAGGTAATCCCATGACCCCTCTCTCAGAGTCAGAGTCTGGAGCATTGGAGATATCTCCACCCCCCTCGCTGAGTCAGGTCGCCGACTTTCTGGGGGATCCCAGCGATCCAGAGCAAATGAAGAGGCGGGTAACTGAGATATTCCAGAAGCATACCACCCTGCTGAGGGATCTACATGAGCAGAATTGGTTGGATCGACTCGTTAATGCGGAAAGGTTCACCGCGATGGAGGACGCGAATGCGCGCGTTCTCGCCGAGATACGGCCAACCGATCACGGTGACGCGACCTCCCCCGGGGTGTACATTGCTCGTATCGATGATTACATGCGGCTGACGAGCTAGGCGAACCGGTCACTTCGCGAGTATCACTACCCGCGAGTCCCCCCTTGCTCTGGTGTCCGGGGTCGCGGTTGCTGGAAGTGGCTGCGATATTGAGGATTCTTGTATTGCTTTTTATTGTTTTTCTTCCCCCTCCTCTTCGATAGGTGGGGTCGCGAACAATTTTTATAAGTTTGTAATAATGATACCTTGACTCGCTTGCGAGCCCTTTATTTTCCCTGTTCATCATCTCTTCTTTCACCGTACCTGGCTCGCTCTTGCGCGGATTATATTTGTGTTTCTATTACTCGCACTCGCGTATTGCCCTTGCTTTTTAATGTTTTATTATTTAGCGCCAGCTCGCCAATGATTAATGGGAGAAAGCTTTGACAGGGTGCTGATTCGCTGGGAGCGAATAGATCCCATAGAGGCGGAAGAGTACCTCGCGAATCCGTTATCCGCAGATTCCGAAGCTTCGACTTCTTCCCGCCTTTTTCCTTTCCAACCACCGCATTTACTGTTCCTTCTTCGCGCTCCCTCTCTTTCTGACTCTCTCGCAGACCTAGCTCGCTCTCGCGGTCTCTGCGACTTCACAGATCCCAGACATCATGGTTGGCAAGACAGAAGCTGAGGGGCGGTCCAAATGTGTCGGGGCCTTCCTCGATGGTCTTTTTTTCGGCGCTAACCTCACGAAGGAGGAATAACAGGCCACCGCCGACCAATACATTCATTCGGTTTTATGGCTCGCTGCCCTGCCGAACGGGACACCATCAGCGACCCGCATCCTGACGAGCTCGCTATCCCCATCGCCCATTTCGAGAATGGGTTGCGACTCCCACTTTGGCCGGAAGTGCGCCAAGTATGTTTATTTCTCGACCCTTACATTCCTGACTCGCCTCGCATATGGCGCTCTAACTCTTGTTGACTTTTCTAGGTGCTCAAGTACTTCGGCGTTCTGCCGAGTCAGCTAACGCCAAACTCGATCGCCGTGGTGGTCGCGTTCGCCAGTTACCTCAGGGCGGAGAAGATAGAGTTCAGCCTGCTCGTCTTCCGCAAGGTCTTCTCGTTCCATGCGTACAAGGACGGGACGACTCACTTTGCGAGCCAGCACTTCATCGTCTGAGAGAGTGTAAATAAGTCCCATTATTGGATGCAGAAGTTCATCCTGGTGAAGGGTCCTTTCGACAACGTCTCCTATACTCCCACCCAGCGAGACGAGGCTGGCTACCGCCCTCCGACCTCGCTAGGGGGTTGTGATGCGGCCCTGTACCAATACCTCAAGGGAAAAAACTTCGAGGTCGCCTTCCTACGAGAGCGAGTGGACCTCCTGCCACCCATCCCCCCAGGATAAGGTTTGACTCGCACTCGCCAACTTACTTACTCCCTCCTCCTTCGATTATCTAACGTTCCCCGTTATCTTCACAGGAGAGCGTGAACTCCCCCTCAACCCTCCTCATGCGCCTCCTTCTTCCCTCACCTCCAGTACGCTCGCGCGCGCAGCTGCCGAGGCCTGCCGCGACGTCCCGAGTTCATCGTCGGGAAAGAAGCGCCCTCCTCCCCTACGCCGGCCAGCCTCGCAGGGGGCGGCGAAGAAGACCAAGAAGGGTCCCTTTGCTGCCAAGGAGAAGGAGGTCGTGGACCTATCCGAATCCGATCTACCCTCTCCTTCCGCAGCGGGTCAAAAGCTCGCCAAAGTGGGGGGCGAGCCAGGGGAGACGGCCGCCAAGCCCAAGCCGACGAGCCATACTAACTTCGGGCTTGGTATGAAGCTGGCGGACGCGGTTGGCGAACCGGTGCTCGCGTGGGACCCCGACCAGGACAAGGTCGTCTGCTCCTCTCTACTCCCTTCCTGGGTATAGGACGACAAGGCCGGGGGTGAGGCGTTCTCCCTCGCCTTCGGCCTCTACGGTCGCGAGGACGCCTCCCTCTTTTGGTCCTTCACGCCGAGGGGGTCGTATATGAGGCAATGCGAGCCCAATTCCGGGCGATGGAGCTAACCCACATGGTGGGTCGCCGGTACTTTATGGCAGATAGGGAGATCAAGGAGCTGAATGTTGAGCTCCAGAGGTCTGCGGACGAAGTCGCGGGGCTCAAGGGGAAGGAGGCCTTATCGGAGGGCCTCCACGTCAGTCTTCAAGGCGGACTGGTATGTTGTGCTTTGCGAAAATCCTTTCCAGTTCGGCTTCGCTTTTCTCTCGCTGACCCGCTTTTTGCAGGACGCCGAGTCCGTCAGCCATCTTCATGCGCGGATCACTGACTTGGAGCTGGAGAACACCTGCCTCAAGGCCCAGGTCCACGACCTTACCTCGGCGGTTCTTCCTCCCCCTCCTCCGCGAGCTGGGACTCGCGATCAGTCGCGGGAAGAGAAAGAAGCCGACCGCAAGAGGTCGATGGAGATCGCGGAGCTCGTCCTCGACACTCTCAAAGGAGCGGACATGATCGTTCCCGACACTACGGAGTTCACTGCGGAGAAAGTCATCCTAGACTTGTTCGCACCCATCTCCGAGGCGGAGGGACGAGAGAGCGACTGAAACGCTATCTGGCGAATCGCCTTAAATTTTTTTTATTGTTTATAATGTAAAAGGTTTTTCCTTTTTGCCGGCAATCCCGCCGTTGGACTATAATCTTTTGTGGGAAATGAAAAAGAAATATTGTGTCCATCTTTTAAGTGTGATTTCCTTACTTTTCGTTCGCATGCACTCTTTCATTCGCGCTTGCGCAATCTCGATTTTCCTGTGCTAGCGCTTTTAAGACTTTCGTTCTGATGCTCGCATCTGCGTATCTTTAATTGACGATTCTCCTTTCGCCGTATTATACCTAAACCGCTCTCGCCCCTATTCCCTTCTGAGGCAATGGTAAGACTTAGGTCGCCGAGCCTTATCCTTGCTTAGGAAGTACCTTGTTGAGGACCTTTGCGAGAGAGGCCGGTATTCGCCTACCTCGCTCGCACTTGCCTTTTGCGAGCTATTTCGTTATCCATGGACTTTCGCGGAGGCGGGCCCTCTTTGGCCCGCCAACGTCACTCGCGCCACCGAAATTCACAAGCAACCTTGCGAATCAGCGGACTCAGCCATTCTGCCGCGGTCTATTCCCTTATGCGATCGGACCCTTGGTCCCGCCTCGCCCGGATCTTGAGGTTGCCTGCAAGCCAAAACCCTTGCTATGAGTAACTTATTTTCCAGCCCAAACCACATGTAACTTTACCCACCCTTCCAGAGATTAGCCTGACGCCCCCCGTCTAGTGAGAGCCCGGGAGCAGAATCGATCTGAGGCATTCCAGCACCAACACTTGTCACCTTGCCAGCCTCTCTAGAGATCAACCTGAAACCCCCAGTCTAGAGAGAGCCCGGGAGCGGAATCGATTTGGGGCATTCCAGCACCAATACTTGTCACCTTGCCAGCCTCTCTAGAGATCAACCTAAAACCCCAGTTTAGTGAGAGCCCGGGAGCAGAATCGATCTGGGGCATTCCAGCACCAATACTTGTCACCTTGCCAGCCTCTCCAGAGATCAACCTGAAACCCTCCGTCTAGTGAGAGCCCGGGAGCAGAATTGATCTGGGGTATTCCAGCACCAATACTTGTCACCTTGCCAGCCTCTCCAGAGATCAACCTGAAACCCCCCTGAAAGTGCACAGTTACCCTCACTAGAATTCTCTAGAGGGGGTGAATAGAGATTTAAAAACACTTTGTGCAAAGTTAACAAATATATATATATATGTGTAATAATCACAGATTTAAGCTTCCCACATACACCAACAAGAATTAAGCAAATAAAGAAAGAAATAGCAAAGTGAAAATCACAGCACAACACAAAGAAATATAGTGGTTCCCCAAACTTTGGGTAGTCCACTCTTCTACCCCCTTGGTAGGAATTCACTATTTTGCACCGAGTCTTTTGATAAGGAGACTCTTAGAACCAGCCTGAGTCTTTTGGTAAGGAGACTCTTAGAACCACTACAACTGAATTTTTTGAAGAGAGATTCTAAGAACTCTTTTACACAATTTGAAAATGAAATAAGAGTAAGAAGAAGAAGTAGAAGAAAAACAATTGAAACAAGAAAGAATCTTCTTCCTAGCAAGAATATTAGAAGCACAAGTATAGTGAATGAAATCTCTCTTATATTGTGAGAAGGAGATTGTAAGCCTTTCTCTTTATCAATGAGAGCTTTCAGAAATTGCAGCAGTATGGCTTCAGAAGAAGGAGAAGAAGAAGGCTTGTTGTTTGCTGCAGCACACTTTCACTTTTCTCAGTTTTTCTCACTTTTCTCTTGGCAGTTTTTCCTCTATTTCAAATGTAAGGAGTGGATCACTTTATTTTGTTCTCTGCCGATTTCTCTAATTTATAGCTCTGTTTATTCAAAGAATACTATAGGAGAATAATCAATTAGCAGTCAGAGAAATAGTAAGAGAGAAAAGATTGCATAATCAATATTTCTATAGAAGGAAAGAGATCATTCTGATTTCAAATAATATCCATAATAAACTTAATCAATTTAGCCAAGAATCAATTATAAGGAAAGACTGATTCAGAATGGCTATAAGAGAATAATATAATTCCATAAGAATCAAATCTACAGAAAGAAGGAAAGAGATCTGGCGTGTTTTGAATTTGATATAGAAATCGACGTACATCGATTACTATTCGACGGAAGCGTAGATTTCAGACTGGCTGGACGTCGAGAGGAGAATATGGGAGTTGCGTCGACTAAGGTACGTCGACTTCACTAGATACGTCGACTAGAAGTCAGAGTTACGTCGACATAGGTTACGTCGAATTCTGTTTAGAGTTACTTCGACTCATTCTGAGAGGAACGTCGACTACACTTCGACGTTGCAGCGAATACTATTTGACGCATATTTACTTAGACTAATTTTTCATTCTTAGAATTTATATTCTACTCATTTTTAGGGGTTAAGATAAATCATTTCCCCAACAATCTCCCCCTATTTGTCTTAACCCTATTCAGGGAGAAATTGTACCAGCTTTTAATCAACACAGCAAAGCATTTATATAGAAAAGAAATATGTTAAGTAATCAGAAGAAAATAGAATCATATACACAGACTTCATAAACAGTATTTAAGCATGGACGAAAGAGTATATCAACATTGTTCAACACATCACTCAGGAGGGGTAGGAGGAGTTTTTCTTTTCCTAGTGAATACTAAAGTTTTAGAGAAGAGGGTTGCTCCTTCTCAGTAACAGGTGGTTCACTCAGCTCCCCCTGAGTCACAGTAGTATGCTCCCCCTGAGATGGAACTTCCTTTAAGCCTTCTACTTCTGCCTCTTCAGTTTCTTTCTCAGCTCCAGCTTCAGTTATGTCAGCATTTGGCTCCCCCTGAGCTTCGGCTTCTTTTTCTTTCTCAACTTCAGCATCAGTTTCCTTTTCGACTTCTGCTCTGCTAGCCAACCCTTGAAAGAGGACTACTTGTTGTGTAGCTTCTCTTGCTATAGAGAGTATATCTGTTACATGGTCCTCAGTATGTAGCTCTGGTACTAATTCATTCCCAATTGTCTTAAGCAGTGCAAGACTATCAGATTTTGAAGTAGGAAGGGACTTGTGTGAGAGAGATTTTTGACTTGAGAGCTGCTCTTCATCTAAATTCTCCCCCTTCTTGACCTTCTTTGCCAAGGAGGTTAAGAAATACTTGGTCACCCTAGAGGAAGAGACAGAGGACTTCAAGCTTTGCACAGAGGCATTGACCCCATCTATTTGGGTTTGCATGTGCATGATGGAGGAGTGAAGTTGGGAGCAGTGTCCATCCAGCATTTCTTGAAATTTTTGGGTTGCTGACTGGATACACTGGGTGATGAGAGTTTTAGTGGATGGAGATGGTTCAAGGTGTGTTGGAGTAGGAGATAATGGTGGAGGTAGAGGTGATGAAGGTGGAGAGAGGACTGTATCATTGTGATGAAGTGTGTTTGATGGAGGAGGTGGAGGAAAAGAGGAGGGTTGAGCAGGTGTATGTGAAGATGTAGGTAAGATATGAGTTGTGATGGTAGTAGAGACTATTGGTGTGGATGATGTTAGTAGGGAAGAGATGTCTGTATGTTGAGGAGGAGGTTAGGATGGATGACTAGGAGAGTTAGGAGGAGAGGGAGTCCTGTCAGGAATGGCACCAGGCTTGGGAATTTGCCTGGTCCATTTTGAGAAGAGGGCTATGGACATCCTTTTTCCAGGGGGAATGGGGATTCCTTTTGACCTACATAGGTCAGGGAAGGAGTGGAGGAGTACCTGACTCATGATCCTCATATAGGCATTCTCTTTGTGAGAATATTTGTAGCCTATCTTTTTTAGTAAGCAGCTGGACCAGTCAACCTTCTTTTTCAGCACAAGGGCCCCCATGATGTTTAGTTGTTGCTTGGGCACTGCATCATAGGCAGAGATCTTGCATAGTAGAACTTTTCCTACTATGTCTGCCAATAACCTATATTCATCAGAAAAATCTATTTTCTTCAGGTGGATTGGTCTATCTTTGGAGAACTTCATGGTGATTAATAGACTTTTGATTTCCTAAGGGGTGAGTTCCATAGGTTCATTACCTGATGGAAGATCAAAAGTGTCCCTAAGGTGTTCTGCAGAGATTGAGACAGGTGTCTCATAGAGTCTTCCTGTGATCTCTCCTTGTTCAGATATTTGAGCATGATTCATTAACTCAGTGAGTCCTATCTCTATGAGTCTGCATCTTGTGAAAATGAGTTTGTCTAGACCAGCTTCAGTGAAGAGAGCTATGATGCTCTTATAGTTTTCGGCGGCGGCTTGGAAGGATTCAAGATCAATATCGAAACCAGAGTTGATCTTGGGAGCCATTTAGGTCAGTGAGAGAGAGGAAGAGATGGCTGGAATGAGAAATGAGAAGGATGAGAGAAGCTCAGGAGTGTGCAGAATTTTAACTGAAGAATCTGTTTAAGTCAGGTGAAACGTCGAAACGAGACATAATTCGAGGCTTATTCGGTACAATAGTAGATGTGACCGAAAATATTTTAGTATTGTCGCTCTTTTTCATGAATTCGACGTTACGTCGAGTAGAAGTCGATGTATGCGTTGGTATAGTCTGATAGGGTTTCCTATCGACGTATGCGTCGATTAAGAGATCGACGTGACTTTTACGTTATCTAAAAATTCTAGGTTTTTCTTGAGAGATTATTTCTTCCTAATCCTAAGGTTTTCTAAGTCACCCTTGGACTAATTTTATAGACAGTTGGATTGATTGTGCCAACATTGTTTGGCAGTGTGGCCAATTTTATTACAGATATAAACCTAATTGTCTTTAGATTATGGGAATTTAAGTTTAGAGAGGGATAGAGATGTTGATTAGGATAGAGTTGTTGATTAGGATAAAAGTTTTGATTAGGACAGAAGTTTTGATCAGGATAAAAGTTTTGATTAGGATAAAAATTTTGATCAGGATGAAAGGGTCCTGAATGAGGGTTAAGATAGAGAGTTTTTGAAGAATACCTATGTCCTCTATTTAAGTTGCTTTGAGGTTTTATGCGTCGATATCTATTCGACGTATGTTGAGAGTTGCGTCAATATATATTCGGCGCTTTCTCTAGATTGCGTTGATCTGGAATTGATGCATGGAAATAGTTGCGTCGATTGTAAGTCGACGTAATTTTATTCATGCGTCGATTTGAGGTCGAAGCATCTGAGAGATTGCGTTGATTAGAATTCGACGTATTATCATTCATACGTCGATAGGAAGTCGACGCAGTTGTGTCTTCACAGATTTTGTTTTTCCCTTTTTCTGTTTGAAGATTTATTTCTTTATGAATTGTTTCTTTTGGCCTAGTTATCTTCTCAGAGGTAGTTTAAGAGTTTTCTTCTGAATGGTATGATGATGATTCATCAAGGTGGTTTATCTCTTTTAAGGTGAGGTCTTCTTTATTTTGTGAGTCTTCTTCTAAGTTTGTTGATTTGATGGGTTCAGAAAATTTAACAGGGCTCATCCAAGCAGGTTTGGTAGATGGTATTGAACTGGTTGAAGGATCAGCCCCTAGCCCCAAATTCTTATATCCTATTATTTGTTTATCAGTGATTTCTTTAAATGTTTGGCTTCTGATTTTTATAGATTCTTCAAAAGCTTTTGCCTGGGATACCTTATTCTTAAGGAGTTGATTTTCTATTTTAGCACTATCTATTTCCTTTTCTGTTTTATTGATTTTACACCTTAGTTCATAATTTTTTGAACATGTATCTTCTATTTTTCTCATATTAATTTGTTCTTTTAGATCCTTAATTTCTTGTTTAGATTTTAGTTGATCTAAACACAGTCTTTCAAAATCATTTTTAAAATCTTCACAGAGAAAATCTATTTCATCAAAAATGCTTACCTCTCCCTTATCCTCAGATTCCTCTATGAGAATAAGGCTATTTGCTTTTGTTGTTGAAGAGATGCTTCCTTCTGATCCTGTTTCACTCCATGATTCAGCAACACATTCTTCTTCTGTGCTTCCAAGAGTAATTAAGCATAGGTCTTCTTGCTTAGACTCTTCATTGTCACTTTTAGATGAAGTGCTGTCTTCAGAATCTGTCTCACTCCAAGCTTCTGCAATGAAGCTTCTTTCTTTCTTCTTCCCTTTCTTCTTGAGATCTTTCTTTTTCAGATCTTTCTTTTTCTCAGCATTTTCTGGACATTCTGGAGCAATATGTCCAGTTTTCCTACAAGAATAACAAACAATATCTTTGGTAGGAGTCTTATCATACCTTGGTTTTGACTCTCTCCTTCTAGACCCATCTTGCCTGACCCATTTCTTGAATCTTCTGGCCAGGAGGCTGAATAGTTCTTCTTCAGTAACATAGGTTTCTTCTTCTGTTGCTTTTAATGCAATGTTTCTATCTTTTGAAGAGGTTGGAGTGTTTTCCCTTCTTTTCTTCTCTTCTTAGGTTTTCAGTAGTTGCTCATAGGATTTAAGTTTTCCTAAGAGAGCATTTGTTGAGATTTCCTTTTGTCCTCTTGTATCTCTTATTGCCTATATTCTTGAGTCCCATGAACTTGGGAGACTCGTTAATATTTTGTCATTGATCTCTGTGAGAGAGATCTCTCTGTCTAAGTTTCTTAATTGATTGATGATCAGACTGAATATGTCATACATCTCAGATGTACTTTCTTCATTCTTCTTTTGGAAGTTCTCATATTGGGAGATCAATAGAGCCTTCCTATCTTTCCTTTCATCAGCACTTCCTTCTACCATCTTTGTAAGAGCCTCCCAGATTTCTTTGGCTGATTCACAGTAAACAACCCTTTGAAAGATTTCATCTGAGAGGGTTGAGACAAGAATGTTCACAGCTTTTGCATCACATGCTTTTGCCTTTTTCTCATCATCTCTCCACTCAGCCCTTGGGACAAGTGTTTGTGTCACTTTACCACTTGAGTCCTTCCTATAGGGCTTTAGAGGACCTGTCAAAATAACATTAAACAAATCTTCATCAATAGAATTTATATAGATCCTAATTCTTGTTTTCCAAAGTGCAAACTTTTCAAGATTGCACATTGGTGGTTGGTGGAAGCATAATCTTTGATTTGTGCCATGTGAAAAATAGTTTTTAGAAATATATATATATATATGAGGTAGGACCTTTTTGATCAAGGAGTTACCCCTTTTTAATCAACCTTGCTTTGATACCAATTGAAAGTGCACAGTTACCCTCACTAGAATTCTCTAGAGGATGGGTGAATATAGATTTAAAAATACGTTGTGCAAAGTTAACAAATATATATATGTGTAATAATCACAGATAAAAGCTTCCCACATACACCAACAAGAATTAAGCAAATAAAGAAAGAAATAACAAAGTGAAAATCACAGCACAACACAAAGAAATATAGTGGTTCCCCAAACTTTGGGTAGTCCACTCTTCTACCCCCTTGGTAGGAATTCACTATCTTGCACTGAGTCTTTTGATAAGGAGACTCTTAGAACCAGCCTGAGTCTTTTGGTAAGGAGACTCTTAGAACCACTACAACTGAATTTTTTGGAGAGAGATTCTAAAAACTCTTTTACACAATTTGAAAATGAAATAAGAGTAAGAAGAAGAAGTAGAAGAAAAACAATTGAAACAAGAAAGAATCTTCTTCCTAGCAAGAAGATTAGAAGCACAAGTATAGTGAATGAAATCTCTCTTCTATTGTGAGAAGGAGATTGTAAGCCTTTCTCTTTATCAATGAGAGCTTTCAGAAATTGCAGCAGTATGGCTTCAGAAGATGGAGAAGAAGAAGGCTTGTTGTTTACTGCAGCACACTTTCACTTTTCTCAGTTTTTCTCACTTTTCTCTTGGCAGCTTTTCCTCTATTTCAAATGTATGGAGTGGATCACTTTATTTTGTTCTCTGCCGATTTCTATTATTTATAGCTCTGTTTATTTAAAGAATACTATAGGAGAATAATCAATTAGCAGTCAGAGAAATAGTTAGAGAGAAAAGATTCCATAATCAATATTTCTGTAGAAGGAAAGAGATCATTCTGATTTCAAATAATATCCATAATAAACTTAATCAATTTAGCCAAGAATCAATTAGAAGGAAAGATAGATTCAGAATGGCTATAAGAGAATAATATAATTCCATAAGAATCAGATCTACAGAAAGAATGAAAGAGATCTTGCGTGTTTTGAATTTGATATAGAAATCAAAATACGTCGATTACTATTTGACGGAAGCGTCGATTTCAGACTGGCTGGACGTCGAGAGGAGAATATGGAAGTTGCGTCGACTAAGGTACGTCGACTTTACTAGATACGTCGACTAGAAGTCAGAGTTACGTCGACATAGGTTACGTCGAATTCTGTTTAGAGTTACATCGACTCATTCTGAGAGGAACTTCGACTACACTTCGACGTTGCTTCGAATACTATTCGACGCATATTTACTTAGACTAATTTTATATTCTTAGAATTTATATTCTACTCATTTTTAGGGGTTAAGATAAATCATTTCCCCAACACCCCCGTCTAGTGAGAGCCCGGGAGCGGAATCGATCTGGGGCATTTCAGCACCAATACCTGTCACCTTGCTAGCCTCTCCAGAGATCAACCTGAAACCCCCCGTCTAGTGAGAGCCCGGGAGCGGAATCGATCTGGGGCATTCCAGCACCAATACTTGTCACCTTGCTAGCCTCTCCAGAGATCAACCTGAAACCCCCCGTCTAGTGAGAGCCCGGGAGCGGAATCGATCTGGGGCATTCCAGCACCAATACTTGTCACCTTGCCAGCCTCTCCAGAGATCAACCTGAAACCCCCCGTCTAGTGAGAGCCCGGGAGCGGAATCGATCAGGGGCATTCCAGCACCAATACTTGTAACCTTGCCAGCCTCTCTAGAGATCAACATGAAACCCCCCGTCTAGTAAGAGCCCGAGAGCGGAATCAATCTGGGGCATTCCAACACCAATACTTGTCACCTTGCCAGCCTCTCCAAAGATCAACCTGAAACCCCCCGTCTAGTGAGAGCCCGGGAGCGGAATCGATCTGGGGCATTCCAGCACCAATACTTGTCACCTTGCCAGCCTCTCTAGAGATCAACCTGAAACCTCCCGTCAAGTGAGAGCCCGGGAGCGGAATCGATCTGGGGCATTCCAGCACCAATACTTGTCAACTTGCCAGCCTCTCCAGAGATCAACCTGAAACCCCCCGTCTATTGAGAGCTCGGGAGCGGAATCGATCTGGGGCATTCCAGCACCAATACTTATCACCTGCTTGTCCTCGCATAACAGTTATATTTATCGAGTGAAGAAGTAAAATGTTCAACCAATATCATAATAAAACTCTCAGGGATAGAACCGCTTCAAATCGTCCCCATTTCTGGCTCGGCCGAGTGGTACCCCTTCCACATCTCAGAGGTGATACCCACCCCCCCCCCCCCCGACTTGAGCACTTCACTTACAATGTATGGACCCTCCCAATTGGGGTTGAGCTTACCTACCGCGGCCCCTCTTCCAGCCGCATCGACCTTCTTCAAGACCAGATCTCCCTTCTGAAAATGTTTTACTCGGATGTGCTTGTCGAAATATCGGGCCATTCGTCGCTGGATTTCCTCCTTCCTGATGGTATCCTGGTCCCGGAGTTCCTCCACCAAGTCTAAAGATAGCCTTTGTTCCTCGCCATTAGCTACTAGCCACTCTTCGCCCCCTCTCCCACGTCCATCACCCTGGGGGTCTTTACCTCAAATTCTATGGGAAGGACTGCTTCGGACCCATGAGAAAGTTTGAACGGGGTCTCCCCGGTGGCGGTGTTTGGAGTAGTCCTCAGGGCCCAGAGGACGGATGGTAGCTGTTCTGCCCAGTTCCCCCGGAGGTTCTCCACCTTCTTCTTTAGTAGGTTGACGATTACTTTGTTTGCCACCTCCACCTGGCCGTTGCTTCTTGGGTGGTGAACCGATGCGAATCTGAGGTCGATGCCAAGCTGGGTGCAGAAACTAACGAATTCTTCGCTAGCAAATTGTGGCCCATTGTCCGTTACTATAGCCAGGGGGAGGCCGTGCCTGCAAATTATTTCCCCCCACACAAAATTTCTCACAACCTGAGATGTTACCTTGGCGAGCGCCTTCACTTCTACCCATTTTGAGAAGTTGTAAATCATGACCAGTTAGAATCTTCTTTGGCCACTAGCTTGAGGGAAAGGGCCAACTAGGTCTAACCCCCATATGGCGAAGGGCCAGGGAGCCGTGATGGTCCAGAGTCTCTGGGCTGGGAGGAGTTGGAGTGGAGCATAAAGTTGGCATTTTGTACACCTTCTTGCGAACTCCGCCGCATCTTTGCTGAGGGTGGGATAGAAATAGCCTTGCCTCAACACTATCCCCTCCAGGGTTCGACTCCCAGAATGACTGCCACACTCCCTGGAGTGGATTTCTTCGAGGACTCTCGGGACCTCCTCCTCGGAGACACAACGGGCCAGGAGTCCCGAGAGCGTCTTCCTATATAGCCCTCCTGCATGCAAGGAGTAATAAGCTGACTCATACCTGATGCGTCGTCTGTCTATGTCTCCTTCAGGGAACTTCCCTGATGATAGGAAAGTGATGAAAGGATCCATCCACGAGACCCGCTGATCCACCACCATCAACTCTCCTTCCTCGATGGTGGGTCAGAAGAGCTCTGAAACTGTTCCCTTGCTCGGGGACCGAATCTGGCCAAGAGGTTTGCGGGGGTGCTCTCTTCCCTTGACACGTGCTTGATGGAGAAAGTGCAAAAATGCCTGATGACCCCCTTGACCTTTTCTAAGTACCGCGGGAGAGTCGAGTCCTTCGCGTCAAACTCCCCCTGACTTGGCATGCTACCACCATAGAGTCCGTCGAGACCTCCACATCTTGCACCCCCAATTCCCGAGCCAACCGCAGGCCCATTATCACCGCCTCGTATTCCGCTTGGTTGTTGGTAATCGGAAGTGGATGTTCAAAGCTTGCTCGATCTTGGTCCCTTGGGGGCTCTCCAAGATGATTCACCCTCCATAGGAGTGTCTTCCTGACGCACCATCTACCAACATCTTCCACGCCACTGGGAGAGGCGGCTCATGCTACCCCACTTCGGTTGTGTAATCAGCCATGAAGTCGGCCACTGCTTGGGCCTTGATCGACGCTCTGGGCACGAACGTGACATTGAACTCACTCAGCTCCACGGACCACTTTGCCAACCTTCCCGAGTGCTCCATGTAAGACACTTTTTTTTTCTTTTCAAACACCGGGTCTTAGGCCCAGAACCGCCGCTTTGTAGTGACACCTTCACTCGGGAAGGTCACCACTACAAAACACCGATCCTGCCGGCCAAATTGATCACAAAGAAAAGTGCATTAAAGAAGACAAGTCCACAGAATCAACATGAAATATAAAACCATAAAGGTAAATGTCCACAGATAATAACTGAATAAAAGATTGTTACAATAATAAAGGGCACATGCATTGTACATCATGTCCTCACTACAAGATCACTAGCGGAAGCTAACTACTAATCCCTCACTGATCCTGAACCTGGTGCTCCTGTAATAGGCTGGCCCGCCTCCATCTGCACCGGCCTCTAGAGCTGCTGCGTCTCCTTGATCTACTAAAATGATATGGTCCACCGACCGTTAGTCAAAAAGACTAAGCCTTATGTTCCCCACCCCACCCCCAATGGATCTTAGGCACCGTGCGGGAGGATGAAGCGGAGGACAGCAAGGGGTATAACAAGGAGCAGGTGACAGTGGTACAGGAAATGTTTCTACACTACACATGTGTATATGTAAAACTGAAGCAATATAAGAGCATAGTAAAAGCAGGTAAAGCATAAGTAAAGTGCAGTAAGTAAAGACAATATCAATAGAAAAGTAACCATTGGTTTATAGGAATGCCCACACAACCTATAGACCAAGGGGTCGTTTAGCAAGGCCTATCGTATAAGAAGTCCCATAACCGACTTATACGATATGGGTAGGGGTTGAAATGCAATGTTTATGCTATGACAGGCAAGGTATGCAGTTATGCTATGTTCATACAAGTGCAACTCACCCACTTCGACTCTATGCACATAGACATTTAGTTCCCCCTTTTGTGAGCGAGCTAGACTCCCAGGATACTCCTGTAGTGGCAAACGGAAGTGGTGGGTTGGGCCTCGCCCACCTATAGGTTGGTATTCACACTACCCTACCTAGACCTATCGTATTCCTGAATGCAAAACCGCGGAGCATCTGCGTACTCTTACTGGCTGGACCACCAAACTTTCAAGGCTAAGTGCAAATTCCACATTCGCCGAGTCAACGTATTGACGTCGGTGTGAACGACCGTCCAATACCGTAAACCCACCACCTTCATACACATGCAATATGTTCTACTATCTATCTCCGAGCCATAGGCTCCCCGGGCTAACCCGCCCGTTACCATAACCTTCCGAGCCACCGGCTCGCCGGACCAACCCGTCCACACCAACAACATTACTGAGTCACCCGCTCACCGGTCTAACTAATACGCTGCTTCAACCACCAAGCCTACAGCTCGCAAAACCAAACCATCTAACTCTCGTAACCACGGGCGGGTTTGTGTGTGTGTTATTGAGTTAATCTTGTATAACATCTTACTCCTATAGTTTAGGGTTAATCTTGGACTTCCTGAGGATTACCCTGTAAGGGGCTCGCTACGGTACTAGAAACTGTAATGGGATGACACCCCAAAGTTCCCTTTCTCAAGACACATAGTGTTGTTGGTATCTACCCATAAGAACACCCTCCTTGTTATTACAATTGAATTACCTCTAAGCATTTTATGACAGGCTAAGGGAAAGACGATCTTTCGTCGACCCCGAGTGCAACTTACCTCTCACCCACCAAGCACTCTTAATATATAACACCTTCTTGTTGACCATCATACCTTCTCAACTAAACTAGGTAAACCACTTACCTCCCATTCCCTCCTAAGGGTCCACTTGATTCTCAAATTTCACAGTTTTACTAAACGCAGACCAAACTAATTATATGAAGCTCACAACTAGAGGTACTCCAAATTTTCATCCAACTGACCCAAGCTATTTACTGGAGGTCTAACATGATGTTATAAAACTACTTCCAGAGAATCATATTTTTCCCTAATATATTAATATTTATTTTAATTTCTCCAAACAACTACCAAGTATGAAAATGAACATGAAGTGTAAGTAAATCTTATGATATGTCTCTCCAAAAATTATGATACATCTATGGTGACTAAATAACATCAGAAACAGCATATCATATTTTTACAGTAAGAAATTCTCCTCTAATATAATTATTTATCATCTATTCAAAATCATAGTTTTATGAAGAAACCACCAAAAAGATCAACACTAAAATTATGGGAAAATTACCAAGCTCTTGTAATCACCAGAAAAGGCTACTGACTAAGTTTCAGGATTTAAGGAAATCATTTTCTTACTAAATTAAATACTTCAAGAAAACCTCAAATTAAATGAATTGTGAAGTAGCCTACTGATTTATGTCTTTAAAAATTCTATAAAAATTCACAGAGCTTTCTAATGTTTTGAAAGGTCTTATCACCAATTTTCACAATTTAACAATGAGTTTTGGACCCTCAAATATTTTTCTTAAGTCTGAATCAAAACAGGTGCCTTGTGAAAGAAGTACTGATTAAAACATTTAATAAAATTCACAAAAATTACCAGAGGTCTAAACCATAATTATAAGGGCACCACCAAAGTTTCAGCATCATCCAAGAATTTTTAGGCATGAAAATGCTTCTTATAAGAAGTTTCCCTAAAGGGGTTTTGTCCTAATTCAAAGGGAATATTGGCTCCTAAAATTCTTATAAAATTACCCAGTGCCTATTTACACCCTATGATCTATCCACCAAGTTTCATAACCATCAAGGTACTTTTGACCACATGGCCTTCACAAGGCTCTAAATGCACATCTAGGAATAAAACTAGCATTCTATGGCTTATCCACCTCCACACCACCCCAAATCACTCATGGAGGTGTCTTAGGTGATCCTAAACAAGTTACCAAGGTTTCAATTCATGGTGATGAGTTTTGACCACCATACCCCAAGGTAAACACCATACCCTAACTTTGACCCTATTTGTCCTAACTTGGGTTCACAAAATACTCAAACAAAAAGGTCCCAATTGGGCTGATAATTTTACCAAGGTGATACAGTAACCCTAAGGATCACCCACCAAAATTTGGAGGGCATTGGAGTTCATTTAACCTACTAATTAATTATTGGATGATTTATGAAATTATTTCAAAAACCTTAGAAAAAGATTCTCCTAAAAATCCCAACTTTTGATATGATGTGTGTGTAGGTATAAGTAGGCTATGGCTCAAATCTCAAGTCCATATCATTTCCTAATCAAAAGTTATTCAAGAAATGGTGGTTGTCCTACACTAGGGACCAGCCCCACCAAAATAGACCTACAGGGAGCTACAGAACTCCTTTTGGGGTGAAATCCATTTTAAAATAAAGTAGACCCTAAGGTCTACAACTTTGGTGTTGACCACTTTTTCTGTAGAGGGGCCTAAGTATTTTTAATAATTAAATCTAAGTACAGCAAAATATATGACAGAAAATATAAACAAATATTTATATAACTATTTCTGCGTTCGACAAAATTTAAACTGCGCTCGACGAAAGCAAAGCAAACTGAGTTCGACGAAAGCAGATCAATTATGCGTTCGACGAAAGCCGAACAACTCTGCGTTCGATGAAATCTGAACAAGCTGCGTTCGACTAATTAAATGATATAACATCGCTCGACTAATTGCAGACCATCTTTTGTTCGATGAATTATTTCGTTCGACGAACTTCTTGTTTCGTTCGACTAATTAAATGATATAACAGTAAACATATAAAACAATTAATAATTAGATCTTGAAGCAAACCGACGTCTACTGGTTGTCTTCTTCCTTCAGCCGACGGTTGAGATTGCCCCGACCTGGGCTGCCTTCCTCCCTGTTTTCCCGGCCACCTAAGCGCCGCCCCGGCCGGCCAATGCCACCACGACCACCTTCGTCGAGGTGGTGGCCGGCGATTAACAGCGGTTGGCCGGCCGGAGGTGGCCGGAACGAGGATTTGGAGGGGGGAATTAAAGCTCCGTAACTGTAGCTTTTGGCCTACCCGATTTGGGACCAATTGGCCCCAACCCTTGAAAGCAACATGATGAGATCTATCCGCAGAGGGAGGGATGAAGAACCAGACCTGTGTGGAGTGGTGATTCCTTGTCGTTATCTGATTAGCCATGGCCGACCTCCCTCCCTGAGCTCCTTGCCGATCTGAGCCTCCTTTGCACGATTTCTCCAAGTAAAAGGGGAAAAACACTCCTCTCGGCCCTCTGAAGCTTTTAAAGGGATCAAATAGGAGAGGGGGAGGTTACAACATTGAAAACCATTAATGACCATCAAGCCTAATTTTCGGCCATGGTGAAATCCATTGAATTCAGCCATCTTGAGGGCTGGAAAACCCCTTAAGCTTCTTGTAACAACCTGAGGAGATGAATGGAGGGTTAGGGGAGATGAATGAGGGATCAATTTGCCTTGAATGCCATTAATCCTCCTTTAATGGCCACTTTCTCTCTCTTCAAATTGGGGGAAACTCCCAATTTCTCTCTCCTAGCCGACTCTCTCCAAATTGAATGGCCACCTCAGCAGCATTCAATCCCCATTAGGTGGTGGACCAGCTTAATTGGGTCTAGCCCAAGTGGATTGGGCTAGATTAGGTTAAATTGTGGTATGTTGACCTAAATTAAGCTTGAGTTTGACTTTGGCCTAATTGACCAATTGGGTTGACCCCAAATAGTGGCTTGGGCTCCATTGACTTCCCTTAAAGGTTAGGAAGGTCTAGGTAGGGTCAATCTGACAAGGTGAGGGTGAATTGCCCCTTATTAGGGCAGTTTGACCAATTTAGGGTTTAGTGCAAATTGGTCAAATTGGAGGCCCCATGATGGGGCTTTTTGGTCCATGAGGATCCTAGTGCCCATACAAGGGTAAGGGCATGGTCAATTTGTCATGGTGGGGGCCAATTGACCTTAATTAAGCTAGTTTAACCAATTTAGGGTTAAGGTTGACTTTAGTCAAATTGGCCTCTTAGGTTGACCCCAATGGGTCACTGGTGCTTCAAGGAGACTTCTAATGGGTTAGGGATGATATTGCGGGGTCAAGGTTCAATGTGGTGTCCTAAAGTCCAACCCTAGGCTTGGTATCTGAAAATTGCTATTTGCAGACCACTTGGGTTTTCTCCTTCTCACCTATGTTCACAAGGTCTTGAGCTCTTCCTATGGTTTTGTCATAGCCTAGTCTTGACAAAACAAACTTAGGGGTCTGGCTGTTTGGGGGATGTTACAAATCCCAATAAACAAAAATAATAATTTCGTCCTCGAAATTCAGGCTAGGCTTCCGGGGTTTTTCACCAAGAGTGACTGAACGTAACATCCCCTAAGAATTCAAACTATTCCTGGCTCGAAGTGCATCGACTATCTTTGCCACACCAGCTCTAGTGGCTCCCAGGTGTGGTCCTCCTGTCCATAATTTTACAACATGATTTTTACCTACGGGATCTTCTTGCGCCGCAAGACTCGCACCGTCGCATTATCTATCCTGACCGGGGTGACCCAGCTACCTTGGTTAATCTATCCTCGATGTTCCACTCTAACCTGGACAGACTCTTATGCCCCTAAAGATTTCTTCACACGTTCAAATTCTTACTCCGTCAGGTGCGTCCGAGCAATCAGTCATCTCTACTCTATAACTTTCCCAGTTCTTACTATTGATGGAACTAATCAGATTAACTAGCATCCCAATCATCCTTAAATGATTAATCCTGGTGACTTTACATTTCCAATTATTCAACTAAGGTCAAGCTGTTGTTCTATCCACGATGTCCTTTCATTGTGCTGGTAACACCTCAGATCATCATTCCAGACCTACTTTTACACCATCTCATCTTTGTCCATGTGACATCGAATATGATCAACCTCAAAATCATTATTGTTCACGGCACAAAATTTTTCTAACTTAGGTCTAAGGGAAATCCAAGTCCGTCGTTAATTTGCCCAATAAACAAAAGGTAAGCCCCAATAAATAAAAGATTAGCCTCTATCTATTTTTGGGTGAAGTATCTTCAATATCGCCATGTTATACTCGTCCCAGGTGTGCAAGCAATCCTTAGGGCACACAACCTTAGACTTGGGGTTCTATCTTGAGACTTGTTAATTCGCTCCATTCTTCAGACTCTTCAGGGTACCTTCTACGACAACCTTATCAAGGTCAATATGTCACCCAATCCCAAACGGGTCCCTTCTGAACTTCAATTCTTATCCGACCCTCAGTGTTTGTCATGGTGGTTGTCTTAATGTAATCATGTCACGGATATGAGGATTGAGTCTATGAGTCTCATACCATTCTGCTTCTGAGTCAATCTCTCTTTCTCCAGTCTCTTTAGGGTATCCTCGTACCTCCACCAAAAGTTATACCTACGGTCTATTTCGGGCTAGGTCACGGTATAAATTGTTAAGGTAAGTCACGTATCCTAGTGGGGTTGAGTCTAACTCGCTGACTAAAGGACTAACTAAAGAAATCTTTGCAGCCGGAGGTATTCCCTGCTGGGGGCAGGGTTCGCCGCAGGCAACAAAAGAAAACTTGACACTCGCAGGGGGAAACTGACCAAGAAAATTCAGTTAAAAGTGGACCTTTTTCAATGTGATTACCATATGGGCACACAACTGCTTCCGCTACTAGTTTGTCCTCAAACTAAGCTCGCACGGGGTGGCCCAGGGTTTGTGGACTTCTTTTCTTCAAATCGAGGTTTGCTATGATACCACTTGTAAGACCCCATTTTTTTTCTTTTCAAACACCGGGTCTTAGGCAAAGAACCGCCGCTTTGTAGTGACACCTTCACTCGGCAAGGTCACCACTACAAAACACTGATCCTGTCGGCCAAATCGATCACAAAGAAAAGTGCATTAAAGAACACAAGTCCACAGAATCAACATGAAATATAAAACCATAAAGTTAAATGTCCACATATAATAACTGAATAAAAGATTGTTACAATAATAAAGGGCACATGCCCTGTACATCATGTCCTCACTACAAGATCACTCGCGGAAGCTAACTACTAATCCCTCACTGATCCTGAACCTGGTGCTCCTGTAATAGGTTGGCCCGCCTCCGTCTGCACCGGCCTCTGGTGCTGCTGCGTCTCCTCGATCTCCTAAAATGATATGGTCCACCAACCGTTAGTCAAAAAGACTAAGCCTTATGTTCCCCACACCACCCCCAATGGCTCCTAGGCACCGCGCGGGAGGATGAAGCGGAGGACAGCAAGGGGTATAACAAGGAGCAGGTGACAGTGGTACAGGAAATGTTTCTATAATACACATGTGTATATATAAAACTAAAGCAGTATAAGAGCATAGTAAAAGCAGGTAAAGCATAAGTAAAGTGCAGTAAGTAAAGACAGTAGCAATAGAAAAGTAACCATTGGTTTATAGGAATGCCCACACAAACCTATAGACCAGGGGGTCGTTTAGCAAGGCCTATTGTATAAGAAGTCCCATAACTGACTTATACGATAGGGGTAGGGGTTGAAATGCAATGTTTATGCTATGACAGGCAAGGTATGCAGTTATGCTATGTTCATACAAGTGCAACTCACTAACTTCGACTCTATGCGCATAGACCTTTAGTTCCCTTTTTTGGAGCGAGCTAGACTCCCAGGATACTCCCGTAGTGGCAAACGGAAGCGGTGGTTTGGGCCTCACCCACCTCTAGGTTGGTATTCACACTACCTTACCTAGACCTATCGTACGCCTCAACGTAAAACCGCGGAGCATCTGCGTACTCTTACTGGCTGGACCACCAGACTTTCAAGGCTAAGTGCAAATTCCACACTCGCCGAGTCAACGTATTGACGTCGGTGTGAACGACCGTCCAATACCGGAGACCCACCACCTTCATGCACATGCAACATGTTCTACTACCTATCTCTGAGCCATAGGCTCCCCGGGCTAACCCGCCCGTTACCATAACCTTCCGAGCCACCGGCTCGCCGGACCAACCCGTCCACACCAACAACATTACTGAGTCACCGGCTCATCGGTCTAACTAATCCGCTGCTTCAACCACCGAGCCTACAGCTCGCAAAACCAAACCAACTAACTTCTCGTAACCACGGGTGGGGGTGTGTGTGTTATTGAGTTAATCTTGTATAACATCTTACTCCTATAGTTTAGGGTTAATCTTGGACTTCCCGAGGATTACCCTGTAAGGGGCTCGCTACGGTACTAGAAACTGTAATGGGATGACACCCCCAAAGTTCCATTTCTCAAGACACTTAGTGTTGTTGGTATCTACCCATAAGAATACCCTTCTTGTTATTACAATTGAATTACCCCTAAGCATTTTATGACAAGCTAAGGGAAAGACGATCTTTCGTCGACCCCGAGTGCAACTTACCTCTCACCCACCAAGCACTCTTAATATTTAACACCTTCTTGTTGACCATCATACCTTCTCAACTAAACTAGGTAAACCACTTACCTCCCATTCCCTCCTAAGGATCCACTTGATTCTCAAATTTCACAGTTTTACTAAACGCAGACCAAACTAATTATATGAAGCTCACAACTAGAGGTACTCCAAATATTCATCCAACTGACCCAAGCTATTTACTGGAGGTCTATCATGATGTTATAAAACTACTTCCAGAGAATTATATTTTTCCCTAATTTATTAATATTTATTTTAATTTCTCCAAACATCTGCCAAGTATGCAAATGAACATGAAGTGTAAGTAAATCTTATGATATGGCTCTTCAAAAATTATGATAAATCTATGGTGACTAAATAACATCAGAAACAACATATCATATTTTTACAGTAAGAAATTCTCCTCTAATTTAATTATTTATCATCTATCCAAAATCATAGTTTTATGAAGGAACCACCAAAACGATCGACACTAAAATTATGGGAAAATTACCAAGCTCTTGTAATCACCAGAAAAGGCTACTGTCTAAGTTTCAGGATTTAAGAAAATCATTTTCTTACTAAATTAAATACTTCAAGAAGACCTCAAATTAAATTAATTGTGAACTAGCCTACTGATTTAAGTCTTTAAAAATTTTATAAAACTTCACAGAGCTTTCTAATGTTCTGAAAGGTCCTATCACCAATTTGCACAATTTAACAATGAGTTTTGGACCCTCAAATGTTTTTCTTAAGTCTGAATCAAAATAGGTGCCTTGTGAAAGAAGTACTGATTAAATCATTTAATAAAATTCACAAAAATTACCAGAGGTCTAAAGCATGATTATAAGGGCACCACCAAAGTTTCATCATCATTCAAGACTTTTAAGCATGAAAAAACTACTTATAAGAAGTTTCCCTAAAGGGGTTATGTCCTAATTCAAAGGGAATATTGGCTCCTAAAATTCTTATAAAATTACCCATTACATATTTACACCCTATGAATTTATCCACCAAGTTTCATAACCATCAGGATAATTTTGACCACATGGCCTTCACAAGGCTCTAAATGCACATTTAGGAATAAAACTAACATTCTAGGGCTTATCCACCTCCACACCACCACAAATCACTCATGGAGGTGTCTTAGGTGATCCTAAACAAGTTACCAAGGTTTCAATTCATGGTGATGAGTTTTGACCACCATACCCCAAGGTAAACACCATACCCTAACTTTGACCCTATTTGTCCTAACTTGGGTTCACAAAATACTCAAACAAAAAGGTCCCAATTGAGCTGATAATTTTACCAAGGTCATACAGTAACCCTAAGGAGCACCCACCCAAAATTTGGAGGGCATTGGAGGTCAATTAACCTACTAATTAATTATTGAATGATTTATGAAATTATTTCAAAAACCTTAGAAAAAGGTTCTCCTAAAAATCCCAACTTTTGATATAATGTGTGTGTAAGTATAAGTAGGCTATGTTTCAAATCTCAAGTCCATATCATTTCCTAATCAAAAGTTATTCAAGAAATGGTGGTTGTCCTACACTAGGGATCAGCCCCACCAAAATGGTCCTACAGGGAGCTACAGAACTCCTTTTGGGGTGAAATTAATTTTAAAATAAATTAGACCCTAAGGGCTACAACTTTGGTGTTGACCACTTTTTCTGTAGAGGGGCCTAAGTATTTTTAATAATTAAATCTAAGTACAGCAAAATATATGACAGAAAATATAAACAAATAATTATATAATTGTTTCTGCGTTCGACGAAATTTAAACTGCACTCGACGAAAGCAGAGCAACTTGCTTTCGACGAAAGCAGATCAATTCTGCATTCGACGAAAGTTGAACAACTCTGTATTCGACAAAATCAGAACAAGCTGCGTTCGACTAATTAAATGATATAACAGCGCTCGACTAATTGCAGACCAACTTTTGTTCGACGAATTATTTCATTCGACGAACTTCTTGTTTCGTTCGACTAATTAAATGATATAACAGGAAACATATAAAACAATCAATAATAAGATCTTGCACAGATCTTGAAGCAAACTGACGTCTACTGGTTGTCTTATTCCTTCAGCCGACGGTTGAGATTGCCCCGACCTGGGCTGCCTTCCTCCAAGTTTTTCCGGCCACCTAAGCGCCGCCCGGGCCGGCCAATGCCGCCACCACCTTCGTCGAGGTGGTGGCCGTCGATTAACGTCAGTTGGCCGGCCAGAGGTGGCCGGAACAAGGATTTGGAGGCGGGAATTAAAGCTCCGTAACTGTAGCTTTTGGCCTACCCGATTTGGGACGAAATGGCCCCAATCCTTGCAAGCAACATGATGAGATATATCCACAGAGGGAGGGATGAAGAACCAGACCTGTGTGGAGTGGTGATTCCTTGTCGTTATCTGATTAGCCATGGCCGACCTCCCTCCCTGAGCTCCTTGCCGATCTGAGCCTCCTTTGCACGATTTCTCCAAGTAAAAGGGGGAAAACACTCCTCCCGGCCCTCTGAAGCTTTTAAAGGGATCAAATAGGAGAGGGGGAGGTTACAACGTTGAAAACCATTAATGACCATCAAGCCTAATTTTCGGCCATGGTGAAATCCATTGAATTCAGCCATCTTGAGGGCTGGAAACCCCTTAAGCTTCTTGTGACAGCATGAGGAGATGAATGGAGGGTGAGGGGAGATGAATGAGGGATCAATTTGACTTGAATGCCATCAATCGTCCTTTAATGGCCACTTTCTCTCTCTTCAAATTGGGGGAAACTCCCAATTTCTCTCTCCTAGCCGACTCTCTCCAAATTGAATGGCCACCTCAGCAGCATTCAATCCACATTAGGTGGTGGACCACCTTAATTGGGTCTAGCCCTAGTGGATTGGGATAGATTAGGTTAAATTGTGGTTTGTTTACCTAAATTAAGCTTGAGTTTAACTTTGGTCTAATTGACCAATTGGGTTGACCCCAAAGAGTGGCTTGGGCTCCATTGACTTCCCTTAAAGGTTAGGAAGGTCTAGGTTGGGTCAATCTGACAGGTGAGGGTGAATTGCCCCTTATTAGGTCACTTTGACCAATTTAGGGTTTAGGGCAAATTGGTCAAATTGGAGGCCCCATGATGGGGCTTTTTGGTCCAGGAGGATCCCAGTGCCCATACAAGGGTAGGGGCATGGTCAATTTGTCATGGTGGGGGCCAATTGACCTTATTTGAGCTAGTTTGACCAATTTAGGGTTAAGGTTGACTTTAGTCAAATTGGCATCTTAGGTTGACCCCAATGGGTCACTGGTGCTTCAAGGAGACTTCTAATGGGTTGGGATGATATTGTGGGGTCAAGGTTCAAGGTGGGGTCCTAAAGTCCAACCCTAGGGTTGGTATCTGAAAATTGCTATTTGCAGACCACTTGGGTTTTCTCCTTCTCACCTATGTTCACAAGGTCTTGAGCTCTTCCTATGGTTTTGTCATGGCCTAGTCATGAAAAAACCAACTTAGGTGTTTGGCTGTTTGGGGGATGTTACACTCCACCCCTTCCATGACTTTGCGACGCGGGTGATCAGTCACTACCTTGATCGAATGTGCCTGAAATTAAGGCCGGAGCCTCTGGGCCGCCACGACCAATGCGAAGGCCAACTTTTCTAGAATCGGGTACCGGAGCTCCGCCTTCCTTAGCACTCGGCTGACGTAGTAGATGGGGAACTGCTTTCTTCCTTCTTCACGGATCAGTACTAAGCTTACTGCTTCGGACCCTACCCCTAGGTGTAGGGACAAGTCCTCTCCCGATATCGGCCCTTGGAGTAGAGTGGTTTGAGTGAGTTGTTCTTTCAGGGCCTGGAAAGCCCCCTCACACTCTGGGGTCCATTCGAATTTTTTGTTTCCCCTCAACACATTAAAAAAGGGGGCGCATTTGTCTCCCGCCTTGGAGAGGAACCTGCTGAGTCCGGCCAACTTTCCAGTAAGGCTTTGAACCTCCTTCGAGTTCCTGGGCGATCCCAACTCCATTATTTCTTTGACTTTGTCCCGGTTTGGCTCCACCCCTGCCGGGGTGAGCAGGTGACCTAGGAATTTCCCTCGGCTGGCCCCAAAGACACATTTCAAGGGATTGAGATTCATCTTATACTTCCGCAAAGTCTTGAAGGTCTCTTCAAGGTCTCGGAGGTGGAATCCAAGGTCCCGACTCTTTACCATGAGGTCATCGACGTAGACCTCCAAGTTTCTACCCTTTTGTTCTCGGAAGACACTGTCCATCATTCTCTGGTATGTGGCACCTGCATTCTTAAGCCTGAAGGGCATCATCTTATAATAATAGCACCCATCCCCCGTGATGAAGGAGACATCCTTGATGTCCGGGGGATGCATGCGAATCTGATGATAACCTGAAAAAGCATCTAGAAAAGACATTATAGGGAAACCGACGGCTGAATCAACTAGCGCGTCGATTCTAGGCAGAGGGTAGCAATCCTTGGGGCATGATTTATTAAGCAAGGAAAATTTGATAAACATTCTCCACTTACCTCCCCCCTTCTTTACCATGACCACGTTAGAGACCCAGCCTGGATACTGGATCTTTGATACAAACCCTGCCTGAACGAGCTTACCCACCTCCTCTCGGATGGGCCCTTCCAGCTTGTCTGCTATGGCCCTCCTCTTCTGATGGATGGGACGGGTGCAGGGGTCGAGATTGAGACAGTGGCAAGCCATGTCCGCATCGATCCCGGGCATCTCCGCGACGCTCCAAGTGAAGACATCCACGTTCTCCTGAACGCATGCTAGGATCTGCCTCTGCTCCTCCAGGCCGAGCTCCCCACTGATCCTGACCTTCTCCACCACACCAGCTCGGGTGGTGACTTCGAGCTCCACGACCTCCTCCACGGCCTCCAGCCGGGACTGTTCTCCCCAATCTCCTTCCCTCTCTTCGCCACTAGCGAGCGCTTCGACGTCACCCTCCTTCTCTTCTTCTCCGACCACCATCAACTCTTCTGCCCCCCCCCCCTCTCCGGGCCTGATCCTCTGCCTCTTCTTCTTCCATTGGCCCCTCTGGCCTCTGCTCCGTCTCCTCCTTCTGTCCTTATCCTCCAAGCCCTGCTGGCTCACCCACCTCCTGGTCCCATCTCTCGGCCTCTCCCATCCAAGAGATGGTGTTGACCGCCGTTACGTAGCATTGTCTCGCTACCTTCGGATCTCCTCTGATTCGGACTTGGACTCCTCCGTCATTGAACTTAAGGCACTGGTGGAAAGTGGAGGGGACACAACAGAATGCGCTGATAAGCGGCCATCCGAAGATGGCGCTGTAGCTGCTGGGAGCATCCACTATGACAAAACGACAGTTCCTGGACTGCCCCCCAAGACCACGTGGAGTCCCACTCCCCCTTCTACTTCTTTTCTCTCCCCGGAGAATCCGAACAACGGACCATCTGAGGCCAACACCCTTCGCGGCTCCACCTCCATCCCATCAAACGCCTTTTTGAAAATGACATTGACCGAACTCTCGTTGTCCACCAGGATTTTGGAAACGGTGAAATTCTCGATCGCCGTCTGAATGACCAGCACATCGCAGAACGTGTCCTCATAACTTGGCATGTCCTTCTGGGTGAAGGAAATCTTCTCTGTCGGGGGTGGGGCCAGGGATGTCAAAGCCACGATACGACGGTAGATAGTATGGAGGCTCGCCTTCCGGGTTGTCTCAATCCCTACCCCCCCCCCCCCATGGATCACTCTGATCCCCCTCGGGACCCCAAATCGGCCCGGACTTCGCACCTTTCCTCCTCCTCCTGAGGCCCAACCTCCTCAATCCTTACAGGTTGTTGTTGTCGCGGCACGGGCATTCGGGTCTTTTTTGTTTCTAGGAACTCTGGGCAGGTGGCCATCGCGTGACCTTCCTCATCATGGAAGTCACAATACGGCAGCGTCACCTCTCCCGCCTCGCCCTCCGCCATCCTATTCCTTCTTCTTCTCTCGCCTCTTCTCTCCTTCCTCTTCCTCCTCTTCCCCGCCTGATCGCCATGGCTTGCTAGGGTGGAGGAGGCATCGGCCTCGGACCCTGCCTCCATCACAGCTGATGGGTCTTCCTTGACCCCCATTGAAGTTACCCCTCCCCAGGGCGTGACCCCTTCCCTGGCCTTGCATTCCTCCGCCCTGATGCCTCCACTCCCCCTCCGGGGCCCTGGGCTCTTCCCTTCTCCTCACCTCTTGCTCACTGAGCTTTGCTAGCCTCTTGGTGAGTTCCGGGTTGGCCTCTTCACTCTCGATCTCCTCCGCCACCCTATCCATTAGCTCCTCGTAGGAGACGGGGGCCTTCCTCTTTAGAGCAATTTTGAAGAAACTTTCCCTCAGCCCGACCGTGAAGGCGAGTTGGAGTGCAAACCCAGGCATCTCCTGAGTGAGTAGTGTAACATCCAATTTCCTACTAGACCCCTGATAGAGAAATTTGTGTTCTCCAATCTATACTCGATTAAGGCAAGTGTACCTATCGAAATATAGCATAGGATATAAAATATATCAAGGTCGTATAAAAACTCGGGGCAGGCAACTACTATTACTCACAACGATTCAATTATCCTACCGAATGATTGATTGGGTTTTTGGAAAATAAAAATAAACTAACTTAATTAAGAGAGAAATAAACTATTGAAAAAGAGTGCTCGATCGACGATTCACTTTGAAATAAAATAACGGAGAAATTTAGTTTAACATTTGCAGATTCATAAAGACCGTGACTGATCCGAAATTAAGAAATATTCTCGCTAAAGCAATAAGTCTCCTAACTTCTAGACGTTTTGACCGAAATCTCTTTGCAAATCAAAAAGGCCTAAAGTCGCATTATCGAAGTGACCCGCACTATTGGATTTGACTCAAATCTGGAGGATTTACGTCGTCCTATCTTTAGGATTGCGTGCACCTCCTTCCTTCCTTGAGTGATCTTTCACATTCACGAGCCTCTCGACTACTCAAATATGAGATCGGAATATACTACCGTATACTAGCAATACGGAGTCGATACGAAATAAATCAAGGTCAGATCGAAATAAAAAGTACAAATGCCAACATAAAATAAAGATATTATTTCATTGCAAAGTTCATCGCGATCGAACACAAAAAGAAATTAGCTACGCATTATAGAAATTGAGACAAAGATGTAAAGAAAAACTTGCATTTTCATTAGTAAATAAAAGAGGAGTACAATAACAAAATTAAAATGACAATAATGTTCTCAAAAATAAATACAAAGCATGGAAAAACTTGACAATAAAAAGAACTAAAAACTACAACTATCTCTTGATCTCTCTCTTGCCAAAAGTTCTTGGTCATGCATGAGACATGGGGTCTATGTATAGGTGAAGGAGAAGGATCTAGAAATAAGAAGAGTACAGGGGAGAGCAAGGGGTGGCCGGCCACATGCATGGGAGAGGGGAGTTGAATGCATTAAATGGAGAGAGAGAAGAGGAAAGAGAGAAAGAAAGAAAGGCCAAATCCAATGCATGTTCTTTGGGATGAAATGAAGAGGAGAAGGGGGGAGTGTATGGGGAATAAAAGAGTGAGAGATGAAAATAAATGAGAGAGAGGAGAGAGGGGTTCGGCCAAGAGAAAGAAGAGAGAGGAGGGGGGTCGGCCAAGCATTGAATGGGAGCCATGCATGCATGCAAAGGTGGCGGTTTGCACCAATGGGAGAGGGGCTGCTCGGGTTTAGCTTGGAGAGGGGGCTGCTCGGGTTTGGACTTGGAGAGGGGGCTCGGGCAGCATGTATTCAGCTAGAGGCTGCTTCAATTGAGGCTCGGGCTGCTCCAAATGAGGCTCGGGTAGGACCAAATAAAGGGGGTGGCTGCTCGGGTTTTGCATGGGCTGCACCATGTCTCCATTTAATCTTCCTTGGTGTTGACTTTAACTTGACTTGAGCTTGAATTAATACATCTCTTGGTGGCCGGGCTGCAACACTTTAACTCCAAAATATGTCGCGACGACGTCTTGACAGCGAGCACTAATGATTCCCCCCAGGCCTGTCAAAATAACACAAATATAAATTAGTTATGCGCATTATAAAATTAAACAAAATATACGTTACGTGCATGAAATTAACGTAAACATAGGAGAATATTCTACTAATTTAATCTCTAATATAATGAATAAAAACTAATTATCAAACTCCCCCATGCTTAAGTTTTTGCTTGCCCTCAAGTAAAATAGAAATCAAAATATAGGAGGCTACACTACCCAATATTTTAGTTGCGAGGACCAAACAAAAATTAAGCTATCAAAACTAATATGCTACCAATGAGTGCTGCGAGAAATCAATGTAGAGGAGAATAAAGAAGAGTTTAAAAACATTACTTGTGCATAAACCTAGATTGCAAATTTCCTACTAACATAACAAATAGGCATCAAAAGGTTTAAGCTAACAAACATAACAAGAGTAGCAATTCAACCGAAATAAGTGCATTGAGCAAGCAACATGTTGCTGAGACTACGATTATTCTACAAACACTCCAAGGTAACCTCCAAAGAAATCCATCAATGATGGTGTCCATAGGCTTGCCCGGTCACACCCTCTCCACTACACGAGTACATTGTCATGGCTTAAAGATCAATAGGACTTTCATTAGGTATAAAGACTTGGCTTAGGTAAATAATAAGGATTTGAAAATCAAAGATAAACACGATGGCTAAAATATCACACTAAACCAAGGGGAGAGTTATAAATAAATTTCAAAATAAAGCACACCAGACTGAGAAATGACAAGAGACGTACGTCAAATTTCTCAAAATTTAAGAAACATAAGGCCATGGATATTTTTCCTTTTTCATACTTGGTCAACAATAACTTTTCAATTAATTTTTTTTGGATAATAATTTTTCATGATTTTTTTCATTTTTTTAACTCATTGCACATAAGAGCTCCAAAATAAGCTTGAAATAATTTCCTCCTCAATTTTCAAAATAACAACCCAACACAAAATGATATTTAAATAAAACTCAACAATTTAGTTGTGATAATAGGAAGGGTATTTGGCTTTTGTGAAAAATGAGAGGTGGAGCTAACAAAGAAAATAAGGAGAAGGCCCAAAATTGTTTTAGCAAAGTAAATGTTTTAGGTGGGCAAAAAAAAGCACAAACTATCCAAAAGATGCCTAAATCATTTCTAAAAACCATGACAAAATTATGCAAATGCTTCGAGGATCGCTAGAGGCAAAGTTCTAGCCACTAAGAAAGACTACAATGTGAGTGAGTGTCTAATAATATCATCTAACAACAAATACACGCTACTACACTTAGATTAGAAGAAAAATTACAACATCGTTATGATGATAAAATAAAAATATGATGCCAAAAGTTATGAAAGAGAAAATGCAAAACTAACGTATGCAAAAGTAATATAGTTAACCTAAACTCTATTCCATCATACTACCAAAGATTAAAAAATACTACATGATCCTACGCAACACTCAAAGAAACATACTAAAGAAATGATAGAAAATATTTTTTGATGATTTTCTCATTTTGTGTTTTTTTGATTTTTTTCGTTTTTTATATTTTTTTTTTCATTTTTTTTGGGTTTTGAATTTTCTAGTTTTTTTGGATTTTTGATAAACCTTAAAGAAAAAGTAGAAAAACTACAATTTTTTGTGATTTTTATATTTTTTTTTAGAAAAGAGAGAAATAGAACAATGAAACCCTCCCCCATGCTTAAGTTTTTTCATTGCCCTCAATGAAAAAGAAAAACAATGAAGAGGAAGAGAAAGAGAATAAGGGGAAGAGACAAGAAATGCAGTAAAATAAAAAAAAAATCGAACTTCCCCGGGGTTGTGATGGCCGAATGCGGAAGTCGCTCCCCCATGCTTGAGTTGGAAACCGACTCAGGCCTAAGGGAGAGAAGATGGAGCCAAACGAACCGCCGAAGGTTTTATTCCTGCAAAACAAAATAAAAAGAAAAGAAAGAACAAAAATGGTAAGCAAGGGGTGCCTCCCAAGAGCGCTCTTTGTTTAACGTCGTCTGAGCCCGACGTTATTGGTTAGATAAATGGAAAATAAAAACTAAGATGAAGAGGTAACTCCCTAAGTATGCGCTTAGGAGAGTAAATAAGAAAAAAGAAGGAATGAAGAATCGCACCGACATGCGGTGGAATCTTCAAAGGAATGACGGCCAAAAATGTACGGACGGAGTTATAGAAGAACTCCGCCGTTTGTAAAAGGGGAAAGAATGGGTCGTCAAAAGAAGAAGAAATAAAAGAGGAAGAAATAGAATGAGGAATAAAAGAAGTAGAAAAAGAAATTCCATTAACGAAAATTTCACAAGGAGAAAGTGAATCTTGTGAAATTTCGGGAGAAGAATGGGTAGAAAGAACTAAAGAGGAATTATCTAAAATAAAAGAAGAAGAAGAAAAAGACTCTCTAAAACTAGGAAAAGTTGGAACAATTGAAATTAAACTTGACATGGAATCACATACGTCTTCAGAAAAAGAAGGGAAATTTTGAGATGGCTCGTCATCCTCAAAAGGTAAGAAGCACGCCGGAGTATCCATATGTGTGTCATCCAAAGGAGGAAGGAAATAATCCGGAATATCCGAATAGTTATCTTCCTCGAGAGGAATAAGACAAGCCGGGATATCCGGTGACTCATTACATAAAGAAATTGGAGGAGACGGAGAAGAAGTCGAAGAAAAAGACGCGGCCTCATAAGAAAAATAATCAATAATGGTCTTAAAATGCGAATTAATATTGTTGGGTAAATGATTTCTCTTAACCCCTGAAATTAAGTTGAATATGAATTCTAAGAAAGAATAATCAAGGTTAAGTAAATATGGGTCAGATAGTATTCGACGCAACGTCGAAATGGTATCGACGTTCCTTTCAAAATGAGTCGAAGTAACTTTAAGAAGAATTCAACGTATCCTATGTCGACGTAGCTCTGACTTCCAGTCAACGCATCTTGAGAAGTCGAAGAACCTTCCTTATTCTCCTCTCGACGTCTAGCCAGGACGAATTCGTCGCTTACGTCGAATAGTAATCGACGCACGTCGATTTCTATGATTAATTCAAAAATCGCCAGATCTCTTTCCTTCTTTCATAGATCTGATTTATATGGAATCAAATTATTCTTTATAGCCGTTCTGAATTATTCTCTTCCTCTAATGAATTCTTGGCTAATTTGATTAAATCCATTATGGACACTATTTGAAATCAGAATGAATACTTTCCTTCTATGGATATAATTGTTATGGAAATTTCTCCTTCTTTCTAATACTCTGCCTGCTAATTGATTACTCTCCTATAGTGTTATTTTAATGAACAGAGCTATAAATAACAAGGTGGTCGGCAGAGAGCAAGCGACAAGTGATACACCATATACACATTGAAAAAGAGGAAAAGCTCCCAAGAGAAAAGGAGAGAGAATTGAGAAATAATTCTGCATCAACCATCAAGCTTCCATCTTCTCCTGCTTCTGAAGCCACTCTGCTGCATACTCTGATAGCTCTCACAAAAGAGAGAAAAGGGCTACAATCTCCTTCTCACTATAGAAGAGAGATTTTATTCACTACTTCTTGTGCTTCCAATCTTATTGCTAGGAAGAAGATTCTTTCTTGTCTTTTTATTATCTCTCTTTCTTCTTTACCTTTATTTCACTTTCAAATACTGTAAAAGAGTTTTTAGAATCTCTCTTCAAAAAATTCAGTTGTACTGGTTCTAAGAGTCTCCTTTTCAAAAGACTCAGTTGGTTCTAAGAGTCTCCTTATCAAAAGACTCAGGGTGGTTCTAAGAGTCTCCTTATCAAAAGACTCAGTGCAAGATAGTGAATTTCCTACCAAGGGGGTAGAAGAGTGGACTACCCAAAGTTTGGGGAACCACTATATTTCCTTGTGTTGTGCTGTGATTTCTTTTCTTGCATTTACTTTCTTTACTTACTTAATTCTTGTTGGTGTGTGGGAAGCCTTAATCTGTGATCACCACATATAAATATATATATATATATATATAATTGCACAAAATATTTTAAATCTCTATTCACCCCCCTTTTAGAGAATTCTAGTGAGGTTAACTGTGCACTTTCAATTGGTATCAGAGGGAGGTTGATCTAAAAAGGTTAACTCCTTGATCAAAAAGATCCTACCTCTTATATATATATTTTTCTAACAATTATTTTTCACATGGCACAAATCAAAGATTATGCTTCCACCAGACCACCAATGTGCAATATTGAAAAGTTTGCAGTTTGGAAAACAAGAATTAGGATTTATATGAATTCTATTGATGAAGATTTATTTAATGTTATCCTGACAGGTCCTCCCAAGCCTTATAGAAAAGACTCAAGTGGTGAAGTGACTCAAACACTTGTCCCACAGGCTGAGTGGACAGTTGAAGAGAAAAAGGCAGGAACATGTGATTGGTATGATGACACACCTAGGGTTTAAATTTGAGAATTTTTGGATTTATATCCACTGAGTTATTTCATTTATTAGCAAAAGTAAATATTTGGTATTTATGGAGTTGTATAACTCCAAACACCCCCAAATTTGGGTGGTAAGCTCTTTATATATATCTAGATCACTGGTAGACATTTGAGACCATTTGGTCTTGTACATGTGGAGTTATGAGCCATGCAAGAGCTAGGCTAAAGACCTTATAAGTGTGCCTTTAGCAATTTGGGGTGGAATGAGCCCCAAGCCTTGGGGGTTGACCCAATGGCTTTGAAGTGTTGGACATTGGTCCATGGCAGCAATATGCCTTCCCAAAAGTTATTTGGGGATTTTTGGGTACAAAAATCCCAAGATGTGGAATTTACTAAGTTACCCCTAATTTAGGTTATAAAATGAAAGGGGGGTCATATGATTTCAGAATGAAGTGAAACTTAGGGTTTAGTCTCTGATTTCATTATTATGGCAGCAGGAATTTTCTGAGAATTTTTGGGGAATATTTCATGCTATAAGTAGCTAAGATTACATTTATGCCCTTTGTTGTTTTTGTGCAAATAAGGGGGTTTTATATGTCTGGTAAATTTGAGATAAATTACAGTAGGTCATGATGCTAATGTAAGCATATGGTAATTTTATCAGAATTTTTGGAATGCTGTTAAAGGGCTTAGAATTTATAATGGCATTTTTGGTAATTTCATTCAACTGTAATTATAAATAATTCCCTGTGATAGAAAATTTTGGAAATTTGGTAGACTCTGTTTTTCATCATTATCACCATGGTATATATTTGGTAGGGCCAGTGGATGTTTAAAAATGGTAGCTCATGTTCAAAATGATCTAGCCTTAATTATTAAATGAATTTATTTATGGATCATATGATTTTGGAATGAAGTGAAACTTGGGGTTTAGTCTTTAATTTCATTATTATGGCAGCAGGAATTTTCTGAGAATTTTTGGGGAATATTTCATGCTATAAGTAGCTAAGATTACATTTATGCCCTTTATGGTTTTTGTGCAAATAATGGGGTTTTATATGTCTGATAAATTTGAGATAAATCACAGTAGGTCATGATGCTAATATAAGACTATGGTAATTTTATCAGAATTTTTGGAATGCTGTTAAAGGGCTTAGAATTTATAATGGCATTTTTGGTAATTTCATTCAACTGTAATTATAAATAATTCCCTGTGATAGAAAATTTTGGAAATTTGGTAGACTATGTTTTTCATCATTATCATCATGATATTAATTTGGTAGGGCCAGTGGATGTATAAAAATGGTAGCTCATGTTCAAAATGATCTAGCCTTAATTATTAAATGAATTTATTTATGGATCATATGATTTTGTAATGAAGTGAAACTTGGGGTTTAGTCTTTAATTTCATTATTATGGCAGCAGGAATTTTCTGAGAATTTTTGGGGAATATTTCATGCTATAAGTAGCTAAGATTACATTTATGCCCTTTATTGTTTTTGTGCAAATAATGGGGTTTTATATATCTGATAAATTTGAGATAAATCACAGTAGGTCATGATGGTAATATAAGCCTATGGTAATTTTATCAGAATTTTTGGAATGCTGTTAAAGGGCTTAGAATTTATAATGGCATTTTTGGTAATTTCATTCAACTGTAAATATAAATAATTCCCTGTAATATAAAATTTTGGAAATTTGGTAGACTCTGTTTTTCATCATTATCATCATGATATAAATTTGGTTGGGCCAGTGGATGTTTAAAAATGGTAGCTCATGTTCAAAATGATCTAGCCTTAATAATTAAATGAATTTATTTATGGAGTAAATTAATTCATAAAATTGTAAACTTCTGGATTTCTGATGAATATCACAGCACATAGTTATGATAAAAATTAGAATCCATTTGGAAGCAATTTGACCAAGGTTCCATCATAGGAATCTAAGTTAGTTATATGTCATGGTCTGCGGATAGTGAAAACTCAATATGATGATTAGGTCAACAAAATCACATAGGAAATCAGTGAGAATTGGATTATAACAAGAGATGTGTATAGACCATTTAGAGGAGGAAGAATTATTAAAGTTGAGCACCATTCAAAAGAACGGTTGATTAGGAGTGAGATGAAACACAAGGCTTGAAAACACCTAAGTTATAAAGAGTAATGAGAGGGTGGAATTTTAGGTTAGGGTAGTCACCAATGATATTAATTGTCCTGGAAAGGGGTTGGGCATCATCCCATCACATACCCTAGTACCTTGCGAACCCTTCACCGGGTACCCTCGGGAAGTCCAGGATTCACCCTAAACTTCCAAGTATAACAATAACTAAACAAGAGTAGTCTAATTAGGTGATTAAATGACATGGTAGACCAAATCCCTAGTGGGGAATGGGAGATTGTATATCAGGACGGTTAGTCCTGCGAGCTGGAGGCTCAGGTGATAGATATATTCAGGACGAGATGGTCCTGCGAGCTGGAGGCTCGGGTTGTGACAAATTACATGTGCATAGAAACTATTTAGTGGCGGGTTTACGGTACGGGCCGGTCGTCAAACCGACGATAGTATGTTGACTTAGGCGGGTGTGATGTTGAGGGGCCAGTAGGTTGTTTATACTGCGGTCTGGAGGACGATCCCCAATAGGACGCACACCCGGCCTTTAAGACTGGTAGGTTCCAGCAAAGAGTACGCAAGACTCTAGAGTGCACCTAGGACGTGTATAGAGGCATATGGGAGGTCTAGGCCTGGTAGTGTGTATACCCGCCTAGGGGTGGAGACGCCCGCTCCACCGCTGCCGTAGCCACAACGGCGGTACCAGAGAGTTTAGCTAACTCTAAAAAGTGGGAACTAAAGGTCTGTGATCACAGAGTCGTATGGGTGAGTTGCACTTGTATGAATCATATCATAGCATTCATATCATATCATACGTAAACCTAGAACATAATTGCAGACCCTTATCATATAAATTAGTATGGGCTCTTTTATATGATAAGTTATATTTCCGGAAACCTTAACTTATAAGTTTGTATGGGCATTCATATAAGTTAAGGTACTCATGTGATGGTAGTGTAGAATTATTTATTTACTTGTTATACTTGCACGCACTACTTTACCATTTACTTCTTTTACTGCTCTTTACTGCTATCTTACTTGTTTATACTGCTAGGGTAGTGCTTGCCTATATATACACTGCTAGCTTAGTTTTCCCTGTCACCTGCTTTTGTTTACTCCACTTTGTTGTCCTCCGCTTCGTCCTCCCGCACGGTGCCTAGGAGTCGCGGGGGGAGGCGAGCACAAAACTGGCTTAGTCTTTATGACTAACGGTCGGTTGTGACCATAGGAGTTCGAGGAGCTGGAGCAGACATACGACTAGCAGGAAGTGATGGCAAGATCTGAGGAGCAGTTGCAGTGCATTACTTCTACCACGAGATAGGTGCTTATGAAGAGAGTGTTTAGCTTCCGCATAGAGAAGATGAGAGAGAGAGAGAGTAATTATGTTGTTTTACTCATTTCAGACATGTACCGGGCAAAATCCCTTTTACTCTTTCATTTATTGTACTCATTGATGGACAGTTTACATGTGGATATATATATATATACAGATGCGTGTGATTGTGGACTTATTTTACTAGTTTCTTCTTATTCTTATTGGCCTAGTTGATCGTTCTTGCCGGCAGGATCGACGTCTTGCAGAGGTGGCTAACTCGTGTGTTAGCATCACCACAAGGCGGGGGTTCTGGGCATAAGATCCGGGAACTCTCCTGGTTGCGGGAGAGGGATCTTACAAGTAGCACTTCTTCTTGGAACCGGTCCGCATAACGAGCCAACGACTCCTTCGGCTCCTGCTTCACTTTGAAGAGAGACTCGACGTCTTTCTTCCTCTTCTTTGAAGTTGAGAATCGCAACAGAAAACTTCGGCGCAAATCTTCAAAGGCGTAGATCGACCCTGTAGGGACCTGATGGAACCAGTCCCTGGCCTATTCTGTAAGGGTGACGGCGAAGAGCCGGCACTTGAAAGCATCTGACATCGGCCTGATAGAGACCGAGTCCTCAAATGACTGAAGATGTTGGACAAGGTTATCCCTGCCGTTGTAGTACACCCTGTCCCACTCTCCGAACCCTGCCGGGACAGGTGTAGAAATTACCAATTCGCAGAAGGGACTTCCCCCTTTTGCCACCCTTTCTCGCTCCACACGTCCCCCGAGCTCTCTCGCCATACTCGGGCTCGCGGGGACTGCGCTCGTGAGAACAGTGTTCGCCTGGACTACCCCCACTATCGCCACATCCCCCGGGTGCGCGCTCCCCTGCACTGCGCTCGCCAACACAGAGCTCGCCGGCACAGAACTCGCCAGCACAGAGCTCTTCGGGCTGGCGAACAACACTCGCCCTTCTAAATCTTGAACTGAATTTCCGGCCACTTCCTTTCTATCCCTTCCCCCTGGGGCGTTCTCGCCAACCACTGCTGGGGGAGGGGTCGCCTGAGGGGCTGGGGTCGCGAACTCATTTCACAGCGCCGCGATCGTGAGCATGAAGGTGTCAAGCACCTCCCTCCTAAAATCTGCGAACATCCTCGGTGTCACCACCTGCGGTGACTCGCTGAACCCCTCGCCTTGATCCTCGCCTCCTGTCATATCTGCTCCTTGGAACTTTCTTGGACCAGCCACGCTCCACGCTCACCGCACTAAAATGTTGAAACTGATTTCTCGGCCTCTTGTGGAGCTCGGGGCCCTCACCGAGATGAGGGGCGGCTAGCCCTTACTGATCCCTCGGAGAAGGTAGACCGAAGACTAGAAAAAAATCACTAAGACCTTAGTCACAGCGAGGAGGTCCCACCACAAACCTGGAAGATTGTTGAGCGCTTCCCCTCCCAAGCCAAAGCTGAGACTTGGGCACCTTGGGGAGCTTGGGAGCTGAACCCAAGTAACCATGGAAGAAGAAGGAACTCAGATATCTGAGATTGGAATCTTTTCCCAAGGTGCCCTTTAAGGTCTATTTATAGTTTTTTGTTCATGGTCTGTCAATAGCGGAATTCCGCCTTTCAGTTTTACTAAGCGCACCTCAGTTTGGCCTGCTAACAACTGAACTCCTCTGTTTGGATAGGCTAATGGCAGGCCAACGGGGATATAGAGATAATTTCATCGAACATAGAAGATCAGCGGATTCGTCGAATGCAGCCCGCACTTCGTTGGGCGTCGGGCTTAGTTCGGCGACCTCGACTGCGATTCGTCGATCACGGAGACTTTGGAAGAAATCTGGCTCGCCTGTCTTCTCGCGAGCATTCGACGAGCACCTGGCTCGCTCGCCTTCTTGCTGGTCGACCTTGAGGCTCTGGCTCCTGGGAACTTGACTCGCGCCTCTTCCCGCGGGTGACCTTTGATAGATCTGGTTCGCCTCCTTTGGGCGAATGGCCTGTGAAGACCTCGTTCGCACTCCTGCTCCGCTCGCATTCTTGACTTGCTTGCCTTCTTGCGAGCTGCCGGCTAAGTGTTTGTCCCAGCGGATCCACTGAGATGGGATAGAGGTAGCCGCTGAGATGTCAATTTTGCTCTTTCTCTTATTTTCTGCCTATTAGCATATATCCCTCCCGGAAACCCGGCTCGCATTACTTTTATTTGATCATCCACTAGGCGAATATCGGGTTTGTGCAATAGCCCCTCTCATTCCTTAAGAGACGATTCCAGAATTTCAGTAATTTTAAGAGAGGCTCATGTACAACAATTAAGAGATCTCCCTTGGGCTATCATGAAGATCTAAAGAGGATTTTGAAGGAGAAGGTCTACAACGCATATTCCATATGAAGGACGATCGTTTCAAGAACGCCAACATCTACATCGCCTTCGTCTTCACCTTCAGAATTTCTTGGTGAGTTTCTCTTTACTTATCTTGTAATCTTTTACTTTTTCCTTTTGTAATTTGTGTGGAGAAATCGTTCGGGGAGAACGTCAGATTTCGGGAAGGATTCTGTGGGTAATTCGCCGCGGTTGTTGGCGACTAGGTCCTTGTATGGCTTAGAGGGTAATTCGCCACCTTGTGCATGGCGACTAGGTCAAGGGTAGCTGTAGGGGGTGGCTATAGGCCTTATCTGGGGATAGATAGGCTATAGCCAACCGGTCCTTGGGAGAAGGACCGGTGAAAAACGAAAAAGTGTTTTTACATATTCTCGACTTGATTTCTAGTGTTATAGAAATTAAACATTTGTGTATTCAATTTATTATGAAATAAAATCATGTATTTTAATGTTCTATTCAATTGATTTTATTTCCTTTCAAGAATGTTTTAATTTATATTTTCATTAAAGTATTAAAATTAACATTTGTGTAATTATCTTTGAAATACAATAATTGTTTTCATTATCTCTGATTTTCTAGAATTGTATTTCATTTAAGATTTCATAAGTTAAATCACTGCTGCAATCTTTTTGTGCTATGGAATATTTTCTGGAGAGCTAACGCCCAACGTTAACACTTAATGCCAGGCGTTAGCAATAGTTAACAAAAAGTTTTGTTCTCTTGTTTAAAAAAGGAATCTTCAATACAATCTTGTCTGAGATATCAAAATATATTTTCTTATAAAATATTCGTACACTTTGATCACAAACTTTGATAAATTTAATTAAGATTTAAAATTCTATAAAACCCCTATTCACCCCCCTCTAAGGGCGCCGTAAGATCCAACACATGGTATCAATGCGTAGGTTATTCCAATACGGCTTCACAACCAGGAATAATGGCATTTCATGATCTCGCATCTTCTAGAGGGGATAATTTTTATGAAAATGAAAAATCATTATGTCCACAATTATTTATGGGTGAAAATTATAATGGGTGGAAAACACTTATGGAAAAATTTCTTAAAACTTTGGATTTTGACATTTAGAATATTACAATTAAAATGCCCCCAATTATTCCAAATAAAAATGAAATGTTTTTAAATGCCAAATCTTTGAATAGTCTATATTGTGCTCTGGATCAAAATATTATCTTATTTATACGCTTCCTACTGCTTTTGAAGTTTGGAAATTTCTTGAGAATACTTATAGTCTTCCTTCCACAGATCATGAACAAGAGGAATTCCTTATGGATCCAGGAGAAGAAATCGACGAGGACTCATGCTTGGAGGAAGATCTATCTAAGAGAGAAACAATATTGAACTCAATTGATGGCAAAACATCAAGCAAAAGAGAAGACAGAAACTATAGCAAGGTAAGAAAATCTAAATCTTCTCTTTTTGTAACAAATTCTATTTCTACATTTTGTGTGCTTAAATTTGCTAAACGTAAAATTCCTAAGTTGAAACATGCTAATTCCAAATTACGTTTAGAAAATAAAACTTTAAAAGCAAACACCAAAGTAGAATCTTATATTGATGTTTCAAATTTTCTTTCATGCTCTTTAATTAAAAATGCTAAACCTTGTTTTGATTATAATACTTTTAAAGAAGAACTCAAGGTTTTGGAAAAAGGTCTTTTAACTTCAAAAAAGCATAATGAAAAATTGATAAAAGAAAATGATAATTTAAAGGATAAACTAGAATCATTAAAAATGTTTATTCAAAATTTTTCATATAATAAAAAATCTTTTATTTCTAGTTTATCAAATTATCAAAAGTCTAAAAGCTTAACTTCATATTATAAGAGTATGTCTATAAGATAGAGTGGAAATGAAAATCATCAAAATAAGAACCAATCATTTAAAACATATTGTAACCCACTCTTTCAACATTCAATTCTTAAGAAAGACCATCACTCTTATAAAATCTCAAAGAATCAATATAATAAAATTCATTAGGATTATCAACATCAATGTATTTTGAAAAATAATTTGAATAAACATAAATCCCAAATGAATTATTTTTCAAACAACTATCATCACAAAAAGATGTCAAATAATCATAATATGAATTTAAAAGATAAACAACCAAAGTATGAATGGAGGCCCAAAATTAAAAATGAAACACTAACTCCACTTGTAAAGGCCCATTCATCACTATCTTCCCAAAAGCCAACACGATGTATTTGGGTACTTAAAGGAAGCATCACACTTGGTCCCCTTTGGATACCTAAATATCTCATTCACTAGGAATCATTGTATTGCATGAAGTAGAAAAAATTAAAAATGAAATATCAATACTCTACTTCATGATATGCTTAGTTGCTCTTTTCTTTTATTTGTTTTCTTATTATTTGATCCAACATGTTTATGGTCACTTAGATATATTATGCAATATGACTTTCACATTTTAAGTCTAATGTTTATCAAATCAAATTGAATTAAATTAAATATAAAGTCATACAGTTCTCAAGTGATCTATCTTTTCCTTTTATATGTTTTATCCTTTTTAAATCCATTGCCTATAAATGTCTTATATTATCATTATAAATTGAATGCCAAATTTGCTAAATGATATTTTCAAGACTAATGAAATTACTTTCAAAATTGGATTTAAATGTACTTTTAGGGGTCTTAGGCTAAAATATTAAATGCACAACTTATTGCATATTTGTCTATTTTCTTTGTTGCATATAATAGCCCCTATAACGAAAAATCATAATTGAAAATTTACAAAAATGATGAATATGATTTCACACACTCTACCATGATCTATTAATATCCTATGCTAAAATTCACTATTATCATATATCATAATTCATGATCTATCAAGAATTATCATAAATCAACTATTTCTATCAACCTTAGGATTTATGAAATATATGATGGCGATTGGTATTATAGTTTCATATCTTGTTTAGTGTGTGTGATGTGCATCTCTACTATTTGCATGAATATCATCATATTTAGACCATGAAATTAACTTGATATTAACAAGATGAAATCAAATAGAACCGCCTCTTCATTCTAGGTCTATAAATTTTCAAAACTCTATAATTGATTACATGCAAACCAATTATATATATTTAGCATATTTTGCATAACATCCAAACTCATTATCCTAGATGCATCTCTTGGTATATGCTCAATTTAGTGTCTATGCTAAGATTATCAATATAGTGACATGCTAAAGGTAGAGAAATTTGAACTTTAAAATTCATGAGTACAATATGGTTTCAAAATCCACTATATGTTGTAAAACTAAAGCAAACTCATGTTTTATGAATCAATCCTTAGACTAAAATGCTTAGTATGTCCATAATCAATAAACCTATGACATGTGTCTCACAATAGCGAGGGCGTAGGATTGTGTGCATTAGAGACCTAACCTCTAAGTCATGTCTTATCCTTAACCTGGGAGGGTTCCAGTAGGGCCTTGTGCGGCTCTGGGGGAAAGAGTGCTAGGTTGAACATCGTCTTTTGTATGCATATGGGATTAACACCCTAACCAACGGCATGTATGCAGCTCCTCATGTCCATCTGTCTCTTAGTACAGGGCTATAGTGTGTAGATATATAGTTAGGGTATATTATTCTTTTGTATACTCATACTATATTCATTGCATGAATATTTTCTCACTCTTTATACATAAATCATGCATATTTGTTTTTTGTTCTAACATTGCATCTTGTGTTTGCATATTTTATTATTTTGAGCTTTAATGATTTTACAAAACACAAGTATTTGAAAAATCACCAAAAACATGCTAAAAGAGCCTTCAAATCTAATCAATATACTATGAAATTTCAACTAAAGGAAGGTCTCTTTATAATACAAATGAATTATGAAAAATATTTTTCAAAACATCAAAATTTGCAGTTCTGTCTCGGTGTTAAGAAGTTAACGCCCGGCGTTAGCTCCTTTGCTCCAAAAATTTTTTTGTTGTTGTTTTGAATAATTTCTGGTATTATTTTAATGTTTTGTGTGTTTTATTTCTCTGTTTGTAAAAAGTTTTCTATCTTTTTTATTTCCTTTAAAACAAAATTTTATTTGTTTTCAAAAAAATATATGTATTTTCTCATGCATTATTTTGGGTTTATTTCTCTGGCATAAAATATCATTTACTGAAAGGGCTATTAACGACTTCTATGTTTTCTAGAGAATATATATAAAAAAAACAAATACAAAATTACAAAACAATTTCAAAGAATAAAAATATGTTTTTTCTCTTTATGCGTGTTTATGAAATCATGCTTGCAATTTTATCTTAATGGAATAGCATCTCTTCAATCTTTAACTCAAACATCAACTTTTCAAATTTAAAACTCATTATCCTTTATATGATATTATCTTCTAAAATGATGTTTATGTTTAAGAGTGCTTATTATATTCTTCTTATAAGTTTACCACTTATGCTCATTCATGTCTATTATTTCTAACACCGTGGTTTTCTTTTCAACAAGTGGTATCTTAAAATAAGAATGCTTATTTTATCATTTCAGTTATGTTGCTTAGTATTATGTTACATCATGCTTATATTTTTCTCAACAAGTAGTATTTAACAAACTTTTGATTGCATCCTATTTTTCTTCTCGACATAGAACATATTACTCCTTATTGCACACTCTCACCTAAACCCTCTTTTGATACTACCAAAAGGGGAGAATAAATTGCATAAATCTAATATTTAGGGGGAGTACATTATAATGATTTCGAACTTAAAGAAAGTATCTTTGTAGGGGGAGTAATCATATAGGAGGTGCATACACTATCATATGCTCGATCATGACAATCCTTCAATAAGTGGTTCCTAATCAATCTTAGTAGATATGCACTCATCCCTACCCACTTTTGCTAATAACAAAGGGGGAGAAGAAATTGAGAAATCTAGTCAAAATAGATATTTAGGGGGAGTAATTTATAAGAGAACACTTATGTAGGGGGAGGACTTCATATAGAAAGAGTATGCATTTTCGCTTTCAAATCTATCATGCTTTTAACCTGTTATTCATACATATATTATTACCTCACTTATCTATAAACACAAATGGTCTTAATCTCACTAATTTCTCCTACAGGTATTTGTTATTATCAAAAGGAGGAGATTGTTGGAGCCTATGTTCTGCATCTCTTGGTTTGAGAATAACAAATACCGTATTGTATTTGATCTTGTATTTTGTGTGTTTATAGTGTGTAGGTTGTACAGGAACTATAGCTACACATCCCTATGAGAAGTTAACTGAATGGAGATGACTCTCTGGAAAGAGAGATAACGCCCCGCGTTAGTTGTTAACGCGCTGCGTTAACTTCTGTCGAGAAGGAATCCGTCGAGAAGAAATGCCGTTGAGAACGAATCCGTCGAGAAGCCAGAGACAACGCCAAGCGTTAGGTCTTAACGTTGGGCGCTAGCCGTTCGACAAAATGAGATGCCGCTCGACGAAATGGCGTTCGATGAAATGAGATGCCGCTCGACGAAATTGCATTCGACAAAATGAGATTCTGTTCGACGAAATAGCGTTCGATGAAATTTGACGACGTTCGACGAAATGGGATTCCATTCGATGAAATGGCGTTCAACGAAATGAAATGCCGTTCGACGAAATGGCGATCGACGGGATGAGATGCAGTTCGACAAAATGGCGTACTCAACGCCAGCGTTGACTCTTAACGCCCACGTTGAGTCCACAAACTGCCATGATCTTGACGGTTGCGCGATTTCAGCCACGATAGTGTACATTCACTAACCCCAACGTTAACTCTTGAGGCCACACATTAGCTCCCGAGGCTAATTAAAGTACAACCCCTCTCATTCCTTAAGAGACGATTCCAGAATTACAATAATTTTAAGAGAGGCTTGTGTACAGCAACTAAGAGATCTCCCTTGGGCTATCATGAAGATCTAAAGAGGATTTTGAAGGAGAAGGTCTACAACGCATATTCCATACGAAGGACGATCGTTTCAAGAACGCCAACACCTACATCACCTTCTTCTTCACCTTCAGAATTTCATGGGGAGTTTCTCTTTACTTATCTTGTAATCTTTTACTTTTTCCTTTTGTAATTTGTGTGGAGAAATCGTTCGGGAAGAATGTCAGATTCCGGGAAGGATTTCGTGGGTAATTCGCCGCGGTTGTTCGCAACTAGGTCCTTGTGTGGCTTAGGGGGTAATTCACCATCTTGTGCGTGGCGACTACGTCAAGGGTAGATCTAGGGGGTGGCTAGAGGACTTATCTGGTGATAGATAGGCTATAGTCAATCGATCCTTGGGAGAAGGACCGGTGAAACAACAAAATATGTTCTTACATATTCTCGCCTTGATTTCTAGCGTTATAGAAATTAAACATTTGTGTATTCAATTTATTATGAAATAAAATCATGTCTTTTAATGTTCTATTCAATTGATTTTATTTCCTCTTCAAGAATGTTTTAATTTATATTTTCATTAAAGTATTCAAATTAACTTTTGTGTAATTATCTTTGAAATACAATAATTGTTTTCATTATCTCTGATTTTCTAGAATTGTATTTTATTTAAGATTTCATAAATTAAATCATTGCGACAATCTTTTTATGCTAAGGAATATTTTCTGGAGAGCTAACGCCCAGCGTTAATACTTAACGCCAGGCGTTAGCAACAGTTAACAAAAAGTTTTGTTCTCTTGTTTAAAAAGGAATCTTCATTACAATCTTTTCTGAGATATCAAAATATTTTTTCTTATAAAATATTCCTAAACTTTGATCACAAACTTTGATAAATTTAATTAAGATTTAAAATTCCATAAAACCCTTATTCACCCCCCCCCCCCCCCCCTCTAAGGGCGCCGTAAGATCCAACACCCCACATTTAAGCATTGAGACCACCTGCTTTCCTAAAGGAGATCAAGCATGGAAGGAGGACTTGGAGCTTGACCGACCGCCACCATGCCGCCAAGAAGACAAACTCGATCCATGGCCGCAAATCAGGTGACATTCGCCCCCTCTCCCTTGGTGCTAGATCTTTAGATCTAAAATAGGAGAGATATTGGGCTCAAGAGAGCTTAATTTCAGCGAGATTCATAGAGTTTTTTAGGAAGAGACCACGCTAGAACTTCTATTCTAGGTCGTCATTCGCTGAGAAAATATCTTCAATCAATTCCTCTCTTCAATACGCAGTTGTAGGACTTGATTTCGTGAAGAACAGTGGTCTATTGAGGGAGTATTATAGGAGAGAAGGCAAAATAACCTAGGTTTGTGCTGGAGGAAGAAGATGAATAGATCTTGTTCATCTGTCTTAAGATCTGTGCAGATTTGTTATCTTCAGATCAAACTGGATCTGTTTTTATGTGCGCAGCTGGGTTCAAGCCTCCTATTAGGCATGATCCAGCTTGATCTGGACCTCGGGCTCAACATGAAAGTTGTAGTCCTCTGAAAGACCTTTTCAATGAGTGGTTGTAGGTATTCAGGGGAGCTATGCAGCTCCAGCAAAGTAAAATCGAAAATGGTTGTACAGAATTTTATCCGGTGTATGTACAGGACAGCATGCTGTCCAGATTTACTCTGCTGGATTCAAATCCAATTTTAGATAGGTTAGGCCTAGATCTGGACCTTGGGCTCAACACGAAAGTTGTATTCCTTGGCGATACCTTTTCAGAATGGGGTGGCACATTATTTTTGGTGGTTCTTAGCTCCCGGAAATCCTGTTTTAGTAAACATTGATTAATATGTGTAGATTTTTAATGTTTTATTGATTTTCCCAAAATATCTAACGAATGATTACGAAATTTGGTAGGAATGATTCCAGCCTTATTTATGATCTATGGTAGAAGTTTCAGATGATTTGGTTTTGAAATGAGTCCTGAATTAAATATGCCGTTATAATTTATTATGCTGAAATGAAATGTTAAGTTGATCATTTAGACAAGGATTTTTAAAACGTGTTCTTATGAATTCTTATGAATTCAATTGTGTTCAAAGCGTGTTGCGAACTGAGCATGAGGATTGGTATGGGTAATATGTATGGACAGATTTATATAGTGAACTTGAACATGCCATCACATACACAAGTAGTCCTATAGGATCAAAGAGAGTATTTCCCTTTCATACGTGTACAAATGTACAAGAGTTAAGACAACTCGGTATGGGTGGTAGTGACGGTTTGGTGTGGATTATAGGATATGGTTATATCCTAAGGTATTATGTTAAGGACCCGATTGGTAGGTCCTTGTATGCTAGATAGCATCGTTGAAACTTGTAATATTAACATGTGTTATGGACTTGGTTAGGAGTCCTTGGGTACTTGATATCACGGGTTGAGCATGGGAAATTACTGTAGGTGTGCATAGTTTCACACGATTGCATAATGACCCTTGTTGGAGGATTACTTGTGGTAGATCTACGAGATCTCCGGAAATCACACCGACGGGAGCTGATAGATAGATCTAGAACTAGTTGGGCTTGGTCGTTTGGTGCTTACTTCCCAAAGACCCTCTTCTGCGTCATAAGAGTTAGCTAGTTTGGCGAGCAAGAGTACGCATAGTCTCCACTGTTGTGTTCTTAGCGTCGAGGCATACATAAGGCCTAGGTCTGGTAGTGTGCATACCCACCTAGTAGTGGAGAAGCCCATTCCACTATCTCCGTCTGGCCACGATGTGAGGTGTCGCGTGGCTAGATACCCTCCAAAAGCGGGAAGTACAAGTCTATGTCGACATAGCAAATTAGAGTGTGTGCGTAAATCATGGGTGAGTCATCATACATACATTCATTGCATTGCACCGTATAAAGATCCTCATCATATAAACTTGTATGGGCACCTTTACATGATGAGTTACTTATTGTTGCAAATGTCCCTTCACTTATAAGCTTGTATGGGAATTCTTATAAGTTAAGTTCAATTCAAATCTTTATATGCTCTGCTCTGCTTATACTTTTTTGCTGACTACACTCCTAGATTATATACACTCTTATACTTTATTATATCTATTGTGATAACTATTCCCTTGCCACCTGCTGGGATGTCGATTACTGATTATATTACAGTATTCTCCCTCTTTCCTTCCGCCCGGTGCCTGAGAGTCACCGAGCGAGAGGATGTGAAGCCACATAGTATTTATGACTAATAATTGCTACATCACTATTTTTAGGAGGACACCCAGCGACAGGTAGAGTAGTAGCGTACGACACAGCAGGACAGGCAGGCCAAGACGACAGGGCCTGAGACTACGATAACTTCGCTACCATTAGTGATAGATGTGAGCGAGTGTTTTAAAATATAGCCTTAGGGCAAATTTTTGTACTATGATATTTTGTAGGAGCTTTGTAGCTACCTGTTCTTTCAGACACTTTTACTTATTTGAATAATGACTTCTGTGTTTTTCTATTATTGATGGGTTGGCATGATGATATTTGAGAATAACCTGCAGGATAGGCATCTTGTGGAAGGGGCTAGCCCGTGTGCTGGCACTTCCGCAATGTGGCTGTCCTAGGCATAGGACTCCCCTGAACCGTGTCTTGTGTTTCGGGAGGGGGGTCTTACACGATCAACCTAAGGTTAGATGGTTGTATTTCTATAGTGAGGTGCTATCATAATTTGGGAACCTCCACAGTCGAGTTATTTTTATCAAACGCTTATGAATTGTTAGAATTACTAATTGTTTTACTTTAGAAGAATTCTTGATAATTGTTATTATTGTAATTTTATCATTTCACAAATCAACCGCTCATTTCGATCGATAAAATAATAGAATATAAGTGAGTAGAAGTACTTGACAGCCCCATGGAATATGACACTTATTATTTATTTTAAATATCATATGCTATGAATGATAAGTACGCTTCCCTATAGTTCGTAGAATTTTGAGAAAATACTTCTTAAATTTTACGTATCATGTTTTTGACGCCGTTGCCGGGGAATATTTGTTGATATTTTGAAAGTGAATGCGCTAATAATTTTACCATTTTATTTTTCTTCAAAAAAATTTTCTTTATTCCCAACCCCCAATTCTCTTTTTCTTTTATTATTTTTCTTTTTCTAAAAAGTTCCATTCATTTAAGTAGATGTAATTTTATTTTTATTAATAAAAATGTTATCCAATTTGGCCGCTCAAGTTGCCGCTCTTACAAGAAAAATTAAAATTATGGAAGCCACAACTAATTGTTCACAATTTTGTATTTTTGTGGTCAAAATAGTCATCTAAATGAGGAATCTTTTTATAATAATAATAATTATTATTATTATTATTATTATTATTATAATAATAAAAATAATTTTTCTAGTGCATATAATTATGATAACATTTCTTCTTGCCCAAATGTTAATTATTCATTGTGGCAAATTCACCCAGATAGTTTACTGTGCGATGAAGAAAATTCATTTGATCAAAATTTTCATTACTTCACATTTAACCCACAAAGCTCTACTTCTAATCTTGGGGATTCTACGAATTTTCCTTTTCCAAATTTGAATAGTTATTTCCAAGATCAAGAAGAATTTTTGTACTAAGAATTTAAAAGAGCTATGGTTACACTGAATAAAATAGTATTTGAAAATACTTATTTTGAACCAACTCCGCTTGACTACGTACACTCCTATTTTTCATGAATTTTCTCACACACTACATGCTTATTTTAATGAAGATCCTGAAAATATTGTGTCCAATGAATTTCCTACCCTTGGTACACCAAATGAATTCCCGGATAATAGTTTTTACTTGGAAATAGAACAACCAGAACTTAATCATATATTTTTCGAAGAAACTCCTCCTTGTGATAGTCAGTTGGAGTCTCCAAAAGCACTTTGGGTCCAAGATTTTCCTTATAATTGCTTAAGTTAGCCTTATTTCCTGTCATATGCTTTGATCAACCACTATCCAAATACCAATTTTCTTTTATGTTTGGACAGCCTTGTACCTGCACAATAGAAAAAATAAATAAACTAGTTGCTTTTGACCCAGACTACCTTGGGTCCTTTTGTCTTTCCACAAAATTCTGAAATGAAAGACATCTCAGGCTGATCCTTATAGCCTTGTGGATGATATATCCTTGGAGGAATTATCCACTCAGTGAAAGGATTTTTAGTTTGTTGAGAATAAGAATTCTTCTGACATTCAGTATATTTTTCGTTCGACAAACTTGGTTGAGTTCGTCGATCGCCGTTCAACGAATTGAGGTGCTTTCGTCGAGCGTCGTTCGAATAATAACTATAATGAAGGTCAGTCTTCAGCTTTCCTCGATCTCTGTTTAAAGAAATTATGTGATTTCGTCAAGCTCCGTTCGATGGATAGTTATACTGAAATTCTGAGTTCAGCTTTCGTCGATCACAGTTTGACGGATTCATGTTATTTCGTCGATCTCCGTTCGATGAATTCTGTTGAATTCCTTTATTCTTAACAGCCTTGCTTGAGAGTCATCTACAATAACTAAAGTGTAATGCTTCCCTCCTAGACTCTTTATTGCAGTGGGTCCAAAGAGATCAAAATGCAGTAAGTAAAGAATCCTGGGTGAATCACTCTTGGTTAAACATTTAAAACTACTCTTGGTTTACTTACCTAGTTGACAAGCCCTGCAGAGTCCTTCCTTCTTGTATGAACCAGAAGGCAGTCCTCTTACTAGACTGTCCTTGGAGAGCTTAGAGATAGTTCTAAGGTTAATATGTCCTAGCCTTTTATGCCATAATTCATTTGTTTTACTTATTGAATTAAATAAACAAATATCTGAATTGGCAGAGTTCAAATTGACTAAATAAATATTTCCATGTCTAATACCAGATAACACATTAATATTTTTATTATTCGTAATAAGACATATGGAATGGTTAAAAGTTACATGATAACCTTCATCACATAACTGACTTATGCTAATGAGGTTGTGCTTGAGACCCTTGACATAAGCTACCTCTTTGAAGGTATCTGCTCCAACTTTGATTTGTCCATATCCTTCCTTGAAGAGGACGACGTTACCCTTCCGGATTGGAGTAAAAGCCAATAGTGGGATTCACCTCGTAAAGCGAGTCTTAGGTTATCAATTATAGAATGGAAATTCAATTGATATTTCCTAAACTCAGTTGGGCGTAGTCCTCGAAAGAGGTACGTTCATAGTCCGAGAATCTCCACGGTCAAGGATCGGATTATAATTTATTTCTTTTGTTTTTCATTCCAAGTGCGCTTTGATCAAGATTTGTTTTCTTTTCTTTATGTTGGAACCTTAGGTTTGATTTGAGTTAGGATCCACCTTTAGTTTCTAAGTTTATATCATAACTCAGATTGTATAACTTAGATTAAATATCTCATTAAGAAAGAAGGCTAAAAAAAAGAAATATATTAACAGGCAGAAAAGAATAATATGTATATATAAATAATATACTAAGAAATATATATATATAAGAATAAGCTAATTAATATAAGAGAAATTAATATAAAATAAAATAAGAGAAGTGAATATATTTCATATAGTTCACTGGCGTTCGACGAATGTCGAACAGCGCTCGGCATTCGTCGCACGGTGCCCGACGAATATATATAAGCAGCGCTCGACAGATTATAGCAGGGAAGCAGCGGTCAACGAACTCCGAACAGCGGTCGACGAATGACGAACGGCGATCGACGAAATCCCAGCAGCGCTCGACAAAAGTTCTCTGCAGTTAATCAAATGTTCAGTATATCATTTGGCGAGCTCAGCCCGATGAATGACGAGCTGAGGTCGACGAATTTCTGCAGCATTATTTTTATATAATTTAGCTCGACTAAATATTATATATTTGCTGTCAGACTTTATTTAAAGCAATATTTTATTTATCATATTTATATATTGCTATATATATTGTTGATTTAACAATACAGCTGTTGCAGCATTAATTAATATAGCCATTGGCAGCAAAGCATTAAATGTTATAGCCGTTGCAGCAAGCAAAAGAAGGAAAGAGGACAACTCAAGGATCTGGGAAATAAAGGATATAGTTATTATATTCCTCTTCTGTCGGCAAGAATTCAAATCAGACAGATTACATATATAGTTTATATTGCTGTACAATATAGTAAGGAAGAAGATAGACATAACATATACATATCATATTGTTGTACATGAAAAAGAGAGAAGAAGAAGAAGAAGAGAAACAGAGGAGCAAAAAGAAGAAGCTGATCAATATATTATATCTTCTTTTTGCCTAATCCCTTTCTTGCAGATCATATACAACCTGAGACATCAAACACTATCATTTGCTCAGGGATCTAAAACTGCAAGAAGAAGAAGAACAGAGGATTTGGAATCAAGAGAAGGAGCCTCCACAAGCTGTCATCAAACTACATCAGACAGGGGGAGCTCTCTTCAACATATTCATCAAGTGTCTTCTCAGCTAAAGAGAAGAACAACATCTGTTTTCTGTTTTCTTTATTTATTCCTCCCATCTTGTAAAGGGTTAAAACTCCCTTCAAAAGTTTACTCCCGGTGACAGGCCACCTTAGCAAAAACCTGCATCTTGGTTAGAGCACCTTATCAACAGCTCACCTGGTGTGTGGACACCTTATCAAAATCACCTTGGTGTGAGGGCACCTTATCAAAAACTCCTAGTGGATTCCTACCAGTGGGTAGAAGAGTAGATGTACCCAGTTTTGGGGAACTACTATAATTTCTTGTGTCTTCTGGATTGATTCTTGTTTGTTTTACTTCTTTAAATGTGTTGTGTTTTATTTGTACTTAACTGTTTGGCTTTATTACTCAATCAGAAAAACATCACAATATATATACATATATATATATATATCACTTACTTTGAAAGCAAAAATTTAAACAAGAGTTTTAAACTGATAAATAAGAACTAAAACTCTTCTTTCAATTGGTATGAAAGCAGGTTGATTTTATCAATCACCCTCATCAGAGGATATAAATTGTCCCTTTCACTTTATTTCTTTATTTTAATTTTAATTATAAATTATCACTAATAAAATATTATTCGATAAAATAATATTTTTGTTTTCCCGAAGTAAAAGTACTCGACAGCCCCGAGTCTAATACGACCTTGATAATCTTTATATCCTATGCTATATTTTGATAGGTACACTTGCCTTAATCGAGTATAGATTGGAGAATACAAATTTCTCTATCAAGCAGCAACAAGTGCTGAAACCACAACTAACAACAATGTTGTTCCACCACCTGAGTGGACAGATGCACAGAAGAAGCAGAGAAGTGTTGATGCCAAAGCTATGAATATTTTGGCACAAACAATGTATGATGATATTTTCCAAAAAGTGGTGGAATGCACTTCAGCAAGAAAGATCTGGATCTTACTCAACAATTTGGTTGAAGGATCAGCTGATGAAAGAAAGGACAGAAGATCTCACCTTATTTCTCAGTATGAGAATTTCAAAAAGGGAGAAAATGAAAGTGTAGTTGATATGTATAACAGGCTCAGCCTCATACTCAATGAGCTGAAGACCTTGAACAAAGTGATCTCCATCACTGAGATCAATGATAAGATCCTTATGTGCTTCCCCAGCACATGGGACTCTAGGATCTGGCCAATCAAGGAAGCCAGAAGCCTTAATGAGATCTCCACTGAGAGCTTATTAGGTAAACTCAAATCCCATGAGCAGTTCATCAAATCCAGGGAAGCTGAGCAATCTACTTCATCTCTAGCATCCAAGAAGGAGAGAAGCATAGCTTTTCAAGCTGAAGAAGAAGAAAAAGCTCCAAGAGATGAAGAGTTCATGAGCCTTCTAGACAAAAGGTTCTACAAGATGGCTAAGAAGGACTTCATAAAGAAGGACTCCAGATCAAGAGAAAAGCCAAGGTATGACAAGTCAAATCCTAAGGAAATTATTTGTTATGGCTGTAGGAAACCTGGACACATTCTGCCAGAATGTCCAGAGAATCAGAAGAAGGAGAAGAGAAAAGAAAAGGAAGATAGAAGACACTCCAGCAAGTCTTCCTCCCACAAGCACAAGCATAAGGGAAGAGGATTTGTAGCTGAAACTTGGAGTGAGACTGAGTCGGAGTCTTCATCCAGTTCTTCTGATGATGAAGAAGAATCAAAGTTGAATGATCAGTGCTTGATGGCCATTTATGACTCAAGCAGTGAGTCAGTAAGTGCATCTTCATCCAGCTCTTCTGATGATGAAGATGATGAAGAAGAAAAGAATTTCTGCATGATGGCTATCAATGCCTCAGCAAACAACTCAGATGAAGAAGAATCAGAATCAAAAGGTGACAATGATGTTGATCAGGTAATCTCAAATTTTGATTTCAATTCAATTGAATTCAAAGATGAATTCAAAGTTCTTTGCTTAGACTTAATTAAATCTGAGAAGGAAATAATCTCTCTCAGAAATAAGCTAGCTGAAATGGACAAATTAAGTGAAGATAATGCTATTCTTAAGAAAGAACTGGCTGCCTCTAGAGAACATATTATTCTCATTGAGAATAAACTATCTGAGGCTAAGAAATTTGAAGAATCCCTAAATGGGAGAAGCATCAAACTGATGGACATTACAAGCACAGTAAATGCCAGATTAAGTGGCAAACTAAGCTTGGGTGCATCATCAAGTGAGCCACCTCAGATAAAGAAAAACATACTTTCTACACCTATAAAATTCATTTCTGCTAACAGCAAAGAGGTTGTAGATGTAAATAAAAACATTTCAAGTAAGGCTGTTAAGAATAAAGGAATTCAACAGAATTCGTCGAACGGAGCTCGACAAAATGAATTCACTTCGTCGAACGGAGATCGACGAACTCTGAAGCCAGATTTTCAGTATATTCATTATTCGAATGGTGCTCGACGAAAGCATGTCCATTCGTCGAACGGCGATCGACGAACTCAGCCCAGTTCGTCGAACAGAAAATACACAGAAAATATGAAAAATTCTTATTCTTCACATACTTTCAATCCTTTCACTGAATGGATAATACCTCCAAGGAGATATCATCCCAAGTTTATAAGGACCAACCTGAAATGTCTTATTTCAGAGTTTTGTGGTAAAACAAAAGGACCCAAGGTAGTCTGGGTCAAAAACAACTAGTTTATTTTTCTGTTTTGCAGGTACACAGCTATCCAAGCAAGAATGAACAATGGTATTTGGATAGTGGCTGTTCAAAACACATGATAGGACACAAGGCCAACCTGAGCAACTACAAGGCAAAGCTTGGACCCAAGGTGATATTTGGAGACTCCAACTGTGGACAAACCAAAGGCTATGGACAGATCAAAGTTGGAGCAGTGACCTTCAAGGAGGTAGCCTATGTCAAGGGTCTGAAGCACAACCTCATCAGCATAAGCCAGTTATGTGATGAAGGTTATCAGGTAACTTTCAATCATTCCTTATGTCTTATTACCAATAATAAAAACATTAATGTGTTATCTGGTATTAGACATGGAAATATTTATTTAGTCAACTTTGACTCTGCCAATTCTGATATTTGTTTATTTAATTCTATAAGTAAAACAAATAAATTATGACATAAAAGGCTAGGACATATTAACCTTAGAACCATATCTAAGCTCTCTAAGGACAATCTTGTTAGAGGACTGCCTTCTGGTTCATACAAGAAGGAAGGACTTTGCAGGGCTTGTCAATTAGGTAAGCAAACTAGAAGTAGTTTTAAATCTTTATCCAAGAGTGATTCACCTAGGATTTTGTATTTACTGCATTTGGACCTTTTTGGACCTACTGCAATACAAAGTCTAGGAGGGAAGCATTACTCTCTAGTTATTGTAGATGACTTCTCAAGATTCACTTGGGTGTTCTTTCTTAGGAACAAGTTTGACACCTTCAGTGTTCTGACAGACTTTCTCAGGTCCATCAAGATTGAGTACTCTACTCTAGTTGCATTGATCAGAAGTGATCATGGCACTGAGTTTGAATCTCTTCTGATGAGAGAATTCTGTGGAAAAGAAGGGATCAGATAATGTTTCTCTGCTCCTAAAACTCCTCAACAAAATGGGGTAGCTGAAAGGAAAAATTAAACCCTTATTGAATCATCAACTACATTGCTTGCTGATGCTCACTTTCCACTCTCTTTTTGGGCAGAGGCAGTGAACACAGCAAATTATGTGTTGAATAGAAGCCTGATACATAAACTTAAGGGCAAAACTCCCTATGAATTACTTAAGAATAAAAGGCATAAGGTTAACTATTTTAAGATATTTAGCGGTAAATGTTATGTGCATAACAATGACAAGAAGTATCTAAGGAAGTTTGAAGCAAAAGCTGCTGAAGGCATATTCCTTGGATATTCTCTTTCTAGTAAACTATACAGAGTTTACAACAAATCTACTCTTAAGATAGAAGAGTCCATGCATGTATCTTTTGATGAGACTAACATGTTAATTGAGGAGAGGAACACCACCTCTACCAAAAATATTATGCAGGTACCAGCTCTATGTGAAGAGCTCAATGGACTAGATCTACAGAAAGAAGAATCACCACTTCCATCAACATAAAATCTTGAAGACAGTGAAGAAGAAGATGATCCAGATCTTGCTAACAGCTCAAATCAAATGACTGCCGAACAAATGCCCCAAGTGGATATCTTTGCTGAACCAACTCCAACTGTTGACCACATCATAGTTAGAGATCATCCAATATCTCAAGTGATTGGAGATATTTCAGCAGGTGTTCAAACAAGCCATCAACTACACCAAAATCAGATGCACACTTATTTCCTATCACAAGTTGAACCTCAAACCATAAAAGATGCAGAACAAGATCCAAACTGGATTCTTGCAATGCAAGAGGAGCTCAACCAATTTGAAAGGAACAATGTATGGGATTTGTTTCCAAGACCAAAAGGCCATCCAGTTATTGGCACCAAGTGGGTCTTCAGGAACAAGTTTGATGATCAAGGCAACATAGTCAGAAACAAAGCAAGATTGGTAGCTCAAGGATATTCACAGGAAGAAGGAATTGACTATGATCAGACCTTTGCTCCTGTTGCAAGACTTGAAGCTATAAGGATTTTTCTGGCCTTTGTTGCATCAAGAAATTCAAGGTATATCAAATGGATGTGAAGAGTGCATTTCTTAATGGAGACATCAAAGAAGAAGTCTATGTGGAACAACTACCAGGTTTTATCTCTCCAACTCACTCATCTTATGTATTTAAGCTTAATAAAGCACTTTATGGTCTCAAGCAAGCTCCCAGAGCATGGTATGAGATCTTAGCTAGTTTTCTTTTGGAGAACAATTTCTGTATAGGCATAGTTGATAAAACCTTATTTTTCAGGATACATAAAAATCAAACTCTACTAGTTTAAATATATGTAGATGATATTATTTTTGTCTATACTGATTCAAATTTATGCAAAAGATTTTCTAACCTAATGCAATCTAAATTTGAAATGAGTAGTATGGGTGAATTATCATACTTCCTTGATCTTCAAGTGAAGCAAACTCCAAATGGCATATTCATACCACAATCCAAGTATACTAAGGAATTAGTGAAAAGGTTTGGTATGTCTGATGCTTCCACCATGAAAACACCCATGCCCTCAAATGTTGTTGTTGATACTGATGAATCAGGAAAACTTGATGATCAGAAAGTATATAGAGCAATTGTTGGCTCATTACTTTATTTAACAGCAAGTAGGACTGATATAATGTTTGCTACCTGTATTTGTGCTAGGTTCCAAGTTAACCCCAAAGAATCTCACCTAATTTTACTAAAATGAATTTTGAGATATATAAAGAGTTGTCCTAATCTAGGACTCTGGTATCCAACAACATCAGAATTTGAATTAACTGGATTCTCAGATTCTGATTATGCTGGATGCAGAGTAGACAGGAAAAGCACATCAGGAACTTGCCAGTTTCTTGGTGATAGGCTTGTGTCTTGGTTTTGTAAGAAACAAACATCTGTGTCTACATCAACAGCTGAAGCTGAATACATAGTTGCAGACAGTTGCTACTCACAGATATTGTGGATATAAAATCAGCTCCTAGACAACAGTGTCAATCTAAATAATTCAATTCTATTTTATGACAATACTAGTGCAATATCTATAGCACAAAATGCAGTTCTCCATAGTAGGACTAAACACATAGAAATTAGGCACCACTTTATCAGAGATAATGTGGATAAAAATAAAATTTGCCTACAATTCATTTCTACTGATTTGCAAAGAGCTCACATTTTCACCAAGCCCTTGGATAAAAAGAAACACATTTTCTTTATAAATCATCTAGGAATGATAGATAGAGATTCAATCTGATAAAAATTAAGTTTTCTGCTTATCCCATTCTTCATCGAACTGAGATCGATGAAATCTAGTTTTTCATCGAACGGAGATCGACGAAGTCATCAAGATCGTCGAACCGAGATTGACGAAAATCTATTTTTCGTCGAACCCAGTTATGATGAAGCTTTTATTTCTGACCTGTCATCATAATCAAATCTTTTATTTTAACTGAATGCCTACAGAAATTGCTTCTATTCCAGTTCCTTTGCACTTGATCTCTATTTTATTTTGTAGGAACAGTAGAAATATAAAAGATTGCATCCTTCACTACCTCCTCAAAAGTCCCTTCTTCTAGGGGCCTAGCTCTAGGTCTTCCTGAAACTAGGCAGGGCGAGATGTATTGAAGAAGCTCCTTTTTGTCAGGGGGAGATACTTTCCTTTTTGACAGGGGGAGTTGTTTTCTGAAGATGCTCAAGCTTCAAGAGGAAATGCTGATGAAGAAGCATGTTTTCAGTTCTATTCAGAAGCTCCATATGATGCAGTTTTTGCTCAGGGGGAGATGTTCTATGAACTAGGCAAGGGGAGAAAGCTGAAGAAGCTCTAGTCTCAGGGGGAGATGCTCTCAGGCTAACATGTTTTATGAAAGAGGAAAATGATGCATGAAGAAGCTACATATGTTGCAATTTCAGATGCAGTGTTTGCCCTAGCTTATGATAAATTTAGGGGAAGATGTTATGACAGATTCAAATTCTGATTGGTAGCAAAGCAGATTAAGAAATAATTCCTATTAGAGCCGATATCAAATTCAGATTATAAAGCTACAGTTCAAATCAACAAATTCAGAAAGCTAAAATATAGCAGATACAGTTCAGACAATATCAGAATTCAGAATTCAGAAAGACAAAAGGTTTTTATTTTTTCTGTTTTCAATGTAAATTTCAAAACTCAGAGTATCATATTTTATATCTGCTAAAATATTAAAAATCTATCAGATATATATGCTCTGTTGTTCTGTTGTTATTTTTGTTTGTTTCAATTTTTGTCAAATAGTGTCCTAACCCAAATAGGGGGAGATTGTTTGAACAACCCTATTACTGATTTGGGCTAGGATCACTATCTGTTTATTAGGACAAAGTTGACCCCAAATGTATAGTCCAAAAGGTCAAGGTTTTAGGCTGTTAGAACTCAAGAAAGTATTCAGGTTCTGCATTCGACGAACTCCATACTGCGTTCGACGAACGGCTTGCTCTCTGCGTTCGACGAACGGCTTACACTCTGCGTTCAATGAACAGCTTACATTCTGCATTCGACGAACGGCTTGCTTCTATCTCAGCATCTCATCGTCTTAGCGGTTGACGTACTCATCTCAGCGGTCGACAAAATTATCCAGTCTCAGCGGTCGATGATTTTACTCAGTTCAGCGGTCGATGATTTTATTCAGTCTCAGCGGTCGACGAATTTGCTCAGTTCAGCGGTCGACGAATCCTTTAGATCGACAAAAGTTCTCCTCAGCTCAACTAATTCAATTCTTCCAGCCAAATTCAGTTGAGGTCAACGAACTCAACATTGCGTTCGATGAAAATTCTTGAGATCGATGAAATTTGTTGAGATCGACGAAAATTTCTCTACAGCATATTTAATTTCAGAAGATCAGTTATTCTATTTCTATGAACTCAGATCTCTTCTGCAACGACTCTATTCTTCCAGATAAGTAAGGATAATATATTTCCTTTTATTTTATTCTCTTATTTCGAGATTATAGCCATTGACATTTAGCGAAAAAGGACATGTTCATGGAAAAGGAAAAAGGGTAAACGACGCATCAGATTTGCAGTGTAGGATATATCTCTTCAGAATATTTTATTCCTTAAAATAAGGGATTTGAATTTAAAATCTATCAGAGATTTCAAAAGGGGTATAAGGAAAGAAGATATACAGTAGTATTATCACTTACAGTTTTCACGACAGAACAGCCGACAGAGAAGAATACCATTCTTCAAAAAGTTACAGGAAGAAAAAGAAGAACAAAAAAAAGTTTTACAGACCATCTTCATCTTATTCCTCAAACAGCACTCATTCACTGAGAACATCAACTCTACTCTCTCATTCATCAGCTGCTAGATCAGATCTTCAAAGAGCAACAATAATCTGAAGAACTTATTCTTCTAGATTCATCAGCTACAGGAAGATCAATTTATTCAAGAGAAAGCTTCCATCCTCAACTGTCAAGCATTTTATATCAGACAGGGGGAGCTTTAATACATCAACAATCCACTAGAGCCTTCTCTCAGAATATTGACAGAGAAGAACTTCATAACCCTTCTTTACCTCATCTTGTACAAGGTTCTAACTCCCTTCAAAAGTTAACCCATTGGTGGCAGGGCACCTGAACAAAAACTTGTGGTTTGGTTAGAGCACCTGATCAAAATCTCCTTGGTGTATGGACACCTGATAAAAAAACCCTTGGTGATAGGGCACCTAATCAAAAACTTAGTAGATCCTACCAAGTGTGATAGAAGAGTAGACGTACCCAGGTTTATTGGGGAACTACTATAAAAATCCTTGTGTACTATGTGTTGTTATCTTCTGTGTACTGTGTTGTGTGCTCTCTTTGTGTTTTCTTTTATTACTCACTTAATATATATATATCACTATTTTAATTCCACTATAAAATAAGCCAAAACCTTTTAATACTCTATTCACCCCCCCCCCCTAGAGTAAATCTAAGATCTAGCCTCACTTTCACAGCGGAACCATCCGATAGGAAGAAAACATTGCCTCCCTGGGAGGTCAACCTACCCTGCCGGCTAGTGAGAGCCCGGTCAGCGGAACCATCTGAGGGGAAAAGAACTTTGCCTCCCTGGGATGTCAACCTGCCCTTCGGGCTAGTGAGAGCCCAGTCAGCGGAACCATCCGAGGGGAAAAGAACTTTACCTCCCTGGGAGGTCAACCTGCCCTGCCGGCTAGTGAGAGCCCGGTCAGCAGAACCATCCGAGGGGAAGAAAACTTTGCCTCCCTGGGAGGTCAACCTGCCCTGTCGACTAGTGAGAGCCCGGTCAGCGGAACCATCCAAGGGGAAAAGAACTTTGACTCCCTGGGAGGTCAACCTACCCTGTCGGCTAGTGAGAGCCCGGTCAGCGGAACCATCTGAGGGGAAGAAAACTTTGCCTCCCTGGGAGGTCAACCTGTCCTGCCGGCTAGTGAGAGACCGCTCAGCGGAACAATCCGAGGGGAAAAGAACTTAGAAAAACTTTTATTACATTAGTCATCCGGTTACATGCAAGAAAAACTAAGTAAGGAAATAAACCATCATATTACATGGATTTAAATAAAAAGCTAAGCACGGAGACCGGGACTTGGACTTCTACTCCCAGGCATGGTCCTCCTCGACCTCCTTTGGTTGCTTATGTTGTGACTTTGGACGCCTTGCCTCCCTCATTTCCAAGAACTCGCGGCAGGTGGATGTCGCGTGACCCTCCTCATCGTGGAAATCACAGTAAGGCAACTACACCAAGACTCCCCCTCTTCCTCCCTTACGATTTCTTCTTCTTCTATAGCCGATCACCATGGTTTGCTGAGGTGGTGGAGAGGGTGCCTTCGGTCCCTGCCTCCACCCTGGGAGGTCGGGTCCCTCTCCCTGTAAGTTGTCCTCCTCTTGGTTGAACTTCCTCTTGGGAGCCCCTACCCTCCCCCCTTGCTGCCTTGCCTCCAGCTCACTTAGCTTGGCCAACCTTCTTGCGAACTCCGGGTTGGCCTCTTCACTCTCAACTTCTTCCGCCACAATTTCCATCAACTTCTCAAAAGACGAAGGAGTTCTCCTCTTGAGGTCCATCTTGAAGAATCCCCCCTGTAGCACCACGATGAAAGCGAGCTGGAGGGTGTAGCCTGGCACCTCTTGGGTGAGGAGAACCTCCTCCTAGAACCGTTCAACATAGTGAGCCAGTGACTCCCCTGGTTCTTGCTTGATCTTGAAAAGTGCTTCAGCATCTTTCTTCCTCTTCCTTGACATCGAGAAGCGCAGCAGGAAACCTCGACGCAAGTCTTCGAAGGCATAGATGGATACCGCAGGGAGCTGGTGGAACCAATCTCTAGCCTTCTCCTTCAGAGTTGTCGCGAAGAGTCGACACTCGAAAGCATCCGACATGGGCCTGATGGAGACCATATCCTCAAACCACTGCAGGTGCAGGACGGGGTCATCCTTGCCGGAGTAGTGAGACATCTCCAGCCCCCCGGACCCCTCTGGAACTGGTGCCGAGAGGATCAGCTCACACAAAGGACTTCCTTTGCTCGCCCCTCTTTGGGGCTGGGCGAGTGGGTGTTGGCCGCCTCCCCACTCGCCCCCTTGGGGCTGGGCGAGTGGGGGTCTGGGACCTCCCCACTCTCCCCCTTGGGGTTGGGAAAGTAGGGGTCTGGGACCTTCCCACTAGCCCCCTCCTGGAGGACTGGACGAGTGGGGGCCGAATGCCTCCCCACTCCCCCCCCCCCCCCCCCCCCACTGGCACCTCCTTCCTGGATTGCTGGTCGAGAGTAATCTCGCCCACCTGCTGAGGCGAGACCTCCGGACCACTTCCTCTCCTGCCTTCACCTATCGTGGAGAAAGTTAGGTGCAAGGTCTGTAGGACCTCCCGCCTGAAACTTTCAAACATCTCTAACGTCACTCCAGCCACCGGGGGCTGCGAGTGGCCTGGGCCGGATCCTCCACCTCTAGTCGTGGAGCTCATCTTGAGAGTTTCTTGAGTTGGTCACTCTCCGCGCTCACCGCACCATAAATGTTGAAACCAAGACTTGAGAACAAGACTTAGTCTCTGTGGAGTTCGGGCCCTCAACAGGTTGAGGAGTGACTAACACTTACTCCCCCCAAGGGAGAGCCCTAGGCTAAGGGGCTAAGGAACTAGGGACAAGGCCAAGAGCTTAGCGAGGAGGTCCCACCACACACCCAGAAGATCTTAGAGCGCTTCCCCTCCCAAGCCAATGCTAAGCTTGGGCACCATTGGAGGCTCTCATCACCCACTAAGGAGAGATAGCCAAAAGAGAGATCTAAAGAGAAGTCCCTCCAAATGGTGCCCCCTTGGTCCTATTTATAGGATTTTGAACTTGGTCTGCAAATAACCACAATCTGGCCTACGAGATTACCAAAATACCCTCAGATTTGGCATGCGAACAGCCAAATCCTGTCGTTCTGAGGCGCTAAACGCAGTCCAAAATGCCCTCCCAGGGCCGGGCGAGAGGGGGCCAACCTCCTCCGCTGCTCGCCCCCCCCCCCCCTCACTGGGCTGGGGCGGGGGCGAGAGGAGCTTGCCCCCCCCCCCCCCCGCCTGGGGTCCCCCCCTTTTGGGAGCGTGGGCGAGAGGACCTCGCCCCCTCCTTACTAGGAGCGGGGCGAGAGGAACTCGCCCCCTTCTTGGGAGCGGGGTCGAGAGGAGCTCGCCCCCTTAGCTGGAAGCGGGGCGAGAGGAGCTCGCCCCCTCCTTGGGAGCGGGGGCGAGAGGAGCTCACCCCCCTTGGCTGGGAGCGGGGCGAGAGGAGCTCACCCCCTTCTTGGGAGCGGGGGAGAGAGGAGCTCGCCCCCCCTTGGCTAGGAGCGGGGCGAGAGGTGCTCTCCCCCTCCTTGGGAGCGAGGGAGAGAGGAGCTCGCCCCCCTTGCTGGGAGTGGGCCCAGAGGAGCTCGCCCCCTCCATGGGAGCGGGGCCGAGAGGAGCTCTCCCCCCTTGGCTTGGAGCGGGGCGAGAGGAGCTCGCCCCCTCCTTGGGAGCAGGGGCGAGAGGAGCTCGCCCCCCTTGCTGGGAGTGGGGAGAGAGGAGCTCGCCCCCTCCTTGGGAGCAGGGGCAAGAGGAGCTCGCCCCACTTGGCTGGGAGCGGGGCGAGAGGAGCTCGCCCCCTCCTTGGGAGCTTGGGCGAGAGGAGCTTTCCCCCCTTGCTGGGAGTGGGGCGAGAGGAGCTCGCCCCCTCCTTGGGAGCTGGGGTGAGAGGAACTCGCCCCCCTTGGATGGGAGTGGGGAGAGAGGAGCTCGCCCCCTCCTTGGCAGCGGGGGTGAGAGGAGCTCGCCCCCCTTGCTGGGAGTGGGGCGAGAGGAGCTCGCCCCCCCCCCCCCCTGGGAGCAGGGTCGAGAGGAGCTCGCCACCCTTGGCTGGGATCGAGGCGAGAGGAGCTCACCCCCTCCTTGGGAGCGGGGGCGAGAGGAGCTCGCCCCCTTGCTGGGAGTGGGGCGAGAGGAGCTCGCCCCCTCCTAGGGAGCGGGGGCGAGAGGCTCTTGCCCCCCTTGGTTGGGAGCGGGGCGAGAGGAGCTCTCCCCCTCCTTGGGAGCGGGGGTGAGAGGAGCTCGCCCCCTTGCCTGGAAGCGGGGCGAGAGGAGCTCTCCCCCCTCTTGCTTGCCTCCTACACGAGCTGGGCGAGCGGGAGGTCTCTACCTCCACCGCTCGCCCTCCTCTCTCCCAGCTCTGGAACATACTAAAAAATGATGTTCTAAAAGACCTCTTGGGTCTCGGGAACCCATTCGGCGAATACAGGGTTGTACAATTATGATGTAAAATGAATTTTAGATGAGCTTAGTAAGAGAACTCGTATATTTTCTTGGATTTCAAATTTCATAATGTCATGATAGAATTTTTATTTGTCAAAGTAAATAGGTTCATGACATACTTAAATGATTTGAATTTGAAATTTTAAAACAAGATAACACTCCAATGAGTGTATAACTTAAACTAGGAAAAGATGAAGCCATAATATAAATAGATCAAACACTATATCGAGGAATGATTGAACCTCTAATGTATTTAAGTGCATTTAGACCCAACATTATGTTTGTTGTATGCTTATGTGCACATTTTCAATCTGATCCCAAATAATCACGTTTAAAATGGTTAAACGTATTCTTAGTATCTAAAAGGAACACCCAAACATGGCTTATGGTTTCCACATAATAAATCTTTTATTTTTCTTGGATATTCTAATTCTGGTTATATGGGAAGTTCATTAGATCGTAAGAGCACTAGTGGCACATTTCATTTCTTAGGGTCAGCATTAGTGTCATGGTCGAGTAGGAAATCAAATTATGTTTCCTTACACTACCAAGGTCGAATACATTACACTAAGTTTTTGTTGTGCATAAGAACTTTGGAAGAGTCAAACACTAGAAGACTTTGGGTTACACTTCAAAAAATGTATAATTAAAGTGTGATAACAAGAGCACCATAGACTTGACAAACAATCTAGTTCATCATTCTAGGTCCAAACATATAGATGTTAGGCACCACTTTATTAGGGACCACATCAAGAAAGAAAATGGCAAGGTTAGCTTCATTGGGACTGAATCTTACTTAACATACAAATTCACGAAATCACTCCTTGATGCACGATTCAATTTACTTAGGTTGGAGTTGGGTGTTCTAGACATCTTAGGCTAAAATTTTAAAATCCACTACTTTTTGCATTTTTCTTATTTTTTTGCTTGTATTAGCTGCTCCTTATAGTATACACATAAAATCCATAAAAATTGATAAGGAAAAATTTCTAAAAACATGTTTTTAACGAAGATACAAATATCTATTTACTATCTCAGCACGATAACCTCTACCGTTAGCGATCGCTGCTGATTTTACTTTTCCTATTTTTATTTGTATTCTTGTTGTCATAAGATACTCTATAGTTGATTTACACGATAATGTTCTCTGATTACAGTAAAATTATTATGTTTTTTATCATTATTCCATTCTTTCCAAAAATTTAAAACAAAATAGAAAATTACAAAATTTTCTAAAATACAAAAAAATATTGCGTGCATTGTTTTGCTTATGTCGTTGCATTTCATTTGAAAAACAAAATTAATAAAAAACTATTTCTTAAGCTACATTAAAATATCTAGCATGAGTAGTATAACATTTACAAATTGGCTATAATGTGTGATTTACTATTTAAATCCTTATTGAATATTGTAATGTTTATTCATGTAATGCAAATTATCTTTAAATGTACAATGAAAAACATACGTGGGAAACTTGTGTCTAAATGCTTATGTATGCCGCCTCTAAGTATGAATGATGTTTTATGTTAGACAATGATTCACACATTCACAAATTTTGATTCCTACATTTGTTTATAATCTTGATTATGCATGCTTGTGTAGTGTAATATTATGACTAGTTAATATGCACGGTTAAATGACCTACACTCCATCGTATTGCCCTTAAGTGATCCATAGATATTCATGCACCAACTTAAGATACGTGTGGTTTACATATGCAGGTTTGCAAACAAGTGAATTAGGAGCCCTTGGTCATTCAAAAAAAAAAATTACAAAGATAACTCTCATGAGCACTACTTCTCCTCCTGATAAGTCTTAATGGGCATTGTGAGTTTGAGCACTTTAGGTAGAATTGTAAAGTGTCTCGTTCAAACTTAACTATAAAAACACAACATTTTTTTACTTCTCTCAGTACATTTGATCACCCATAATAAAAATAAAATTAATGTTAGTTATACACTAAGAAATACTTCATATCCCTGATAAGACATAATGAGCATTGTGTGAATGAAGTACCATGGTAGTTGTATTGTATTGTGCTTAGAAGTTGTTTGTGTGCATTCGTTATATTTTATATGTGTCTTGATTATTTCTTTTATATACTTTATCAACTCACAAATTGTATAAATCATTGTTTCTTATAAACCTTCCACTCATTAGAATTGGAATTTAAGCACAAAAATATATATTTCTACATAATTGAGTAAATGTACTAGATGACTAAGCATGAACCTTACAATGTCTTTAAAGCTTGAATCTTAAATCATATCACATTGTATTATTAAATTCCTTTATGGCTATACTTTACATGCTTATCATTCTCATTATGAATTGTAATGATTGTCCTACAAAAATCACTTTCTCTATGGTTTATAATGTTAATCTTTTATGACCTATGATTTATAAGGCTAATCTTTTATGATCTGTGGTTTATCACGTGCTTTTATGCTTTAATGATCATCTTATGTGTAATTTCCTCTCTATGCATTCCTTCACGATTTTTCTTCCATTGCATACACTCTTTGCTCAGCCATGATTACTTTTTTATAGATGGTTCACTATTTCATGAAATATTTCACCTCCACCCTCTTTTGATATTACCAAAAGAGGGAGAATAAATTGAGAAATATGTGGGAGAAAACTATAACACCATTGAGCTTAGAGGGAGCACATATTTAGGGGGAGCTTGATGAACGAATTTAGTATAGTGATTTTGGCTCTATTTTAGCCTACTTTTCCATTGATATCGCTCATCTATTTGTAGATTTCATCATAAAACCTTTAACAATATGAGTGTTTGCTATGTGAGCATGTTTAGTTAGATAGAGCATTATTTGAGCCATTTTATGCATGAGGGAGACTTCTTCTCCCTCTCATTTCATTTGTATAATTAGATTTGATGTATGTGGTTGTGTGGATGTGTTGTTCTGGGAATGTTGGATATTTTTATTATAGGTACAATGCTTGTGTAGCTTCCCCTGGGTGTCTCGGCCCTTTTTCACAGAGGAAGCCACTACTCGTGCATTTTTCTTCATGGACGAGAAGTGGCTCCCTCTGTGCACGACCACTGGTCATGTGCGGCCATTTGATAAAATCTTCCTGAGAACCCACCTAATTTCGCACTAGTTGACACACGAGGACTAGACCTCCTTCATGCACGACCACTGGTCGTGCGCATTCAACATTTTCCCACCAAATGCTAAAATTTTCCCGCCAGTCCAGGTTTCTTCTCGCACGAGTAGGGGACTTTCCTTCACACAGAACTACTGGTTGTGCACCTACTCGTGTGTTGGTCAATTTTCTGTTTCGTCTATAAATACGCAGGCTCACGATTTCAACCGAGAATTCTGCCATTTTTTCACACAGTTAGCCCTTTTCCTCCATTTTCTCCTTCCAAGGGCTAGGGATCATCCCATAGTCTCTCTCTATCATCCAATAGCTCCAAAGTCAAGAAGAAGCACTCCCTTCTCCACGCTAGGGGTTTGAAGAGGAAACATGGGCGGCTCAAAACCCTCTAGAAGACGAGTCCATTTGGATCAGTGACAGCGGTTCCTCTACACGGACAATAGCCAACGAGCAAGGCCATCATAGGTTGCACTCCAGAGAACCCTCGTCTCCACAGAGAGCCTCAAACACTGTTTGTATTTCTCTCCATATTTTCCGAACATTAGGTAGAGCTTGGTTTCCTTTCTTCTTATTTAGATGAAGGTTGGAATGGACTTGTGATGTTTTGAATATTCTTCTTGTAATACTATGCTTATATGTTCATGTCCATTGGAGTAGCCTAGGAGGACTAGCCTCGTGTATCTGTTTTTCCATTCATTTTTGTTATCATGTGTGCGATTGAGAGTCATAGCTGCATTGTTGTTGAGATAGACACGAGTTGGTAGGCAAGGCAGAGGAAGGCAACCTGTGGGAAGCAGAGGCCGACGTCCCGCGACCCTCGGAAGTGCAAAGCGGTGTCGGTGACCCACATAGTTAATTAGTTTTCATTAATTGCATTTAGTTGTCAACACAACCAAAAGCCCAATTTAACATTGACCTCAAGACTTTTATCTCAAGTCTTGTCTAAACTGTTAAATCCACTCCACCGTGTTCCTTGAGAGATTCGATACTCGCGGATTTATCCTCATTTTATATTACTTGAATGACTGTGGTGCACTTTTCCATGAGACACATCAATTTTTTGGCGACGTTGTCGGGGAACACGACATGTGTGATTTTTATATTAAGAGAGTCAAGAGAAAGATGATCTTTCCTTTGTAAATTTCATCATTTTGTTTTCCACATTTTCTGCTTGTTGATTTCAGTACTTTTTATTTTTCTCTTAGTTACTCTTTATTTCTATTCTGAAAAGGAGAAGGGGTAATTTGGTTCCATTTGACCTTAAAATTGAGCAAACACTGTGAACTCTGAGAAGAGAGCATGCTCTAGTCATGGCCAACAATAACCTCCATCCGAATCTCCAAGTTTTGGAGGATGCGATTCCTGATCCCAATATCTATGTTGAGGAAGAAGTGGTGCAGTCACATTCTCGCATAATGTACGAATGCACTGCCCCCACCATGGGCAGTGTATACCGTATATTGAGCCCGACCATCAACAACCTCCAGTTTGAGATCAGGCCACCCATCTTGAATATGCCGAGAAATTCCGTTCAATTTGGTGGTCTTCCTTTAGAAGATCCCCACCAGCACCTTTTTAATTTCCTTGAAATTTGTGATATTTTCCATATCAATTGGGTGTCTGACGATACCATGTGGATGAAGCTTTTCCCTTTCACTCTAAGGAATAAAGCTAAGTCATTGATTTTTTTCTATTCCCCCAGAAGTATCATCTCTTGGACGGATCTCGTCAATGCTTTTCTTACTAATTTCTTCCCCGCCGCTAAAATTTTAGCAGCGTGCATTGAAATAAACAATTTTTAACAGTGCAATCAAGAGTCCCTTACAGAAGCATGGGAGCGATTCAACGAGCTCCTAAGGAGATGCCCTCGGCAAGTGCTCTCCCTTTGGATGCTTGTTAATATTTTTATGAGGCTCTTGATAAGAACATTTGTGTGAATGTTGACTTGACTGCTGGTGGGTCCATGATGGGGAAGACCCCAAACGAGATGTGGAATATCGAGAAGAATTTGGCACAACAAAATGCTTAGTGGGGCGATGGGAGAGGTACCCCCAGGAAGGTGGTGGTGGTGGTGGGGCTTCATAAAGTTGATCCCTATACCGCCATGTCTGCCCAACTGGGGCTATGTCTAAGAAAATTGAAGAGTTGAATTTGATGGGGAAGAACACCCCCGATAATGCCCATGTGCTAGCTATATCGTGCAAAAGTTGTGGTACCCATTGGCACCACTCCTTTGAATGCCATCTGGGAAGCGCCACTTCTGATCCTTTTATTTCTAACATGTGCAAAGATGTCAATTATATAGGTAATCAGCATAGGGTACCTCCCTTCTCCAACACGTATAATGCAGGGTGGAGAAGCCATCCAAATTTTAGCTGGAGAAAGGGGTCGTAGCAAACACAGATGGGTCAAGCGAGTGGTAGCCGACCTCCTCAACCATATGCACCTACCCAACATTAAAGTAGGCAAGACGAGCGAGCATCGTGGGAAGATAAGCTGGATCAGCATATAGATTTTACTAAGTCATTCATTGCAAATAAAAATGCCACGGGGAAAAGCCTCAAAACTCAAATCTCTCAACTTGCAAAGCTAATAACGGAAAGAATGTCTGGTACTCTCCTAAGTCAGTTGGAGAACAACCCACAAGAGCAAGGTTGAGGCTCCTCTGACCTTGTTCCAAATTTCTGTGGGGGGTATCATGGTAGAGTGCACTTTGAATAGCATGCCCATGCAAGTACTTGTGGACACGGGCTCCTCCCGAAATATCATTGCTTTAAAAGATGTTGACAAGTTCAACATCAATACCAATAAGGAGGAGGTCATGCCGCTGATTGGAAAATGGTGAGAGCGTTACTACTGTAAGGGCGGATAAAAAGGTTGAGATCTGTAACATCCCCAGAACAACTAGACCCCTAAGATGCATCTTGTCATGACAAGGTCATGACATTACTCTAAGAGACCAAAATGGCCATAAGAACCAATGTGAATAGGTAAAAATCACCTTGGATTGCAAATAGCCACTTTTGGCCACCCACCTAGGGTTTGCCTAGTAGAGCCCTAAATGATAAGTTGACCTCACCGGGGCCCCCTAAACCCTTTAGGGAATCCCTTGGGTCATTAAAGCCCCTTAGGGCCAACTCAAGTGGTCAAATTGACCAAAACCCAACTTGGGGTAGTAATAGCCTTTTCTAGCAATCTAACCCAGGGTTAGCTAAAAGGATCCCAAAATGACAAGTTGACAACACCATGACATCCCTAACCACCTTAGGGAGTCTCTAGGGTCATTAAGGTCCAATTGGGGTGGCCTAAATTGGTCATTTTGACTAAAGTCAACTCTATCTTGAAATAAGTCAACCATCCTTATTAAGGGTCAATTAGGATTCAAATGATCAAATTGATCATACCCAAACTCTCGAAGCCACTAAGGGAGGTCATTAGGTCATTATTGACCCATGGTGTTCAACAAAATTCATGATTTTGACCAAAGTCAACTTTTGGTCAAACTAGCTCAAATTAGCCTACATAGGTTCAATTGACCCAATATGGGCCCCACCACTACCCAATTCATCATTGATGGTGCACATAGACCCATGATCATCATGTGGGGCCAGCCCACTCATCAGTGGACTGAGTCAACTCAAAAGTCAACACTTGGTCAAATAGGCCTAAATTGGGCTCAAGAGAAATTAAACCCAATTCACATGGTCTAAACCCTCAAATTGAGCCCAAACTGAAGCCCACTAGCCTATTTACCTTCTCTACCCTCAAATTTCTGAAAATTTGGAACATGCAAGGCCAAAATTGGGATTTCCCCCAATTTGGGAATGGGACAAAATAATTTTGCATGCATGAAACACCACATGGCCAAATTCGCCACTCTCAAGGTCTTCTCTCACCTCCTTCAGTAATTCCCCTCCGAATGCATGCTGAAATTAGGCCAGGTGGTGACCAATTTTGAAACCCTCCATGTGGCCAAATCCCCCCCTTAATGGCATCTCCTTAAAAACCCCTTCTCAACCCCAATTAGACCATCTATCACCTTTAGAACTCTAAGAGAAGAAGAAGCCTCCACCTAGGGAGGAAAATCGTGCTCTGGATAGGGAGATCGGGCAAGGCATGAAGCTTGGATGGTCGGCCATGGCAACCTGAGGAACAAGGATCAAAGCTCAAATTTAGGCATGGATTCCTTATCCTCTCCCCTAGTGCTAGATCTCAGTTCTTTTCTTTTTGAATTTCGTTGAGATATGAGGGAGATGCCATCGTTAAATATCAAGTTTTTTATCTCAAAAATGGTGATAACGGGGGAGCAACTCTGGCCACCCCCGGCCATGTGGCCACCACCAATCAAAAGCCCCCACTCATGTGAAGCTTCCCAATTGGGGGTTTGGCCGGAGATCAAGAGTGGTGGCCGAATTTTGGATCCAAAAAGGGCCCAAAAATCTGCCAGAAATCGGGTTTTTGAAAAGGATGAACAGTAAACTCGTTTTAATAAGTATTAAATAATAATAATATTTGAATTTGTTGATTTTATTATGTCACACTTATTACACATACTTGCATGTTGATTTTTAGCTCATTTATACCCAAAATCAGAAGAAGTGGTCAAATATGAAAATTGTATCTAATGATCATAACAAAATTTAGAAATTTGTTTGGGGTCATTTGGAGCACTGGCTCCCTGTAAACCCATTTTGGTGTAGGGTGTTCACTTTGAGCCCTAGACACCATTTTGGGTGCCCACTTCCTTTGGTTTGTCCAAATGAGCTGAAAATTAGAGCATTCATGAGTAATGCCCTAGTTTATTCACTGTCCAAAAATTGGGATTTTGGGGTACACTTTGCCTAAAGTTTTTGAAAACATTTCATTTCCCATGTTGAAGATATTTACATGGTTCAAATTACCTGAAATTACCCCAAAATTAGGTGGGAGCTTTAATATGATAACCTAGGCCTCTGGTCAAAATTTCACTTCATTTTGATCAGTGCATGTTTGGGATAGTCCATCTATATATTCAAATAAATGTGTCCTTATGAATGTTATTAAAAATTATGCCTTAAATGTGACGGTCACTTTCAGATGACTTTTAGCCTTACTCAGAGGTCCCAACAGAAAATACACCCTGAATGAAAATTGTAGCCTATGACCTTAACAAAATTTAGAAATTTGTTTGAGGTGATTTGGTGCACTGTAGCTCTCTGAGAACCCATGTTGTGAGACATGCACTTATGGGCCCCTAGATATTTAAAAAATTAATTTGGAGAGATAAATAACTCTAAATAACTTGAAATTTGGGGCATGCATGAGTCATGCCCTAAAGTACCCCCTGCCAAAAATTGGGAATTTTTGGAAATAATATTTCTAAGATTTTGTTCAACATTTCATTTTTCTTGTATAGTCTAGATATAGGGTTATAATGGTCCAAATACACTCAAATTTTCTCATAATGGTAGATCAGGCCAAATATAGTCTATGGTAGAAATTTATGGTCATTTAGACTATTGCATGTTGATACCTTCTCAAAAGGAAGTTATTTTACTTATTTGTTTGAGCTAAATATTTATTATAAAGTAGGGAAATGAGTGTAATTGAAGTAAGAATGCTTGCAATTTAATATTTATTTTATTTGTGGCTAATTCTGTCTTTTTCCAATATTATATTGTCAGAAACATCAAAGAAATCGACTTGGAGAAAGGAATCTGCCCAAATCTCATGACCAGGAAAATAGGTTGCAACCTCAAAAAACTAGGTTGTAACGCGTTCTGGGCGAATTTTAGATTTTTAAGTTCAAATTTTGAAACCGTTTTCGATTATGGAAGGTCGCGCCTTTCCATGGGGGGTGGACGTTTTTAAGAAAGTAAACTTCTGGAAAGAGGGGCACTTAGAGAGAGAAGGATTTTCAGATTAGAGAGAGAAAGAGAAGATCCAAATTCGAAATCCTCCAATGGAGAGTGGCTAGACCGAGGAAGGGGGTAGATCTCCGGGCTGTTCAAGCGACCAACGTTGTGAAGAGAATCCTGCAGCGACTAAGCACTAAACCATCATGTTTTGTAAGATCTCTCCAAATGTTTTGTGTGTTTCTTCCTTTACTATGAACTAAGTCTCTCTAATCTTGTATTGTGAGAGTACTTGGGCTTGTGTGATGAATATTTTCTAGATTTCTCTTTGTGTTTTGTTTGGTGAATGCTCTTTATCAAATTTATGATATTTATTGTAAAACTTTTGGCCAAGGTTTTATCTTTTTACTACGCTTCATAATTCGAGAGATGAGTTGTGAAATTGCATCATAGTTTTGATATAGCATTTGAAGGGAGAAAGAGATTTCCTCTTAGTACTAGCAACTTTGGTTTTCGTTCTTTATGCAGTACTTGTCTCTCCCGAGGGGGAGATAGAGACTAGGGATTTCCGATATCGAGAGGTATGGTTTTCTATTCTAAAATTGTTGCAAGGCATTTCACTACACTTTCATCACAAAGTTTCATTCATAAATTCATCGCACTTGACTAAGGAAATCACGATACAAGATTATTTCTCAATACTGATAAGAAAGTATTTCTCTAAGGAATTGTAATCTATTTTGTTTTAAATCTCCAGCTAGTTTTATTTTATTACTATTAAAAAAATCATATTACATAATTTACTTGGATTTAAGGAAAAGACTTAACTAGTATTTGTAAGCACTGAATTGAATACCTCTCCATGGAAATGATCTTATCTCACTTTATATTACTTGACACGATGCGTGCACTTGCGTATATTACATATACTGATTTTGGGCGTGGTACGGGAAGATTGAAGAATACCTCCAGTTCTATAGATACTTTGCTTTTGATTCAGATTCAAGCTTATTCGTAAAGAAGATGGGGAGCTTCAGGTCTTGGTGCTGCTGTACGTTGATGATATGATTGTCACGGGGAATTCTGAAGTGGAGGTAGCTAGGCTTCGTGCTGAGCTAGCTATCAGATTTGAGATGAAGGATTTGGGTGAGCTCCACCATTTCCTTGGGCTTGAAGTGGAGAGGAAAAAGAGCGGTATGCTCGTTTCCCAAAAGGGCTATGCGGATCGAATCGTGAAGAGTTTCGGCATGGAAGGGGGGAAGAGCAGCTCTACTCCACTAGAGGTTGGAGTTCATCTTCGACGAGATGAAGGGAAGGTTCTTACCGATCCTTTGGTGCTTAGGGCTTTGGTTGGAAGTCTGATATACTTGACGATCACGAGGCCAGATATTGCTTATGCAGTTGGCAGGGTGAGTCGGTTTATGGCAGACTCTCGGAAGCCTCATCTTGTGGTGGCTAGGAGTATCTTGAAGTATGTCAAATCCACCTCGGATTTGGGTCTCTTCTATGGGAGAGATTCAGGCTTTTGCTTGCACGGGTACATGGATGCTGATTATGGAGGAGATTCGGATGATCAGAGATCGACATCTGGATATGTCTTTATGACAGACTCTATAACTATATCATGGTGCAGCAAGAAGTAGGATTCTGTGTCTGTCTCTACCACAGAAGCAGAGTACAAAGCTTCGGCTCTGGCAGCTCAGGAAGCCATCTGGCTTAGGAGGCTTGTGGAGGACATTCATAGGGAGGTACAAGGTCCTACTCTGTTACGTGGTGACAATGAGAGTGCTCTCAAACTAGTGAACAATCGAGTTTGTCACGCGCGTACAAAGCACATAGGGATTCATCACCATTTCGTTCGTGAGGAGGTGTTGGATGGATCTCTGATTGTGGAGCATGTGCAGAGCAAGGATAATGTTACTGACATATTTACTAAGCCGCTGTCGAAGGGACCATTTGGTCAGTTGCAGAGTTTGCTTAGGCTAACTTCCACTTCCCACTTCAAGGGGGAGTGTTAAATTTTTGAAGTGGAAGTGGAAAGGTGTTGGGCGGTCTGCAGATTGGAGACCGCAGGGACCGCGCAGTTTGCGCTGCTGATTCTGGCCAGTTTTGTCTCAGGCGATCTATTATGGGCAGTCTGATTTGGGAGACCGCAATGTGTCTGTCGGCTTGTATGAGTTGTTCTGGCGACTTGTTCAAGTCGGCCAGATGTTCAAGTAGGTCTGCCTTCATGCAGTGACCGGGCGGTGTAACGACTTGTTCTATTCGGTCTGGGTTACTGAAGAAGTGTTTTGCTTTTGAAATAAAGACGGGGCAGTCTGTTTTGGGAGACCGCAGTTACCAGACGGTTTCTATATAACCGTTTAGTTTAATAAGGGAGTTGTCAGCTATGCTGAGCTCGGGCGGTCTACTTTGTGAGACCGCATGCAGGTTGAAGCAATTATTGTATCCCTCTTTCGGCGGTGACAACTGATGGGCAAAACTATGCTTGCAAACGATAACGGAAAGTGTACCGTATCGAATGTTGTATAGGTTATTAAAACAAGGTCGTATTAGACTCGGGGCGGTTGAGTACTCTTACTTCGAGAAAATCTCTATTATTCTATCAAGTAGAACTTTTTGGATTGGTTTTGCAAAAAGAAAATAAAGCAATAAAGAAAGAGGAGAATGAGAAATAAGAACTATTTTATTTATTGAGACAAAAGAAATTACAAACTATGAAAATGAAATTACAACTATCGAATTGAAAACTACAAGTTGCATAAAGAAAGAGGATTACAAGAACTACTAAAACATGAAAATATAACATGAAATGAAAGTTCTAATCCTAAAAATCCGTCCCCGAAGTTCTGGAGAAGCTCTCCTTAAATAGGCAGAAATTTGATGTTACACGCCCTTGGTCACGCTCGTGGCCAAGGGGCGTGTAGGGGGCGTGATCGATGTTGGTGCGGAGAGGAAGCGTTCTGGCTTCAATGCAGGCATTTCGGGCGCGTCACGCCCTAGGTCACGCCCGTGACCTGGGGCGTGTAATCTTTAACTGTGCTGCTGGCGGGAAATATTTGGCGGGAAGGCGCGCGGGGAGAGTCACGCCGGTGACTGGATTTCACGGCCAATAGTCATGCCCGTGACCTGGGGCATGTAATTTTAAATGACGTGGCAGGCGTGCTGGCAGCTGGTGGCGGAGTCCCGGCCGTGACTTAGATGTCACGCCCTTGGTCATGCCCGTGACCTGGGCGTGTACTTGAACATTCGTCGAACTCTTGCCATTTTGTCAAACGCAGGAGCCATTTCGTCGAACTCAGCGGGTCGCGGTCGTGACATTGGGTCACGCCCTTGGTCACGCCCGTGACCTAGGGCGTGTACTTGGCGAATTCTTCATGGAATGCCCCTGGTGGCGGAATTGGGTCTGGAACGCATCTAGGCTGTCACGCCCCCTGGTCACGCCCGTGACCAAGGGCGTGTACTTGACATTTTTACTCAAAGTGCCCAGAAAACCTGCAAAACATAAAATAGGCATAAATTAGTGGCAAAAAATAAAAAGGAATGAATTAGATAAGATAGTACCAATAATTTATATAAATTCATATTAAAACTATATTGAAATTATACTAAAAGATGAGTACAAAAAGTACTCATCAAACACTCTCATACTTGAGCTTTTGCTATTCCAGAGCAGAAGAGTGAGGAAAGAATTACAAGACATCGATATTATTTCTAATTTACTAAAATTTTATTAAACCAAGAATAAGTCAAAAGCAAATTTTTAAGAATTCAAGAATTAAGTCTTAAGTTATGTTGATAATTTAAAAAGAGAAATTTGTTTAGCTAACTACTTCTCAAGATAACTATTTAGCAATCGAAATTATAGAAATTTTCAAACAAAATTAGATTGAAATTATAGACACTCTAACATAGAAGAAACTTAAGGAAAAGACACCTACCAAAATATTGCTCTCTTAATAATTTAGTTTAGGACTAGAAACAATGAAATTGGCTAGGGATGGGTTTAAACGTAATGGCAAAATGAAGTCAACGGATATGAAGAGGTTTTTGATTGGGGTGATGAATTTTATCCTCTCAACCCCCTTTTTTTTAAGTATATGTAATACCAGAGAATGATAAACTATTATCTTATCATTTCCACGACATATACACATTTTTTCTCTCTTCATTTTTATTTTTGGGTTGCATATGTTTACCAGAGAATAAAGAACTAACATCTCCTTATTCCCATGACATATGATCTAACATTAGGGGAAAAGAAAAAATACATATGTTTAACAAGGGTAAAGAAATACTTCTAGTTTATAAATTAAACTATTTTGAGAGCAACTTTTTAGTGGAATGAAATTTCCTAAGATCTTAAAGTTAAAAGAGAATATAATAAAAATCTAGATATGTTTAGCCAATTTACCGCAAAGTGAAGCTATTTAAATTTAAAAGGAGAAGTAGTGCTAAATTAATTCTCTAATCGAATTAAAAACATAAAATGTTTCTTACAACCAAATTACTTCAAATTTAAATTTAACAAATTTTGATAAAACAAAATATTAGCTAAATTAAAAATGAAAGTATACTTATAATCAAACCTCAAACTAAATTTCTAGAACAACAAAAACAACAAGGCTAGGCCTATTTATTATTATTAATAATTTTTTTTTCAAATAAAAATACAGGGAATGCAAAGCTACACCCTCATACCCAAAATTAAACATTGTCCCCAATGTTTAAAACTAAGTATGAAGAACACTTGAAAAATAAATTTTTAAAAGAAAAAATGCATAAAATTAAAGATAAGCAAGGGGTGCCTCCCAAGAGCGCTTTCTTTTTCCCGTCTTTAAGCTAGATGGTTAGTGTTAGCTAAACAGATATATAAATTTAAAATATACTGGCAACTCCCTTAATTCAAGCTGAGGTGAGTATGTCGTCATCCGTTGCCCGGCGACTCCTCCGTCTATCTTGTGATTCTCCTCTTGTCCTTGAATTTGAATATATAAATCCAAATCACCTATACATACCTGAGGTGATTTGGAAAAATAAAGATGAGCAGCATATGGATCATCAATTGATTGGGGTAGCAACGACTCATCTTCAACCTGAAAATTATTAGTATAGAGAGAATCACAATTAAACGTGTCAGATAATTTTTCGCAAAAAGGAGGCGCTTGCGAAAATAAATGATTAAGATCCGGTTGTTTCTTTTTTAAAATTAAATTTTCATTAGGAAAATCTAGCGTATTACCAAGCGGAATAAAATTTTCGGACAGAAAAATTTCATGAATTTCTGGTTGAATTAAAATAGAAGAGATTTGCGAAAATTCATGATAAAGAAAAGAAGATCCGGGTGAAGTAGGGGAAGGATCTTGTTCTTCTTCTAGTTCATCTGGGGTGCCCAAAACATTAAGAATTTCTTGGTAAGAGAATTTTTCTTCATAATTGGGAAAAGAAACTATGGGAGTACATGAGCAATCATGTTCCTCCATAACTAAATTTTCCAAAGATGAGGAAAAAACACTAGAAGAAAGAAAATTCTCTTCTAAATTTTGGGGTGGAGTATCAAATTGAAAAAGCGGACATTCCCCAAAATTAGAGTACGAAAATTTCGGCGCAAAAAAAGAACAAGAATTCGGATTTAAAGATTTATCTTCATCGCCCCAAAAACTATCCGGGTGACCGTGCCACCAAGAATAATCTACTTCGGGGCTAGAAGACAAATTATTAGAGGCCGAAAAATTATTCTCGTGAAAATTAGAAAAATTATTTTCCTCTAAATTTTGGGGGGAAGTATCTATTTGGATCTGCGAAATTTCCCCCAAATTAGAGAACGAAGACTGCGGTGTATAAGAAGAAAAACAAAAATTTGTGTCTAAAGATTTATCTTCGTCGCTCCGAGAATTTTCCGGGTGAGCTTGCCACCAAGAGTAATCAACTTCGGAGCTAGAAGAACAATTATCAAATGCCAAAAATTTGTTTTCATTATAATTAGAAAAATTATTTTCATCAAAGTTTGAAAAATTATTTTCATTAAAAGGGGAAAAATTATGTTCGTAATTATTATCAAAATTATTTGCATAATATAGAGAAAAATTATTTTCATAATAATTATTTTGAGCATATGAATGTAAATAACATTCCTCACTTTGATGAGGCGCGTTACAATAATAACAACAATTTTGGCATTTTTGTGCCGCTTCCAAGAGATATACTTGGCTTTGAAGCTCGGCAACTTTTACGACCAATTCAAGTGATTGCATAATTAAAAAAATAAAAAGGAAATAACCTTTACTCAAATGAATGGAATTTTAAAAATATTTTTATTATAAATTTTTTTCAAAAAGCGGGTTAAATTAGTCCCGGACTTCCCAAGATCTACCCGGTGAAGGGTTTGCAAGGTACTAGAGGCTATGATGGGAATTCAAGCCCAAAGCGTCCTTTCCGAGAATTTAGATTGCGGTTTTTAAGCCCTTTTTTTATAGAAAAAAAAATTATAGAGAAAGGGGGAGAAGAAAGAGAACGATAAAATTAATAAATATTTCTTTTTTCGAAATATCAACCGTGTTCCCCGGCAACGGCGCCAAAAACTTGATGGGCAAAACTATGCTTGCAAACGATAACGGCAAGTGTACCGTATCGAATGTAGTATAGGTTATTAAAACAAGGTCGTATTAGACTCGGGGCGGTTGAGTACTCTTACGTCAAGAAAATCTCTATTATTCTATCAAGTAGAACTTTTGGATTGGTTTTGCAAAAAGAAAATAAAGCAATAAAGAAAGAGGAGAATGAGAAAATAAGAACTATTTTATTGATTGAGACAAAAGAAATTACAAACTATGAAAATGAAATTACAAATATCAAATTGAAAACTACAAGTTGCATAAAGAAAGAGGATTACAAGAACTACTAAAACATGAAAATAAAACATGAAATGAAAGTTCTAATCCTAAAAATCCATCCCCGAAGATCTGGAGAAGCTCCCCTTAAATAGGCAGAAATTTGATGTTACACGCCCTTGGTCACGCCCGTGACCAAGAGGCGTGTAGGGGGCATGATCGATGCTGGTGCGGAGAGGGTGCATTCTGGCTTCAAAGCAGGCATTTCGGGCGCGTCGCGCCCTAGGTCACGCCCGTGACCTGGGGCGTGTAATCTTTAACTGTGTTGCTGGCGGGAAATCTTTGGCGGGAAGGCGCGCGGGGTGAGTCACGCCCGTGACTGGATGTCACGCCCAATGGTCACGCCCGTGACCTGGGGCGTGTAACTTTAAAGGACGTGGCAGACGTGCTGGCAGCTGGTGGCGGAGTCCCGGCCGTGACTTGGATGTCACGTCCTTGGTCACGCCCGTGACCTGGGCATGTACTTGAACATTCGTCAAACTCTCGCCATGTCGTAGAACGCAGGAGCCATTTCTTCGAACTCAGTGGGTCGCGACCGTGACATTGGGTCACGCCCTTGGTCACGCCCGTGACCTAGGGTGTGTACTTGGCATATTCTTCACGGAACGCCCCCTGGTGGCAGAATTGGGTCTGGAACGCATCTAGGCTGTCACGCCCCCTGGTCACGCCCGTGACCATGGGCGTGTACTTGACATTTTTACTCAAAGTGCCCAGAAAACCTGCAAAACATAAAATAGGCATAAATTCGTGGCAAAAAATAAAAAGGAATGAATTAGATAAGATAATACCAATAATTTATATAAATTCATATTAAAACTATATTGAAATTATACTAAAAGATGAGCACAAAAAGTACTCATCAACAACATCCATCCTCTTGCCTATAAATAGGGGTGCAGGGCCCGTCATTCATAACGAAGAACTGTAAGAACCAAAGTTCGCTTGATTGTGCCGGTCTCTTTCTGCAGTCACGCGGTTTGAGTTTTGCCCGACCGGTTTGTGTGTTCGCAGGTTAGCGGCTTGTAGTTTGCGGTCAGCATTCTCCCTTCTTCCAGCTTTGAATAAACCAGTCCGGCAGCGGTCTGTCTGGGCGGACTGTGTTTAGGTGTTCTTGGACTGTGCAACAGACTCAGTTGATCAGGCGGTCTTAAGAGACCAGGCGGTCTTGAGTGCGGTCTACAGCAGGAAGCAATTTCTTCTTCAAGTGTTTACAGCAGTTGAATAAGCAGCAGGTCGAGCGGTCTGTGGTTGCGGGTTGACAGGTGCGGTCTGCTCTATTCGTGCAGTCTCAGGATTTAATCGCACGGCTTGTCTGTTCGCGCGGTCTGGCGATCTCAGTTTGTCAGGTCGTCAGCAGCTTGTAGTTTTTGTGTTTTGTGCTTCTCTCCTCCGTGATTCTTATGAATCATGTCTCACCATGTATACCTCGAATTGTAAAGAGATAGTTAATACCAAAGCACTATTCGGTCTTTCCATTGTCATTGTGTTGCTACACTTGTGGAAAGTTTGTGATGTGTTCCGCATTTTTTACTTCAACTACGGACCTCAAATTTTTTAACAGAAAGGGGTTGGGGTGCGTTTAGTAAAACCATCAATTCAGGATTACGATGATATGATAAGAGGATTGAACCGTTAGCAAGTATAAGTATGCTTGATGTATGAATTGGGACCTTAAGAAGGTAAGGAGTGACCCAGCGGGAGTTACAAGTTGTGATCAAGAGATAACATAATAAAATAGTCGGTCACTAGGGAAGGCAGGGTTTAGTGCTCAATTGAACACCGACACTTGTCTGCCCATGTCAATTGGTAATCCATCTTAGGATTTCAGAGTAATTAGAGAGCAATTGGTCATAGGAGGATGAGTAGCCACCAATAAGAGTAAATATCCTGGAAAGGGGGATTTGGGCTTCAGCCACCATCGCATCCCCTAATACCACTGTGAGCCCTTCACCGGGTAACCCTCGGGAAGTCCGGGATTCACCCTAAATTTCTAAGTATAACGAAACGGTAGACAAGAGTAGTGTAAATAGGAGAACTTGATAGGATATCTCCCATCCCAATTTGGGACGGATTAGTATTGCTCAAGTAAGGATGGGGTAAGTCCTGCGAGAGGTAGGCTCGGTAAATTAGAAGGATGGGTTAAGTCCTGCGAGCAGTAGGCTCAGTATATTAGAAGGAAGGGTAAGTCCTATGAGCGGTAGGCTCGGTATATTAGAAGGAATGGTATGTAAGACCCCCCCCCCCCCCCTCCCGAAACACAAGACACGGCCGAGGGGAGTCCTATGCCCAGGACAGCCGCCTTGCGGAGGTGCCAACTCACAGGCTATCCCCCCTCCACAAGACGCCTATCCTGCCGTCTAATTGCAATATCATCATGCCAACCCATCAATACAATATATAAACAACAGAAGCCATAATTCACAAGTAAGTAAAAATGTCCATAAAAGCAGGTAGCTGCAAAAGCTTATGAACAACATCAGAGTACCTATTTCCCTAAGGCTACAACTCAAACACTCGCTCACATCTGACACTGACGGTAGTGAAGGTATTGTAGTCACCGACCCTGCCATCCTGGCCGGTCTGACCTCCTGCATCGCTCGCTGCTGCTCCCCCTGGGTGTACTCCTAAAGCAATTGTGTATCAACCATTAGTCATAAAGACTAAGTGGCTTCACATCCTCTCCCCCGGTGACTCCAAGGCACCGGGCGGAAGGGAACGAAGAGAAGCTGCAATATAAACAGTAATAGCAACAGCAGATGGCCATAATAATGTTACAATCTTAGCAATTCTATATCCACAGTATAAAATGCGGTATATTAGTACAGAAGTAAGCAGTATATATAAACAGGAGTAAGAAGCATCAAAACGTACCTTAACTTATATGAATGCCCATACAAACTTATAAGTTAAGGTTTCCAATTTGGAACCCATCATATAAAAGAGCCCATACTAATTTATATGATGGACCCGATGCGGTGCAATGGTATGATTATAAATGATGAATGCAATGCAATGATTATGATATGATGACTCACCCGTGCAAGTTGTTATGTCGACATAGACCTACAGTTCTCGCTTTTTGAGAGGTAGCTAACCACTCAGGCATCTCCGGTCATGGCCAGACGGAGGCAGTGGAACGAGCTCCTCCACTACTAGGAGGGTATGAACACTACCAGTCCTAGGCCTCTGTACGCCTCGACGCTAAGAACACACAGCGGAGACCCTGCGTACTGCTCACATCATGTTGATCCTTCAAGGACACAGAAGGGGACTTGGGTAGGTGAGCACCAAGAGTCCAACCCAACCGGTCTAGAGTCTAGCAGTCGGCTTCTGTCGGTGTCACGACCAGCAAGCCCGTAGACCCTCCACAAGTAATCCTCCAACCAGGATCATCACACCACCATGTGTAAACCATGCACATTCATGAAATTCCCATGCACCACCCATGCTATCAAGTAACCAAGGACTCGCGTAAGGAGCCTTATTCCATTTCTCCTCATACAATCGGTGTCGATGCTAATTAGCATCCAAGGACCTACCAAACGGGTCCCTCACCTCTCAGGATATAACCATACCCTAGAAGCCTCACCAACCATCACTGCTTCACATACGGAGTTGTCATAACTCTCTTGCAGTGGCATGGGTATATAAGGGAATTACTATCTTTGATCCTATAGGACTACTTGTGCGCGTAATTCTATGTTTGAGTTCACTATACCAATCATACCATACACATTAACCATCCCAATCCTTGAGCTCAATTCACAACCGGCCTTGATCACAATTAACTACATAAGCATCATTCGGTCACGCCTAGCCTATACCAATTATCTTCGATAGACATCCGAATGATTTGTATACGGTTTTGTGTACGCTTCCAATTTCCTTGTCTAAATGAGCACTTTAACATTTTGGTTCAGCCTAACAAATTATAACGACACATTTAATTATGGATTCATTTCAAAACCAAATCCACCGAAACTTCCACCATAATCAATGCTATTTATCCTCACCATCAACTACACATGCCCTGTTTATGGTTCCACCTCAAACTAACAATTGAAGGTCCATTTAAGGAGTCATCCCAACATATATAAATCTTAAATCATTATCATAGGTCAAAAATAGCATGCACATGATTCATACAAAATTTCGGCCCAATCGGGCTTCACATTCAGCATTTATATCTCCTTCAAATTATCAAGCGAAACAGCAATAGCTTTAATACTACTTAACCAAAAATTATGAAATTCAACAGGGATCTACATATTGTTATCACCTATGTCTCCACCAATTTTCATGAGCATCCAACCAATATATTAAGAGAAATCCACAACATACTGAGATCGTAAGTGTTATGACACCGTTTACTAAAACTGGATTTCTGGGTGCTACAGTTGTCCAAAAATTATGATCCACCCCATTTTGGAAAGCTAACATCAAGGGCTAAACCATTCATGTTGAGTCCTAAACCCAGATACAAGTGGGTCCTACCTAAAATCTGCTCTGAAGTCAACTGCAGAAATCTAGACAGCAAAACAGCACGCACTTATCACCTCCCATCTTTCTGGAAAGTCCACTCGACTGGACTTGTAGGGGGCTACAGGTCACTTCAGAAAACGGGTAGCCTATCGTCGAAAAGCTCTTTCCGAGGGCTACAACTTTTGTGTTGAGCCCTAAGTCTAATTCCAGTGGGATCAAGCCTAAAAATTGGCTCGAACCCAGCTGCGCACAATTTTACCCCATTAATAACCAAGTGAAATGATATAATTTGAACTTCTTTAGCAAGTGGCTATCATCACCTTTATCACACCATTATATAGTTAACATCCCTATTTAACAAGGGGTTTTAACAGGGAATTTACTCCTCGTCTTTTCACCTAATAAATAAATTAACATCCTACTTAACAGGGAACTATTCATCATCTTCCCCAAAAACAAAGGGTTAGGTCATTACAACTTCTCTCATCCAATACTCCCTCATAGACCATGGATTTCAACTAAACCAAATCCTATCTCTTACTTTTGGAGAGAAGAAGTGATTGAAGGAAATTCGCGGCAATCGGTGCCCTAAAAAGAACGATCTGATTTGGTCTTTTCCTAGGAAACTCCATTAACTCACAAGCCAAGCTCTTTTGAGCTCAACACCTCTCCTAATTTTTCTCTACGATCTAGCACCAAGGTAGAGGGGTTGGAAGTCACCTGATTTCTGGCCGACGATCGTGTTCGTCTCCTTGACGGCATGGCTGCGGTCGACCGAGCTCAATCCCTTCTCCCGAGTTGCTCCTTCAAAACCCTAGGTTGAAACCTTAAGGTGAGGGAAAAGAATATGAAGAAGAAGATGAAGAAGAATACTCTTCTGACTCCATTATTCCAGCCCATTCGGCTAGGGAAGAAGGAGAGAGAGAGAGAGAGAGAGAGAGAGAGAGAGAGAAAGATAGAAAGAGATATAAAGAGATAGCATTAATGACATTAAATGCAATTTCCATTTCCAAGGCATGTTGAAAATCACCTGATTTCTCGAGAAAAAGAAAGGGCCAGGCCGTTCGTCGAACGCCGTTCGGCGAACGCCAGATCGGGTCGTTCGACGAACGCAGCCTTCAGGCCGTTCGTCGAACACGGCCTTCAGGCCGTTCGTCGAACACGGCCTTCAGGCCGTTCGTCGAACGAAGCCTTTAGGTCGTTCGTCAAATGCAGCCTTCAGGCCATTCGTCGAACGCAGCCTTCAGGACGTTCGACAAACACAGCCTTCAGGCCGTTCGATGAACGCAGCCTTCAGGCCGTTCATCGAACACAGCCTTCAGGCCGTTCGACGAATGCAGCCTTCAGGCCATTCGACGAACGCAGCCTTCAGGCCATTCGTCGAACGCACCTTCCTAATTGAGGGCTACCTCCACTCTTGAAGATCAGGGCACAACCATGGCCTATTAGGATCTCCAGATCCCACCTGGTCTGAGCATCTCTAAGTGACCTGTGTCACTCGATGGGTCTAGTTTGAACTGGGATGTTATATTTTAAGTCCTGCGAGCGGTAGGCTCGATAAATTAGAAGGACGGGTTAAGTCTTGGGAGCGGTAGGCTCGGTATATTAGAAGGACGGGTAAGTCCTGCGAGCGGTAGGCTCTGTATATTAGAAGGATGGGTAGGTCCTGCGAGCGGTAGACTCAGTAAATTAGAAAGACGGGTTAAGTCCTGTTAGCGGTATGCTCGGTATATTAGAAGGACGAGTAAGTCCTGCGAGCGGTAGGCTCGGTAAATTAGAAGGAAGGGTTAGTCCTGCGAGCGGTAGGCTCGATGTTTCACTTAGATGCATTTTTGTATCAAGTAGTACACGGTTACCCTATGTGTTCTTAGGGGCGTATGTAAAGTCTAGGCTGGGAGGTGTCATTCTGGCCTAGGAGTGGAGGACTCGATCCACTGCCCCGGTTTGCCTCAACGGGGTGTACCTGAGTGTAGACTCGAAAAGCCGGATAGAGGTGGTGCTTACCAAATAGTATGCAGATACCCTGTGTGTTCTTATGGGCGTACGTAAGGTCTAGGCTCGGAGATGTGTGACATAAGCCTAGAAGTGAACAAGCCCGATCCACTGCCCTATTTGCCTTAACCGGGTACCTGAGTTGACACACTCGAATAGAGGGAACTAATAAAAGGTCTGTACATACAGAGTCGAGTGCATGAGTTGCATCATTGCATTGCATAACATATCATAACATAACATCATTGCACAACCAGACCTCATCGTATAATTAGTTTGGGCTCTTTTATACGATGAGTTTACTTCTTGCCAGATCCCTTAGCTTATGTGTTTGTGTGTGTATACGCATAAGTTAAGGTTACTTTCATAGCAGCTCTAGTTGTTTCTTTACTTGCTCTGGTTTACTTTATAACTGCTCTGGTTTACTTTTCTAGCTGCTTAGACTCTTTTATAACTGCGTGTGTATACTCACTTTGATGCTCATTTATGTTCTGCTTGGTTTCATAGTAGCTCTTGATTTATTATGATAGAACTGCTAGATAGGTTCCATGTCACCTGCTTGCTTTTACCCCTTGTTGTCCTCCGCTTCCTCCTCCCGCCCGGTGCCTAGGAGTCGCCGGGGGAAGGGATGGGGAATTTGGCTTAGTCTTTTAGACTAACGGTCAGTGGACCACATCATTTTAGGAGTCGTTATGCTGGAGCAGCAGGACCTCTTTCAGAAGACTAGGACAGAAGAGCGTGACAAGATGGAGGTACCAGCAGTAGCCACAGTAGATATGGATGTAGATGTTTTTGAGACTTCCGTATGAGCATGAGTGAACCTGTAGTGAGTATATTGATGTACTGGGCACAAGCCCTTATTAATTTTAGTACTTTCTCATTGTGTACAATTGTATTATGATATATGTAATGTGATTTTGTGGACTTGTTTCATTTAACGCTTCTATTACTTTGATATGTGGTTGGCCTGGATGATGTTGATTAGCCGGCAGAATCAGCGTATTGTGGTGGAGACTATCCCGTGAGTTGGTGCCACCGCAAGACGATGGTTTTGGGCGGTAAGACCCGGGAATGAATGCAAAAAAGGGGGTCTTACAGGATCACATTAGAAGGGAGCACCATAATTGCTGAGTTCCAAGTAATGGGATCAACAGAAAATGACTCACCACCAGTTTTTGGACTACTGTTACTCACGCCTCTCGGTGCCACTTTGCACTTGGACGAGATACGCATCTTCTTCCCTCATAATGTGATGCTCTCTGACCCCATTCGTGTTTTTGATGATGCTGCACTTCAGTGTAGGGTAAAGTCTAATTTTACACCAAGTTCATGTGCAGGTTCTGAAGAGGAAGATGATAGAAAGGATAAGAAGATAGCTGAGAGTATACAAGATGAAGTTGAAGAGCAAGTGCTGGTGGTGGAGACTGAAGAGAAGGTGACTTATCCTGAATACGACGCTGAGGAGAATATCATTTTTGTTGATGAGGCAGACAGGACTGGGAGGCATGCCGAACCAAGTATTTAGAAGAAAGTCTGATGGGCAGACCTTTCCTATACCGTTGCGGTGGAGCAAGATGTCATCCTTAAAATGCTGATAATTTTTCTGTTGGTATAGAAGAGTGCACTGCTTGGTGGAGATCACCACATGTAGAATTGCGAAAGGAAATTAGAGATGAGCGTGCAGCCCGTATGGCCGCAAATATGAAATTATCTGGTGCAATGCTGGGTGGGGAATCTTCTCACCTGCGCCAAAGCACCATCGTTGTGCCATCTCCCTCCCTCCAAACTAAAATGTATTTCAAATCAGTGTATAGCTGATTTTTTCCAAATTTTGATTAGCCGATCTAGTTTACTTTATGAGAACTTAGTTTATTTTCTGAACCCTTTATTATTCCTGCTTAGACAATATTATAAAACTGTTAATAAAAGTATTTGGTCCAGCTCAAGAATGTTAAACAGAGCGCTCTTTGGAGGCAACCCATGATTATCTGTGTTTTTCATTAATGTATTCTTGTTTTCCTTATTTTATTGGAGCTAATCCCCCGACAGGAATCCGACGTCATTGCATATTTTGCTTGACTGAGTCGAAACTGGGAGCAGATGTTAGATTCAAAGTCAAATTCAGCCGCTCCTGGAATACGCCATTCTCGGGCATGGGTAATGAATTTCAATCCTTATTTTATTTCCTGCATTCCTCATATTTAGTAGCATGTTACATTCGCATTGAGAACAATGCTCTGTTTAACTCTGGGGGGGGGGGGGGGGGGGGGGGGGGGGGGGGGGGGGGGGGGGGGGGGGGGGGGGGGGGGGGGGGGGGGGGGGTAGCACTCACATCATGCATTCCGGTAGCGCTTGTTTTTTTATAAAAAAATCTACTCCAATTTCTTTCAAAAAATTTAAATTTTAGTCGCTCTCGCGCAATTCAATTCACACACCCACTTCAAATTTATTTGAATTTTTGTTATTCCTATGCTTTCCAATTCCTTTAGGTGTGTATGTTAGATTAATTTATAATAAAAAAATTGAAATTTGGTAGTGAACTGTAGACTCATGGAGTGCTCCTAGTCGTGTGCCCATGTTCTCGGATATATAGAAATAGATTTAGAGCTAATTTTTCTACATATGTTAATACACCGCATTTTTACTTACTATCGTTGGTTGTATATCCACTCCTCGTTGGAGCATGATCGAGTCCAACGTTAGTGTATAGTTGTGTATAGTGTCACTAGTGTTATATTATAGGCTCACGACGAGGGGGTGTCCTTTCTCGGTATCTAGAACTCGCCCCTAGCGATCTTTGAAGCATATACACTAAATAGTAATTAAATCTATGGACATGATTTAGGCCTTCACTTGGATAGCTTGAGCCTTTGTATCTGATCCCACACTCACTACCATTACGAACCCAAGTTGTGCCTACACCCTTCCTTTTGTTGCACCTCCACCTCACTTTATAACACCAAAGCCTAAATGCCAAAATCCCTATCACACTTAGCAATGAGTTGCATTTAAAATTTTACTCTTGTTAATTGTGGTGGAGAATCGAATTACGCTAGTTTGGTGTATTTTCGTTGTTTATTTGGGCGTGCTTTTAGCAAAAAAAAGTATTGAAAAAGTGAGCGGAAATGAAAATTGCTAAAAGAAATTTTGAAAACAAAAAGAGAAATTAGAAAAATATTTTGTTGTAGTGTTCGTCAAGTGGTGAGTGACCCCATGTGTTCAAATCTAAGTGTAGGGGTGTCACTCACCCATTTCTAGCCGGTGGTAGCTATTTCGATGCGAGCTCTTGATTTTTGCTTAAGTGTGATTTAGCTCATCCTATCCCTAATTGAAATCCTCACCTTAAGCCTAAGCCAAAAATTCATCTTATCTAATCCCTAAGGATTCATAGAGTTAGTTAGTACCAAGTGTAGTGGAGAAGGTGTGACCAGGCGAGCCTATAACATCATCATTGATGGATTTCCTTGGAGACCGCCCTAGTAGTTCTGGGTCCATAATACCACACTCAGCGTTAGTCTTTCGCCTACACTATGCTTAGGACGGATCGCATAGTTCTTCTGATTATGAGTGGATATAGTTGTACGATAGTTTGCTTAAATGCAGTGTAATTTGATTATATGCTTAGAAATTTTCTCTAACCAATTTTTATTCCCCTTGAGAATGAGACTTCTCGGCCCACTTTCTTATTCCTATTTTTGATTTGTAATTAGCCTATTTTACTCCCCGTAGGAAGATGGTTTGCTTGGGGCGAGCAATAATTCAAGTCTTGGGGTATTTGATGAGCGAATTTATTATAGTGATTTTGGCTCTATTCTAGTCTACTTTTCGATTGATATCGCTCATCTATTTGTAGATTTCAACATAAAACCTTTGATAATATGAATGTTTGCTATGTGAGCATGTTTAGCTAGATAGAGCATTATTTGATCCATTCCATGCACAAGGGAGACATCTTCTCCCTCTCATTTCATTTGTATAATTAGATTTGACGTATGTGGCTATGTAGATTTATTGTTCTTGGAATGTTGGATGTTTTTTCCTTCAGGTTCAGTGCTTATGTAGCTTCCCTCAGGTGTCTTAGCCCTTTTACATAGTGGAAGCCATTACTCATGCATTTTTCTTCACGCACGAGTAGTGGCTCCCTCTGCGCACGACCACTGGTTGTGCGCAGCCATTTGATAAAATCTTCCCGAGAACCCCCATAATTTCGTATGGGTTGCCACACAAGGACTGGACCTCCATCACGCATGACCACTGGTCGTGCACTTTCAACATTTTGCCCCAAATGCCAAAATTTTCCCACCAGTTCAGGTTTCATCTTGCACGAGTAGAGGAATTTCCTTCACTCACGGCCACTGGTCGAGTGCCTACACATGCGCTGGTCAATTTTTTGCTTCGTCTATAAATACGCATGCTCACAATTTCAGCTGAAAGTTCCGCCATTTATTTGCACATTTTGCCTTATTCCGCCATTTTTCTCCCTCCAATGTCTAGGGATCATCCCCTAGGCTCTCCCCATCATCCAAGAGCTCCAAAGTGAAGAAGAAGCATTCCCTTCTCTGCAAGCTAGGGATTTGAAGAGTAAATGTGGGCAGTGCAAAACCCTCGAGAAGACGGGTCCATTGGGGATCGGTGTTAGCGGTTCCTCTACCCTAAACGATAGTCGACGAGCAAGGCCATCACGGAGTCGAACTCCAGATTACCTTCGTCTCCACAGAAGAGTCTCGAGTGTTGTTTGTTTTTCTCTCTTTATTTTTTGCACACTAGGTAGAGCTTGGTTGCTTTTCTTCTTATTTAGATGATGGTTGGAATGGACTTGTGATGTTTGTGATGTTTTGAAAAATCTTCTTGTAATATTATGCTTATGTGTTCATGTCCATTGGAGTAACCTAGGTGTTGGGAAAAACACTTGTTATTTATCTAACAAATTACTTAAAGTGATTTCATCAGTTGGGTTATATTACCCACATTGTATAGAAAGGGTAAATTGGTCATTAGATGTCTTAGGATGTCACACTCACCTTAGAGTGTCCAGATCAGGTCAAGATATGCACAAATTCAGTTGAGTTAAAACATATGTCGAAGAAGTCGACGCAAATTTGACTAGATGTTGACGTAACTCTGAATGATAGTCAAAGCAACTCAATCAGCCTGTCGAAGTATAAGTCAAGTCGAAGCAACGTCGAAAGGAACTCGAAGCAGAAGGAAGAGCCCGTCGAAGCCATCTTAGAGGTCGATGCAACTTCGACTTCAATTCGACGCAAAAGATAAAGTTCAAGTCCAAGCCTTCAACTCGACGGATACGTCGATAAGTAATCGACGCAATGTCGACATCTGAGTTTAGCCAGAGCTAAGAAGTAATTCGAAGCTACTCCTATAAGAACTCAGAGGTGCGTCGATATGAAGAATGATGAAGTCGATGTAGCGTCGAATACAGTCTGAAATAGAAGCTTTTCTACTGTCCTTTTAATACCTTTTCAGAAGGTCCACAAAGCTGAAGATAGTTCTCCAACGGCTCGTTTATTGCCAAGAATGAAATGAAGTATTCTAGGAGACAGCAAAAACATTCTTGGAATGTATTCAAATCTGATGGATGGGTCGGGAACAAAAGAAGAAAGGGAAATCTACTGTCCAATAGGAATTCCTTTTCAGGACAGCCCAAAAGAAGAAAGAAATTCAAATTTTAATCATGGAGAATAAGTATGCTGGGAGGAGAAGAAAAACACAAGGATTGATCACATATTTTGCATCTGTCGAATAGGGTTTTTCTCTTCTTCCTCCTTCCACCCTAAGACAGAAAAAAAAACATATCTCTTTGCACAGGAAAACATCATAGCTGCTTCTTCTTCTTCATCACACAACATCAAGTTTACAAGAAGTGCTCAGAGAATAAGGATCAAGCCAATAACCCTTGCAATCATCACAATCATAAGCAAGGGTTCATTATATTCAGATTCAGTGATAAACAGAAGCAGCAAATAGCTTTTTAAGAATTATGATAGCAGAATTTTATTCTCCTCTTTCTCTCTTTCATCTTCTTCATTCACCAACTGTAAAAGAGTTTTATTAATCCCTCTTTCAAAGGATTCAGTGGTTCTAAGAGTCTCCTTATCAAAAGACTCAGTGGTTCTGAGAGTCTCCTTATCAAAAGACTCAGGCACAGTTAGTGCAATCCTACGAGGGAGGTAGAAGAGTGGACTACCCACATTTTGGGGAACCACTATAAAAATCCTGTGTCTTCTGGATTGAATTTTTTGTGTTGTCCATCCTTACTATTTCTGTATTTACATTTCCTGCATTTACTTTATTCTATTTTGATAGTATTGATTGCATATTACTTAGTAGTTTTATTGTGTGTGTATATTTAGGGTAGAAAATATTTAAAACTCTATTCACCACCCTCTAAAGAATACTCAGAGGCACGCTGTGCACTTTCAATTGGTATCAGAGGTTTGTTGATCATTAAAATGTTAACACCTTGATCAAAAGATCTCCTCACTCTCATTTCTTCATTTTAAATTAACTAAAACTATTTTCTCAAGAAAATGAGTTCTAAGGATTATGCATCAACAAGACCACCAGTGTGTAACCTAAATAAGTTTACACTCTAGAAGGCTAGAATAAAGATTTACATGAACTCTATTGATGAAGACATCTTTGATGTTATAATTTCAGGTCCCCCAGCTCTAGTCAGACAAGATGCCAGTGGATCTTCAACACTGGAAGCTGTTCCAAGGAATGAGTGGATAGAGGCTGAGAAGAAGCAGAAGGCATGTGACGCCAAGACAATGAACATTCTGGTTTCCATAATGTCAGATGACATTTTCCAGAAAGTAGATGACTGTCAATCAACAAAAGAGATCTGAGAATCCCTTTCCAGAATTGTAGAAGGAAGCTCTGATGAAAGAAAGGACAAGAAGTCCCTTCTCATATCTCAATATGAGAACTTTCAAAAGAAAGCTGAGGAAAGTGTTGATGAAATGTATGATAGATTCGGCATCATTATCAATGAGCTAAAGAGTCTGGACAAGGAGATATCCTTGACAGAGATCAATGATAAGATCCTCATGTTCTTCCCAAGCTCATGGGACTCAAGGATCTGAGCCATCAGAGAGTCTAGATGTCATAGAGAGATCTCTACTGATGCTTTGCTAGGAAAGCTCAAATCTTATGAGATGCTACTAAAAAGCAGGGATGAAACAGAGGCAAATGAGACAACCTCAACTCCCATCCAAAGGAGCCTTGCTTTGAAGGTTGTTGAAGGAGAGCCCTCCACTCCCGAAGATGAGATGTTCAGTCTCTTAGCAAGGAGATTTAGAAAGTGGGTCAAGACAGAAGACTCAAGAAGAAGAGAGAGAAGCTCAAAGCCCAGACTTGATAAGACTCCAAAGAAATAAGTGATTTGCTTCTCCTGCAACAAGCCAGGGCACATAGCCCCTGAGTGACCACAAGAACAAAGTGATATGAGCAGCAAAAAAGATGAGCAGAAGAAGAAGTCTTTCAGGAGGAAAGACAAGAGAAAGCTAAATGTTTCATTGCTGAAACCTGGAGTGATTCTGAAGCAGAGCTAAGCTCCTCTTCATCAGAGAGTGATGAAGAAAAAGATGTTGAAGCTGCATGCCTGATGGCATTGGGTGTCTCCACAGATGATGAAGGAGACCAGGTAGGCATTTTTGATAGTTTTGAATTTAGTTCAAAAGAATTTAAAATTAGCTTTAAAGAATTTTGTAATGACTATCTTAAAATTCAAAAAGAAATAAAGACAGTTAGGGAAGAGTTAGAAGAATTCAAGAAAGGTGATTTATATTCAGTAAACTATGATTTGAGAAATCAAATATACAAAAGGGAATCATAAATAACTAAACTAACAGATGAAAATTTAGCTATAAAGGAAGAATTCACAAAGGCAAAAGCCTTTGAAGACTCACTCAATGAGAGGAGTCAACAATTCAAGGATATTACACAAAATCTCTTCATGAGATTTAAGCACCTAGGTCTAGGAGCAGAGCCATCCACTAACACAGAAGTCCCCAGTAGACCTGCCTGGAAAAATCCAGATATATTGGTTAGACCTAGTGACTATAAAATAAATGAGAATAGTGTAGACTCTAAAGAACAGAGCAATAATGACTTTGATAAAAATTACTACATTTCAGATTGCAAATCCTAAAAGTAAACAAAAAACTGTTAAGAAAAGTAGTCTAGACAAACCTATAAATCTAAATCAAAATAGAATCATAAGGCACTCTGCAGATCTATTATTTGTAGATCCATTCTATGCATATTTTCAATACCAAGATATTAGGCCTATAGGTTTGGTAAACCAATCCTTTGCCATCCAAAAGGATACCATGAAAGACAATTCTATTCTTTCATAGAACCTTATAATGGTAAAAGCAAAGGGCCAAAGATAACCTGGGTACCTTTTAATGTTTGAGTTACTTGTGCAGGAAGATGTAGAGTTCTTTTCCCAGAGAAAGTGAAGGGAAAAGAAAGAAGTAAATGATCAATTATAAACAACACATATGCAAAGGGAGTAATCTTTACTCTAAAATTCTTTGCTGAGTTCATAATTCATAAAATAATAATATAAATACAATTTTCAAAAAAAATCTTTGCTGGAAAAATAGCAAGAACTTTCCAAGAAAATAGAACTGTTTATTCAGAGTTGCGTCGAATAGAATTTGACGTACCGTCTAATTCTATTCGACGCCAGCTTCAAGAGCCGTCTAAATTAGATAATTCGAATAGCATTCGACACAGCGTCGATTCCATATCGATGCATGCGTCGATTTAATAGTTTTTCATCAAAAATGAAGGTACGTCGAGTTCTAATCGACGCAACGTCGACATGATAAGGGCTCGCAGTTTCACTTCTAGAAGCTGCTTCGACACCTTTTGGCGTGCTAACTATTAATCTTTGTCGACGGTGCTTCGAATATAACCCTAAGTTGTGACGAATCAACTTATTTTAAGCAACATAGGCGTCGAATTCATTACGCTTTCGAATTCTCCCTTTCTTGCTCTCGTGCTCTCTTTCTTTCCAGCACTCTTGTGTTCTTCTCTCTCTCTCTCTCTCTCTTCTCTTGTGTTTGCAGGTACTTTAGATAAGATTGCTCCACCTAAGGTGAACTCAGGTTTTGATGTGGATGTCGACTCCTTCAATGCAGCATCTGAAAACTTCAAAGCCATTCTCGGCTTGTTCCAAACTACTGGACTAACAAAATTGATATCTACAAGATGCAAGATTCTTGATGTTGAATTGAGAGAGCTAAAGGACAACTTCCACATAGGAGATGATGGCTCCATCAATGAAATTATATCTGAAACTGCCATTAACATTACAGAGGAGATATTGACTCAAACATATGATCTGCCAGCTGGTAGTGATTCTGATGAATTAATAGGGGAAGAGACAAGAAAAGCATTACATATAATGCAGTTCAAAAAGGAGAATGCCATCAACCTGAAAAAGAATGAAGTATCTGAAGAATACAGGTTCTTGGTATATATACATAGTGGGAAAGGTGCTGCTATGCAAAATATCAGCACATGAATCTATCCCCAAGCAACAGCTACAGATTGTTGGGAATATTACCCACATGATTCCTGATTTGAAGAAGTCACCAAGTCAAGAAAACTTCACTTTGTATTTGATCACTTCTCTAGCTTATAAATCTTAGGAAGTCAGCAGAACAAAATTTGTCGAACGCAGAAGGAAGTTCGTCGAACTCAGAAGGAAGATCGTCGAACGCTGAGACTTGGAGAGTTAGTCAAACGCTGAGACTTGGCAAGATCGTCGAACGCAGAAGCAAGATTATCGAACTCAGAAGGAAGATCGTCGACCGCTGAGACTTGGCGTGTTCGTCGAACGCAGAAGGCTGATCGTCGAATGCAGAATAGAGTTCGTTGAACGCTGAGACGGGATAGAAGAATGAAGCTCGTCGAACGTAGAATTCTGTTAGTCGAACGAAGATTGTCGTCCGTCGAACGCAGAGAAGAATGAAGACAAAAGGAAGAAATGTCGTCTAGAAGACGCAGTATCGTCGACTTCACCAAAGTGGCCTTGTTGTCGAGAAGAACAGACATCGTCGTGAAGAAGCCTTGTCGCTGAAAAGTCTAAGTATGATCTGTCGACATGTTATCACTCATGTCATGGAGAGAGAAACATGATTATGACGACAGTCTGCAAGAAAGGTGATTACGACGATACAGTCAGAGATAACATATCGTCGTATATGCAGAAGCGCCAGAATGTCTCGTATCGTCGAGATAACTGCTTCAGAGGCTGAAGCTAGAAGATTCGAAAGATCTACTAAGTTCAAGGCATCGACAAAGTCCTGTCGTCGAGATATCATCCATGTCATTGTAACAATGTAAATATCGTCGAGACATATTCAAATGTTGCGGACGCGCTGTCAGCATTTAATGCCGCCGCCTGATTGTCCAATCAGCGCGTGCTCTTATGGAATGGGCGTCTGACACTTAAGGAACTTTTTCAGAAGACCATTGGGAGCCTCGCAGTCTTATAAAAGAGATAAGAGGTTGCCCTAATGCGGGAATCAATCGATCAATCAGAAAGAACTTGCGCATACAGAAAATAGAACAAAAAAAGCGGCGAAAGAAAGAATGTGAAAAAGAAGAAGCAGTCATCTCCATCTACTGTCAAGAAGCCAATCTTCATCAGGCTAAGAAAAGATTGAAGAGGAACTGTGCGCTCAAGATCTGATTCAGAAGCATCTTCTTCAACCTTAAGAAGACGATCTTCAACAGGCTAAAGTTGTCGACCTTCATCCGGCAGAAGTAACAGTTTTTTAACACTGTATTTTTTGTAAGGCTTGCGGGCCTATTTGTCTAGCTTGAGGGCTGGAGAGCTGTGAGGCTTGAGGGCCAGGGCAGTAGACTTATGGGTCCGACACCGTCTAGCTTGATGGCTGGAGAGCTGTGAGGCTTGAGGGACAGGGCAGTGGACTTGCGGGTCCGACACCGTCTAGCTTGAGGGCTGGAGAGCTGTGAGGCTTGAGGGCCAGGGCAGTGGACTTGCGGGTCCAATTTTGTCGAGCTTGAGGGCTCGGGCGTAGTAGGGGCTTGCGGGCCTAGACTATAGGCACAAGACTTGCGGGTCTGTGTTATGTAGGGCTTGAGGGCCTGAGTGTCGAGCTGCGGGCTCGGGGGCAGTAGGGGCTTGTGGGCCTAGGTTGTTGGACTTGTGGGTCCGTGTTGTAAGGCTTGAGGGCCTGAAGTTTTTGGCAGAGTTTGCTGATCCTAGCACACTGCTAGGTAGGTGTAGAGGGACAGAGGACTACTCAAGACACCCGGTCTTGAGGAACCTCTATAGATCTTGTGTCGTCTGGTGTATTTTATCTGTGTTTATCTGTGCAATATTTTTATGTTGTGCCTAAATATTCGAAACTCGTGCAAATAATTTGAAAAGAACCTAGATCACCTAACACCCCCCCCCCCCCCCCCCCCCCCCCCCCGCTCTAGGCGAACGTTCCATAAACAACACAGATCGTGGGTGTTCTAGTCCTTAATAAGAAGATAAACTGGGGGAGATGCCTCCTAAAGCTGATTGGCCACAAATATTCACACAAAGAAAATGACTATATGAGAATTATGAGCCAGGTGCTCTTCCACTCTTCCACCATTATCCAATGGTGTGCAAGTCAAAAGGAGTGCCTATTCCTCCAGAGAAAAGGATGAACATAGGGATATTTTCCAAGTGGACCAGATAGATTCTGAAGCCTGGGCAAGCTGCTTCTTCATCTCCTCCTTCTCCAACTCCACAGGACATATAGACAAATGTACCAGATTCTCAAAGGGATGACTATCCAGCATAGGTCCCTGCAGCAACCCAACAAGATATCATTCCAGATGATACTACTGTCCAAAATCTCCAGTCCATCCCATCTCCTATAGTTCCAGAACCTGCACCTCAGATCCCTCTCCAACCACATCAACAACCATCCATCACAACTACAGACAAAATGTCTAATCTGCTACCACAATATCATATTTCTCTAGAAGTGCATCAACCCCACTGTCCTATCCACCAAGATAATTCAGAATTCCATGAGAACTTCACAGCAACACCTCCTGTCTCTACCACACATACTCCTTCCTTTGACTTTGAGCAAGTGATTTCAAAAGCAGTAGGATTAGCTGCTAGCACATTTGTTGGTCTAATGGCCTCTCAAGCAAGGAAGTTCAATAGGAAGTACTCCCAGATGGAGTCAGATTTGCAAAAATCACAAGTGTCCCTCCTAGCACTGAAATCAACTATCTCCTCCTCCATGGTAACTAAAGAGTTCTTAACCTCCTTAGTAAGTAAGGTTAAGAAGGGGGAGAAGATCTAGGAGGAGGATAGGCTTAATAAAAGAATTGTAAGTGTCCAGGAGAAGGATGAGTGCACAAGTAGAGATTGCCCCAAGTTTCCAAACTACTGAGGGTCATGACCCAAACAAGCTCACTGTTTTTCAAACTAGAACAGTCCAAGTGGAGCCTCTTGCAAATCCTCCAAAAAAGCTTGCATCAATCCAGGGGGAGCCAGCTGCTGAAATCCATGTAGTAACCCAGGGGGAGCTTCCATCAACTCAGGGGGGGAGCTCCTAGAAGATGAACAACTATTGGATGAGGTGACAATGATTGGCAAGGAGGCTGCTCTAAATGCTAAACAAGATGTACATTCTCAGGGGGAGCCTCCCAAAGAGAATGAAACCCATCAACAAGCTGACAGGACTATTGAAGAAGAAAATGAGCCTGTTGTATTTGCTGCAAGAAAGGTAGTTCCTCTGATCTTCTCAAGGAAGAGGAAAACTGACAAAGAACAGTGAAGTCCAGGTATTCTGTAATTATGAACACGTTACATTATAGCATCTGGAGGACATAGCTGTTAAGAACAATATGACTACTTGACAATGTATAAAATGGTCTATGATTACATTCATTAATGTCTTTATTATTTATGTATAGTTGTTTGTATTTGAGTTTTTGTCAAAATATGTTTGAAATCACTTATTTTATTGTGTAAAATTTGTTATGATAAATAGGGGAAATTGTTGGGAAACACCCTTGTGATTTCTCTAACAAATTACTTAAAGTGATTTATCAGTTAGGGTATATTACCCACATTGTATAGAAATGGTAAATTGGTCATTAGATGTCTTAGGATGTCACTCACCATAGAGTGTGAAGACCAGGTCAAGATAAGCACAAATTCAGTTGAGTTAAAACTTGCGTCAAATAGAAGTCGACGCAACTTCGAGTAGATGACGACGTAACTCTGACTGATAATCGAAGAAACTCAATCAGCATGTCAAAGTATAAGTCAAGTCGACGCAATGTCGAAAGGAACTCGACGCAGAAGGAAGAGCCTGTCGAAGCCATCTTAGAAGTTGACGCAACTTTTACTTCAATTCGACGCAGAAGATAAAATTCAAGTCCAAGCCTTCAACTTGACGGTTACGTCGATAAGTAATTGACGTAACATCGACATTTGAGTTTAGCCAGAGCTAAGAAGGAATTCGAAGCTACTCCTATAAGAACTCAGAGGTGCATCGATATGAAGAATGATGAAGTCGACGCAGCGTCGAATACAGTCTGAAATAGAAGCTTTTCTACTGTCCTTTTAATAGCTTTTCAGAAGGTCCACAAAGCCGAAGACAGTTCTCCAACGGCGATGATCTGCATTCTTCGTTCGACGATCTTGTTGGATCGTGTGACGCCCTTAGAGGGGGGTGAATAAGGGTGTGTTTAAATTATAATTTTTAACTTAAGAATTTTTAAGCAAATTTTACTTTTCTAAAAATTACTTATAAAAAAAATTTCAAACCAATGTAATTTTTAAATTAATTCAAACACAAATTTCTAAGTTAAAGATTAAGCAACCAAATTTGCAATTAAAGAAAAAGTCATAATTTTTTAATCATGAAGTTCACATACAATAAAAATGATCTTAACAATGCTTAAGATCAAGGCACAAATATGATAATAAACTTATAACAATTTGAGTTTACCAAACCTTCTCCCAAGGATCGGAAGGCTATCACTTGTCTCTCCCTAGACCAAGCCCAAGCCTATCCTCTAGATCTTCCCAAGATCTAGACGTAGCACACAAGGCCATGATTTCCTACCAAGCCACGCAAGGACTTGGACGCTCCGCACAAGGAAGCAATTTTCCCCTAAGCCACGCAAGGACTTAGACGTTATGCACAAGGAGACGATTTCCCTACCAATATAAAGTGAAATGTATATAAATGAAAATACAAAATGAAATGAAGAACTCCCTAGAAATTCAGATCTCTGAAAGGAAGGTTGAAGCCTCGAGATGATCGTTGATGTAGAAGCGCGTCCGATCTCGTCTTCAATTTCAAACCTTCTAAGCACAAATGGGAGTTGATGCGGTTCTGGAGCTCTCTGGTTCGTATGCACTCAGGAAAGGACTTAGAATTCTCAAAGCTTGGAATGCACGAACAAAACAAACCAATTTATAGTTTTTCACTGTCGTCTGGGCGACATCGCTGTCGGATTCCGACAGCGCCAAACTACTGCTCGTCGTGCTGTCGTGTGGGCTGTTGCTGTAACTTCTGTCCTGTCGCCTGGGCGACATCGCTGTCGGAATTCCGACAGCGCCAAACTACTGCTCGTCGTACTATCGTGCGGGCTGCTGCTGTAACTTCTGTCCTGTCGCCTGGTCAACAGTAGATGTCGGAAAATTCCGACATCGATATTCTCCATACAGTTAAATTGAGCTCCAATCAGAATTGTGAACATCTCATACCTGTTACCTACACACCATCAATAAAAATAGAATCAAATACAAACAGGATTTTGTTATTATCAAACCGGAAGAGTGCAAAACGCATGCTCCAACAATCTCCCTCTTTTGATAATAATAAATCCCTATAAAAAGAAATCATGTCTATTTAGGTTGTTGTTTTTAACATATGGTGTGTGCACAAAAAAATAACATGATATATTCCTCTTAAATGTAAGCTCCCCCTAAATGTTATAGTAAATTGAAATGATGTATTGTTTAGGTGGAATATTTAGGTGGAATTGTTCTTATGGTTCTTTGATTTCTTGAATATACTTATAATTCTCCCCCTTTTGTTATTAGCAAATGTTAATTTGAAATGAATGAGTAGTTCTTAAGGGAAGAGATAGAATGTAGAAAATAAGAGTAGGCGGAAGCACTTGTGTTGAAAGGGATTGAAAGTCTTGAAATATTAGTAATATGCCATAGTATTGAATAAACTCATGAAGAGATGGTATAGCCATATGAAGTAGTAGAATAAAAAAAATAACTTAAACATGATTAATGTCATTTTAAAGTAGTGCTTGTTTTAAACCATACAAAGCTTTTAGTAATTTATACACGTGATTAGGAAATTTTTCATTTATAAAGCCTGGGGGTTGTTCAACATAAACTTCTTCTTTAATCAACCCGTTTAAAAATGCAGTTTTAATATCCATTTGCAATAATTTAAATCTTTTATGACTAGCAAATGCAACAAAAATTCTAACTGCTTCCAATCGTGCAACGGGTGCAAAAGTTTCATCAAAATCTACCCCTTCAATATTATTGTATCCTTTCGCTACAAGCCTAGCTTTGTTTCTAGTGATCCTAGAGTCAGTATCTAATTTATTTTTAAAAACCCATTTGACTCCTACCACAGGATGATCATTAGGTCTATCTACAAGAATCCAAACTTTATTTCTTTCAAATTGGTTAAGTTCTTCATTCATAGCTAGAAACCAAGATTCATCATTTAAAGCGGTGGCAACATCTCTTGGTTCTATATTTGAGACAAAACATAAATTTGAAAAACTTTCATGTAAACTAGAACGTGTACGTACCCCACTTGATGGTTCTCTAATAACAAATTCATGTGGATGATCTTTTAAGAACCTTAGCTCGGTTGGAGGTACGTATCCTTGTTCTTCTTCTTCTTCACCATCTTTTTCGTCTTCTTTCTCTACTTTTTCTTCATCATCATCATCATTTTTCCTCAGATTTTGTTCCACATCTTCTTCATTTTTCTCATTACCTGCAACTTTAGTATTTTCTGCACAAGAAATGTTTTCATCAAATTTTACATGAATAGTTTCTTCAACCACTTTAGTGCATTTATTATAAACTGCATAGGCCTTGCTAGTTGAAGAATAACCAATGAAAATTCCTTCATCACATTTTTATCAAATTTACCTAAGTTATCTTTTGTATTCAAAATAAAGCATTTACAACCAAAAACTTTAAAGTAAGATACATTTGGTTTTCTTTGAAAATAAATTTCATAAGGAGTTAATTGTAATGTAGGACGAATCATGACACGATTAATAATATAGCATGCAGTACTAACCGCTTCGGCCAAAAATATTTTGGCAATTTAAATTCACAAAGCATAGTACGTTCTAATTCTTGAAGTGTTCTATTTTTCCTCTCCACTACACCATTTTTTTGTGGTGTACGAGGAGCGGAAAATTTGTGTTTTATCCCAAATTCATTACAATATGAAATAAATTTTTCATTAACAAATTCTCCTCCATGATCTGATCTAATGCATTTTACTTTTAAATCAAGCTCATTTTGAATACGTGAAATCAGTTTTACAAATTCATCAAAAGCATCAGATTTTGAATTTAAAAACGATGTCCAACAAAATCTAGAATAATCATCAATAATAACAAACGTATATTTTCTACCTCCTAGACTTTGTGTAGAAATTGGGCCAAACAAGTCCATATGTAATAATTGTAGAGGTCTAGTAGTAGAAATAACATTTTTGCTTTTAAAAGATGATTTTGTAAACTTTCCTTTTTGGCATGGTGAACATAATGAAGAAAGCTTTCCATTCAAATTTGGTAAACCTTTTATTATTTTATTTTTAGAAAGCTTTACTATGCGTTTAGCACTAGAATGTCCTAGTCTCCTATGTCATAATTCAAGTTCATCACTCTTTGAAATAAAACATTTAAGTGTAGAATGAGATAAATCATGAAAAGTGATTGTATAGACATTGTTTATTCTTGGTGCAGTAAGTACGATTTCGTTTGTTTTAGAATCAATAATTTTGCAAAGGTTTGAGCTAGAGTCAAATAAAACATTTAGATTTTTATCACATAGTTGACTAATAGAGATTAGATTATGTTTCAAACCTTTAACATATACAACATTTGAAATTTTAAACTCTTCGTTACCTACTACTCCAATGCCTTTGACTTTACCCTTGCCGTTATCTCCAAAAGTCATTGTTCCTCCTTTTTCCATCTCCAGGCTTAGGAAATTTGATTTATCGCCCGTCATGTGTTTTGAACAGCCAGAGTCCAAATACCACACGTCTTCCTTGTTCCTAGCCTGCACGCACACCTAAAAAGATGATGAGAGTAAAGATCTGGTTACCCAAGTGGTCCCTCCCATGGTATAGGCGGACGCCTTAGGTACCCAGATTTGTTTAACGTGAACTTTTCCTTTCTTCCAACATGAGCCCGAGATGTGACCAAATTGATGACATTTGGCACATACAATGAATAGTGAGGAATCATTTTTCAATGGTTTCTCTGGAATCTTGCTGGAGGAAACATCTTTATATGTGCACTTAGAAGAATTTTTATTTTGAGAAATAGGTTTTCTGAACCTGGCGTTGTCGCTGGTTCCGACATCTGCTGTCGGAAATTTCTGACAGCTTCCAGAGCTTCCAGAAATGTATCCTAGTCCAAATTTTGCTGACCCATGGCATTGGTTGCCTAAAATCATATCCAGAGATTTTTTTTCCCAACACCAAATTTTCCAATTGCCATGTTCAATTCATTTACTTTGGACTTTAAAATTGAATTTTCTTTTACTATCATGCCACATCGATTTGCAACATTGTTCTTGTAATTCTCTAATTGAGAATGAGAAGTTTTGACAACCTTTTCTAAGTCCTTTTTCTCTTTTAGAAGTTGATCAATTTTTTGATCGGACTTAGAAATAGTGTTTTCAAGTTCTTTTATCCTTGTCGAAGAGTGATCACACTCTTGACAAATTACCTTCTCGTTCCCAATAGATTTCAACTCATTTGATAACTTTTTATTTACTTTCAAAAGATCTTTATTTTCACATTTTAAAAAATCGATTTCCTTTAGGCTTTTATCCAAAAAATTGCAAGTTTTCATAAATTCAGAATATAAATCATCATAAGATGGAGGAATTACCTCAGTGTCACTTTGGAGACTGCTATCGTCGTCAGATGACGCATTTTCTTTCCCCATCAAGCATACATTTGCTTCTTCTTTATCTTCATCGCTTGCTTCACTTGAGCCTTCAGAAGTTGTGTCATCCCAAGTCTCCGCCTTCAGAACCTTCTTTTTGAACTTCTTATTGTGCCTCTTCTCTTTCTGCTCTCTCAGATATTTTGGGCACTTGCTTCTTATATGTCCAATCTTTTTGCAATGATAGCATTCTGGTAACGGACGTTCTTCTTCATCATCCATTTTTCTTTTGCCTTTGTTGTAGGAAAAATCCTTTTTTTTGAAAAATTTTCTAAATGAGTTTCTCCTCTCAGGATTTCTAATAAACTTCTTAAAGTTCCTCACAAACAGTCCTTCTTCATCTTCTTCACTTTCTTCAGTCTCACTTTCAATTTCCTTTTTAGATTTCAACGCCAAGCTCTTCTTTTTGGGCTCCAAATTGTACTCTTGGCTTTGAATCTTCAACTGCACTTCATGGGTTTTTAGATTCCTAATGAGGCTCTCCAATTGTAAGGTCTTAAGAGCATGTGACTCAGAAATTGCAGTCACTTTAGGATTGAACTTCGGGGGAAGTGATCTTAAGATTTTTCCTTACTAAATCTCCATTGGAGAAAACCTTACCCAGCACCTTTGAATCGTTCACGCTTTTAGTGAATCGTGTGTACATTGTATCAATTTCTTCATCCACCACCATTTTGAATCTTTTGAACTCTGACTCCAGTTGAAATAGCTTTGAATCCTTTACCTGCGAAGTACCTTCATGAGTAATTTCTAAAAGATTCCAAATTTCAAATGCAGTATCACAAGCACAAACTCAATTAAATTCAGTGCTATCTAGTGCGCAAAATAAAGCATTCATGGCTTTTGCATTGTTCTTACATTTTAATTTATCATTGTCATCCCACTTGTCTTTGGGTTTGACCATAGTTACATCTCCTATAACAAAGGTTGGGGAAGTATAACTTGTCTCGACCATATTCCAAATTTCTATGTCGAGAGCTATTAGAAAACACCGCATTCGGGTTTTCCAATAGTTATAGTCTGTGCCCGTAAAAAGTGGTGGCCTACTAATTCCTTGCCCCTCAACGAACGCGTGATCGTTGTGCGCCATTACTCCCGGTGGTAAAACCATTTTGGAGTAACCTCCTCTGATACCACGTATTGGATCGTGTGATGCCCTTAGAGGGGGGGTGAATAAGGGTGTGTTTAAATTATAATTTTTAACTTAAGAATTTTTAAACAAATTTTACTTTTCTAAAAATTACTTATAAAAAAAATTTCAAACCAATGTAATTTTTAAATTAATTCAAACACAAATTTCTAAGTTAAAGATTAAGCAACCAAATTTGCAATTAAAGAAAAAGTCATAATTTTTTAATCATGAAATTCATATACAATAAAAATGATCTTAACAATGCTTAAGATCAAGGCACAAATATGATAATAAACTTTTAACAATTTGAGTTTACCAATCCTTCTCCCAAGGATCGGAAGGCTATCACTTGTCTCTCCCTAGACCAAGCCCAAGCCTATCCTCTAGATCTTCCCAAGATCTAGACGTAGCACACAAGGCCACGATTTCCTACCAAGCCACGCAAGGACTTGGCCGCTCCGCACAAGGAAGCGATTTTCCCCTAAGCCACGCAAGGACTTAGACGTCACGCACAAGGAGACGATTTCCCTACCAATACAAAGTGAAATGTATATAAATGAAAATACAAAATCAAATGAAGAACTCCCTAGAAATTCAGATCTCTGAAAGGAAGGTTGAAGCCTCGATATGATCGTTGATGTAGAAGCGCGTCCAATCTCGTCTTCAATTTCAAACCTTCTAAGCACAAATGGGAGTTGATGAGGTTCTGGAGCTCTCTGGTTCGTATGCACTCAGGAAAGGACTTAGAATTTTCAAAGCTTGGAATGCACGAACAAAACGAACTAATTTATAGTTTTTCACTATCGCCTGGGCGACATCGCTGTCGGAATTACGACAGCGCCAAACTACTGCTCGTCGTGCTGTTGTGTGGGCTGCTGCTGTAACATATGTCCTGTCTCCTGGGCGACATCGCTGTCGGAATTCCGACAGCGCCAAAATACTGCTCGTCGTGCTGTCGTGCGGGCTGCTGCTGTAACTTCTGTCCTGTCGCCTGGGCGACAGTAGATGTCGGAAAATTCTGACATCTAAATTCTCCATACAGTTAAATTGAGCTCCAATCAGAATTGTGAACATCTCATATCTGTTACCTGCACACCATCAATAAAAATAGAATCAAATACAAACGGGATTTTGTTATTATCAAACTGGAAGAGTGCGAAACGCATGCTCCAACAGATCTTGTCGAGTCTCAGCGGTCGACGATCTTCCTTCCGAGTTCGATGATCTTGCTTCTACGCTCGACGAACACGTCAAATCTCAGCGGTCGTTGATCTTTCTTCTGATCTCGACGATCTTCCTTCTGCGCTCGATGAACACGCAAAATCTTAGCAGTCGTCGATCACTTTGCTTCTCAGCGGTTGCTTTGCTCATCATTACAGCGACAAGCATTCTTTGTCGACGATATCTCTTATTCCTCTCGACGACATTTCTTTAACTTCCTGAGATTATAAGCTAGATATATGATTAAGTACAAAGTGAATTATTCTTGACATGATTACTTCTTTAAATCAGGAATCATGTGGGCAAGATTCCCAACAGGATTCGCTCTTACATATAGTAATCATAAACGGTATGATCATGTTGAGACCGCAAGCTCGATGTTTTCTCTTAACCCAAGATTCTCAGTTCGGCAAACTCCAGTTTGAGATCGACGAACTCAGATCCGCGTTCGACGAATAAGCAGTAAGATTTTTAGTTCGACAAGCTCGGTTTTTTAGTTTGACGCACTCAACTCTCAGCTCGACAAAGTCAATCCTCAAGCAAGTTTAGCGGAATTTTTATCTCGGAAGCGGTCTCATCCTATTCTCTTGTTCAAGACCGTCATCATAAATTTTAATCCTAGAACATAAAGCATTATATATCTAATATCTCCGTTTTTTAATTATTGATTCGAGATCGAAGACACCTAAGGCATTGAGATCGAATGCCAATTCAGCCTCATTGTAAAGAGATCGCAGAAATATATTCTATGCCAAAAGGAAAATATCAAGGATAGTTCACAGAAAAATGAAGGTATAGCAAAATTTTACTCATTCAAAATACTAGTTGCATCAGACCGCCCGATCTCCAAAAAAAAGGAATTACAAAATTGTCTATTCATTCTTTGATCTCTTGGGAGACCGCCATCTGAAGAAGAAAAATCGGCCTCATCAAGTGATTCCTCCGAGGCTTCCCCTGGAACTTTTGATCCAGAGCTTGAGGCCGCTCCTGAGCTAGTATCTTGACCCACAATATATTGGTTGCCACTCTGCTGATCTTCATCGATGATCTCGATATCCTTTTCCCCATCGTCAGCATCTCGGCGGTCTCGTTTTCCTTGGCCTTTTTCTTCTTTTCTTCATCTTCTATCATCTCTACAACATCAGGAAAGATATCGGCAAAACAGATATCTTGACGATCGGCAGTAAGACCGCCTCTCTCACGGAGGATAGCAATAGTTTTGTTCGATACATCCCTCACGTGAGTCATCAAGGATTTTAGATAATCTGGACTGTGAATATCATAAGCATCCTTTTTGAAATCCTGCGGAGAGAAAATGGGTTAGATCGCGCGGTCAAGGTAAAGTAAACTCGAGATTGCATTTCTGACAAGCTTACATAAAATTTTTCTTGCAGATGCTCTGCATGTTTTATGGATGCATTTAGAGACTGCCTCATATGATGGTTGAGAACTGTACTTCTGGCGATCGCTCGCGCACATATGTCGGCGAGGCAGTCGGTCTCAATATTAAGGGCCTCGCTGGAATTTGCTTTTCCGTAAAGGGCGGAGGTGACCGCGAAAGCGTGGTTTGTCAACCTACCACACCAGAAAGGGAGGTCGGTATAAACCTTTATGGAATTTCCGGTCGCACTCCATTTCAGAAGGGTTTTCCTTTAGTATCCTTCAGCTTTTTTCCAAAGCCCACCAAGGCAAAAGGCTCTTCTTTCAGATCGCCCTCTTCTGCGGTCTCCTTTCCTTTTCTTTGGTGGTCTTGGCACAGGCGTCTCTCCCTCTGAGTAAGGACCTCCTCCCTCGGAGTCACGGGATCGACATCCGGAATCGCGAAGGATGCTAAAAAGAAGGAACAGTTAGCAAAATGAAATAAAGTTAAAAACACGGGAGATCGCCAGAATTGCTACTCACTCTCTTCCGGAGCGACCGCAGCGATCGTCGGCCAGATCGCCAGGTAGTGAATTAAGTCGAGGCGCTTGCCCGCTAGCAAGGCCAAGATCGCAGCCCAAGCAGACGCCAATCTTTTTTCCTCCCAATGAAAGTCGCAACATCTTGCATATCGTTGACCGCAGCCCAAGCAGACGCCAATCTGTGATTCGCCGCCATAGCAGCTCTATGAATTTTTGACATCTCGCGGTCAACCTGTTCCATGGGAATCACCATTATTTCGGACGTCGGTCTCTGATCCGGGAGACCGCTGGAAGGACCTGCCTTCATCGTCATATGAGAAGAACGCCCCGAAGGGTGGCGATCTCAGAAGCGAGTGCAGTGGTTTTTCCCCTATAGTAATCAGCATCTCTTTCCGCTTTTCTAAGTTTCACCTCATATTCGTCCCGAATCTATTTTTCTTTGGCGCGTAACCTCTCTTCAAAACTAGCGGTCTGAATTCGAAGGTGATCCTCTAGAGCCCGCTCCCGTTCTCGCATAGTTCTCATATCATCAAGCATGGGCTTGAGAAGTTTAGCAAACTGCGGAGGAATTGACACTTGTTGAGGACTTTCACCCTCTTCAGGAGGCCAGCTGATATCATCATCTGCGGTCAGAAGAAAGTTATTAGTGTCCAAAATGATCATCAAGGGAAAGGAAAAATCACACGTGAGATACTTGACAAAGTAGGGAGACCGCAGTCAAGTAAGGCCTCTTTAACTCCTTTTGAGACCGCAGGATCAGCGGTCAGCAAAAGGCGGTCTGAGCCCCTTAGACGTTCTAGGTTGATCTTTTCTAATTCTCTTTTCTGCGATTGCTCACCCTCTTTCCTTCTTCTTTTTAATTCGGCATTACTAACAAGGATATCGTCAGTTTCAATAATGATGACCTCATGTCGCTTCGGGGGAGATGCAGGTCGGAAAGCGAGTTCGGGAAGAGAGTCCAGCGGTCTCATGACCATCTTCGCCTTACCAGTTCGGAGGGCATCAAGTGCTGCTGCGCGGTCTACCGCTCCCGGATCTAGCTCTATACCCAATGAGGCAGAGCTTCCGACCTTTTTCTTCTCTTGTCCTTCCCCAATCTCATTTCTGACGATCTTATTCTTCGACTTCTTCTTGGTGCCTTTCTTTATCATTTTCTCTTCCTCAGCGGCCAGAGCGGTCTCTTCCTCCATCTTCTTCATCCTCTCTTCTCCTGCGATCTCTTCCTCTTCTCTTTTTCTCCTCTCAGCCTCTTCGATCCTTCTCTTCTCCTCTTCTTTCTCCGCTTCAGCGGTCGCCGCAATCTCAGCAAGTTCATCTCTCTTTCTTCTCTCCTCTTCTTCTCTTTTTCTCTTTTCAACTTCTTCCATTTTCTTCTTCTCTTCCTCCCTTCTTTCGTCAGCAATTCTCTTCTCCGCGACCTCTCGAAGCTGGGCAGCTTCAAAAGGATCCAATACCTGCAAAATTGAGTTGGGGAATTAGTGGAAAAATCGATCTCCATGCAAGCTGCCAACCCGGTCACTTACCTCAGTAGCTGCTTTTTCAGCAGGATCATTATCTCCCGAAAGCACGGTCGCCGAGACCAAATCGGTCTTGGCGGTCGCATTTTTGTCATCACTAATTTTTCTATGCTTAACGGTTTTGTCGGGGGAACTCGTTTCTTTCCTTTGTAAATTTTTTGCAGCTTTTTGTTGCTCTGCGATCTGACTCCTGAGTTTTTCAGCCGAATTTTTCGCCTTCAGCATCCCAGCTCTAATCGTCTAGACCGAAGCATATTCCCTAGTCTGAGTCTCTATCTGATTAAGCACCTCCACGGTTTTCTGGTGATCGAAAGTTATTACCATATCTGAAAGATTTATCACAAGGGGATTCGGAGAGCCACTCACCTCCCCGGTAGTATCTGCGATCACCAGCTCGACAGCAGAAGTTTTGGAAGCAGAATCAGCATTGCCCTTCAAGCTCTGGACCATTAAGGTTTTACCAGTACCTGTGGACTCTTTTTTAATAACCCTTTTTGTTTTAAGTGCAGACTTTGGCGATCTCCGAGTCTGCGCTGCTGCTTTCATCAGATCTAGTGCATCCATTCTTGAAGATCTTTTGCGGTCTCAGAAAATAATGATCGCTCGAAACCAGGATTTTTAATTTCTTCCAGAACGTGCTAAAGACTGAAGTTTCGCGGTGGTATTTATAGGGCAAATCGCATCAATGACAGTCGCGGTCTCGGCGGTCAAGATACATTTTTGAAGTTCCAGTGCAACTTAAAAATGTGCGGGGATTATGTTTGCCTGGAAAGTCCGCGACCTCCTCTTATTGGGCAAAAGTGTCGGTCTCAGCGGTCTCAAAAATTCGAGACCTCCCAGACCGCTGGAAGCTTTCTTCAACCGGAATCTTCAAGTCTCAGGCGGTCAAGCTTCGGTCAGACCGTAAGACCGCGCGGTCTGAGCTCTTTTCTCTTTTTGTTGTTTGCACCCACACTATCTTCCCCGGCTCTTCTGTATCCTGGGCAGCCCATAATTTTTTTGGACCTGCCCGTTCGGGCAGCTTCCGCGTCTATAAATAGAGGGGTAGGGGTACCAGAAAAGGGACTTTGACTTCAAGCCCCAGCTTACAACCTGTGTAAGAGGTTTCGAAATCTGTCACTTTTCTACCTCAGATCCTGCTCTGTTTCTAGTCCCCCCGGTTTCTCTTCAGAGGTTTATACGAGTAGATTTTCTCTTCTCATTTTTCCTCTCTCCCATCTCTCGTCTTCAGTAACCTGCACTCCACAGTTTCCCCCCAACCTTCTCCTAGTGTGAGTTTTGGAGGTACACTTTTTGGTACCAACATAAAGGCTTATCAAATACAATATGTACTTAGCATTGAGTGTGATGCATCTTCAAATCTAGGGAACATTGAAGGGCAATATTCCTAACAATCTCCCAATATTTGAAGAAGATAGAACATACACCAATGCTAAGATATATTACCACAATAAACATATCATGATATATAAAGAGATAGTAAGATGATAAGTCATGACAACATAACAATTATTATTGTTATCAATTATATAGACAATACATCATGTAATGAGCATCCATACACAAAACATGCAAAACATTAATACACAAAACATGTTAAACATTAACACACAACATATATTAAGCAATAATACACAACATATATTAGGCTTGACTTTAATTTACTTAAAAACTCATGAGTCTGAAATTGACTGAAGGACCAATTGTATTAGATATAAACTGTTAATACATAATATTACAGATTTTAGTGCACAATTTTCTCTAATGAAAATTTAAGCATTAGTTCATGTTTTTCTCTTCTTTGTGGCATTTGAGCTTTCAGCTTGATCACCAGGAACCTCCTTTCTAGCAGCAACAACTTTCATCTCAGCAAACTTCTTCTTGTTCTCCTGCCTTTTGAAGTATAAGAATGGCTTTGGGATAAATTTGGATGGCATTCTTTTAGGGTTGCTTTTTCTTACTAAGTTTTCTTTGAATACCCTTTCCCTTAGGGAAGTCCTTTTTAAATGTTTGATCAATTCCACTGCTGGATACATCCTATCAATGTTTTTGCATATCTGACCATGGTTTAGCCATGCATTCAGGATTATGCTCTTTGAACCATTACTCCAATATTCATAGTCATGATCGTTGACTTGATCATTCCTGGTCTTGGCCATGAATTCCTCAGCAAGCATGACTTCTTCTCTCTTCCTCTTGGCTGCAAGTTGTGCATCCCGTGCAATCTTTGCGTGAGCTTGAAAGTCAAAGTCTTCTTGTCTTAGATTGTCCAGTATAGGAAGATTTAATGCAATTCTAGTTCCTTAAAGGACTTTGAGGGCAAGCTCAGCATTTGTTTCAGCATTGGTCTCCTCCCCCTTTCTGGCTTCTTCAAATATTTTCTGTTCAATCCCTTGAGTAGCAGCTGTCACTGAGCCAGATTGGGTTTGGAATGTTTTTTCTAGGTCAGCTTTCAGATCCTCTTTCATCTTTTCAGCTTCTCCTATTATGGTGATTCATGTAGACCACATAAAATCTTTACTGTGATTTGCTGCTTTCTCTATTACTTCATCTGTCTTGCTGACAAAGTTCTTGATATATGTCATGTCAGATTCTGCCATCTTGAGATCTTTGTCCATGGATCTGAGGATAATGCATTGAGATACTACACTATTTTCTGCCAGATCAAACTATTTTGTCATCTGGGTGTTTAGGTAGGCAGTGTCTTCCTTTAAGCCTTTGATCTCAGACAACACCTCATCCTTCACATTTGAAATTGATTTATCAATATACTCCTTCATTGATAACATTTGGACATCAAGCAGTGTCATGATTGAATTTAGGAGAAGTTCATTTGAATGTTGTTGTTCAACAACTAATGTTGGCTGAGTAGAGGGTTCTATTATTGGAGGTAAGGACTTTTCTTGAGCAACTTGATTATCACACTCAATCAGAGTGGATGGCTCATCTGCAGGGGTGGATGTGATGTCCTGAGCAGGAACCTTTGTATGTTCCCCCTCAGCCTGATCATCCACCTATTCACCACCATCATCATTATCAACAGCAACATCATCATCATCTAGCATCTCCTGCTCCCCCTCAGATGGAGCATCTTCAAAATTAAGCTCCAAAAAACACATTGGTTCATCAGGGATTAGACTAATCCTTCTTTCAAGACCAGATATGATGAGATCAATCTTACTTTGTAGATCAGTAGGAGAGTTCAGTTGCTCCTCATCATGACCTTCTGATGCAGCATGCTCATCTTGTGCATCTTCATTGGTTGTGAGGTTCAGAGGACTGAGAGCATCATTATCATATTGAGCATCACCCTCACCTACACCTACACCTCCAATCTCTCCTTGATCAGGAATGCTGTCTGATCTCAAATTAGCAGCAGCATCTTCAGAATCTGATTCAGAACAAACTATCCTTGCCTTTCTAGTTCCTTTGATCAGTCTTTTCTTCTTCTCTTTTGCCTCAGAGGGCAAGCTTATGGGGAGCACTCTTGTGAACCTATCCAAGGTTTTGATATCCATTCTCTTGAGATAATAGATGTTTGAACCTTTTGAGATATCAAACAGATTAGGGTATGTTTGGAAGAGATAGTGTGACAGAATTCTTCCCAAATTGGGGGCTTGGAGGTATTCCTTAATCCTTTGAAAAATAACCTGTGCCCAGGAAGTCTTTTTCTTCAATACAATCCTAGCCATTAGATCAAACAAAATTTGTATATTTTGTCATGTAAGCCAGGTTTGCAGAGAATGGACTTTCCAACTATATCAGCTAATAACTTTTCTCTTTAATTGAAATATTTCCTTTTTAGTGAGCCAGTTTTGGCATCACTATACTCACACCACTTCAGTGTTTTGACTCTGTCTTTTTCAGAAACATCATCTTCTTCATCATGGATTGTTGATGGCAACTTCTGTGCTTTCTCCAATTTTCTAGGCGTAATTTTGATCTTGGCACTACCAATCCTTGATTTCAGAAAGGTTTTGGTAGGAGATAACTTGACATTTGTATAAAATTCTAGCACTTCATTTCTCAAGATTGCCGACGGCTCTGAAAGCAAAAATTTCTAATCCTTGAGCTTCAAGTAACTGAATCACATCCTTGATCTTAGGAGGGGCATGGTGAAATCCATTCATGACTATTTCATTGAAGATTTTGGCGCCATTTTGTGAGAAAGACGAGTCACTGAATTGGGATTGGAAAGGTCGTCTCGACGGCTGGGATTTAGGGTTTGTAAACTTATTATTACTATTACTCTATTTATAGAGATTTTAGTTTAAGTTTAGGTTTGAGTTTACCCTCAAGATAATTATTGAAATATCTTGTCATATTAATTGTTTTAATGCATCTGGAGTCTTAATGAAGAATTGATTTTATTTAACAGCCCGTCTCAGCGGATCCGCTGAGACTGACTGATAAACTGCTGGGACAGGGTATTGTTGAAACCATTCAGCCTTCTCAGCGGTTCCGCTAAGACCAGAAGCTTGTCTCAGCGGTTCAGCTGAAACTTTCTCAACTGTTTCAACTGAGCATACTGCATAGCAGTGAACAATATATCTTTTAGTTAAGGAATAACAACAACATATAAATAATCAATTGAAATGTAAAGGATTAACCAACATTTAACATTCCTAACTCAATTTTAAATGAATTAAACTTAGCCTCATCCAATGGCTTAGTAAATATATCATCCACTTGATTGTCTGTAGAGACATATTCAAGGTGGATATCTTCACTTTCTACATGCTCTCTAATAAAATAATATCTAATTTCTATATACTTTGTCATGTTATGTGATACAGGATTCTTAGCAATAGAAATTGCACTGGATGAGTAACAATACATTAGAGAATGACTTACCTTGAGGTTGTAGTCTTTTAGTTGGTATTGTATCCATAGAATCTATGCACAACAGCTCCCTACAGCAATGTATTCAGACTTAGCAGTGGATATGGCCACACTTGTCTGCTTCTTGCTGTTCCATGAAATCAATCTCCTTCCTAGAAATTGACATGTCTCACTTGTACTCTTCCTATCTACTTTGCATCCTGCAAAGTCAGCATTTGAAAATCTTGTTAGTTCAAAATCATTATTTTTAGGGTACCAATGGCCAAGTGTTTGACTGCCCTTAAGGTATCTCAATATCCTATTAGCAGGTGAGTAATGAAATTCCTCAGGGCATGCTTGATACCTAGCACAAACACATGTAGCATACATAATATCTGGTCTACTAGCAGTTAGATATAACAGGGATCCAATGATTCATCTGTACATGGATTCACCAAAGGGTTTTCCCTTCTCATCCCTATCTAGGGAAATGTTGGACCCCATGGGAATTTTCATAGTGGAGGCTGACTCCATCCCAAATTTCTTAATAAGCTCCCTCGTGTACTTAGTCTGAGAGATAAAAATCCCTTCATTAGACTGTTTCACTTGGAGGCCTAGAAAGTACTTGAGCTCTTCCATACTGCTCATCTCAAACTCCCCTGCATAAAGTTGGCAAACCTTTTGCAAAGGTTGTCATCAGTAGACCCAAAAATTATGTCATATATATATACATTTGGACTAGTGGACACTTGCCCTTTGTTTCCCTAAGAAATAATGTACTATCTATTACTATTACTTCATCTGCCTTGCTGACAAAGTTCTTGACATATCTCATGTCAGATTCTGCCATCTTGAGATCTTTGTCCATGGATCTGAGGATAGTGCATTCAGATACTACACTGTTTTCTGTCAGATCAAACTATTTTGTCATTTGGGTATTTAGGTAGGCAGTGTCTTCCTTTAAGCCTTTGATCTCAGACAACACCTCATCCTTCACATTTGAAATTGATTTATCAATATGTTGCTGCAAAAATTGCACCTCCATGACTTACACTTAAGAATTAGAAAAAGGGACTTTGGATTGCCAGTTACTAGGTTGCCGAGAGTGTCAAATACGATGTCGGTGAGTGTGGAGAAGAGATCGCTGATCTTTTGATTCCTAGCTGCGAGAAGATTTTAAAAAGGAGAGACTAAAGATTGGAGGTTAGAGGAGGCTCGAAACAGACCAGACCAGGGAGGAAAAGGGCGAGCTGAGAATTAAGACCGCTTGGCTTCACAATTAGCTCAAAACTTTCTCCTATTCCCGCTTTCCAAAAGTAATTTTCTGGGGTCCCCTATCCCTCTATTTATAGACGTGGAGGTCGCCCAAACGGGTAGCTTCTGGAACTACAGGCTGCCTTGGATTTCAAGAGAAGTTATGTTGGGATAAATGGTTACCTGTCATGCTTTTGCCAAGATAGAAAAGGAAAAGCAGATTACGCGAACTCGGATATGGGTGACAACCCGAACTGATAAGATTACTAGGCGGCCTTGCCAATGGAAAAGCACGGTCCGCCAGATACATCGGTCTGATAGATGAGATCGCACAAACTCTTATTTAGAATAGGTATAGCAATCTTCCGGGCGAACATAATCTCAGCACATTTCCAAGTTCCGAGGTGCTTCAGAAATGCTGACTTCAGACCGCGGAGATCGTGAAGACTTTGAATATTTTAATCTATCTTTTCAAGCTATAAATAGCCCTAGGGGCCCTTTCAATTGTATTTGTATTGGATTTCTGAGATAGTGCATCCATTCAAGCGGTCTGAATACTGAGCTCGCTTTAACTTGTTTGATCATGGGTTTGTTAAAGAGTGTAGTAGCTGAGAAGGGGATTATCCATCCTGGTACTTCAAGGAAACCGCTGCCTCAAAAAGAGAAAATGATTAAATCACCTTTGAAGAACGTACCTGGAAGCATGCCGGCCCGGGCTCTCCCTCTGTCAACTTTGAGTTTTATGAACCTCACAGATTCATCTTTAGAGACCAAAGAGGCCAACCGACCTGAAGTTTTGACTTATTCTCATCAGCAGGAGCCAGAGACTTTGGATCAGACCGCTGGGATGTCTACCAAGGAGATCTCGGCCGGTCTCAAAGAAAAGGTATCTTTAGCTATCAAAATGAGACAGCAAATCATTGATCAAGAGGCTGAGATGAAAAAGGGTAGAAAGAAACTTCTTGTTAAGACCCTTGCGGCCAAGCCTGTCGGCATTCGATTTCCTGTTGGACCTCTTGAGATCGCTCCTTTACAAGTAGCTGCGATCTCAAGGATTTTTCCTTGACACATTTTGCTAACGTTTTTTTATAGTCCCTTGATCCCTTTGAAAATGAGCGGTCTCGATCTCTACTCGACCCAGGAAGCTATACGCCAGCTGCTCCTGTTATTATCAAGAGTGAAGGCCAACTAGATCGAGCCAGCTTGGAGAGGCAGAGGATGGAGCTGATAGATAAACAATCTAGGGCTTCTCGAGACGCTGAGATCAGGCGGCAAAGGGAAGAAATGGAACGAAAAAGAAAAGAGGATGAAAAAAAGGAGGAAGAGGAAAAGGAAAAGGAAGAAGAGGAAAAGAAAAAGGAAGAAGAGGAGAACTTAGAGGGCGACCCTGAGGAGACGCTCGAGGCTTCTGACAAGGAAATCAAAGATCTTGAAGAAAAGAATGACAACTTAGGATGAGACCGCGCAGACTTATAATCAGGTCACAGGACTGGAGGACGCGGAGGGAGGGGAAGAATAAAAAGAAGAAGAGAAAGAAGAATAGTAGAAAGAAGAGAAAGAAGAAGAGGAGAAAGAGGTGAAGAAGAAGAGGAAGAGTAGAAAAAGAAGGAGAAAATAAAAGAAACTCAAGGGATGAGGATCTGATGAAAGTAAAAGGAAGAAAAGAAAGGATGATCCTAAGAAGGTCAGGGTAGTCACAACAGAGGCCGAAACGATCTTGGATACTGACCAGGGGGAGATGAAGGAGAAGAAGAAGAAATGCGCGAAGAAAGAGAAGGAAAAGACAGGAAAAATGAAGAAGTGAAAGATGGGCAGCTGAACACTGAAGCACAGTTGTACGAGAGGAAGGAGATTCTACCTGATGGAAAACCCCTGACCTCTGAGGAAGATGCCAATTTGGTGAGGTAGGCGGCAGACCGCGTGGTTGCCATTTCTGCAATCTGGGCTGGTAAGCTTCATTTGACTGCTCCACTTGATATTTCTCTGCCTATCTATATTAGGCCACAATCTCCGGTTCGGCGACGCGAGGTCATTCTTATTGAGACCGACGACATTCTCCTTAGCTTTAAAGAGCTGAAACAACGAAGAACAGAAGGAGATCGGTCACACAAAAAACAGTTAGAAAAGATAGACCTCGAGCTTCGAAGGCGTCCGAATCGTCTGATTCTAGATTCTTCTCCTGCGGTTTCTGAGGCCGCTCGAGATCACGTTTCTGTCCGCCATGTTTCTGTTTCTCCAAGTATGGATATTATGTTTGTTGATATTATCTTTTGTTCATTGTTGATTGAACTTCTTTCCTGATCATAGGAGAAGATGAGGAGGCACAAAGGCTGCTGGAAGAAACTTGGTTGGCCATCTCTCAGACCGCTCTTCCTCCACCTCCAGTGTTTGCATCCCCTTTTATGCAGGTGGTTCATGCTTTCCATATCCGAGAGAGGGAACTTGAGAGGAGGTTGTTGGAGAAATATGAGGCGCTGCTAGCTGCTAAATCCAGAGAGGAGGATGATGTTAAAGCACTCCGCGTGGCCTCAGCTCAAAGTGAGAAAAAATTGAACGATCAGCAGAACTTGCTTGAACTACGAGAAAAAGATGGTAGAAAGAAGTTGGAAGAGGATATGGTCGATCTCTGAAGAAGACTTCGCGAGTCTAAGGAGGAGATGATTTTCTTTAGAGGAAAAGTCGATGCCTTGCACACCGCATTTTCTCAATTGAGGATAGGAATTTTTGCTCCTTTGCTTGCAGGGTCATCGAACGCCGCTCCTGATGATCGCTCGGACCAGGAGGAAATTATTAGTTGTGAGGAGCTGAAGCGAGATGTCGGCGATCTCCAACGATATGTTGTTGACGCTAACACAGGCATTTGTATGACGCTTACTACGGTCAACAAACTTTAGAACAGGGTGGGTTTTTTAGGAAAGAAAAAAGATCCTTTGAAATAGCTTAAGATTTATATACCCTTGTGGTTTTGTAAGGACTAAGGAATTTGTTTGATGATTCTAGGATTTATTGTTATGATAAGTACATACTGTTCTATCTCACGCTTTTACCTGCCTTTTTTATGTCCTGGAAAGTTTGTTATGAGATCACTCGATCTAATTTCTTTTCATTATGTTTATTATCCGATGAGATCTCTGTTTTGAGATTGCTTTTTTGCATAATTTAGGATCCTTGATGCTGGGTGTTCTAAAAACTTTTTTACTCATTAAATCGCGCGATCTTGATTGGCGATCTTCAGTTCAAGATTTTGTAATGATTGTACCTTGATTGCCTCTGAAACTATAAATATCCGGTTGGTGGCCTTAGTACATACGCTCTTCTAGAATTCTTCACTTAAGTGGTCTGAAATTCTCGAAGAATGACGTTCGCGCGAGCTGGTGCCTTCAAGGTTTTTCTTGAGTCTGAGCAACGGCCTTGTCGACTTTGTCAAGCTAAATTTCTTGATTTTCAGAGGGATTACCCGATGAACTCGCAAATAATGATCTGCGTGTCCATCACTGGTGAACGCCAATACCATTGTGGGGAGAATGAGATCGCGATACCTATTGATCATTTTTATCATGGCTTCCGCTTCCCCTTGCCGTGGGAGATGAGGAAAATTTTCAGATTTTTCGGTCTCGTGCCCAGACAGCTTCCTCCTAACTCTATTGCGTTGATTTTTACTTACATCTGTTATTTGAGATCGGTCAGAGTAAGATTCACTATGGATCTATTCAGATCTCTTTTTACCCTAAAAGTTTTGAAGGAAGGTCTGAGAAGAGAGGATTTCAAAGGCCTGCTATATTTCACCTACAGCGGTCTGAAGATAACTAATCTCCCTAACAAGGTCCCAAATTGGGCGGAGAGATTTCTAATCTTCCAGGGGAGATTAGGCGATCTTCGGACTTATCCCAAGCTCCGAGATGAATCGATCTTCCGAAAACCAAAAGCCCTCTCTGGAATTGAAAAATAGATAAAAAAGATGCTTAAGGATCATAAGTGTTGCGAAAATGACTCTCAATGTTCCCTTGATTTGAAGGTTCACACTCAATGCTAAGTGCAAGTTGTATTTGATAAACCCCATTCTATTTCATGACCATGTAGGGTTAGGTCATACCATGGTGTGATGTATGTTCAGTAGGTTTGTTGTCAAAACCACTGAAACAAGCTCTCAGTCTCAGCTGAACCACTGAGACAAGGCCAGGAGCTGCTGAGAAGGTGTCTGGGCCTGCTGAGCTGCAGATAGAAGAAAACAACTGAGATAACTATCTGTCTCAGCGGATCCGCTGGGACGGAACAGAAGTAGCCGCTGAGACAGCAGGTCATCTCAGCCCAACCGCTGAGACAGATTCAAAATGATCTGGCGTGTTCTGCTTTAGGCGCAATCTGCAGAAAGGCTTCTTAGGGTCCACCGATCACTCCCATACTTGTCAGAAGGACAGCTAAGAGTCGTTGAAGATCATTGGAGTATAAAAAGAATAAGTTAGGGCTTTGTAAACAACACTTCATAGATTTTTACTCTCCAGCACACAAAAGAAGAACATTATTGTTCTATTGTCGGCAGCCAAGAAGCTTACTCTTCCTGATTACCTGAGGCTGCAAGAAGAGAAGAGATTGCTCCTGTTGTTCAACTCAAGAAAGAGCAAGCTGATCCCGTCCATCATCTAAAGGAAAGGATCAAGAAGAATCAGGTTGGGGCATTCCTATTCCTCCCTGGTTCAAGACTGCAATAGCAGTTGTTCAGAAGCAAAAGACCACCTCTTTTATCTTCTGATTGTAATCACATCTTATTACTTCTGTAGGAACTTAATTGTTCTGAGTTTGTAAGGCATCTTTGCCTGAGTTTGTAGGGCATCTTTGCCTGAGGGTGTAGGGCAGTTTGGCCTGAGCTGTAGAGCTGAGAGGTCAGCTTGAGTGTAGGATCATTATGGGATCTGAGGTAGGGTTGTTGAGCCTGAGGTAGGGTTTGGGAAAACCTGAGAGATCTAGAGGGATCTGTGTTGTAGGCTCTTGGAGCTGAGTTTAGAGAAGTAGGCCTTATCTAACTCATTGTTAGAAAGGTGAAGGGGGAAAGAGGACTACTCAAGACACCCTTTCTTGAGGAAACTCTATAAATCTTTGTGTGTTTTCTGTGCTTGATACTTTACTAACCTAAAATCAAAAAACAACAAGCCTAAAATAAAAGAAACCTATTCACCCCCCCCCCCCCCCCCCCCCCCCCCTCTAGGTGAATAAGACTATACCCTAAATAAACTATCAATAAGGCCGATCTGTAGTATTATATTGGCCACCCTGACCACATTGAAAAATCTAAAAATAATGGATATCAAGACCTTGGACAGGTTCACCAGGGTACTTCCAATGAGTCAGCCCACTGAGACTAAAGGAAAAGAGAAAATAACTCCCAAATCCTCTAAGAAATCTAGGTTAATTCTGTCAAGTTCTGAGTCTGGCACCTCAGATAAAAATGATGATGTTGGTGCTGACACTGGATCACACAGCACTCTTGCCAAGAATGCTCCACAGGATGACACACCAATTGACATGCTCCATCCATAGGAGCTGGACAAGGACATAACTCCTGGTAACTAATCTTTCAAGCTTCAAACTACTCATTAAATTAATAGATCATAACCAATCAATTAGGTTGTCAATTCTGACATTTTGAATATTGTGGATCATAGCTCCTCAAGGACAAATGAATGACCCAACTGAGGGTGAGCATCAACAAGAATCAGCCCCCATTGATATCACAATCAATGATGCTGATGAGGACACAATACAATCACCTCAGGATTTACAAGGTCAGCTTGACAAAATTATCTTCAATCTTGAAGAAAGAATCAAACTCAATCCTGATAATGAACCAGCTCTTTGGTCCTTCCCTTCACCAGAAATATCTATTGCCCCATCTAAGGGGGAGAAGCAGAAAGAGTCATCTGCTGAGAAAGATGAAGTTCTTGGTAAGCCTAACAATCTTATCTTTAGAATTTCTAAGTATATCACTCTAACTCCAACTCATTGTCCCAGCCTTCCTGAACTCATCTGACAAGGATGCTCTCTCTGAGGGGGAGGATCAAGATATGGATGATAATCAAGATCATGGTGATGTAGATAATCTGGATGATGATCAGGTCCACCCTGATCACATTGATAATACAACATCCTTTATTGAGCTGGTGGATGCCCCAGCTGCAGTCTTGCCTGAACCTTCAGTCAACCTAGTGCTCAACATTATCAACCCTCCAAGTTCACCAAGGTCCCCAGCCCCAATGATCAATATTTAGCAAGCCTCCACTTCTAACCCACCTAATGAGAATCTTCTCAATGTTATCAACATGTTGCTACAGTCTCATCTCACTTCCATGAAGACACGTGTGGATCAATCAGTTACATCAGTCAGGGAATATATTGATCAGTCCATCAGGAATATGAAGGCTGAAATCATGACTGAGGTCAAGGAGATAAAGGAGAACTCTGAAATGCTCAACAAACAGATGACCAAGTGGTTTGACCTTGCTGAGAAGACAGTAATTTCTCAGAATAGAATTCTAAGATCCATGGACAAACAACTCAGTCTATCTGAATAAGATATGTCATATGTCAAAAATTATGTCAGCCAAACAGATGAGGTGATAGAGAAGTCAGCCAATCATCTTCAAGAATATGTATACTCCACTGCTATGCAGTTAAATGAAAAAGCTGACAGGTATAAGGAAGAGCTGAGAGCAGAAATTGCCACTGTCTCTCAGTCCATTGCTACAAGAGCCACCTCTACACAACTGAATGAAGAAGTAGGCAAGTTAAAAGGTGTGCTTCAAGATGAATTTGAGAATGTCGTCTAGAACCTATCTGGCAGTATAACAGCAGCTAAGCAAGACCTCCATCAACAAGTGTTTGAAGAAGCCATAAAGGGGGAGGATGCAAATGCACTCATAAATTCTAACCTTACCCTTAAGGTCCTCCAAGGCACAAGGATTGCACTGAACCTTCCTATCTTAGATGTCAATAGGGCAGAAGATTGGAACTTCCCACATCAAGCAGCCATTGCAAAAAATGAAAGCTTAAAAAAGAGAAGAGAAAGAGAACAAGTAATGTTGGCTGAAGAATTCATGGCCAAGCAAAGGGATGTGCAAAATAGAGACCCTGACTATGAGAAATGGAGTGATGACTCCAAGTACATAATTCTGAATGCCTGGATAAGCCATGGTCAGGTCTGTAAAGATATTGACAAGCATTATCCATCTGAAGAATGGATAAAGCATCTAGAGAGAAATTCAAAGAGAGAAAAAGTTTTCAAAGCCAATCTAGTAAGAAAAGAAAATCCAAAGAGAATGCCTTCTAGATACATCCCAAAGCCATTTCTGTATTTCCAAAGGCAAGAGAACAAGAGAAGAATTGCTGAAATTAAGGCTGCCAATGCTGAAAAGAAAGAGCTTCCAGTTCAAGAAGATGTATTTGCTGAAGACATGGATGCTGCAGCAAACCAAGATGCATCAGTCAAAGGAAAAGAAGCAACTGCTGATTTTCCTGGATGCTCTTATTCTAAGAAAAGAAAACTCTAGAAGATTGTATAAATATTTTGTGAATATGTGAATGCAAATTAAACTATGACTCATTACTTTATCTGAACTGCTTATAAATGGAATGTTGAAGTCATCACCTTATGTCATTAGCTAATCTGAGCTTTAGCTAAAAGAGTACTTTACTGTTATTAATTAAGTTAATCTGTGATGCACTATCATGTGTATTTAATCATATTATGGGGCTGTTAAATTCTGGTTGTAACATACTTCGCATGAATATCTTGTGTTATAATTTTATCCTAAATATTATATCAATGTTTATATGAGTATGATATAATGATTACCATGTTATGAAGTTACATGACAAATATTGATATGGTATGTACTTTAGCATTGGAGGGTGTTCTGCCTTCTTCAAATATGGGGAGATTGTTGGGAAAATGACCCTCAATGTTCCCTTGATTTGAAGAAGCTTCACACTCAATGCTAAGTACAAGTTGTATTTGATAAACCCCATTCTGTTTTATGAGCATGCAGGGTTAGATCATACCATGGTGTGATGTATGTTCAGTAGGTTTACAATCAAAACCGCTGAGACAAGCTCTCAGTCTCAGCTGAACCGTTGAGACAAGGCCAGGAGCCGCTGAGAAGGTGTCTGGACCTGCTGAGATGCAGATAGAAGAAAACCGCTGAGACAACTGTCTGTCTCAGCGGATCCGCTGGGATGGGACAGAAGTAGCCACTGAGACAGCAGGCCATCTCATCCCAACCGCTAAGACAGATTCAAAATGATCTGGCAGGTTCTGCTTTTGGTGCAAGGTGTAGAAAGGCTTCTTAGGGTCCACCAATCACTCCCATACTTGTTAGAAGGACAGCTAAGAGCCGTTGAAGATCATTGGAGTATAAAAAGAATAAGTTAGGGCTTTGTAAACAACTCTTCATAGAGTTTTACTCTCCAGCACACAAAAGAAGAACATTACTATTCTATTGTCGGCAGCCAAGAAGCTTACTCTTCCTGATTACCTGAGGCTGCAAGAAGAGATTGCTCCTGTTGTTCAACTCAAGAAAGAGCAAGCTGATCCAGTCCATCATCTGAAGGAAAGGATCAAGAAGAATCAGGTTGGGGCATTCCTACTCCTCCCTGGTTCAAGACTGCAACAACAGTTGTTCAGAAGCAGAAGACCACCTCTTTTATCTTCTAATTGTAATCCCATCTTATTACTTCTGTAGGAACTTAAATGTTCTGAGTTTGTAGGGCATATTTGCCGGAGTTTGTAGGGCATCTTTTCTAAGTTTGTAGGGCATCTTTGCCTGAGGGTGTAGGGCAGTTTGGTCTGAGCTGTAGAGCTGAGAGGTCAACTTGAGTGTAGGATCATTGTGTGATCTGAGGTAGGGTTGTTGAGCCTGAGATAGGGTTTGGGAAAACCTGAGAGATCCTGAGGGATCTGTGTTGTAGGCTCTTGGAGCTGAGTTTGGAGAAGTTGGCCTTATCTAACTCATTGTTAGAAAGGTGAAGGGGGAAAGAGGATGACTCAAGACACCCTGTCTTGAGGAACCTCTATAAATCTTTTTGTGTTTTCTGTGCTTGATACTTTACTAACCTAAAATCAGAAAACAACAAGCCTAAAATAAAAGAAACCTATTCACCCCCCCCCCCCCCCCCCCCCCTCTAGGTGACTAAGACTATACCCTAAATAAACTAACAAGTGGTATCATAGGGAGGTTGGTCAAGAATGACATAACTGTCTGACCAGATCCTATAAAGGAATAATCCTATCTCAATCCAATGGACTCCACTGGATTGCAGAAGGAGATGGGATTCATGAAGTTACCCATATGCAATAAAGAAAACTTTGGCATATGGAAGCAAAGGGTTAGATTGTTCATGGAAGCATCTGACCTTAGGATTTACATCACAGTTAAACAAGGGCCTTTCACCTTTCAAACTGCCTCCTCCATAGATCCAACAAGGAGAGTGGTTAAGGCCTTCAATGACTTGACCAAGGATGAACTTGCACTGTTCACTATGGATAAAAGAGCATAAAACATAATTGTTAATGCTATTGATGACTCTACATTTCAGAACTCGGTACACTGCACAGCTGCCAAGGAAATGTGGGATACATTAGTAGTATATATGGAAGGAACAGCTGAAGTGAGGGATGATAGAAAGTCACTCCTCAATCAAGAATATGAAGCCTTCAGGCAGCTGAACCAGGAAAGCATTTCCATGTGCTATGAAAGGTTCTTTAGGATAGTAAATGAACTAAGAACCTATGAGAGAGTGTTCACTGATTATGAGCTGAATGATAAGTTCCTTAGATCTCTAACTAGGGATTGGGACACAAAAATTTGTGCAATCAGGGAAGTGGCAAGCCTTGGTGAGACTCCCACTCATACACTGTTTGGAAAGCTGCTCTCTTATGAGATGCAGTTATCTGCAAGAAAAGATGAGGACACCTCAACAAGGGCTCATGCAAGGGAGAAATCTGTGGCTCTCAAGGCTGACAGCTCCAAGAAAAGTAAGGGCAGGATGGTGTCCCCTCCAAGGAGGATTGCTGAATCTGAGAAATCTAAAATCAGCACCTCAGATAGCTCATCTTCTGATGAAGAGTTTGCTGCCTTCTCAAGGCATTTCAAGAAGATGAGGAGGAGGATGCAATGGAAGAACATGCCCTCCTCCTCATCACACTCCAAGAAAGACCACAGTAAATCTGAAAGACAGCACCCAAAGGGTGACAGGTACGATCTAAATCTAGTAAACATGTTTCAAATAACATTATTTTTTATTGCTGCAGCAAGCCTGGACATGTCATAGCTGACTGTCCAGTCAAAAGAAAAGAAAAGGGTGATAAGAAACACCATCATAATAAGGATAGGAAGGGAGAAAAATCCTTCCTAGCAAAGAAAGGAAAAAAGCTGGAGTGAATCTGAAACTTCAACTTCAGATTCAGATGATGAATAGGAAGCCTACCTAGGGCCGTTTGCAGCAGAAGAGGATGAAGATTATCATGCTGCCAAGGTTGGAGTTAGGGCCCCTCTATCACATTTAGATAGTGACATAGAGGAGGATGAAGACCACAAAGACTAGTTAGGTTTTATGGCCTTCACTGATGAGGAAGATAGCTAGAATAATTCTGATAGTGAAAAGGTATTGACTCATTCCACTTCCTTTTCTGATCATGATGCATGCCCAAAATCTGAAGCACATTCATCACATGGTGAAAGTGATTCAGAATCTGAGGAATATGTCAATCAATTGATTGACAAGTATGGTGCTCTCTTGGAAGCTCTAAAAAAGAGCAGGAAGCTGGCCAAGAGGCAAGCCCAAGAAATTGCTTCCCTTAAGATGGCTGAAAATGTTTGCACTGAGTCAACCACCATGGTGGCTCAGATGAGTAGACAGATAAGCCATTTAAAGGGAATAACAATTGTGCATTTGAGCACCATATCCCTGAAGAACAAGGTCATCAAGGACCTTGAGGAGAAGCTTGTGAAAGAAAGAAGCCTAGTGGCTCAATTCTCCAAGACTAAATCTATGCTCCCTATTATTGACTCCTTTTCTTCTCAATCCAATAGGAGAGGACTAGGATTCAATAAAATGGAAGTAGGAGAAGGGAGTGGAGAAAAGAGTAGGGGTAAGGCTAAGCCTCAAACCACCTTTCAAAAGGTGTCACTTCCCTCCGTATGACCATGAAAGCATGTATGGTCACTGGATGAATGGAAGTACCTATAGGAAGGAAAACACTCCTTCCCATAGTGGAAGAAAGGGCACGGGCTTAAGTGCTATGAAGGCTTCCCATGAGGAAATTCAAATGTCCCAACCTGGACCTTTTGTATTTGGTATTTCAGCCCCTTCAGTCAAGAGTAAGGAAGCAAGCTCTTCTAAATTTAATTCAGCTAAGAACATGACTGCTGACAAATCAGTAGACAAGTTTGGTTGCTCAGTGTCTAATGGCATCAAATCTTGCCTTGCCCAAAAGCCAAAGCAAGCTGATGCCATTAAAACAAAGACTACTAAGACTGTCCATAGATTGACTTTCAACCAAATCATTGCTGAAAGAAATAAGAGAAATGTTGTTGTCTCCCCTCCTGAGCATATGCACAGTGCTGCACTCCCCTCAAGAAATGTTCAGAATAGGAGATACAACATTCATGAATGTTGGTGATGTGGTAAAGTGGGACACTTTTCCATAGACTGTTGGCACAATCCCAATGTGCCATGTGCAAAGATAAGTCTTCCTGCAAAGGGTGCATCTAGTGTGAGGTCATTTCATCATGCTAACAAGGACCTAGGACCCAAAGCTGTTTGGGCTCCTAAGGGTAACTAAACTCCTTCTTGTAGGTTAGTTCAAGTACCAGCCTCAACCAAATTTGGTACTTGGACAGTGGGTTCTCAAGGCACATGACAGGAACAAGAAATCTTCTACAGGACTACAAGGCTGTGAAGAATGGACCCAAAGTTATCTTTGGGGGATCTGAAAGAGGAATCACCAAGGGATATGGTATGATCTCCAATGGCATAGTCTCAATCACAAGGGTAGCTTATGTTGAAGGGTTGCAACACAACCTAGTAAGCATAAGTCAACTATGTGATCTAGGCTATGTCATTGAATTCCACAATGACAAGTGCTTGATCAAAAAGTCTAATGGCTCAGAGACCATTCTCTCAGGCACTAGGAGTGGGAATGTCTATTGCTTAGACTTTATATGCAGTAATTCTCTTACATCTGTATGTCTAGTAGCTAATGAGAATGAGTCTCTTTGTGTTCAATGGCACAAGAAACGTGCTCACATTAACTACAAGACAATGTATAGACTATTCTCTACAAACCTTGTTAGGAATAGTCCTAATTTAAAATGTGTTAAAAGTGGTCCATGTCATGCTTGCCAAATGGGTAAGCAAACAAGTGCCACCTTTAAAAGTATTGGCTCCAAAGACACTGAAAGTTGTCTTTATCTCTTGCATATGGATTTGTTTGGTCCTTTATCAATTCAGAGCCTAGGTGGGAAGTTGTATACTTTGGTGATTGTTGATGATCACTCAAAATATACATGGGTATTCTTCCTCAAGAAGAAGTCGGATACTTTGAATGTCTTTATAAATCATGTCAAAGCAATTCAGAATGACTTACAATGTGATGTGGTCAGGACTAGGACTGACCATGACACATAATTTCAATCTGAAGCCATGATAAGATTTTGTCAAGAACTTGGTATCACCCAAGAATTCTCCTCCCCAAAGACTCAACAACAAAATGGTGTGGCTGAGAGGAGGAATAGGACCTTGATAGAAGCTGGGAGAACATTGCTTAGTGACTCCTCACTCCCAGAATACTTCTGGGCTGAGGCAGTCAATATTGCATGTTATGTTCTCAATAGAGCTTCCATCAATAAGGCTCATGGAATAACCCCCTATGAGATTCTCAAAGGAAAACAACCTACAATTTCATATTTTAGAATCTTTGGCTACAAATGCTGCATTTTAAACAATGGAAAATCTCAATTAACAAAGTTTGCAGAGAAATGCAATGTGGGGGTTCTTGTTGGTTATAGCTCACATAGTAGAGCTTATAGAGTGTATAACAAGAAAACTCATGTTGTAGAGGAGTCTATGCATGTAGTATTTGATGAGACCAGCCTAATATATAAGGGTTGGTCTAGTTCTTCTATTTTGACAAGGAATGAAAAGGACTTGGAAAGGATGTCTGTACAAGACACACCCAGCAGTAGCAATGCATATTCAGATGCAGCCATCCCTGAAGAGGAAGAGGTCCATGGTGCTGAAGACGCTGCTGAACCAGCAAAAGTAGTACAGCAAGCTGAGGACAGATTGCCTACAGCTGTAAGACATCTAAGAGATTATCCAAGAGAACAGATAATTGGAGATCAGAATCAAGGTGTGTTAACTAGAAGCAGGGCTCATAATGAGGCCCTATTCTTGAGCTTCTTATCACAAATGGAGCCCAAGAAGTTTGAAGAAGCCAACCAAGACACCTTTTGGATTCAAGTAATGCAAGAAGAACTTCTACAATTCAAGAGATGCAAGGTATGGAAGTTGGTGCCAAAACCTCTAAGACACCAAATGGATTTACAAGAACAAGTTAGATGAAAATGGCACAATCATAAAGAACAAGGCAAGGTTGGTAGCCAAGGGCTATAGATAGGAAGAAGGGATAGACTTTGATCAAACCTTTGCCCCTGTTGCAAGGTTAGAAGCAATTAGGATATTTCTTGCCTATGCTGCCCCCACAAGGGGTTCAAAGTGTATCAAATGGATGTCAAATCAGCTTTCCTTAATGGTGACTTGAAGGAAGAGGTATATGTTGAACAACCATCAATTTTTGTGCATCCAACCCTCTCTAATCATGTATATTTACTTAGGAAAGCTCTTTATGGTTTAAAGCAAACCCCCGGGGCTTGGTATGAGACTTTGTCTAGCTTTCTCATCAAGAACTAGTTCTTGGGGGGAAAGATAGATAGTACATGGGAAACAAGGGGCAAGTGTCTCCTAGTCCAAATATATGTTGATGACATAATATTTGGGTCTACTGGTGACAACCTCTGCAAAAGGTTTGCCAACCTAAAGCAGGAGGAGTTTGAGATGAGCAGTATGGGAGAGCTCAAGTACTTTTTAGGCCTCCAAGTGAAACAATTTGATGAGGGTATATTCATCTCTCAGACCAAATACACTAAGGAGCTTATCAAGAAGTTTGGGATGGAATCTGCTTCCACCATGAAAACTCCCATGGGTTCCAACATTTCCCTGGACAAGGATGAGAAGGGCAAGGCCTTTGATGAATCCATGTACATGTGCATCATTGGATCCCTATTATATTTAACTGCTAGTAGACCAGATATTATGTATGCTACATGTGTGTGTGCTAGGTACCAGGCATGTCCTAAGGAATCTCAATACTCAGCTACAAAGAGGATTTTGAGATACCTTAAAGGCAGCCTACATCTTGGCCTTTGATACCCTAAGAACAATAATTTTGAACTAACAGGATTTTCAGATGCAGATTTTGCAGGCTGCAAAGAAGATAGGGAAAACACAAGTGGCACTTGTCAATTCCTAGGAAGGAGGTTGATATCTTGGAGCAGAAAAAAGCAGACAAGTGTGGCAATATCCACAGCTGAGTCTGAATACATTACTGCAGGAAGTTATTGTGCACAACTATTGTGGATTCAACACCAGTTAGAGGACTACAACCTCAAGGTAAGTGAGTCTCCCCTTTATTGTGACTCATCCAGTGATATCTCTATTGCTAAGAATCCTATCTCTCAAAGCAGGACTAAGCACATAGAGATAAAGTATCATTTTATAAGAGAACATGTTGAATGTAAAGATATCTGCCTTGAATTTGTCCCCACTGACAATCAAGTTGTTGATATCTTTACAAAGCCATTGGATGAGACCAAGTTTAATGCCTTCAAAATTGAACTAGGAATGTTAAATGTTGAATAGTGTAAAATATTTCTCTCTTTCAATCATATATGATATAATGCATGTCTTGTTGTAACTTAAAGTGGTGTCACATCAACTCTATTAGGTACATGACTAGGCCTTCAAACAATCATATCTCAAATGAATTTATGGATAGGTAGTAAGATCGGCTAAAACAGAACAGTCTGTTTCAGCTGAGCTGCTGAGATAGCTGGGAAAAGTCTCAACTGAGCCACTGAGATGGCTAAATCTATCCCAGCAACTGACAGTGCTCTGTCCCATCGACTAGGTCTCCGTCTCAGTGGTTCCGCTGAGACGGGTTGGTTTCACTATACTTTGTCTAAATGCAACCCCAAATTGACCCATTTCCACTTACAATTATAAGAGCAATTAAATCTAATTATTAGGGTTAATTATACCTAAGTCTTAGGCCATATAAATAGTCAATCTTATTAGTGAAAGGTACACGACCCCTCTTTCCTAGCCGCCGAGACGAATCACCTTCTCTTCCGTCCCAGCGTATTCTACTGCCACAACAATGGCTCCCAAAAGCTCTAAAGATCTTCTTGAAGGCTATGAGATAGTCAGGGATGGGTATGCTCATGCTTCAGAAGATATCAAGGGAGTAATTCAACTTCTTGCAGACCAAGGCCTGGAATTTCTACTTTCTGAACCTTGTATCATTCTCAGAACTGAAGTTCTAGAATGGTTTAATTATGCCAAATTATCCTCCTCCAAGTCATCCATCAAATCAAAAATAGGGGAAGAGAGGATAAAAGTCACCCCTGCCAAGATAGAGAAAGCCCTTCATCTTCCTTCCTGCAGCTCAAGTGAGGAGGAAGAAATCTCTGAGAATGACAAGAAGAAAGCATTAAAATGGACAAAATATAATGATGCCAAAATTGGATCATTAAAAAGGAATTTCTTCAACCAGAGGGGGAAGCTATTATCAGATATTGTGGGAAAAGACTTACTTTGCAAACCTGGATCCCATGACATAATCTCTCAATATATGTTTGACCTCATGACCAGAATCATACTAAAAAGAAAAACATCTTGGGGAGCAGTGATTTTCCAAAGGATCAAGGAATGTTTGTAGTCACCCAACTTGGGTAGAATCCTGTCCCTGTACCTAATCCAATCATACCCTAAGATGTTGAGCAGCCCCAAAGGATCAAGCCTTCACTATCGAAAAATAATGGATATCACCTTGGACAGGTTCACCGGGGTACTTCCAATAAGTCAGCCCACTGAGACTAAAGGAAAAGAGAAAATAACTCCCAAATCCTCTAAGAAATCTAGGCTAATTCTGTCAAGTTCTGAGTCTGACACCTCAGATAAAAATGATGATGTTGGTGCTGAAACTGGATCACACAGCACTCTTGCCATGAATGCTCCACAGGATGACACACCAATTGACATTCTCCATCCACAGGAGCTGGACAAGGACATAACTCCTGGTAACTAATCTTTCAAGCTTCAAACTACTCATTAAATTAATAGATCATAACCAATCAATTAGGTTGTCAATTCTGACATTTGAATATTATGGATCATAGCTCCTCAAGGACAAATGAATGACCCAACTGAGGGGGAGCATCAACAAGAACTAGCCCCCATTGATATCACAATCAATGACGCTGATGAGGACACAATACAATCACCTCAGGATTTACAAGGTCAGCTTGACAAAATTATCTTCAATCTTGAAGAAAGAATCAGACTCAATCCTGATAATGAACCGGCTCTTTGGTCCTTCCCTTCACCAGAAATATCTAGTGCCCCATCTAAGGGGGAGAAGCAGAAAGAGTCATCTGCTGAGAAAGATGAAGTTCTTGGTAAGCCAAACAATCTTATCTTTAGAATTTCTAAGTATATCACTCTAACTCCAACTCATTGTCCCATCCTTCCTGAACTCATCTGACAAGGATGCTCTCTCTGAGGGGGAGGATCAAGATATGGATGATAATCAAGATCATGGTGATGTAGATAATCTGGATGATGATCAGGTCCACCCTGATCACATTGATAATACAACATCCTTTATTGAGCTGGTGGATGCCCCAGCTGCAGTCTTGCCTGAACCTTCAGTCAACCTAGTGCTCAACATTATCAACCCTCCAAGTTCACCAAGGTCCCCAGCCCCAATGATCAATATTTAGCAAGCCTCCACTTATAACCCACCTAATGAGAATCTTCTCAATGTTATCAACCTGCTGCTACAGTCTCATCTCACTTCCATGAAGACACGTGTGGATCAATCAGTTACATCAGTCAGGGAATATATTGATCAGTCCATCAGGAATATGAAGGCTGAAATCATGACTGAGGTCAAGGAGATAAAGGAGAACTCTGAAATGCTCAACAAACAGATGACCAAGTGGTTTGACCTTGCTGAGAAGACAATAATTTCTCAGAATAGAATTCTAAGATCCATGGACAAACAACTCAGTCTATCTGAACAAGATATGTCATATGTCAAAAATTATGTCAGCCAAACAGATGAGGTGATAGAGAAGTCAGCCAATCATCTTCAAGAATATGTATACTCCACTGTTATGCAGTTAAATGAAGAAGTTGACAGGTATAAGGAAGAGCTGAGAGCAGAAATTGCCACTGTCTCTCAGTCCATTGCTACAAGAGCCACCTCTTCCCAACTGAATGAAGAAGTAGGCAAGTTAAAAGGTGTGCTTCAAGATGAATTTGAGAATGTCGTCTAGACCCTATCTGGCAGTATAGCAGCAACTAAGCAAGACCTCCATCAACAAGTGTTTGAAGAAGCCATAAAGGGGGAGGATGCAAATGCACTCATAAATTCTGACCTTACCCTTAAGGTCCTCCAAGGCACAAGGATTGCACTGAACCTTCCTATCTTAGATGTCAACGGGGCAGAAGATTGGGACTTCCTACATCAAGCAGCCATTGCACAAAATGAAAGCTTGAAAAAGAGAAGAGAAAGAGAACAAGTAATGTTGGCTGAAGAATTCATGGCCAAGCAAAGGGATGTGCAAAATAGAGACCCTGACTATGAGCAATGGAGTGATGACTCCAAGGACATAATTCTGAATGCCTGGATAAGCCATGGTCAGGTCTGTAAAGATATTGACAAGCTTTATCCATCTGAAGAATGGATAAAGCATCTAGAGAGAAATTCAAAGAGAGAAAAAGTTTTCAAAGCCAATCTAGTAAGAAATGAAAATTGAAAGAGAACGCCTTCTAGATACATCCCAAAGCCATTTCTGTATTTCCAAAGGCAAGAGAAAAAGAGAAGAATTGCTGAAATTAAGGCCGCCAATGCTGAAAAGAAGGAGCTTCCCATTCAAGAAGATGTATTTGCTGAAGACATGGATGCTGCAGCAAACCAAGATGCTTCAGTCAAAGGAAAAGAAGCAACTGCTGATTTTCCTGGATGCACTTCTTCTAAGAAAAGAAAACTCTAGATGAATGTATAAATATTTTATGAATATGTGAATGCAAATTAAACTATGACTCATTACTTTATCTGAACTGCTTATGAATGGAATGTTGAAGTCATCACCTTATGTCATTAGCTAATCTGAGCTTTAGCCAAAAGTTTACTTTACTGTTATTAATTAAGTTAATCTGTGATGCACTATCATGTGTATTTAATCATATTATGGGGCTGTTAAATTCTGGTTGTAACATACTTGGCATGAATATCTTGTGTTATAATTTTATCCTAAATATTATATCAATGTTTATATGAGTACGATATAATGATTATCATGTTATGAAGTTACATGACAAATATTGATATGGTATGTACTTTAGCATTCGAGGGTGTTTTGCCTTCTTCAAATAGGGGGATATTGTTGGGAAAATGACCCTCAATGTTCCCTTGATTTGAAGAATCTTCACACTCAATGCTAAGTGCAAGTTGTATTTGATAAACCACATTCTGTTTCATGACCATGCGGGGTTAGGTCATACCATGGTGTGATGTATGTTCAGTAGGTTTACTATCAAAACCGCTGAGACAAGCTCTCAGTCTCAGCTGAACCGTTGAGACAAGGCCAGGAGCCAATGAGAAGGTGTCTGAGCCTGCTGAGCTGCAGATAGAAGAAAACCACTGAGACAACTGTCTGTCTCAGCGGATCCGCTGGGATGGGACAGAAGTAGCCGCTGAGATAGCAAACCATCTCAGCCCAACCGCTGAGACAGATTCAAAATGATCTGGCGGGTTCTGCTTTTGGTGCAAGTTGCAGAAAGGCTTCTTAGGGTCCACCAATCACTCCCATACTTGTCAAAAGGATAGCTAAGAGCCATTGAAGATCATTGGAGTATAAAACGAATAAGTTAGGGCTTTGTAAACAACTCTTCAAAGAGTTTTACTCTCCAGCACACAAAAGAAGAACATTATTATTCTATTGTCGGCAGCCAAGAAGCTTACTCTTCCTGATTACCTGAGGCTGCAAGAAGAGAAGAGATTGCTCCTGTTGTTCAACTCAAGAAAGATCAAGCTGATCCAGTCCATCATCTGAAGGAAAGGATCAAGAAGAATCAGGTTGGGGCATTCCTACTCCTCCATGGTTCAAAACTGCAACAACAGTTGTTTAGAAGCAGAAGACCACCTCTTTTATCTTCTGATTATAATCCCATCTTATTACTTATGTAGGAACTTAAATGTTCTGAGTTTGTATGGCATCTTTGTCTGAGTTTGTAGGGCATCTTTGTCTGAGTTTGTAGGGCATCTTTGCCTGAGGGTGTAGGGCAGTTTGGTCTAAGCTGTAGAGCTGAGAGGTCAACTTGAGTGTAGGATCATTGTGGGATCTGAGGTAGGGTTGTTGAGCCTGAGATAGGGTTTGGGAAAACCTGAGAGATCCTGAGGGATATGTGTTGTAGGCTCTTGGGGCTGAGTTTGGAGAAGTTGGCCTTATCTAACTCATTGTTAGAAAGGTGAAGGGGGAAAGAGGACTACTCAAGACACCCTGTCTTGATGAACCTCTATAAATCTTTGTGTGTTTTCTATGCTTGATACTTTACTAACCTAAAATCAGAAAACAACAAGCCTAAAATAAAAGAAACCTATTCACCCCCCCCCCCCCCTCCCCCCTCTAGGTGAATAAGACTATACCCTAAATAAACTATCAATAAGGCCGATCTGTAGTATTATATTGGCCTTTGGGCTCAGGTTGCCACTATCAAATGAAAAGACAGTGAGTTCTCGCGATCTTTATGTCCTGACCGTCACTATTAAAAAAATTAAACTTAAGAAAAACTTTTTCCTGCAGCAATCTTACAAGTCCCCCTCACATTTCCTTATGTTTCTGAGGGCGAGCTTACCCAGAGGGAGAAGAGGCTGAAGAGAGATCAAGATCGGTATCACTTCCAGACCGCTGGCCCTTCGGGCTATTCTGATAAATCCTTTGACTTATATGGATATAGGCGCTCCATGACTGACACCATGGGGAGACCGCTTATGAAGTGGGATGTAAAAGGAAAACATGTGGGGGTTTCTACGTGTCTTCCAAACTGGGGCGACGAGCTTTCCCGCCATGCTGGCGCAGTCTCGGCCGCTTTGTATGTCGAACAAAACTTCAAGGAAGTTTATAGTTGGGAAGATAGCCTTATCCCAGATATGTGCTCGCAGACTGGCCTTAGGCATCAGGTATTCTGCCATCATATGGGAAGGTTATTGCGGAAGCATATGCAGGAGAACAAGGCCATTTAGGCCGAGCTTGAGGTATTTAGATCGCGTGATCTGATAACGGCGATCTCTTCCTTATTGTTTTGTTTAGTTCGAGCGATCTAACCTGTAATTTCCTTTGCAGAAAACGAAGAAAGAAATGTATGATGAATGTAACCCAGCTTACCGAATGGTGATGCTGAAAGAAATAAGTGAAGCGGTTCAAATGACCATTTCTAGATTGTGAGACAATGGTGCTCAGATTCTAGACGATGCCAGCTTCTCATCCTTACTTCCTGAGGTCGCTGCTCTCCAGGAATAAGAGGAAGAAAGGGTGGAAGAAGAAGAAGAAAATTTTGATGAAGAAAGAGAGGGAGAGGAAAACGAAGGAGAAGAAGGCGAGGATGAGCCTGGAGCTGAGTATGAAGGGGAGGATGAGAGGTGGCTGGATGATCTTGGAGAAGGTCGAGCGATCACCCAGTCCGATTTTGATTCCCTGGATGATTTCCTTAATGCTGACATGGACCTGCCGATGGACAAAAGTGGAGATGAGCCAAGTGGGAGCCAGTTTGACCCGGATGAGGAGCTGAGTTCGGCGGTGAAGTCAGATATTGGCTCTCGGGAGAAATCCTTCAGCTCGAGTGAATATAGTGCTGATTCCAGCTCATCTGAGGATGAAGACCCCCCTCCAAGAAGAAGAAGAAATAGAAAGATATATTTCCTTTTCTTGATGTATTTATCTTCAGTTGTAGCGGTCAGATTTTAATCTGTTCCATCTGTAACTATGTTTTGAATGAAATAGAAATGGAAGAGAATTTTTTGCATACCTTTGTTTGTTCGCAGCATCTGATTTTGTATTTATTTGGTTCTATGCTATTTTATGTAAGGTGGAATAATCTCACAAATTACTTTTATAATGACTGATCGAACTGAAATTGAGACCGAGCGAACTTATGATCAATTTAATCATTCCGCTTTCTTACTTTATGCACCCCATCCTTCTTGTATTCGAGCTCTCTGAATCATGCCCTAGAACCAGTTGACCCTTTTTTCACAGTGAAGAATACTGAATATAAGACAATATATAGCGTCTTTCCAATCTTCGGATCGCTCATGCTTTGTTATAATGAATATGTAAAAAAACATTGGATTTAGATATCGGCGACCTCGATATTCTGTTCACTCTGACTTCGTGTTTTCGGGTGATAATCTTTTGAATATTGAGACCCAGAAAATCCTGAAGACTTTTTTTAAAAAAAAAGACTTGGAATGTTCTGTTCTTTCACAATGCCAAGATTTTCCTGAAGCAACAGTCCAAAAACAGAGATCGCTCGATCTTAGAGAAGAAAAAGGATCATACTTTTGATGGATGTGTACTAAAAAGTGACCACATTGTTTTTCCCTTAGAGAGATCATTAAAGTCATACCACCTCCGAGAAACAACCCTGAAGGTCGTTAGGATGAGAGAGAAGAGGAAATGACTTTATGGTCATATATGGAAGAACAGATGAGATGATCTAGGCGCGATCATAAGATGGGAAATAGACGAAGTGACCCTTTCGGTCAGGGTTCAGGGGAGAGTTGACTATAGTGGTTTTTAACTCTCAAGGAGATAGATACCTCCCTCCTTACACAGATGGTGGTCTTAGAGTAAGACTATTCCAATCTTAGATAGAACTCATCTTAAGAAGTCAACCAAGTAGTATTCGAGTGTAACAGGCTATAACGGCCTGATGCCACTATCTGAAGGCACGACATAGGTGACATTCACCAAGACCTCCCTTGATGCAGTGTTGTGCTCACATATCGTCCAAGATCCAGTATATCACATAGAATCCTCTCAAATGAAATTGGTGAGCTACTGCTACACTGAGGCGAAATCTCCCCGCAATCCGTGGTCAATGTAGGTGTTACACTCATCGTCAATTCATGGGAGTTCATGTGTGATCCGGCGATATCTGCCTTGATGTGACTTAAGTTTGCACCTTTATTTCTACCTCTGGTGTCTTCTCAAAACACATAGGAAAGTAGTATCAGTAATTTATATTGAATAAGATTTTCGTGGAGATGAATACATCATTTTAAAGGGGAGAGAGAGAGAGAAATGAGAAGTTTATTAAGAGAAAAAACGCTTCAAGTCGTCTCCACTCCAAGTGTTGGCGATCTCACTTCCATCATAAGTATTGAGGCGATAAGCCCCATTTTTTAGTACTTCTTTTATGATACAAGGACCTGCCCAATTTGGATCTAACTTGCCAACTGAGACGGATATAGCAGCTGCATCGACCTTCTTTAAAACCAGGTCTCCAACAATGAATTCTTTGACCCTTATATTTTTATCGAAGTATCTTATCATTCTTCTTTTTATCTCCTCTTGCCTTATTACAGCCTCATCTCTTAATTCTTCAATTAGATTGAGACTATATCTGAGATCTTCATTATTATCTTTTATCCAAGTGTCTTTACCTTGTTGAGCTAGTAAGACCCTGGGACCTTTTACCTCAAACTCAACTGGGATTAGGGCTTCTGAACCATGAGATAATTTAAAGGGGGTCTCTCCAGTCGCACTTGTTGGGGTAGTTCTAAGAGTCCATAGAACTGCCGGGAGCTGTTCTGCCCAATTGCCTCTGATATTTTCTACCTTTTTTTTAGGAGATTTAGGATACATTTATTATCTGCTTCCACCTGTCCAATACTTCTAGGATGATGAACTGAAGCGAATCAAAACTCAATTCCTACTCCATCACAAAAAAATTTCATTTCTGAATTATTAAACTGAGGCCCATTGTCCGTTATTATAGCCATAGTAATCCCATGCCTACAGATAATTTCTCTCCATATAAAACTCTTTATTATCTGAGTAGTTATTTTTGCTAAAGCTTTTGCCTCAATCCATTTGCTGAAGTAATCTATCATAACAAGAATGAAACATCTTTGTCCACTCACGGTGGGAAAAGGTCCAAGAAGATCCATTCCCCATACTGCAAACGGCCAAGGAGTCATAATGGACTTCAACTGCTGAGCAGGTTGATGCTGAAGTGGAGCAAATTTCTGACATTGAATACACTTCTTGGCATAATCAGCTGCATCTTTCCTCATCTTGGGCCAAAAATATCCCTGCCTCAGAATTCTTTTCTCCGGAGTCCTTGCACCTGAATGACTTTCACACTCACCTGAATGTACTTCTCGGAGAACAACCGGAACTTCTTCTTCTGAAATACACCTGGATAAGGGAGCTAAAAAAGTTTTCCGATACAAGATACCTGAGATCAGATAGTAATAAGTTGCTTTTAATCTGAACCTTTTCTTGTCTTTGACACTAGCATGAAATTCCCCTGATGAGAGGTATAAGATAAAAGGATCCATCCAGGAAGATTTATGATCGATTTGCATCACCGCATCTTCCTCAATTGCTGGATGGAACAGATCTGAAGTGGTTCCACCTTATAGTAATCCAAATTTAGCTAGCTGATCAGCGTCTGAATTTTCTGATCTCGGGATATGCTGAATAGTAAAACTTTTGAACTTCCCAATCTCTTGCTTCACTATCTTCCGATATCTCTTTAAGACTGGTTCCTTGGTTTCATACATGATATTTACCTGAGACGCCATAACTAGTGAATCTGTTTTCACCTCAATATCCTCAATACCTAATTCCCTTGCAAAGCGAAGTCCTGCTAAGAGAGCTTCGTATTCTGCCTGATTGTTGGTGACTGGGAAATGAAACCTCAGAGCTTGATTTAGTCTAAACTCATTTGGGTTGATTAAGACTACACCTGCGCCTGAAGAACTTTTTCCGGAAGCTCCATCAACATAAATCACCCAAGGAAGAGGTCTTTTGATATCATTCTCAGATTCGTTGCCTGCTATATCAATTAAGAAGACCGCTAATACTTGCGCTTTAATTGCCATTCGAGCAACATACGAGATGCTGAATTCACTCAACTCGATAGCCCATTTAGCCAATCTACCTGAGTGTTCTGGTTTTTCTAGCACACACTTTAGAGGTAAATATGTGACTACTTGGATAGAATGAGCTTGAAAATAAGGTCTAAGCTTTCTAGCTGATATGTTAAGAGCTAAAGCAAGTTTTTCTAATATCGGATATCTGGTTTCTGCATTCTTCAGAACCTTACTGACATAGTAAACCGGAAATTGTTTCTTCTTTTCTTCTCTGACTAAAACTGAGCTAACCGTCAGCTCCAACACCCAAATATAAGAATAAGTCTTCACCCTCACGAGGTCTCTAGAGAAAAGGAGTTGAAGTTAGTTGTTTCTTCAACTGATCAAATGTTGAATCGCATTCCTCGGTCCATTCGAACTTAAAAGCTTTTCTGAGAATCCTAAAGAAGGGAGCACTTTTATCTCCTAATCGAGATATAAATCTGATCAGTCCTACCATTCTTCCTCCCAGCTGCTGAACTTCTTTTGGTAACTTCGGAGGTACCATTTCAAGAATTGCCTTCACCTTGTCTGGATTAGGCTCAAGGTCATCCAGAGTCAGAAGATGACCTAAGAATTTACCCTTGCTAGCTCCAAATACACACTTTAACGGATTCAGCCTCATATTAAACACTCGGAGCGTTGAGAAAGTTTCTTCAAGATCTCTTAAGTGAGCTGAAAACTGCTTGCTCTTGATAAGAAGATCGTCTACATACACCTCAAGATTTCTACTCTTCTACGTCTTGAATACAAAATCCATCATTCTTTGATAGGTTGCGCATGCATTCTTCAAACCAAAAGGCATTACCTTATAACAAAAATATCCATCATTTGTTATAAAAGAGGTGTGAGGAATATCTGGCTTATGCATTCTGATTTGATGATATCCTGAAAAGACATCTAGAAAACTCATGTACGAAAACCCGAATGCTGAATCAACCAAAGAGTCTATCCGAGGAAAGGGATAACAATCCTTCAGACAAGCCTTGTTGAGTTTAGTGAAGTCTACACACATTCTCCACTTTCCACCAGGATGGAGAGGTATGAGACATACTCTGTGTTGCAGATCTCACCCTCGATGAACCTGTTCACAATTGAAATTAGTTCTTGATATGAACGAGGCTCCTTGGTAGTGACTTTTAGCTTCAGAAAGACTTCTCGAAGGGCGTTGATGAATGCAACTTGGTAGAGGAATTCTTCCTGAAAACGGGCCACGAAGTGAGCTATGGTCTCACTTTCACCCTGTCTGATCTTAAAAAGGGCTGCAAGGCCACTCTTTCATTTTCCTGCGGTGGCGAACCTCAAGAAATTAGTTCTTGATATGAACGAGGCTCCTTGGTAGTGGCTTTTAGCTTCAGAAAGACTTCTCAAAGGGCGTTGATGAATGGAACTTGGTGGAGGACGGGGCCGACATCGCGGATACTCAGGATTTCTTCCTGAAAATGGGCCACGAAGTGAGCTATGGTCTCACTTTCACCCTGTCTGATCTTAAAAAGGGCTGCAGGGCCACTCTTTCATTTTCTTGAGGTGGCGAATGTTGGGTTTTCTATACCCCTCGAAAGGGATGACATATCAAATATGTGCAGCGGAAATAACAAGAACAACCCAAAAGAAGCTAACGGATCTTGCGATTTTTCATGATTCAAGAGAATAAACAAAACGAAATACAAGGTACCTTTGTGGGACTGAGTCAACACTCAACCAAGGTGCTCCAAAGAGAAATTCGAATACTTCCTTTGAGTTCTTCAAGAATCGAAATGGATCGATCCCTCTACAGAAGTCCACACAAGCAAAGTAGAACCCTAGCTTCTTGTCGCACAAGAACTAGGTCGGAGAAGGAAGCTCTCAACGTCCTCACGGACTGCTAGGTTCGATCCAGAGGAGGCGGCGACCGACGGCGGCGACTAGCGGCGGCGGACGGATCGAGAGCGATCGGCGGATGGGAAGAACGAGATGCCCTCGCGCGGAATAGTTCCAGTCGGCCGTTCTCGTTTAAATCGCGAAAAGGATTAAGTTCTCGTAAACTTAGAATCACAAGCCCTTTTATACTTAAACGTATAAATCAGGCTATCCGCAGACCAGGAGATTTTTGTCCAGATTTACATTCGCCGAATTCGACTAATCACTATAACCGAATTTGACTCAGATTCGGCTAAACCATTTCGACGAATTCGTCTATATGCTATAGCCGATTCGACTATATAAATTTGGTTATATCATTTCGTCGAAACCATTTCGTCGAACTGACATATTTTGGCTAAACCCTTTAATCGAATCTGTTACAATTCGGTTAATCACATTAGCCGAATCGATATAGCCGAATTCCAATAGTCGAATCAACATAATTCGGTTAAACCCTTTAGTCGAATTTGACACAGTTCGGTTAAACCCTTTACCCGAATTTGTCTAGCATAAATCCATTCGTTTAAACCCTTTAAACGATTTCTCTTTGAGACATTCTCAAGTTAATGTCAAGCAGTCACAGGATTAGTCCTCCACTCATATCCAATATGAGTAAGGACAACACAATCATTTCTCCAACTTCTCCAAATGCTTTTATGTGCGACCCTGTAGGCTCATATTGCGTTGGCAGTAAGACTAACTGTTGATTGCTTTGAGATCACCTCAGAAACTCCAACAGCGAACCTCAAGAGAAACTCTCTTCTCAGGTCTGCGAAACTGGTAACAGATCTGGCAGGGAGGCTAAAGAATCACTCCCTGGCTTCACCTACAAGGGAGGTCACAAACATCTTACAACGGAGAGCCTCATACAAGGTTCTCATCGACATTGCATCTTCGAAAGCTTGCAGGTGAGAGATCGAATCATCTCTCCCAGTATACACTGGAAGTTGGGGCTCTCGGAAGCCTGCGGGAACAGGTTCCCACCTAACTTGATCCATGAACAGAGAAGGCTCCTCCCACAAGTCAACAGGGAGAGGAGTAACACCCTCATGGAAGCTCAGAGCTCGGGCAGGACTTCCCCGTGCATCGGCCTAGTAAAACTCATGTCGAGCCGCAAACTCGACCCCATGAGACCGTAAAGGCGCAGCAGGCTCGAGGATGGCGCGGTCAGAAATCTGATCGCAGGCAGGTTGAGTAGCTACTGGTGTATTTACCTCAACAGCTTGAGGAGCTAACCACTAGGAAATCACTTCTAGAGCTTTTCCCATTGCTTCCATCTGTTGGGCGGTCTCGCGCTGCGCTCAAGCGAACTCTTGATGAGTTTGCTCAAGTGATCGCTCAAAGCGCGCTTCCAGATCTTCAGAGATCATGCGGCCTGCATCTAGATGACTCCCACTGAACTGACTCCGCAGCTCTCGATCTGACATCTCTGACCGCCGCACTTCACCGGCAAATCCGATCTGAAGATCGCGTGTTTGTTCTGTTGATGCAAAAATTGCACCTCCACGACTTACACTTAAGAATTAGAAAAAAAAGGACTTTGGATTGCCAATTACTAGGTTGTTGAGAGTGTCAAATACGATGTCGGTGAGCGTGGAGAAGAGATCGCCGATCTTTTGATTCCTAGCTGCGAGCAGATTTTAAAAAGAAGAAACTAAAGATTGGAGGTTAGAGGAGGCTTGAAACAGACCAGACCATGGAGGAAAAGGGCGAGCTGAGAATTAAGACCACTTGGCTTCACAATTAGCTCAAAACTTTCTCCTATTCCCGCTTTCCAAAAGTCCTTTTCTGGGGACCCCTACCCCTCTATTTATAGACGCGGAGGCTGCCCAAACGGGTAGCTTCTGGAACTACGGGCTGCCCTGGATTTCAAGAGAATTATGCTGGGATAAAAGGTTACCTGTCATGCTTTTGCCAAGATAGAAAAGGAAAACCAGATCGCGCGAACTCGGAGATGGCTGGCAACCCGAACTGATAAGATTACTAGGCAGTCTTGCCAATGAAAAAGCACGGTCCGCCAGATAACATCGGTCTGATAGATGATATCGCGTGAACTCTTATGCAGAATAGGTATATCGATCTTTCGGGCGAACACAATATACCCCCTCATTGATGACATTTGGACATCAAGCAGGGTCTTGATTGAATTTAGGAGATGTTCATTTGAATGTTGTTGTTCAACAACTAATGTTGGATGAGTATAGGGTTGCATTACTCGAGGTAAGGACTTTTCTTGAGCAGCTTGATTATCACACTCAATCAGAGTGGATGGATCATCTGCAGGGGTGGATGTGATGTCCTGAGCAGGGACCTTTGTATGCTCCCCTCAGCCTGATCATCCATCTTTTCACCACCATCATCATTATCAGCAGCAGCGGCATCTTCATCATTATCATCATCATTATCATCATCATCATCATCTAACATCTCTTGCTCCCCCTCAGATGGAGAATCTTCAGAATTAAGCTCCAAGAAACCCATTATTTCATCAGGGATTAGACTGATCCTTCTTTCAAGACCAAAGATGATGAGATCAATCTTACTTTGTAGATCAGTAGGAGAGTTCAGTTGCTCCTCATCATGACCTTCTGATGCAGCATGCTCATCTTGTGCATTTTCATTGGTTATGAGGTTCAGAGGACTGAGAGCATCATTGTCATCTTGAGCATCACCCTCACCTACACCTACACCTCCAATCTCTCCTTGATCAGGAATGCTGTCTGATCTCAGATTAGCAGCAACATCTTCAGAATCTGATTTAGAACAAACTATCCTTGCCTTTCTAGTTCCTTTGATCAGTCTTTTCTTCTTCTCTTTTGCCTCAGAGGGCTAGCTAGCTTATGGGGAGCACTCTTGTGAACCTATCCAAGGTTTTGATATCCATTCTTTTGAGATAATGGATTTTAAACCTTTTGAGATATCAAACAGATTAGGGTATGTTTGGAAGAGATAGAGTGACAGAATTCTTCCCAAATTGGGGGCTTGGAGGCATTTCTTAATCCTTTGAAAAATAACATGTGCCCAGGGAGTCTTTTTCTTCAATACAATCCTAGCCATTAGCTCAAACATAAATTTGGATATTGTGTCATGGGAGCCAGGTTTGCAGAGAATGACCTTCCCAACTATATCAGCTAATAACTTTCCTCTTTAATTGAAATATTTTCTTTTTAGTGAGCCAATTTTGGCATTACTATACTCACACCACTTCAGTGTTTTGACTCTGTCTTTTTCAGAAACATTATCTTCTTCGTCATGAATTGTTGATGGCAACTTCAGTGCTTTCTCCAATTTTTTAGGGGTAATTTTGATTTTGTCACTACCAATCCTTGATTTCAGAGAGGTTTTGCTAGGAGATAACTTGACATTTGTATAAAATTCTAGCACTTCATTTCTCAAGATTGTCGACGACTCTGAAAGCAAAAATTCTAATCCTTGAGCTTCAAGTAACTGAATCACATCCTTTATTTCAGGAGGGGCATGCTGAAATCCATTCCTGACTATTTCATTGCAGACTTTGGCTCCATTTTGTAAGAATGACGAGTCACTGAGTCGGGATGGGAAAGGTCATCTCGACGGCTGGGGTTTAGGGCTTGCAAACTTATTATTACTATTACTTTATTTATAGAGATTTTAGTTTAAGTTTAGGTTTGAGTTTACCCTCAAGATAATTATTGATTTATCTTGTCACATTAATTGTTTTAATTCCTCTGGAGTCTGAATTAATTTTATTTAACAGTCCGTCTCAGCGGATCCGCTGAGACTGACTGATAAACCACTGAGACAGGGTATTGCTGAAACCATTTAGCCTTCTCAGCGGTTCCACTGAGACCAGAAGCTTGTCTCAGCGGTTCAGCTGAAACTTTCTCAGCTATTTCAACTAAGCATACTTCCTAGCAGTGAACAATATATCTTCTAGTTAAGGAATAACAACAACATATAAATAATCAATTGAAATGTAAGGAATTAATCAACATTTAACATTCCTAACTCAATTTTAAATGAATTGAACTTAGCCTCATCCAATGGCTTAGTAAAGATATCAGCCACTTGATTGTATGTAGAGACATATTCAAGGTGGATATCTTCACTTTCTACATGCTCTCTAATAAAATGATATATAATTTCTATATGCTTAGTCCTGTTATGTGATACAGGATTCTTAGCAATAGAAATTGCACTATATGAGTCATAATACAGTGGAGAATGACTTACCTTGAGGTTGTAGTCTTCTAGTTGGTGTTGTATCCATAGAATCTGTGCACAATAGCTCCCTACATCAATGTATTCAGACTCAACAGTCGGTATGGCCACACTTGTCTGCTTCTTGCTGCTCCATAAAATCAATCTCCTTCCTAGAAATTGACATGTCTCACTTGTACTCTTTCTATCTACTTTTCATCCTGCAAAGTCAGCATATGAAAATCCAATTAGTTCAAAATCATTGTTTTAAGGGTACCAAATGCCAGTTTGGCTGCCCTTAAGGTATCTCAATATCCTCTTAGCAGCTGAGTAATGAGATTCCTTAGGGCATGCTTGATACCTAGCACAGACACATATAGCATACATAATATCTAGTCTACTAGCAGTTAGATATAATAGGGATCCAATGATGCATATGTACATGGATTCATCAAAGGGTTTTCCTTCTCATCCTTGTCTAGGGAAATGTTGGACCCCATGGGAGTTTTCATAGTGGAGGCTGACTCCATCCCAAAGTTCTTAATAACCTTCCTAGTGTACTTAGTCTCAGAGATAAAAATCCCTTCCTCAGACTGTTTCACTTGGAGGCCTAGAAAGTACTTGACCTCTGATGGCGCAAATCTCACACACCGCTATAGGCGGTAGCTCGACTGCGACATGAAACGGCAGTGTACCGATCGTTCAAGTAATATAAAATGAGGAGTAATCCCCGAGTATCGAATCTCTTGAGGAACACAGTAAGGTGGAGTTAAATGTCGAGGAAGGACTTGAGATCGAAGTCCTTTAGGTCGAATGGATTGCGGGAGAGTTGGGTTGGCTTTTGGAAAATAAAGGAAAACACTACAACTACTCCTATGCAATGCCGCTATGCAATGCTTCGCTTGGCGGAATGGATACTAGGCAGGCCTTGAGCGCGCTGCGTCGCAAGGGCGGATGGACGAGTAGGCTAACGGAATCGAACTATGCAGGCCTTGAGCGCGCTGCTTCGTTAGGCGAATGGAATACGGGCCGCGATGCCACGCTTCGGTAAGCGGATGGGCGAGTGGGCTAGCGGAATGAGGGTCGCAAGCACCTCTTCGATAAGCACGCCACTAGCAATTGCTAGTGCGGCACCGGACACGGTGGTGGGATGGAAAATGGATGGTGGCGCTCCTCAAGCAACTCAAATAACAAGCATTTCACAAATACAGGAAATATATGGAAATACAAACTAGTTCAAGTGCAACTTCATCAACATACATAGATCTAGCTATTACAACAATCAATAAAAGGAGAACAAGGCAAGAAATCGACCGAATCCGAAGGCTCGTTGAAGATTCACGGTTGGAATCGCCGGGTTGTCAATCCGCGTCCAAGCTCGGTCCACAACTACGTCCGGGGTAGAGAGAGCTGTCACGACTCTCCAATGGACCCGTCTTCTTCGTGTCACGATCCGGTAGAGGTTGCAAACTTCCTCTTGCTCGATGGAGATAGCGGCTAGGTCTTCCTTTGGAGCTCTTGGATGAAGGAGGAGGCCGAGAGGAAACTCCGGCGAAGATTTGGCGTTGAAAGCTTGCCCGGAGATCCTCCCTAAGGTGGGCGGCGATGGAGGAGCGAAAACAGGCGGACGGGAGCAGAGAACGGCGGAGTCGGGCGAGCGATCTGACCTAAATCGCAAGCAGGGAATTTATAGGCGCTGGGTTTAAACAGTGCGCACGGTCAGTGGCGCACGACCAGTGGTCGTGCGCACTAGAATCCTGTGATCGTGCGCTCTGCCTGGACGGAGCCTGCAAAGACAGAAATTGAAAAATAAAATGTTCGCACGACCAGTGGCGCACGACCGGTGGTCGTGCGCACTAGCGTTGATGGTCGTGCGCAATACAGCAAACAGAACTCAGAATTTTAATGATAAGTGCGCACGAGCAGTGGCGCACGACCGATGGTCGTGCGCACTGGAGTCGATGGTCGTGCGCACTGCACCAGACAGAACTCGTGAAAAAGGGTTAAGTGCGCACGATTAGTGGCGCACGACCGGTGGTCGTGCGCACTAGAACAAGTGATCGTGCGCAGTGTTCCTGTGCAGAATTGCACCGGAAACACTTGCACGCCTCCTATTCCAGCACAAACACAGATCTAGCCACTGAAAGTGGCACTTAACAACATATGAATACAACTAAAGATAATACACACGAAAACACACCAAAGTGGGCCTAAATGTGCACCTAGCATGGATTAACAAATATAAACTAAACGAAGGCTAAAGTGCAGAGAAATGCCTAAATAACGGCCCGGATGAGTCCATAAATGTGTATATGATCAGGACTCATCACACCCCCAGACTTAACTGTTTGCGCGTCCCGAGCAAACCATCTCTCGCGGACAGGAAAAACATAAGCTGGCAAAGAAATTATCAAGCGGAGTACCATGCGAAGTCGCATGCTCATGTGCGTAAAAAGACAGTAGGCAAAATTTCTAATTATGCATATTAGTTTATAATTTTCTAGGAGCGTATTTATATATTACGTTTACTCAAAAAGTGAATCACGGTGAATCATGAGGTTGTACATAGGAAGAAAGTAAACTGAACGCTGAGGCAAGCATTGCCAAAGATTGGGGCGCGGGCCAACTCCATTGAAATCCATCAATGTCGGTGACCATAAGCTTGCCCGTTCGCACTCTCTCCACGGCACTGGTTTGACTCAAATGCGTGAATCAATAGGACTTTAGGTTTGAGATGAGGCTTGGGTTTAGGTGAGGTACACAAAGATAAAAGTGACGGCTCAGACACTAAACCCAAATGAGCTAGCACAGAAAACGATCCTCATCACCACACAAACATGCGGGTACACCACACCCCCAGACTTGGACTTAACCACATGGGTGCGTGCACCGCCTACTCTTTTCTTTTCTTTTTACTTCTTTTCTTTTTCTCATTTTTTTTTTCTTTTCTTTTCTTTTCAAAACATTTTCAGCAAATTGATCAATGATGCACATCCACATTTTCACAAACATATCACCACATCAACAACCCAACTCATGAAAATAATAAACAGCTAAAGCTCAGATTTGGGTGTGCGACTAGGATTGGCATTTAGGCTTTGGTGAGACAATAGTGGGGCTGAATCAAAGAACGGGTAGGCACAACTGGGCTAACGAGGATAAAGCGATAGGAGTGGGCACAAAGGCTCAACCGGGCCAAAATGATGGCCTATATCACATTCACGCAATTGACTAACCGTATACCCATGCTTCAAGAGTCGCTTGGGGCAAGTTCTAGCCACCGAGAAAGATAATCCTTCCTCCCGACTCGAGCAATACGAGACTAACGAACGTCTGCACACATTCCTATGCTACCATTTGATTCACATCGGATTCACCAAATTTTTGAGTAAAGTAAACAATATTTACGCTAATAAAAAAATATAAACTAGAAGCATAAAGAGAAATTAAATCTACACGAATTTCTATGCGAAACATGAGCACTCGACTAGGAGCACTACATGAGTCAACATTTTACTCCACCTTATAATCCTAAGCCAGCACAATGATTTTCCAAATCACACAAAAAGATAAATTTACCTCGCAACGTGCCAACGGCTAAGTGCGCGCTCGTGTGGGTGTTGTGGTGTGCAATGAAAATAAACAAAACATTTTAAATGAAATCTTCTAGTATGCAGTGCAATAGTGCACGTGAGCGGGTAAACACAACTACTCTCCCCCAGACTTAAACTAAACACCCCACATAATATATGACATGAAAATCAAAATAGGGCTAGGGAAAGAGAGTACCCAATGCTCAGCAAGTGAGCATACCAGAAGATTGGCGTTTAAACCTAGACTAAGCTGCAGCATCCGCCATCCAGAAAAGATACCTGCAGGGGTCAGCTCCGCAGAAACAAAAGAAACAGAAAAAGATAAACTACAATAAACTACAGCTAACTAAACAGAATGGACTAAAATGAAATGCATAAAAAAAAGTAAGATAACTACTGGGGTTATTGTCATCCCAGCACGACTTATTTAAAAACATGAAGGTTCTAACTAATGGGCCTATGGAAGGAGAAGTGGACAGGTAACTGTTCTAATATCCGTGTCGGTAGCGGGTACCGATATGGTGATAGAACAGTCACCCCTCTACCTAAATATAGATACCTGCTCCTCACAGGTAGAGGGTAGAGAATGTAAGAAAAGGAGGAGGCCTGGTCCTCACTCATCTCACAAAACACATCCTTGCCTAGCAAGGTGTCGTCCACAGCAAGTCCGCAGGAGGAGTAGGCAACGAATGAGGCTTCCTTAATGGGGGAGGGGTCAACCTCCTCGCATATAAGGATGCAATCATCATTGACTCAGGCAAGAAGCTCCAAGTCCTCCTGGGGTACCTGGGAAGACTCAACCTGCACAGGCTCGGATGAAGAAGGGGGATCAAGAAATAAAGAAGACGAAGAACATAAATAATCAAAATTAGGGGGAGTGATCCCGGTGTCACTCCCGGCAAGATCCAAGGGTAGATCGCTATCATCATCGTAAATATCATAGCAAGGGGGACTTGAGAACTCAGAAGCCTCAGTGGTGATTTGGACCTCCTCGTCCCATGAAGAAGTGCAAACCTCCTCATCAGAGAGAGTATCCTCCTCATCCCACCGAGGTGCATCATCGTGTTCAAAGTATTCATTCTCCCCCTCAGGGAAAATGACATCCTCATCCCACTTTGGAGCACCCTCCGAGTCAGAAGCATCACCCAGCTCCTTTACTTCGATAGGATCATAAAAAATGTGTGTAGAAAAATCATGCAAAGAAACTGGAGGAACACAAAGATTTGGTTCCTCCGCAAAAAGATCTGCTAAAGCCTCCCCGATGGAAAGGATACTTTCCTCATCAAATTCAGGTGCATCTTGGAGCTCCCATTCCTCTCCTTGTTGGCTTACAGATGAGTGATCATCGTCACTGGGAGTGAAACCACACACAGAGAGTGAGGAATCCATGCACGAAACAAGATCGGGGGTAGAGGGCACAATTGCCTCCATGGGTAAGGAATGAGTGATAGGGACAATGTCGTCCTGAGTGGAGGAGCGGCGGTCAGGCTTGAAAAGACTAGGACAGTCCTTCAATTCATGACCCTCTCCTCGACACAACAAGCAAACAACGTTCCTACACTGCCTAGCATTCAACTCATTCATTTGGTCTATATAATAGACCATCTTGTCATTAAAGCTAGGCGAAATATCCCATGACGACATTTTCAATAAAAGAAGCAGATAAAATGAACAGGAATTCTTTGCAAGTAAAATCTACACAAACTAATAAAACTCCTTAGATTAAATTTGCCTAAAATTTTAAAATAGGGGTGGAAAAAAAATAAGAACAAACAAAATATAATTAAAAGGCAAACAAAAATAATAAAGCGGCTATACACACTGGAAGAACTACTATCTCTCGGCTCTCCCTCTCAAGAAAACTCACACGACTATGTTCCCCGGCAACGGCGCCAAAAACTTGATGGCGCAAATCTCACACACCGCTATAGGCGGTAGCTCGACTGCGACACGAAACGGCAGTGTACCGATCGTTCAAGTAATATAAAACGAGGAGTAATCCCCGAGTATCGAATCTCTTGAGGAACACAGTAAGGTGGAGTTAAATGTCGAGGAAGGACTTGAGATCGAAGTCCTTTAGGTCGAATGGATTGCGGGAGAGTTGGGTTGGCTTTTGGAAAATAAAAGAAAACACTACAACTACTCCTATGCAATGCCGCTATGCAATGCTTCGCTTGGCGGAATGGATACTAGGCAGGCCTTGAGCGCGCTGCGTCGCAAGGGCGGATGGACGAGTAGGCTAACGGAATCGAACTATGCAGGCCTTGAGCGCGCTGCTTCGTTAGGCGAATGGAATACGGGCCGCGATGCCACGCTTCGGTAAGCGGATGGGCGAGTGGGCTAGCGGAATGAGGGTCGCAAGCACCTCTTCGATAAGCACGCCACTAGCAATTGCTAGTGCGGCACCGGACACGGTGGTGGGATGGAAAATGGATGGTGGCGCTCCTCAAGCAACTCAAATAATAAGCATTTCACAAATACAGGAAATATATGGAAATACAAACTAGTTCAAGTGCAACTTCATCAACATACATAGATCTAGCTATTACAACAATCAATAAAAGGAGAACAAGGCAAGAAATCGACCGAATCCGAAGGCTCGTTGAAGATTCACGGTTGGAATCGCCGGGTTGTCAATCCGCGTCCAAGCTCGGTCCACAACTACGTCCGGGGTAGAGAGAGCTGTCACGACTCTCCAATGGACCCGTCTTCTTCGTGTCACGATCCGGTAGAGGTTGCAAACTTCCTCTTGCTCGATGGAGATAGCGGCTAGGTCTTCCTTTGGAGCTCTTGGATGAAGGAGGAGGCCGAGAGGAAACTCCGGCGAAGATTTGGCGTTGAAAGCTTGCCCGGAGATCCTCCCTAAGGTGGGCGGCGATGGAGGAGCGAAAACAGGCGGACGGGAGCAGAGAACGGCGGAGTCGGGCGAGCGATCTGACCTAAATCGCGAGCAGGGAATTTATAGGCGCTGGGTTTAAACAGTGCGCACGGTCAGTGGCGCACGACCAGTGGTCGTGCGCACTAGAATCCTGTGATCGTGCGCTCTGCCTGGACGGAGCCTGCAAAGACAGAAATTGAAAAATAAAATGTTCGCACGACCAGTGGCGCACGACCGGTGGTCGTGCGCACTAGCGTTGATGGTCGTGCGCAATACAGCAAACAGAACTCAGAATTTTAATGATAAGTGCGCACGAGCAGTGGCGCACGACCGATGGTCGTGCGCACTGGAGTCGATGGTCGTGCGCACTGCACCAGACAGAACTCGTGAAAAAGGGTTAAGTGCGCACGATTAGTGGCGCACGACCGGTGGTCGTGCGCACTAGAACAAGTGATCGTGCGCAGTGTTCCTGTGCAGAATTGCACCAGAAACACTTGCACGCCTCCTATTCCAGCACAAACACAGATCTATCCACTGAAAGTGGCACTTAACAACATATGAATACTACTAAAGATAATACACACGAAAACACACCAAAGTGGGCCTAAATGTGCACCTAGCATGGATTAACAAATATAAACTAAACGAAGGCTAAAGTGCAGAGAAATGCCTAAATAACGGCCCGGATGAGTCCATAAATGTGTATATGATCAGGACTCATCAACCTCTTCCGTACTGCTCATCTCAAACTCCCCCTGCATAAAGTTGGCAAACCTTTTGCAAAGGTTGTAATCAGTAGACACAAAAATTATGTCATCTACATAAATTTGGACTAGGAGACACTTGCCATTTGTTTCCTTAGGAAACAATGTACTATCTATCTTTTACCTCAAGAATTTGTTCTTGATGAGAAAGCTAGACAAGGTCTCATACCAGGCCCTAGGGGCTTGCTTTAGACCATAGAAAGTTTTCTTAAGTAAATAAACATGAGAGGTTGGAGTTGGATGAACAAAACCAGAGGGCTGCTCCACATATACCTCTTCCTTCAGATTTCCATTTTGGAAGACATACTTTACATCCATTTGGTAGACCTTGAACCCTTTGTGGACAGCATAGGAAAGGAATAACCTTATGACCTCTAACCTTGCAAAATGGTCAAAGGTTTGGTCAAAATCTATACCTTCTTCTTGCCTATACCCTTTGGCTACCAATCTTGCCTTGTTCTTGATGATGAAATCATTCTCATCTAACGTGTTCCTGTAAATCCACTTGGTGCCAATTATGTTGTGTCCTTGAGGTTTTGACGTCAACTTCCATACCTTGCACCTTTTGAATTGTTGTAGCTCCTCTTGCATAGCTTGAATCCAGAATGTGTCTTGGTTGTCTTGCTCAAACTTTTTGGGCTCTACCTGAGATAGGAAGCTCAGGAATAGAGCTTCATTGTGAGCCCTGCTTCTGGTGATCACACATAGGTTCTCATTTCCAATAATCTAATTCCTTGGGTGATCCCTCAGATGCCTGGTTGTTGCAGGAAGTGTGTCAGCATCCTGCTGTACTTCATCTGCAGCAGCTACTTCTTCAGCAACTTGATCATCTTCATCTTGAAGTACCTCAATCTATGAATTGACTCTGCTTGAGCTGGGTTTGTCTTGAATAGACAGCTCTTGCATTTTTTGAACATTTCCTGTCAAAATAAGAGAACTGGACCAGCCCTTGTAAAGTAGGTTAGTCTCATCAAAGACAACATGCACAGATTCCTCAACTACATGAGTCTTCTTGTTGAATACTCTATATGCTCTACTATGTGAGATATATCTTACAAGAACACCAACATTGCATTTTTCAGCAAACTTTGTGAGTTGAGTTTTCCATTATTTAGAATGTAGCATTTGCACCCAAAGATTCTAAAATATGAGATTATTGGTTGCTTGCCTTTCAAAATTTCATAGGGGGTTTTCCCTTGGGCCTTATTAATGGATGCTCTATTCAAAACATAATAAGTTGTATTGACTGCCTCAATCCAGAAATATTTTGGGAGTGAGGAGTCACTAAGCATTGTTCTACCAGCCTCTATTAAAGTCCTATTTCTTCTCTCAGCCACTCCATTTTTTTGTGGAGTTCTGGGAGAAGAAACTTCTTGGGTGATACCAAGATCTTGACAAAACTTTGTCATTGCACCAGATTGAAACTCTATGCCATGGTCAGTTCTAATTTTGACCACAATACATTGTATGTCATTTTGAATTGCTTTGACAAAATTTATAAAGACATCTAAAGTATTAGATTTCTTCTTAAGGAAGAATACCCATGTATACTTTGAGTGATCATCAACAACCACTAGAGTATACAACTTCCCACCTAGGCTCTGAATGGGCATATGACCAAATAAGTCCATATGCAACAGATATAGACATCTTTCAGTTTCTTTGGAGCCAATACTTTTAAAGGTGACCCTAGTTTGCTTACCCATTTGGCAAGCATGACATGGACCACTTTTAATACATTTTAAATCTGGATTATTTCTAACCAAATTATTATAAAATAATCTATACATTGTCTTGTAGTTAATTTGGGCAAGTCTCTAGTGTCATTGAACACAAAGCGACTCACTCTCATTAGCTACAAGACACACAGGAGATAAAGAACTATTGCAAATGAAATTTAAGCAATAAACATTCCCACTCATAGTGCCTGAGAGAATGAACTCTAAGTCAGTTGACTTTTTGATCAAGCACTTGTCATTGTGGAATTCAATAACATAGCCCAAGTCACATAGTTGACTTATGCTTACAAGGTTGTGTTGCAACCCTTCAACATAAGCTACCCTTGTTATTGTAACTATGCCATTGGTAATCATACTATAGCCTCTTATGACCCATTTGTCAGATCCACCAAAGATCACCTTTGGTCCATTCTTTGTTGGTATGTATTCCCTGAGTAAGCATCGTGTTCCAGTCATATGTCTGGAATAACCACTGTCCAAGTACCATATCTGATTTAGATGGGTACTTGAACTATCCTGCAAGATAGATTTTACTTAGCCTTAGGTGCCTAATTAATTTTGGGCCCTAGGTCCTTGTACCATGGTAAGAAACATTTCTACCTACAACAGCTTTTGCGGGAAAGCTTTTCTTTGCATTAGGCACATTGGGGTTGTGCCAACAATCAATGGCAAAGTGTCCCACTTTATCACAACACCAACATTCATGGATGTTGTACCTTCTCTTCTGAACATTTCTTGAAATGGAAGGAGCATTAGGATGTTTATGTTCAGTGAAGAAGGTACCAACATTCTTCCTATTCCTGTCAGCAATCACTTGGCTTGTTGATTGTATATAATATGTCTTTGCAGCCTTTATCTGATTGACATCAGTTGGTCTTAGTTTGATAGCTAAGCATGAGTTGATGGCATCAGATACTGTGATGTTATACTTGATTATATGTCTGACAGCAGCAATGAGTAATGCTGGATGAGATGTAGGAGAAGCAGCTTTCTCACCCTTGAATGTGGGGGCTGGAGCACCAAACACAAATGGCCCATGATTGTCCATTTGGATTTCCTTATGGGGAGATTTTAAAGCACTCATTCCCATGCCCTTTCTACCACTATAGTTAGGAGCATTCCCCTTACTATAGAAGCGGTTATTCTTCCAGTGACCATAAATACTATCATGGTCATACCTGTTGGAAGGAAGCACAACCTTTTGAAAGGTGGATTGAGGTTTGACTTTAGCCTTGCTCTTTCCTCAATTTCCATCTCCTATTGCCCCTTCTTTGAAACGCAAACCCCACCTATCAGTTTGGGAGGAGAAGGTGTCAATGATGGGTAATACAGATTTGAGCTTAAAGAATTGAGACACCAAGCTTTTCTCCTTGAGAAGCTTTTTTTCAAGATCCTTGATGATCTTGTTCTCCTGGCTTATGGTGCTCAATTGGATAATTGTGATTCCCTTCAATTGACTATTTTCTCTACTCATCTGAGCTAGTTGGGTAGCAGACTCAGAATATTCAAGTTTTGCCTGCTGAAGGGAAGCAATATCCATAGCTTTCGTCTTGGCTAGCTTCTTGCTCTTTTTCAGAGCATCCAAGAGGGCACCATAATTGTCAATCAATTGATTGACATCCACCTTAGTTTTTGAACTACTTTCATCACTGGATGAAGCAGATTCAGATTCTGGAAATGACTCATAATCTGAAGAGGAAATGGAATGGATTAGTACCTGTTCAGGATCAAAATTGTCCTGACTGTTTTCTCCTTCAGATATGGCTATCAAGCCACAACAATCTTTGGCATCTTCATCCACCTCAATGTCACTGTCTGAATGTAAAAGAGGGGCCCTGATGCCAATCCTTGCAGCTGGGTAGTCCTCATCCTCAACAGCTGTAAATAGCCCTATGTAGGCTTCTTCATCTTTATCAGAATCTGATGATGAAGATTCAGATTCACTCCAGCTTCTTTCCTTCTTGGCCAGGAAAGACTTTTCACCTTTCCTGCCTTTTTGGTGATGCTTCTTATCACCTTTTTCCTTTCTTTTGACTGGACAGTCAGCTATAACATGTTCAGGTTTGCTGCAACAATAGCAAACAATATTATTAGAATTATGTTTAACAGGTTTAGATTCATACCTATCACCCTTAGGGTGCAGCCTCTCAGATGTAATGTGCTCCTTTTGGGGTTGTGAAGATGAGAAAGGTTTGTTCTTCTACTGCTTTATCTTCATCATCTTCTTAAAGTGCCTTGAGAAGGCAGCAAATTCTTCATCTAAAGATGTGCTGTCAGATGAAATGGCCTCTGAACTTTCAAATTCAGCAGGCCTTCTTGGAGGAGATATAATTCTCTCGTTGCTGAAGACCCTTTCATAAGTCATGCCATGAATTCTCATTGGCATGAATTCTTCAGTAAGGAGGAATGCTAACTGCATTTAAAGATGTGCTTCAGTGAGGAGGAATGCCATGAATTCTTCATCTAAAGATGTGCTGTCAGATGAAATGACCTCTGAACTTGCAGATAACTGCATTTTATATGATAACATCTTTCCAAAGAGGGTATGCGTAGGAGTATCAGCAAGTCTGGCCTTTCTCTGATAGCACAGATCTTTGTGTCCCATTCTCTTGTTAGAGACCTTATGAACTTATCATTTAGTTCATAATTGCTGAAGACCCTTTCATAAGTCTTCAGCTCATTAACCACCCTGAAAAATCTTTCATAGCACACAGTTATGCTTTCCAGACTATGCTGCCTGAAGGCTTCATACTCTTGGTTGAGGAGGGATTTCCTATCACCCCTCACTTCTATAGTACCCTCCATGTACACAATGAGGGTATCCCACGTCTCCTTGGCTATTTCACAGTGCACCAAGTTTTGAAATATGGAATCATCAATTGCACTTACTATGATATTTTGTGCTCTCTTATCCATAGTAGCAAGGACAATTTCATTCTTGGTCATTTCAGCATAGGTCTTGGGCACTTGTCTAGTTGGATCTATAGTGGAGGCCTTTAGGAAAACAAATAGACCTTCCTTTACTGTGATATAGATCATAGGGTCTGAGTCTTCCATAAATAGCCTTACGCTTTGCTTCCATATGCCAAAGGATTCTTTCCTGCATATGGGCAGCTTCATGGAGCCTTTATGAACTCCAGGGGCAACCATGAAGCGGTAGTAGACTACAACAAGTAGAATCTGGTCAGACTGTTAGGTCCTTTTTGACCAACCTCGCTCTGATACCACTTGATAGTTTACTTGGAGGTAGTCTAACTCACCTAGGAGGGGGTGAATAGGTTCCTTTGATTTTTCTACTTATGTAGTCTATTTTTGAATGATTTTGCAAGGTAGAATAAAACACACAGAAAGCAGCAAGCTATTTATAGTGGTTCCCCAAGACAGTGTGTCTATGGGTAGTCCACTTTCCCTCTACACCTTTCTAACAATGTGTTAGACAAGGCAAGCTTCTTCAAAACTCAGCTCAATGAGCTTACAATACAGATCCCACAGGATCTCTCAAGTTTCCTCCAAAACCCTACCTCAGGCCAGCAACCCTACTTCTCAGAGTTGTCCAACTCCTACAGCTCAGAAATACTTCTGGTTTACTACCTCAAGCCTATCAAGAAGCCCTACCTCAGACTGGGAGTATAGTCCTACACTCAGGCTCACAGCCTTACACTCAGGCTTACAACCCTACACACTCAGAACACAATGTTCTTACAGAGTTGAGAGATATTCAGTTTGTACAACAGAAGATAAATGTAAAGACCTTCAGCTTTGGGTCTTCTGTTGCAGTATTATAGCAGATGTTGTCTTTGAGCAGTACATAAGCTTTTGCTATCTCTGCTCCACTTGATCTTCCACTTCAGCTGATGGAAAAGATCTTCTGAGCTTTAATCAGCAAGAACAGCAGGTTGAGCTTGCCTTTGGTCGCCGTCAATGTCTTTTCTTTTTAGTTGTGCAAGCTTACTTTTACATTGACATAACATGTGCTTTTATACCTTCAAAAGGCATCAACGACTCTTTCCATATCCTAATCATAGTATGGACATGAATAGAATACTTTATCCTGCTTCTGTCCACTTGCGCCAAAAGTGATCCCGTCAGACAACATTCATATTTAAATCTGTCTTAGTGGATGGGCTGAGACAGGCTCCAATCTTAGTGGCAGAGTGGACTTCGTCTCAGCGGATCCACTGAGACAGATAGTCTTCTCAGCAGATTTTCTCTATCTGCAGCTCAGCTGAGACAGACTCCTTCTCAGCGGCAATACAGCTGCATCTCAGCGGTTCAGCTGAGACCAGACTGTTGTCTCAGCAGTTTTGACAGTGATATTAAGGATCTATTCCAATATCTGGAATGACATAAGTCTGCATAACCATAATACGTAAAGGTTTATCAAATACAATATGTACTTAGCATTGAGTGTGATGCATCTTCAAATCTAGGGAATATTGAAGGGCAATATTACCAACAATAAGGGTAGTGGTTGTTGAGACTATATTAAGATATACTGCAGCCATTCCTGTTATATGTTATAAATTGTGATTTCACGCGAGTAGATGACGTGTGTGTGATGTGATGTTGTTTGGTGGTTTGTTATAAATTGTAATACCATGCATGATAGATCCCTTTACTTTGATACCAACCTAGAGATGTGGTTGTTGATTGTGGCATGTAGAATAGTGTTTGATATGCATGTTTATATGTTTTTCATATGCATATATAAAGTGCTGACTTGCATTAAGTTGTGGTTCCCCGAGGTCTGCTAGGACGGTGGAGAGTAGTGGGATTGTTATGTAGTTGTGGTAGCTCGTAACTGACCCTCATGTACCCTTCTTGTTGATTTGGTTGCAGGGCAAAGTTCCAATGCAGAAGCGCACTAGCCGGCTATAAAAGCCAAGCCTCATGAAGTATTTTCCTCTTCTCCTCTTTTAATGTATTTTCCTTTACTTTTGTTCCGACCTGCGAGCCGAGGTAGCTTAGGAATTTGGTAATTTGTATAGCCATAAGGCCAAAGAATCTTTGATTATATATTATAGATGTGGATATGCTCTTAGTTATTCGCTTAAAGTTTTAGTTGTGCTAGTGTGTAGATTTATGAGTTTACTTTTATATCAGTTTATAATATTGATATTGTAATGGGTGTATCCTGTGGGGCCCGACCAGACCCATATTATACTATACAATCATTAAGATGGAGGTGTTACACTTGTATCCCAATTTCACTTTAAGGAGGAGTTGTTGTTTTCCTGTTTCTCCTCGCCTGCAATCGACGCACAAGGGTTCTCCATTCAATGTTCACATTATCGAAGTCGACGTTCAGCAGCTCCTCCTCTTCGATGTTTAAGTTCTCTTACTGCTGGCCTCTTTCTGGCTCCTGCTCGGCGCACAATAGTGTTCTTCTCATTATTTTTGGGTTAGGTGGGCATATATATATGCGCTCCAAGCCGCGGAACTTTTCACTAGTTTTTTTCAGTTCTTGCATTCACTTAGACCCGCAAGAAAGAAACCCAAAAAACAGCCCCAAGCTTTGGTTGTTCTCTCTTCCTCTTGAAGCCGCGTGCTTTATTTCTCCGTGTTTGCCATTTTGGTTTTCCTCCTGAAAAAGTTGTGAGTTCTGTTAGGTTTTGATATGGGTTTTATGGAGCGGAGATGTTTTAACAGAGAACACAGGAATGAAAAATAGAATTGGGAAGATAAAGTGTTTTTCATTTTCTTAGCTTGAAATGAAGATTACAAGAGCTTAAATAAGCAAAATAGAAACAACTAGAAGCAGTAATTAGCACCCGTTAATACAGGTGGAGATACATTAAGATAGATTTAATAGAGATTAGAGTTTCAATGTTGCTAGACGCCTGGGAATATAGTAGCCGCCCGGAGAGAAGAATGACCGACATGCAGTAAATATCGATGCAGATTTCAACCTTCAACACCCCCTCTAAATCTGCGCCGCACCTTATTCTGAGCTTTTCTTGAGATCGACAAAAGCGTCCCTGAGATTGACGAAATGTATTCCCCCTCTAAATCTGGACCTATCTTCTTCATTGATCTGCGTTCGACGAAGCTCTCTGAGATCGACGAATCGCCTTCACGAGCTTTTCCTGGGATCGACGAACGCGGCCCTGGGATCGACGAAGTGTCATCCCGAGCTTTTCTTGAGATCGACGAACGCGGCCCTGTCTGCTTCGACGAATCTGTACCGATCTTATCTCTGAGTTCGACTAATCTTGCTGAGTTCGACGAAATTCCCCTGGGTTCGACGAAATTACCTCTGGACCTCTGGGTTCGACGAACTACCCCCTGGGTTCGACGATTTTACTTCTGGGCCTTTCTTTATGCTGAGTTCGACGATCTTCCCTGAGTTCGACGAAGTGGCTTCTGAGTTCGACGAAATTTTCTCTGGGTTCGACGAAATTTTCTCTACTCCGATCTTGTTGGTATGGGGTGCTAGGGTGTGTCCCAGCTGGTTTCAGACTTAGTGTAAAGATGTTACTGCTATTCATATGTGCCTCCACAACTATAGTATTACCCTTAGGTTCTACTATTTCACAGGTCTTGTGCTTAAAATAGACCTTATAGCCTTTCTTTATGAGTTGTCCTACACTTAATAGGTTCTGTGTAAGTGTGGGTACATATTGAACATTGGCTATTAGCTTGGTTGTTCCTTCAGGTGTAATGACAGTAATGGTCCCTTACCTTATATTATTTCCCTCTTTCCATCTCCTAATGTCACTTCAGATTTCAAAGTTTCATCAAGTATGCTGAAGAAGTCCCTGTGGTTCACCATGTGGTTGGAACATCCACTATCAACAAACCAGGTGGATGATATTTCTGGGTTTTTAGATGTATTACAGGTGAACAAGAACTGGTCATCAACAGTTTTTGTGATATTGGCTTCTTCTTTAGGTTTGTGACAGCACCTTTCTGCTAAGTGGTTTGGGATTTTGCAAGTTTTGCATCTAAAGAAATAGTCCATGGACTCATGGTTCTGTTTCTTGCATATGATGCAGTATTTTCCATTTTGATGGGGTGTTTTACTAGTTTTTTATTTGCTTTTCTCTCAGGATTTCTCTTCTGAAAAGACATTTGTGTTTGGAAGGCCTTCTCTAACATGGGTTCATCATGATTGAGCAAGTCCTCATGGGTTTGTAGAGATGCCATAAGATCTATGACAGTGAGCTTTTCTAGATCATGAGCCTCAAGGATGGCAGACACAATGTGTTTGTGGGACTTTGGTAGTGATCTTAGAATTTTCTCTACAATCTGTTGCTTTTCTATTGTTCCTCCAAGGCTCCTAGTCTGATTTACTAGGCTGATAATTTTTGCAAAGAAGTCTTGTACAGGCTCTTTTTCACTCATGGTTATCGAATCAAAGTTTCGTCGAAGGGTATAAAGTTTTATTTTGATTACCTTTCGAGATCCTTTGTTTGTTTCCAGCCTCTGCCAAGCCTCCCGTGCTGTTTTAGATCCCATTATTCTGGGATAGATTGATGCAGCAATTCCTTGTTGAATAAGATGCAAAGCCAAAGCATCTTTCTTCAATTCTTCCTTTGTGAACTTTGGAGGTTCTCCGTCTTTGCTTTTTTCACTTGGTGTTGGCCCGACTCTTACTATGTTCCACAGGTCCTGGGATCGTAGGAGGGTCTCCATTTTTTCGCTCCAAAAATCATACAGTTCTCCTGTGAAGATTGGAATGGTGGAATGGGTATAGAGGGGTGCAGAGTTGGTAGATGATGAGGTCATTGGAATGTGAGAGTGAAGAAGATGATTGAACAGGTAAACCTCGCTCTGATACCACTGTTAGGTTTTGATATGGGTTTTATGGAGCGGAGATGTTTTAACAGAGAACACAGGAATGAAAAATAGAATTGGGAAGATAAAGTGTTTTTCATTTTCTTAGCTTGAAATGAAGATTACAAGAGCTTAAATAAGCAAAATAGAAACAACTAGAAGCAGTAATTAGCACCCGTTAATACAGGTGGAGATACATTAAGATAGATTTAATAGAGATTAGAGTTTCAATGTTGCTAGACGCCTGGGAATACAGTAGCCGCCCGGAGAGAAGAATGACCGACATGCAGTAAATGCCGGTGCAGATTTCAACCTTCAACAAGTTCTTCTTCATGTTGTTGGCTTGACTCGATCTTGTTCTGAAGCCGCATCTCTCAAAACCGAAGGAGGATGGAGCAGGTTCTCGGTTTATCTCCAGAAGCAGCGAGATGATTTTGTTTCCTCCATTAGATCTCCTGTATTGTTTCCTCTTGGTGTGATTTCATTGTTTTGTGGACTTGTGGTAAAACTACTCATTAAATTCTCTATGCAAAGTAGTTGATTTGCCTTGTTATTCGATTTTTTTCCTCTTGTTTGGCTTGTGCATCCTCTGTTGTGAAAGATCTACATCGTCAAAAGCCTGGACACATGGGCGTTCAACGATCATCGAGCGGACAGTCGTCCTCCATCTCGGCGATAGCACCGTTCGATTATTTATTTATAAATTATTTACACTACATAAAATTTGATTACCATAAAGATACACCCACCCAAAGAAACATATGCTCTATAGCATGTTGGGCTCTATGGGGCATCTGATAGCACCATCAAGATCCGGATAAAGCTATTATTACATGATACTCATTTTCTCGATTCTATTAACTTGGGAAAAAGCTTAATATGAGGCCCAGAAAATAGTTTCAGGTTTAATTCCGCAGTCGCTATATCGACACTCGAAATAAACTATTTCTGCGCATACTTCAAATGTCAGATTTCCTTAGAAATTATTCTTTTATTTCAAAAGATCACAAACTGCTCATAACCAGAGTTTACAGCTAGGAGAAGGATGCAAAATATAGGGAAGGAAAGGGCAAAAGATGGAAAATAATAGCAGAATAAACTTTCAAATACATATATCTCTACTCCATCCACTCTCAAATAATCATGTACATAAATTAATTCCTATACACACAGCGATCGGCGCGCTCCTAAATTCCATCTTTCTTCGTTGCGCACGAGCATTCCGAACGCTCCTGATTAAGCGTCTGCGGTAGCAAATCCAGGTTAAAACAGCTAAAAAAAATTAGAAATTAGATGAGAAAAGTATGAACATTATATGTTAGAACATGCATCTAATTAAAAGCTTATGTGTGGGTGTATACACACACACGTGACAGTCCATACCCCTTCCCTCGGGAGGCCACCGACAGTACCCCTGCCGCGATAGTGCCCCGATGCGACGATAGTCCCGCCACTTGCAATCCCCTGAGCGAACGATTGCAGTCTCAAGGGCAACGTGAGGAGGGAGGAATTTTTATATAATGAAATAAAAAATAAAGAGAGAAGAAAATGACTCAATGGAGAGCTAGGATTGATTTGATAGTCCACATCATTACACTATTACACCATAACATGATATCTTTATATATTAGTACAACAGTGACGGGCACGGGGCTCCGCCCCTATGGCCAAGCGTGACAGTCCCCCTATAACAGGATATCGTTATATATTAGTATATAAGTGACAGGCACGGGGCTCCGCCCCTATAGCCAAACGTGACAGTCCCCCGACCGAGACAGGCACGGGGCTCCGCCCCTATGCCTAATGACAGTCTTCCTTGAAAATACCGCTGACATGTCTAATGACAATCTATCATAGTAGGTATAAGAGCTCTACTAAATTTTTTTATTTTATTTTATGGATTTTCATCATTATTTTTAATTTGGGGATAAGGTATACTTCAATCGCATTGTACTTTTTTTAACCCATTATAATACATGTTATGTCATTAGATTAAAATAATAATGTTATTTTTGTCCATTTTGAATGTTTCAACAAAGTCGATTTTTTTCTAGCGGGTGTCACGGATGAACGAACTCCTTAATTCACTTGGCATTAAAAATAATTCAGCCCCGCATCAGAGAAAGAGAGAGAGAGAGAGAGAGAGAGAGAGAGAGAGAGAGAGAGAGAGAGAGAGAGAGAGAGAGAGAGAGAGAGAGAGAGAGAGAGAGAGCGAGAGAGAGAGAGAGAGAGAAAGAGGGGGGAGAGGGATCGGGGTCCTCTCCATTTGAACTATTCAGCTATGTGATTTCTGTTTGAAAATTATTTAAATGGTTAGAACTAAGAATATTTAGGAGAATATTCATTCTTCAGAAAAAATCTATCACATATATACATATTCGACCCCAAAACTTAAGCCCACTAGTTGTAATCAACCACTTAATATTTCATTGCTAACTTATTTTTCGCTTATTTTCTGGGGGCTAACTAATACTGTCAGATGCATTAATACTTATGATTAGGAAGATAACATAGTTGAAAAAAGAATAATTATGATAATATCATATTGAATGAAGTCATAATAATGGTATGCAAAGTAGTTTTTTTTAAACGATAATGCAGTAATCATTAAGATAATATATTCCTCACCTTAACCTGAGCTTGAAGCTCTTTAATGTAATGCAATGCCAGATCCAACATATCCGATGTGTTTGTTTGCTGTGGAATTTAACAAAGAAAAAAATGAAGGTTAAGATAAATGACATGAAATAATTTATCTAGTTTGAATAAGCAAACTAATTTTAAGGGATGATAAACATGTTGCTAGAATCTAAGCAACCAACCGAAAAACAATTGATTGTAGGAGTAGGGGTTAGGATGTACATTATTAAGTCAATGATGTTACATAAATTTCTCGACGTGAGATTATACACTCAACACACTCACGTGTACGGTCTTTGTACCAATCCTATACATAAGACTGATAATTTCAATGCATGATAAACATGCTTCTCAAACCTAAGAATCCAACCCAAAACCAATTAGTTGTAGAAATACGGGCATAGGATCCATATTGAGTGCTCAATGTTATATGCGTTTCTTGATGTGGTAATGTGGGAGTGGATTGTTGAGTGTAGCTAGCTCTGATATTATGTGCAAATAAGTGAACATAAGCATCCTACCCAAATGAGTGATTATGTTAAGTGCAAGATATACATTACATGATTTTCTTGACATAGTCATATTCTCAACACATGATAAATAAGTGAATGAATAGTTTGATTCCTCTTCCAATGATATATAGGAATTTCTTCAAAGATTTCGTTTAAGCACTTGGAGTTTTGCGTTTTCTTACTTTGTCCATATTTGGCACTAGCTCTTCCAGCCTCCTCAATCTTTTGCTAATTCTTGTTCGTCTCTCCTGAAAGAAAAAAAAAACAATTTAAGAATCGTTAAAGATGGGACCATATTTGCAATATATGCATGTCTACATATTCGGTACAAAATATCACTGGAGCCAAGCCTTCGTGAGAGAGGTTCGCGGTTGATATTATGTTTACAATTAGTAGTATAATGTACGCCAAAATTCATGAATCACATGATTGTGTTGCAAAACTAAAGAGAGTAGATAATGATTATATTTAAGGGATGATGCTATAGCATCTACTGAAGCTAAGATAGTAAAATTAATTAGATGTAGATGGTTTGGACATATAAGAGAGCAAGCTAATTCATCTATAAGGCATGTACACAAATTTAATTTGAAGAGTAGGAAGATAGTGTAAATGGATAATAAAGTTGTGACAAGGAATTGTGTATAGTTTAAAATATCATACAACGCTGAACATGAACAAATGAAGAAAGATTATTGACAAATCATCACCAATGTAGTTATCATCATCAATAGCATTATCCAATTATTTGGATTCGAGATTATAGATCCTCATTTCTCAATAGTCATATAGAGTATTGTCTAAGATGTTATGACATATATACTACACAAATAGTCTTGAATAACTTATATCCATATTACCTCGGGTCTACCACCTCTTCTCTTGCGCAATGCTTTGACATTAACTTTATTTACTTGTCCAATTGTTGTGGTTCTAACCATCGTTGTGCTTCAACTAAGTCTATTTTATATTATTTTTGTCTTCAATACATATTACTCTCACTGTTGTGCCTAATAAAATTTCTTATTTTGTGCCAATGATATAATTTTCAGAAAATTCCAAATTTGCAAATATAATCATTCAACATCTTTTTTTAGTTTTGTCACACATCCATCTTAGCATTCTCATTCCTATCACATTTAACTTAGATAACAAGAATTGTTTTACTGCACCTCAATAAAATATCAATAATAAAATTAAAATTTTAAATAATATATCACATAATATCCTCTAATAACATAATACTCATGAGACATCCCTTGAGGTTGTCATCATCTATATCCTTATTCTTCGGAATTATAGATCCTAGATATATACCTAAACATATCAAGCCATGATATCTCTATCTTTTATAAAATAGATTGATAATTGCTAACTTCACGCCACTAAGATTATGTCATGTATTCATTATTTGTTCTACAAATTAAACCCCTTATCTTCTAAACAATATCTACATTTTTCTAATATTTTACATAAATCATGCTTCAACAATTAGAAATATATCATTTGCAAAAAAAAACACAAAATTACCTCACTTTAGATATCTTCGAAAGAATTGATGGGAAAAAAATCTCCATAGCACAAAAACTTCCTGAAAGTAGGGAAGATTAAGGGGGAAGAAAGACTTCAATTTTTTTTCATTTTTTCGATAGAGTTCATACATTGGTTTAAGTACTAATTCATTGGGTTTTTTATTTTGTAGTCACATGAGTGAAGCATTGGTAATAAGCGTTCGGTTAAATGCCAGCCACTTTGGTTTAATACATTGTTGCTTTGGTTTTGATTAGTTGATGCTTTGACATAGCCGATGCATTAATGATATTTATTATGTGACGGTCCAGATTATTGTTCAATACCCCTTTTTAATCTGGACGGCTCATAACACTCATCTTGTTCCTTAAAGCCAGAAATCGATCCCGATGTAAGGGCTTTGTGAAGACGTCGGCAAAATGCTCCTCTGAAGGACAGAACTCAAGCTGAATCTTCTTCTTCTGTACTTGTGGTCGGATGTTGTGGTACTGAGGCTCATTATGCTTACATCTGTGATGAAACACAAGATTCTTTGCTAGCGCAATTGCGGAGATATTGTCGCACCTTAATATTGTGGCTTCTCTCTTCTCTTCTTCTTTACTTATTAGTTATTACAAAATTGTCTGCGGTGTTGAGCCAAATTGCTTCTGCGGTGGCACTGGTGAGAGACATATATTCTGCCTATTTAGAGGACAGAGTAACTGTTTGTTGCTTCTTGTAAGACCAGGAAACTGGATTAGACCCTACGAAAAAGATGTATCCACTTGTGCTCTTCCTGTCTTCGAAGTTCCCTCCCCCATCTGAATCACAATATCCAAGCAGTTTTGGATCTGTATTGTGTTTATAGAGGAGGCAAAAAGACATCGTTCCTTTCAGGTATCGAAGGATTTTCTTGTGGCATTCAAATGACGAGGGCTCGGATTGGATACAAAATGAGACATTATATCAACTGATTTTTTTTGTCTGGTCTCGTATTTGTTAGCTAGATCAAAGATCCTACTAAGGATTTGTAGGCTTCAATGTCAGTTGCTTCTTCGTCTTCCCTTCATTTCTCCATTTTTTTCATTGGGGCGCATGGGTGTAATAATAGAGTTGCAATCTTCAAGCCCGAATTTCTTCAGAAGATCCCGAGTGTATTTCTCCTCGGATACAGGAAAAATGGTATTCTTTCCTTGAGTGACTTGTGCCCCAAGAAATACCGCATTGCTCCAAAATCTGTCATGCTATATTGTTACTTTAAACTCAATTTCAACTCCTCAATGAGTTTAGTTGAGGTTCCAGTTATTATTAGGTCATCTACGTAAATGCAGATGATGACGGTACCACAGATGATTCTTGATGTAAAGAGAGGGCTCAGCTGGGCATTTTGTGAATCCCTCATTACTCAAGTATTGGTCTATGTTTGTGTTTCACGCTCGGGAGCCTGCTTCAATCCATAGAGTGCCTTTTTGAGTTTGTAAATGTTTTTTTTTGCTCTAGAGACAACAACTCCCTTGGGTTGTTCAACATAGATATCGTTAGAGATTTGCCCATTAAGAAACACTGATTTTACGTCCATTTGGTAGATAGGATTTTGATTTTGGACGACATATGAGATCAACGGTCAAATGGTCTCCATTCTTGCAACTGGAGTATATGTTTCATCGTAGTCGCTCCCGGGAATTTGGGTGTATCCCTTAGCCGCTATTCTAGCTTTTTTCTTTACTACTCCTTCATTACACTTAATCTTGTATATCCATTTCAAGTCAATGACTTCTCTGTGAGCAAGCTTTTCAGTAAGCTCCCAAGTATTGTTCTGCTCGATAGAGTTCATCTCATCTCTCATTGTCTTCTCCCATTCTTTGATGTTTACAATTTCTTCATATGAGTTGGTGTGCGTGAGAAAAGTGCCATATTGCAACATTGATATATATCAGAGAGACTGCGGTATCTTGGTGGGGGCGGTGTCGAAGTTGGATCAATCTTTGATGGTTCTCCATATGGAGTTGGGAGGAATGTGTCAAAATATTCTTCAGGCTCCACCGGTTGCAGAGGTGTGGCGACTTTTGATTTTTTAACTGAGCCCCAATCCCATCCTAAATCTTCATTGAACATGACATCTCTGGAGATGCTCAGGCGTTTAGTTACTGGATCATAAAATATGTATGCCTTAGAGTGGTCATTGTAACAAATACAATTTTGGTGCTCTTTTCTTCTAACTCATCCCCTTTCTCTTTTAAGACATATGCCAAGCAGCCAAAAGTGCGCATATGAGAGATTGTAGCTTTTTTGTTGTAGAAGGCTTCATGAGGAGTTTGATTTTCCAAGGTCTTGTAGGTGACTCTATTGAGAGTATAGACCGTTGTGTTGCATGCTTCAACCCATAGTTCTTTAGGAGTCTTGGTGGTGAACATCACTGCATGAGCCATTTCAACGATGGTTTGGTTTTTGTGTTCCATGAAACCATTTTGTTGTGGTGATCGTGGACTTGTTAATTGTCTTCTTATTCCGTGTCCTTCACACAAAGAGAGAAAGGACTGGGAGAGGAATTCTCCTACTCGATCAATCCTAAGACATATGATGGGACGGGGAGTTTGATTTTCATTCATGGTTTTAAAATTTTTAAATGCTTCAAATGCCTCTGATTTGTAAGTGAGAAAGCAAATCTAAGAGTATCTTGAGAAATCATCAATTAGTAGCAGGTAGTACCTCTTGCCACCGAGGTATTCTGTGGAGGTTGGTCCTCATAAGTCGCCGTGAATGAGCTCAAGAGGATCTAAGATCCTCCAACTAGATTGAGACGAAAAGGGTTGTCGTTGGTCTTTTCCAGTGGACCAATATTCACAGAATTCCTTCCAAAATTTGAATGCTGGCAGGCCATAAACCATGCTCTTTCTTTGCATTTTTTGGATTGCTCCCAATGGAGATGCCCAAGTCGATGATGCCAGCGAAGGGATGGATCAATGCAACTACTTTTAGTTAAGAAGGAATTGAGATGAGGTATTCCCAGCTATAGAGAGAAGACCCGATTATTCAGCATTGTTGCTTAGGCTATAGAGCTCCCTGTTTTACCGTCAAGAATATGACACACTCCATTAGCAAAGACAACCTTGTGGCCTTTTTGCACTAACTGCCCGACGCTGAGCAAGTTTTATGTAAGTTGTGGCACCCACTAGACGTCAGGGATTTCTTTGACATGTCCAGAGTAAGTAATCACTTCTACCGTGCATTTTCCTTCAATCTTTTGAGCCTTCCCGTCTCCCAGAAAGACTTGGGACTTGAAGGTTTCATCAATTTCAATGAACTGTGCTCGATTGTTACTCATATGCACCGAGCAACCACTGTCGATAAGCCAGGTATCATAATCTCTTTGTTCAGTGTTTAGGCAAGAAAATAATAACATATCTTCCTTGCCTTTGATGTCTTTTTCTCTAAAGTTAGCTTCTTCCTTGTACCAGCAATCCCTCTCTAAGTGGTTGGGATGCTTGCGTCTCTTGCATTTCCAAAAACAGTCTTCCAGTTCGTGATAAGTTCATTTACATAGTGTGCAGTAGATACCTGATTTTTCTTGAGGTTGTGATTATAGCTTCCCTCTACCTCTACCTCTGTTAGGATTTTTAAGAACAGGTTGTCCTCTGTTTTTTTGTCGATTTCTTATCTGTATGTTTTCTGAGATTCATTTTGGTTTGGAAAGCAGTCATAAGGGTGACATGCTTTCTCATTCGGTCTTCATGATCTTGAAGGGGCCCTTGTAGCTCGATGATTGACAGGGTGGATAAGACTCCTGCCTCTTCTATTGATGTCACCACAGGATCAAAAAGCAGGAGTGAGACAGCGAAGTATTTTGGGAACTATTTTGGAATCTTCACTGTTGTCCCCCAGGTTGTGAATTCGATTTACCAAGGACCTGGTTCAGGCAATGAAATCCTGGATTGATTCCCCTTGATTCATTACCAGCGTTTCAAAATGATTCCACAATGTTTGAAGTTTTTGTTGGAATGTTTTGCGATCTAGAAGTAATCAAGGATTTAATTTTACTTCCAACATAATATGAGTCTATGAGGTCGCACATAACAACGTACGAAAAAATGGATAAATGATCATGTTGGTTTTTACTTATATTGCATATAAGTGAAGAATCAAGCCTAAAATGATGTTTAATTAATTATGAATTAATTAAATAATGATTGAGAGTAATTGTATGTCGAATTGGATTCGAAATGGGATGTTAAATGACTACTCGACGTATGTTGACTTGTGAAGTCGACTTGGTGTGCATTTAACATCAATACAGACATTTATGGATACTATTCGACATACGCCAACTTGTGAAGTCGACGTATGTCGAGTTGTGAGTAACCAGATAGTACTTACGTATGACTTATAAAGTCGATACATCGAGTTGGTGTGCGGATAACCGTTTTCTATACTATGAGATAGCGTCTTTTAGGATTTTTCAGTTACACCTTTTGAGTGCGACTCTTACGACAACTGAAGAGCCTGCAGTCGCATCCTCTCTTGAAAACAAAACTAGTATTTCGTGGAGACGGGGGAGGACGATCATCTTCCATCCCGAGTTCGTTGGACAGACGGCAAGGAGTTTCCAGTGTTCGTGTGGATACTCGTAGAGACGTGGATCTTATTCTACGTTGTGGTTCTCCCACGCAGTTATCCTTCTCGGAATTTGATTCCGACGTAGGTATGAACTATGTTCTTGATCTATTGGTTCTTGCATGGTCATTTCTATAGGTTTCTTGCAAATATTTTGCTGCGCATGTGATGCCTGAGAAACCCAACAGTTTTATGGAAATAATTTTCTTTGAGCCTTTGAAATCTTCCTGTAGGGTGTCCCATGCTTCTTTGGCAGTTGACGACCCCATTATGTGAGGGAATATATTGTTGGCAGCTCCTTGTTGTATTAGGAGTAGGGCCCGAGCATCCTTCATATGATCCTCTTTGCTCACAGTGGTTATAGATCCTTCTACGACATTGTTGGAGATGACGGGAGCAGGCCCTCACTCCACAATATCCCATAGATCATGGGATATGAAGAGAGTTTTCATTTTGATGTGCTAGAAATCATAAGTCTCTCCATTGAAGAGAGGCACGCAGGTTTGGGATAGATGTGTTAGATATGTTGTACATTGAGTAGTAGTGTTATCTTATAGTCACCTCGGGTGTTAGGATCACCCTCTATTATTCTTGTATATGTATTACCTTGTTGAAGTTGTGAATACACAGAAAATCCTTTCTTCCTATCATGGTATCAGAGCTTAGGGTTTTCCGGTAAGTTGCCTTGCCGATCCCGTCGAGCTTCTCCAATCGTTCTCTGATCCAACCCATCCCGTCTCCTGCAGAGATCGAGTGTCTCCTGTCGATCCAGTCCATCCCCGATCCCGTCCATCTTCGATCGTTCCCTGCTGTTTCCGTCGATCGATCGATCTCGTCGATGCTACCGTCGATCGCTGCTTCCGCCGATCCCTGCTGCTACCGCCAATCTCGTCGACCAATCGATCTCCTTCTTCCGATCGATCGATCCCTGCTGCTACCGCTAATTACTCGTATCTCTCCTCTTCTGGCTGTTTCCACAGCCCCATACTCCTCCGCCCCATCCGCAGCCCGCCGATCTCCGCTGCCTTCTGCATCCCGAAGCCCGCTGATCTCCGCTGCCTTCTGCATCCCGAAGCCCGCTGATTTCCGCTGCCCTCTGCAGCCCGAAGCCTGCCGATCCCTACTGCCTTCTGCAGCCCGAAGCCTGCTGATTTCCGCTGCCCTCTGCAGCCCGAAGCCCGCTGCTCTCTGCTGCCTCCTGCAGCCCGCCAGTTCTTTTTTTTTTCGTCGGTCTCCTCCGTCGGGCGGACTTTTGCCCTAGGCGTCCACCTCCGTCCTCTTTTTGCTCCTCGTCGCCAGCCGGTCCGCTGTCACTATTGTCAGTGCATTGGACACGTTCAATCTGGGTGTCGCAAGCTTCAGAGGGCTCAGCAGCCTGGTCAGCAGCGTGCTCCTGGTGTTCCTTCCGCTCATTTCTCGGCTCCAGCGCAGTCTCCCTCTGCCTCTGAGCTCGTGCAGTTGATTGTGCAGCAGCTTTCTCTGGCCTGCTCTTCTGCTTCTGTCTCTCAGCCGGCTGCCTCCGCCCTTGCAGGTATCTCCACCTCCGACTGGTTGCTTGACTCTGGAGCCTCTTTTCACATGACCTATGATGCTACACACCTTTTGTCATGCCAACCCATTACTCCTGCCCTCAGTATCATGGTTGCAGATGGCACCATCCACCCCATCACTAGTCGTGGCCTCCTTCACACCACCCATTTTCACATTCCCAATGTTTCCTACATACCTGAGTTATCCATGAACCTTATATCTGCCAGCCAGCTCACATCCCATGGTTGTCTGGTTACCTTTGATGAGTTCACATGAAGTGTGCAGGATCGTCTGACTGGGGCACTCCTTAGGGCTGGTCGTCGTCGTTGCGGGTGTACGTCCTTGATCGTCTTCACCTTCCATCCACTTCATGGTCACCTGCAGCTTCCTCCCTTTGTCTTCCTTCAGTGGGTTTCTCTCAGTGGCACCACCGTCTTGGTCATCCCAGTGGTTCACGCCTAGCTTCTCTCATTGGTCATGGTTTCCTTGGTCGTGTTTCTATTGATCGGTCTCACTCATGTTCAGGTTGTAGGCTTGGTAAACAATTACAACTCCCTATCAGTCTAGTGAGTCCAGGTCTTAGCGTCCCTTTGATCTCGTTCATTCTGATGTCTGGGGACCCGCACCTTTTGTATCCAAGGGTGGACACCGGTACTACGTTCTTTTCATTGATGACTACTCTCGTTATTGTTGGGTCTATTTTATGCGTTCTCGATCTGAATTTTTTCAGATCTATGTTACCTTTTCTGCTATGGTGCTCACACAGTTTTCTGCTTCCATACGCATTTTCCGTTCTGACTCGGGGGGGGGGGGGGGGGGGGGGAGTATCTCTCTCCTATTTTTTGAGATTTGCTAGCTACTCACGACACTCTCCTTCAGCTTGCCTGTCCCGGTGCCCATGCTCAGAATGGCACCGCTGAAAGGAAGCATCGTCATATTATTGAGACAGCTCGCACCCTTCTTATCTCCTCTCACGTTCCTCCTCACTTCTGGGCTGAGGCTGTTTCCACAGCTGTCTATCTTATTAATTTGCAGCCCTCCACTTTCCTTCAGGGTCAGTGTCCCGGTGAGTGTCTGTACTCTCGACCCTCACGTTACACTCATCTTCGCGTTTTTGGTTGTCGATGTTATGTTCTTCTCTCTCCACGTGAGCGTACTAAGCTCTCTGCTCAGTCTGTTCCTTGTGCCTTTCTTGGGTACAGTGCTGAGCACAAGGGCTATCGATGCTATGACCCAGTTGCTCGTCGACTTCGCATTTCACGTAATGTCACTTTTGATGAGTCTCACCCTTTCTTTGTGTCCTTTGTCTCCTCGACCTCACACTCATCCGTTACTCCCTCTGACGTGCAGTTGCTCACTCTTCCCATCTCTCCGCCTCATGTATCCTCCCCTCTGGTATGTCCCCCTCCTCTGCCCATGCCACAGTCTACTCCGTCACCTCCTCCTTTGACGGACTCTACTTCGTCTCCTCTTTCCTTGCAGTCTACTCCGTCACCTCCTCACTCCTCTCCCTCTGATGAGCTGTCCACTTGGGATCGTGTATCTCCTCTTCCTTATCACTATACTCGTCGTCCTCCTCCTATCTACTCACCTCCAGTGCCCCCAGACTCAGTACCTACCTCCTCCAGCGAGTGCCCTATGGATGATCCTCCTGTGCGTCGCAACCCACCTCGTGAGAGGCGTCCTCCCGACCGTCTTAGCCTTGCTACCCTACCGCTGGACCTACCTGCCCTTCCCGCCACTGCCTGCAGTACTCCAGAGCCGACTTCCTATCATGAGGCTGCCCAGATACCTGAGTGGCAGGTTGCTATGTCTGCTGAGTTGGAGGCGCTTGAGCATACTCGTACATGGGAGCTTGTTCCTCTTCCACCCGGTGTTGTTCCTATTACTTGCAAGTGGGTCTTTAAGGTCAAGACTCGCTCCGATGGTTCTGTGGAGAGGTATAAGGCTCGACTTGTTGCTCGTGGTTTTCAGCAGGAGCAGGGGAGAGACTATGACGAGACTTTCGCCCCAGTTGCTCACATGACTACAGTACGGACTCTTATTGTTGTTGCCGTTGTTCGCCACTGGTCTCTATCACAGCTCGACGTGAAGAATGCTTTTCTTCACGGTGATCTTCAACAGGAGGTATACATGCTGCCTCCTCCGGGTCTATGCTCGCCTCCAGGCTTTGTCTGTCGCTTGAGGCGAGCTCTTTATGGACTCAAGCAGGCGCCTCGCGCGTGGTTTGCACGTTTCAGTTCAGCCATTACATCCGCCGGATTCCAGCCATGTCCACATGATCCAGCTCTGTTTGTGCACTCCTCCTCCCGTGGTCGGACCCTTTTGTTACTATACGTGGATGATATGATTATTACTGGTGATGATCCCTCTCATGTGGCCTTCGTCAAACATCACCTTCAGCAGCAGTTTCAGATGACTGACCTTGGACAGCTGAGCTACTTCTTGGGTCTTGAGGTCAGCTCTACAGATCGCGGTTTTCAGCTCTCTCAGCGACGCTACACATCAGATCTCCTTGCTCGGGCTGCTCTCTCTGACTCTCGCACAGTGGACACCCCTATGGAGCTTCATCTTCAGCTACGTCCGGATGATGGGGTTCCACTCTCCGATCCTACTCGATACCGCCACCTCGTAGGGAGTCTCGTCTATCTCACCATTACTCGGCCCGACATTGCCCATGCAGTTCATGTGCTGAGCCAGTTTGTTAGTGCGCCCACCTCTGTGCATTATGGCCATCTGATGCGACTCCTGCGCTATCTCCGGGCGACGACCTCTCGTGGTTTATTCTTCTCCAGCAGTAGTTCTCTACAGCTACGTGCTTACTCCGATTCCACCTGGGCTAGTGATCCTGTTGACCGTCGTTCTGTCACTGGTTTTTGTCTGTTCTTGGGTTCTTCACTTATTGCATGGAAGTCCAGGAAACAGACTGGTGTTTCCCGTTCCAGCACTGAGGCCGAGCTTCGAGCCATGGCTACCACTGCTGAGGATATTATTTGGCTCCGTTGGCTTCTTGAGGACCTTGGTGTCTCTTCTCCAGATCCCACTCCCCTCTACTGTGACAACACCGGTGCCATTCAGATTACTCTAAACCCGGTGAAACATTCTCTCTCCAAGCATATCGGGGCGGATGCCTTCTTCCTGCGTGAGCACTATAGTCAGGGCACTCTTGCCCCTTCCTTTATTCCTTCCGAGCAGCAGATTGCACATTTAATGACTAAGCCGCAGACGAGGACCCAGCATGCCTATCTACTGTCCAAACTCTCGGTGTATGATCCCCCGTGAGTTTGTGGGGGGGTGTTAGATATGTTGTACATTGAGTAGTAGTGTTAGCTTATAGTCACCTCGGATGTTAGGATCACCCTCTATTATTCTTGTATATGTATTACCTTGTTGAAGTTGTGAATACACAGAAAATCCTTTCTTCCTATCAAGATGAAGGGCTTGAGAGGTAGATGATGATGTCATGGGATGAAATGAGGTGTAACCAAGGTTTTAAACTCAATGGCTCCGATACCACTGACGGAAAAAGAAAATCTCCATGGCACAAAAACTTCTTGAAAGTAGGGAAGGTAAAGGGGGAAGAAAGGCTTCAATATTTTCTTTCTATCGATAGAGTTCATACAGTGGTTTAAATACTAATTCATCTGATTTTTAATTTTGCAGTTACATGAGAAAAGCATTGGTAACAAGCATTCGATTAAATACCAGTCACTTTGGTATAATAAAGTGCTGCTTTGGTTTTGATTAGCCGTTTAATACATTGCTGCCTTGGTTTCGGCATAGCCGATGCTTCGACATAGCCGATGCTTCGACATAGCCGATGCTTCGACATAGCCGATGCTTTAATGTTGTTTATTATGTCACGGTCCAGATTATTGGTCAATGAGAATTTCCCTAGCTATTATGAAAATATATAGACTCGATGTTGATCCTTGAGTGAAACCTAGTGTAATTGAAAATTCTAAACACACTCATACTACCATGGAAAATAACAAGGGAGGCTAAACTTAATTGTAGACAAATGTATCAAACTATTTGATTATCATACATTAATAAAATGATTATTTGTACAGCTTTAAAGAATTTCTTAGTTATAAAATGTATAGACGATAATACAAGCTGAGAAATATCCCACTCCAAGCTAATATTTCATAATGGGTAGTGAAAGGATAGACAAACAAAAAAGGGAAAGAGAAGGAAACAAAAGGACATATAAACGAACCCTCTCAGCGATACTTCTTGGATGAGTAGCGAATCCACGCTTAGCTCTAAGCTTGCAATGAACAGGATCTTGTTGCATATTGAGATAATTTTCCACCGCTTCCATCTCCATTGATGTGCAAGGAAGGCTAGCCTGAGAGCAAGAAACCAGAAAAAATTGTCATACGCGTCACAAAAGGGAATCACATATATAAAGAATCAGATTTCATCTGTCCTATCCTACATGTAACTCAAAGTTCCCTGCGATATGCTTAATGAGGTTTTATAGAATGCACATGCTTAGTGTACATATTAACCTTTAATTATTTGACTCTCCAAACTGATGAAGAGGTTCATACCAAACCAATTAAATTCTATCATCATCAGTCAGCATGGTAGTGTTATTTATTTTCTGTAGTTTATTGAATGCACATTCTTTGTATTATCCCTAAGCTTAATTACATCAATAATCGACTATTTTAGCTCTATATCACCAACATCTCAACCCTGGCACTAAATATCTAATGTCAACTTATAACCCCGACCATAAATATCATTGACGATTATCTATGTTTTTTGTTTTTCAAGACATTATGAACTAGCACTGTATAACCAATATAAGTAAAATGAAGTACCTAAAGATTGAAATGATAGAAGTAGTTATAGAAGAACTCAATGGTTGTCCATTTGTTAACATAAAGAGTGTTTTAATTTTATATAAAATAAAAAGTAATACTAGACTTGCCTGGCATCAGAAGGTATGCAGGAATGCATTCCATGTGAGCTATAAGCTTGTCACTTAACAAGCATGTGAGTTAGTACCCCAAAGGTTTGATTATATAAAAGTTTCATCATAAGTTCTGCTCAACATTAGCAGGTTTTAGGAAGAAATGGGACTTCAAATACAAAAAATAGCTAAAATATATATAAACTACACTAATTTTACCTGGGACTCCAACCTGTTCAAATTGGTAAATACATCTCCATTGTTAACTTTGCCACGTTTATTAGGAGGAGAGGCGACAATGGAGCTGGAGCCATCCCAAGGGCTATGTGGCAAGTTCCCTGTGATGTATGGAACACAACCAAAGTTCCCAGATACCTCAGTTGGGCTGTTTCCATGACCAACATTCTTCCCCATATCAACAATATTGCTGATGTCAGAGATTTGCGAAAGAGAGTCCTGATGCGAGAAGCTCCACTGGGAACACAACCTTTGCCTTTTCATACAGTCGTCATTTACACCTACTTGAGATAAGTTCTCATTTCCCTCTGCAGAATGACCTACAAAATCAATGGACAATAATGCAGCTATTCCATATTGATAAGGTTTGCCTTAAAGTGTGTTAAAACTTGAGCATTCAAATGAAAACTAAATTAGTTATAGACGAAAGAGGCTTAAGCTTTATACTAAATGTGCAATGCTATATGAGATTTCTAATATGGGACTATATTCACAACATGTTCTCTTATGTGTAGGATTTTTTTACCTCTAACCCTTGTACTTGTTATAAGAGTGTTGTTATGTGCAAACCTATTTTCACTACGTGCAAACCGCTAAAGAAAATTTGATTACCACGAAAGATGATAATGAAACAGAGCAGATTATTACGTAGTGTTCGAAAGAAAATGCCTCCATGTGTTGCTGAATGTCTTACGGATGTTATCGATATACTGTGGGACGGTCATTGTGGGTACAGAGTTGTTAGTAATGCATTGGGCATGGATAATGACTGGTTAAAGGTGCGTATTGAACTATCAATGAAGCTACGGAACAAGGAACTCTTGTATGACAGCAAATTTGGAAAGGAAAGAAGATCGGAGTTACTTAAATCACTTGATTGTACTATCACTCATGCATCATATGACAAGTGGATGTCAATGTCGTATATTGGATTGGTCGTTGATTCTTGCTATAATTTAGTTTTTGTTCACTTATCTAGATATCAATCATTCACAATTCTATCATTACATTCACCGTCTCCGGCTACTCGCAAGATAGTATACATCAGATTTATCAATTGGAAACAATTTGTTCAAATGCAAATGCGTGCAAATTTTTCATTGCCTCCAACAATATCAATTTGGAGAAGATATAAAGAAGAATGTGTGGAGCAATGGGGCAAACCCAATGATAAAAGTAAGTAATTGATTAACTTCAAGCATCAAGTTATAAATTTATAAAGAAATTGTCTAACATCATTTTATGTTTAAATGCAGGTAGCTAGTGACTCTATAATGATATTTTGGATGATATCAAATTATGCAGAAAAATTAGATATACAAAACTTTGGATTAATGCTCATTTTTATGCTTGCTTGTCATGATTTCAACTCTAACATTATTTTATATTTAAATGCAGGTATCTAAGTGACTATATAATGACATTTTGGAAAAAATCAAATTTTGTGGAAGAATTGGATGTACAAAAGTTGTTGATTAAAGCTCATTTTTGTACTAGTTTGTCATGATTTCATAGATAAAAATGTTCTTTGTATTTGGTTTAAAATGTTTATTGGTTTGCACTTAGCAAGTTGGTTTGCACGTAAAATTTTATGATTTGCATGTAGGGATATAACTCACTTGCACAATCTGGGCACACTGAAAGATAATTAAGCAATCACACATAAAAATAAAACACAACCAGAGAACAACAAATTTTACGTGGAAAATCATCTCTAAAGCAATAAGGGAAAAATCACGGGACGGGGAGCACGAACAATCCACTATAATAATAATAAGGATTACACCAAATAATCTAGGTTTGCCTAACCTAGATACCCCTTGAATTCACAAGTTGAATCCCTCTTCCCAACTCACGGTGAAAAACAACTTCTCTTCAAACAAGAGCAAGAACTCAAATCTCTCTCCAAGCACCAAAGCAAACGAAGACGAGACTAAGCAAAAAATACTCTTACAGCGAAGACGAAGTCACCGATCTGAGAAACCTGTTCTTCCTCCTTCAAGAACTCCTTCGATGACAATGTCTGAACGCAAACTTCCTTCGCGACGTGCTCTCTGATGACGACAGAAATTGGAAGTTATGATTCATACTAAACACTTCTGTCTATTTAGGGTAAGAGGGCGAACATATCTAGACCGTCCAAAAAAGATCCAAAATGATCCAACGGCTCCCGATCGAGATTTGACAAAACTGTTTTCCGCCTGCTACAGTAACTGTCTCGACGAAATTCATCGAGACAACTCGTCGAAACAAGATGAATAGAGTTCGTCGAAACAATTCAGAGACCACTCGACGAATTCGGAGACCACTCGACGAATTCGTAGACCATTCGATGAGAGCGGCGAGACCACTCGACGAATTCGTCGAGACCACTCGACGAATTCGTCGAGACCACTCGACGAATTCGTCGAGACCACTCGACGAATTTCGTCGAGACCACTCGACGAATTTCGTCGAGACCACTCGACGAATTCGTCGAGACCACTCGACGAATTCGTCGAGACCACTCGACGAAAAGGCTTGCTCACCAGCCTCTGATCTCATTCTTCTCTTTAGGGGCTGGACCCCAACAAACTACCCCTCCAGACCATAAAGTGGAGTCCCCCAAACCTGACACCTTCAGGTGGGCTTCATGCCGATCAACAACCAGCACAACTCGTGTTTCTCCCTTGGCACGACCTTTGTCATCATGTCCGAAGGATTTTCATCCGTGTGGACTTTCTCCATCTTCAGCAGCTTCTCCTCAACAGCATCCTGTATCCAATGATACCTTACATCAATATGCTTCGTCTTGGAGTGGTAGGCGGGGTTCTTGGCCAAAACAATGGTGCTCTGACTGTCACTGTAGACAGTGAACACTTCTTGCTGGAGTCCAAGTTCAAGCATGAACTTCTTCATCCACAAGATATCCTTTGACGCTTCCGTCAGCGCAATGTATTATGTCTCTGTCGTCGACAGTGCAACGCACTTCTGCAACCTCGACTGCCACGACACAGCTCCACTTGCATAAGTAACAACATATCCAGATGTGGACATCCGGGAATCAATATCTCCTGACATATCTGAGTCAGAGTACCCAATCAGCAATGACGACCCTCCACCAAACTGCAAACATAAGCTTGTGGTACCTCTGAGATATCGGAGTATCCACTTCACAGCATCCCAATAGATCATCCCTGGATTTGCCAGATATCTGCTCACTACCCTCACTACATAAGCTATGTCTGGCCTTGTGCAGACCATAACATACATCAAACTTCCCACTGCAGATGCATAGGGGATCTGGCTCATCTCCTTCACTTCCTTCTCAGATGAAGAACACTGAGAGCTAGATAGCTTGAAGTGTCCACCCAACGAAGTAGCTACAACCTTGGCCTTCTCCATCATGAGCCTCTTCAGCACCTTCTCCACATACTCAGCTTGAGATAGCCATAACAGACCTGCACTCCTATCCCTGGTCATCTTCATCTTAAGGATCTTCTTTGCTGGTCCCAAGTCCTTCATCTCAAAGGACTCACCAAGCTCTTTCTTCACCTCAACAATGTTGGTCTTGTCATCACCGACAATCAGCATGTCATCCACATACAGCAGCAGAATAGTAAGGGTCTTCCAGTCCTCTTCACATAGACACAATGATCAGCCCTGGTCCTCTAGAACTTGCTCTTCAGCATAAAGGAGTCAAACTTCTTGTACCACTGCTTGGGTGCCTGCTTCAACCCAACAGACTCTTCTTGAGTCGGCAGACCAAATACTCCTTCCCCCTGGCTTCAAAACCTTCGGGTTGCTCCATGTGCAGCTCCTCCTCCAAATCTCCATGCAGAAATGTCGTCTTGACATCTATCTGCTCAACTTCAAGATTCATGGAGGCCGCCAACCCCAATACCAGTCTGATAGAAGACATTTTCACCACCGGTGAGAATATCTCATCAAAATTTACACCATGTCTTTGACTGAACCGTTTGACTACCAACCTTGCCTTATACCTAGGCCGGGAGAAGTTTTCATCAGTCTTCAGCTTAAAGACCCATTTGTTCTTCAAAGCTTTCCTCCCCTTTGGTAGTCTGACCAAAACATAAGCCTCATTCTTCTGGAGCGAGTCAAGCTCCTCCTCCATATCTGCTGCCCAAGACTTTCTGTCTTCAGCCCTCTGAGCCTCCTCAAAAGACTCAGGCTCACCACCATCAGGACGCAAGATATAATCTTGCAGTGGATACCTGGTGATGGGCCACCGTGCTCTGTCAGATCTCCTGAGGGGCGCCTACACCATCGGTGGAATATCAACAGGCAACGCTCCCCCTCATCCAGAATCTCCTCCGGATCTGGAATCTGCACAGCTCCTTCTCCAGCACACCCTTCATCAGCACCAACATTCTCTGGCTCAAAAACTGCATCAGAACTCTCCACAACCTGTGGATCCTGTGGCTCAGCAACACTTTGCTCACCAATAATCTGGTCTTCCACAAAGATCACATCCCTGCTTCTGATGAGCTTCTTCTTCACTGGATCCCAGAGTCTATAGTCAAACTCTTCATTTGGGAATCCCAACATGCACTCCCGGGACTTCTCATCAAGCTTCGATCTCTCCTCCTTAGGGACATGAACATGTGTCCTGCAACCGAACACCCGCACGTGTCCATATGACACCTCCTTCCCGGACTAAACACGCTCTGGGATATCTCCATCCAAAGGTGCAGAGAGGGACAGATTGATCAAATGCACTGCAGTCTGTACGGCCTCTGCCCAGAACTGCTTGCCAATACCTGCTTGAGAGATCATGCACCTGATCTTCTCAACAATTGTCCTGTTCATCCTCTCCGCCAACCCATTTTGTTGCGGTGTCCTCCGGATTGTCTTCTCATGCACGATGTCATGCTCCCTGCAGTAGGCATCAAACGCACTAATATATTCACCCCCATTATCAGATTTTACCCGCTTGATCTGTTTCCCGGTCATCTTCTCTACCTTCGCCCTGAACTCCATGAACTTTGCCAAGACATCGCTCTTATGCTTCAAGACATAAGTCCATACCTTTCTCGAGTGATCATCTATAAACGTGACAAAGTAAGCTGCTCCGCCCACTGACTTGGGCTCAATAGGACCACACACATCAGTGTGTATTAGGTTCAACAACTCTGCTTTCCTCTTCGGTTCAGCCTCCGCAAAGGATACTCGTCTCTGCTTCCAGCCAAGCAATGAGTACAAGTGTCAGGAAGCTCACCCGACAACTCTGGGAGAACTTTGCTCTTCACCAAGATCTTTAGGTTCTTTTCACTGATATGGCCAAGTCTGCGATGTCACAACTCCATCGAGTTATCTTCAGCTGCATTCACACTCGGACTGCAGATCTAGGCCTTTGCTTGGTACAAACCGCATCACTTCTTGCCCCTTGCCACCACCAAAGAGCCCTTCACCAGCCTCCAGGCACCTCCGCCTTCAATGCTGGTAAACCCTTCATCATTCATCCTTCCAACAGAAATGAGGTTCATCCTCAAATCAGGAATATGTCTGACATTCTTGAGGATGACCTTCCCAAGATCAGTCTCCAGGTGGACGTCTCCACTGCCAACGATCTTCGATACACTGGCATTCACCATCTGAATAGTGTCAAGATCTACTGCAGCATACGAGTGAAAGAAATCCCTTCGAGGAGTACAGTGGTAGGATACACTAACATCCACTACTCAGTCAGTGTCAACACACTCCTGGCATGCCGACCCACTGTAATGTAAGCACATCGACTCAACTTCAGCAATCGAGGTCGTACCACCACCCTCACTGGATTCCCCCGACTCATTCGTCTTTCCCTTTTGATATCTCTGCATTTTAAAGCAACCTTTTCTGTAATGGTCTTTCTTCTTGTAGTAGAAGCACTCAACCTCCTTCTTGGACTTACTCCTAGACTTGCTCCTGGAGTTGCCTCTTTGCTTCCCCTCTTTCTTCATCGGCCTGCCCCTTCCCTCCATGAGAAAGACATCCGATATAGAGGTTCCTGAGTCATTCTTTCTCAGCTCTTCGTTCAACAGACAGCTCATCACCATCTCCATTGACACGACGCCTTCAGGTGCTGAATTGCTCAGCGACACCACAAGAGTCTTCCAACTCTCTGGTAAGGAACTAAGGATCATCAAAGCTTGCTCTTCCTCCAAGGCGATCTTCATGGCCTCCAACTGACTGATGATGCTCTGGGCAAGGTTCAGATGCTCTGTCATCTGAGAACCTTCCTTATACTTCAAGTTCACAAGCTTTCTGATCAGGAAAGCATTGTTACCTGCTGTCTTCCTCTCGTACAGTGCTTCAAGCTTTCTCCACAAAGCTTGAGCAGATGACTCAGTGGATACATGGTGGAAGACAAAATCATCTAGGCACTGCCGGATGAAACCCACTGCCTTCCGGTCCGTCTTCTTCCACTCTGCATCATCTAACATGGTAGTCGGTCTCCCTGACAACGGAGCATGGAGGTCCTTGCAATACAACAGATCCTTCATCTGAGGCTTCCATTTAGTCAGGTTCTTGCAGTTCATGCTTACCATTCTGGTGTTCTACTCCATCTTCTACAATAGCCCGAAGATCTGAGACAAAGCTTTCATCAGATTTAGCAAGGTAGGGAGCGGACCAATGTAGTCACCTACCGTTGACCCAAATCTAAATTAGAATGTCCAATCAGACCGTTAGGAATGAACTTCCCTCTGATACCACTTGTAGGGATATAACTCACTTGCACAATCTGGGCACACTAGAAGATAATTAAGCAATCACACAGAAAAATAAAACACAACCAAAGAACAATAAATTTTACGTAGAAAACCCTCTATAAAGCAATGAGGGAAAAACACGGGGCGGGGCACACGAACAATCCACTATAATAATAATAAGGATTACACCAAATAATCTAGGTTTGCCCAACCTAGATACCCCCTTGGATTCACAAGTTGAATCCCTCTTCCCAACTCATGGTGAAAAACAACTTCTCTCCAAACAAGAGCAAGAACTCAAATCTCTCTCCAAGCCCCAAAACAAACGAAGACGAGACTAAACAAAAAACACTCTTACAGCGAAGACGAAGTCACCGATCTGAGAAACTTGTTCTTCCTCCTTCAAGAACTCATTCGACGACAATGTCCGAACGCAAACTTCCTTCACGACGTGCTTTCTGATGACGACAGAAATTGGAAGTTATGATTCGGCCTAACACTTCTGTCTATTTAGGGTAAGAGGGCGAACATATCTAAACCGTCCAAAACAGATCCAAAATGATCCAACTGTTAAAATTGTGAAGTGAGCTAGCACAGGCGCTAGCGCCGGCGCTAGCTCAACTTCCAGGTGGCGCCTCCCGGATCTATAAATAGGGGGTCATCCCCCTGCAGAGCAAATCAGAGAGAACTAGAGGCTTAAGCGGTCTCAATTAGAGCGAACTCGGAGTGAGTTCGGCAAGCGACCTAGAGCAGGTTTCTTGAGAGTGGGAGACCCCGAGCTAGCGCGGGCGCTAGGAGGTAGCGCAAGCGGTAGTGGAGAAGCGGTCTGACGGTCTGCAACCGGCGGTCTCGTCTGTGGAGTGTGCGAGCAGCGAGCTCGTGAGACCGCAAGCTAGCGCGGGCGCTAGCGATACCGCCGACGCTAGTGAGAAGAGGAGAAGCGGAGTTGTTCGCGACTAGTTGCTTTTTCTTTGTATTCGGCTGTTGTAAACCAAGTTGTATGCAACTTGTATTCAGTTTTCTCTCTTGTAATTGTTGTAACTATTTGCCAAGTAATAAAAAGGTGGTTTTTTGTTCATTCTTGGTGTGCTTGTCTCAGTGTTCCATCGATCTTGGAAATTTCACATGGTATCAGAGCGAGGTTGGAACAAGCACTGAGTTACAAGTACTAAGCAACCAAGATAGACGGCGGAGGAGGTTATGCGAGAGGTCTTGGACTTGAGTTACTGACTCAGACAAACTTCAAGAAGTGGAAGTCATGTATGGAGAGCTGCCTTCTTGGAGAGGACCTATGGGAGGTCATCGGTGGAGATGAGCAAGAGGAAGTTGTAGTTACTGATGGTAATGCTCAAGAGGTGAGAGCTTGGAGGAAGACAAACGCCAAAGCAGAATTCACATTGAAGAGAGCTATTTCTCCTGACTTGTTCGACCACATCATGGGTTGCAAGTCAGCATCTGAGATCTGGAGAGCCCTCGATGGGCTATTCAACAAGAAGAATGTAGCTCGGCTACAGTTTCTGGAGAATGAGTTGGCGCGGTCCACTCAAGGAGAGTTGTCGATATCCACCTTTTTCTTGAAGGTGAAGAATCTGTGTGTAGAGATCTCGGCCTTGGATCCTGATGAGTCGATCTCTGAGGCGAAGCTGAAGAGGCACATACTCCGAGGCCTGCGGAAGGAGTATGTTCCGTTTATCACCTCAGTGCAAAGATGGGCTACTCAGCCCTCCTTACTGGAGCTAGAGAATTTGTTGTCATCACGGGAGAGCTTGGCGAAGCAGATAGCAGGAATGTCTGTCTCGGGGGGAGATAGCGAGGTGTTGTTCTCAGGAAAGAAGAAGTCCTGGGACAAGAAGAAGAAGAACTCTTGAGATGGACCCTCAATGTCCTCTCTAGGAGATAGAGGAAAGTTCCTCCCTGCTCGCGATGAGAGAGGGAGATCTCTTTGTTATGTCTGTAAGAAGTACAGGCATATGGCAAAGGATTTTCGGTCCAATCTGAAGGTCGGTCACGTTGCTGAGAAGGAAGGAGACCATTGGAGAGGTGGAGCGAGAGGTGGAGGTCACCAGGGTGGTGAAGGCGGAGACAACTGCTTCCCGGCTGAGATGATGGTCACGCCTGTCGATGTCTTAGCCTCCATCAATTTTGAGAACAAATGGATTGTGGATTCCTGTTGCGGGCACCATCTCACTGGAGATGCGTCCAAGTTTGCCTCTCTGAAGGCATATGGAGGGACGGATGCGATCATCACTGCTGATGATACGGTTCATCCAGTTGAGCAAGAAGGGATAGTATCCCATGGAAGTGAAGAGAAGCATGTGACACTAAAGAGTATGTATCATGTGTCGGGCATGAAGAAGAATCTGTTCTCGGTTGCGAACGCAGTGGATGCAGGATATCACATGCTGTTTGGAGCGAATGAGGTGAAATTTCTGAAGAACCTGTCTTCTGTTGATGCTGATATCACGCTCACCGGGAAAATGGTGAAGGATTTGGATATTCTGTCCGCAAATGTCTATGTGGATAAGCTGAAGACGAATGACAGCGCTGCGATCTGGCATGAGAAGCTAGGTCATGTGGGGATGGACAAGTTGAAGATGATGGCTGCAAAGGGCCTGATGAATGGCCTGCCTAATCTCTCTTACTGCGGCGACGACCACGTGTCGAGGGCTGTCAATATGGAAAGTCACATCGACTTCCGTTTGACAAGTATGAGACCTGGTGTAAGGCACCTCTGGAGTGCGTACATGCTGATGTGATGGGGTCGTGCGCCACTCTTACTTATGGAGGCAATAAGTATGCGCTGGTTCTGGTGGATGACTACACCCGCTACACGTGGGTAAACTTTCTGAAGGAGAAGTCAGAAGTGTTTGTGAAGTTCTAGGAGTGGAAGGAACTAGTGGAGGGGAGGCTGAACTTGAGGGTGAAGAAGCTGAGAAGTGATAATGGTGGGGAGTTTACCTCTAACGAATTTGCTTCTTCCTGCAGGAAATTCGGCATTCGGCGAGAGCTCTCTTGTGCTCATACCTCTCAGCAAAATGGGGTCGCAGAGAGGAAGATCCACCATCTGGTGGAGATAACCAGGAGTTGGCTACATGCCAAAGGGATTCCCAAGGCCTTGTGGGTGGAGGGAATGGCGTGCGCTACTCACGTGATCAACCGGCTACCTCTGAGTCCTAACAGGATGGTGTCTCCACACCAGCTCATGTTCGGGGAGAAGCCAAATGTAGGTCGCATGAGAGTCTTTGGCTCTACCTGCTTCGTGCACATTCCGGATGCTTAGAGAACCAAGCTGGAGCCGAAAGCACGGAAGTGTGTCTTTATCGACTATGATGAGCGGAAGAAGTGTTGAAAGTACATGGATCCGCATACCCACAAGTTTGCCGTCTCGCGCGACGTAGTGTTTGACGAACTGATCTCGTATCAGGGAGTCTCTTCTGTAGTGCTGCCGGAGAGTGGAGGTTCAAGCAGGAGTGAAGAGAGAGTCACTAAAGACTCTACTGTGGAGTTGGAGTTATCTCCAAGTGCTTCATCGTCATCCAGCTCAGGAGGAGCTTCAAGTTCGAGAAGCAGGGGGAGCAGTGCTCCAAGAGATGATGGGAGAAGAGTTGTAGAGGAGGAGTCTACGGGAGTGGTAGAGAGTGGCCAAGCCTTGAGGAGGTCGAAGCGGACCATTGTCCCGCCTGCTCGCTATAAGGAGGGGAACTTCGTAAGTTTGTTCTCTTGCTTCTTTGCAGGACCACTCGACGAGAGGTAACCTGCCCGCTTTGAAGATGCTGTTGGCACCAAGGAGTGGGACGTGGTCATGGATGAGGAGATGAAAGCGTTGGAGAAGAATGAGACATGGGACCTTGTTCACATGGTGGAGGGCATCAAACCTGTCACCTGCAAGTGAGTGTACAAGGTTAAGAAGAAAGTTGACGGAGGATTAGAGCGGTACAAGGCAAGGTTTGTCGCTCGAGGTTTCTCACAAACCTATGAAAAGGACTACGAGGAGACGTTTAGTCTTGTGGCAAAGATGACGTCGGTGAGGACGGTCATTGCTCTGGCAGCGTGCCGAGGGTGGAAGCTGTGGCAACTTGATGTGAAGAACGCGTTCTTGTATGGAGAGATTGACAAGGACATATTCATGGTGTAACCACCTGGATACGTGTCCAAGTCTCAACCACATCATGTGTGCAAGTTGAAGAAGGCTCTCTACGGGTTGAAACAAGCACCGAGAGCCTGGTATGGGAAGATTGCGGAGTATCTGCAGTTGTGTGGTTATGAAGCCTCAAACTCAGACTCCAGCATGTTTGTGAAGAAGAGTGGAGATCTTCATGTGCTGGTGTTGCTGTATGTCGACGACATGATTGTGACCGGGAACAACAATGAGGAGGTCGCGGCGCTGAGACAACAGTTATCCATTCATTTTGAGATGAAGGATCTTGGTGAACTGCACTATTTCCTTGAACTTCAAGTAGACAAAAGAGGTGGCGGGTTGTTCGTCTCTCAGAGGACTTATGCAGAGAAGATCGTCGAAAGATTCAGCATGAAGGAGGGGAAGAGCAGCTCCGTTCCACTGGAGGTTGGGCTGAAGCTTCGGAAGGAAGAAGGGAGGGTTCTTGCTGATCCGAAGGTCTTCCGGGCACTGATGGGAAGTTTTATCTACCTGACTATCACGAGGCCGGACATTGCCTTTGCTGTCGGCCGAGTAAGTCGGTATATGCACGAGCCACGGAAGCCTCATCTGGAGGAAGCAAAAGGGATTCTGAAGTACGTGAAGGGGACCCTTGTGATGAGGTTGATCTATGAAGAGAAGGCTGACTTCAAACTGCACGGGTACACGGATGCAGACTACGGAGGTGACGTTGATGATTGCAATTCGACATCAGGTTACGTGTTTTTATGTGGAGCTGCTGCTATCTCGTGGTGTAGCAAAAAACAGTATTCTATTTCCCTTTCAACCACTAAAGCTGAGTACAAGGCGTCGTACTTAGCAGCCCAAGAGTTTGTCTGGCTGAGGTGGCTAGTGGAAGATGTGGACTAGAAGGTCAGTGGACCTACTGTTTTTCGCGGTGACAACGAGAGCGCCTTGAAACTGGTAACCAACCCAGTGTGTCACGCAAGAACAAAGCATATTGAGACCGAGCATCACTTCATCAGAGAGAATGTGTTGGGTTGCTTGATCGCGGTGGTGCATGTGCGGAGTGAAGACAACATCGCGGATATATTCACAAAGCCCCTGTCTGCGGGGCCGTTCAGGAAGCTTCGCTCGCCGCTCGGAGTTGTTGACGGAGCTCACTTCAAGGGGGAGTGTTAAAATTGTGAAGTGAGCTAGCGCTAGCGCCGACGCTAGCTCAACTTCCAAGTGGCGCCTCCCAGATCTATAAATAGGGGGTCAATCCCCCTGCAGAGCAAATCTGAGAGAACTAGAGGCTTGAGCGGTATCAATTAGAGCGAACTCGGAGTGAGTTCGGCAAGCGACCTAAAGCAGGTTTCTTGAGAGTGGGAGACCGCGAGCTAGCGCGGGCGCTAGGAGGTAGCGCAGGAGGTAGTGGAGAAGCGGTCTGACGGTCTGCAACTGGCAGTCTCGTCTGTGGAGTGTGCGAGAAGCGAGCTCGTGAGACCGCGAGCTAGCGTGGGCGTTAGCGATACCGTCGGCTCTAGTGAGAAGAGGAGAAGCGGACTTGTTTGCGACCAGTTGTTTTTTCTTTGTATTTGGCTGTTGTAAACCAAGTTGTATGCAACTTGTATTCAGTCTTCTCTCTTGTAATTGTTGTAACTATTTGCCAAGTAATAAAGAGGTGGTTTTTTGTTCCTTTTTAGTGTGCTTGTCTCAGTGTTCCATCGATCTTGGAAATTTCACACCAATGGCTCCCGATCGAGATTTGACAAAATTATTTTCCGCCTGCTACAGTAATTGTCTCGACGTAATTCGTCGAAACAAGATGAATAGAGTTCGTCAAAACATCACTAATCCACTCGACGAATTCGATGAAACCACTCGACGAATTCGGAGAACACTCGACGAATTCGGAGACCATTCGAGGAGAGCGGCAAGACCACTCGACGAATTCGCCGAGACCACTCGACGAATTCGCCGAGACCACTCGACGAATTCGCCGAGACCACTCGACGAATTCGCCGAGACCAACCGACGAATTCGCCGAGACCACGCGACGAATTCGCTGAGACCACCCGACGAATTCGGCGAGACCACCCGACGAATTCGGCGAGACCACCCGACGAATTCACCGAGACCATCGGACGAATTCGCCGAGACCACTCGACGAATTCGCTGAGACCACCCGACGAATTCGGCGAGACCACTCGACAAATTCGCCGAGACCATCGGACGAATTCGCCGAGACCACTCGACGAATTCGCTGAGACCACCCGACGAATTCGGCGAGACCACCCGACGAATTCGGCGAGACCACGCGACGAATTCATCGAGACCACTCGACGAATTCGTCGAGACCATTCGACGAAAAGGCTTGTTCACCAGCCTCTGATATGATTCTTTTCTTTATGGGCTGGACCCCAACATTGCACATAACAATAATTTGCACGTAGACAAAACTGATTTGCATTTAAAATTACTCTTTTATAATTTAGTGATGTGGGTGGGGCCATGAGCAAACATGCCCTGATACAATATTAGAACATAAGCATGCATTCAACTCTAAACAAATTGGTAGCAATCGGAGAGGGTCCATGATCTATATTAAATGTGTGAAGCTGCACTAATTTACAGGAGTGGTATTATATTATCAACAACAGACATTTTCTAAAACGAAGAAAATTATGATATGTACGGAAAAATGTGCACGGCTCCTTTTTTTAATATTTAAAGATAAAAATAAATAAATAAATAAAGAAAGAAAAAAAGGAATATAATTTTATAATAACTACAATACAACTGATTTGCATTACAAATGACCACCAAATTCATTACAAAATTGCCCTGTCCTTAAGCTTTGATTAACAACTTGATTTTGATATTATATATATATCTATACTTACTATATTAAAAAGGAAAAGCTGTCTTTGGTTAAACATTAAGACTTCCCAAATTAACATTTCAATAAAAAAATATTATTTTGAAAGAGAGAGGGAGAGAGAGAGAAAGAGAGGAGAGAGGGAGAGAGAGTGCGGTGTAGAGGGAAAGAGAGAGAGAGAGAGAAAAATAATAATCTTTTTAAGTATATACGCATTTTTTTACAAAATAAATATTGTAATATTTATGTATATTTTTTTACGGTCATTTCAAGTACTCATATGTATATGTTGCGGGCGCAACCCACAGACGCATCGAGCACGGGCGAAACACGGCCGAAGGGGAGGAGCCCCGTGTCAGGCACTCGTGCGGAGGCGGCCGTGGCCGGCCAGATACTGTCACGCTTGGCCGTAGGGGCGGAGCCCCGTGTCGGGCACTCGTTATATAATAAAGAAGGTATAGAAGAAACAAAAATTTTACATTTCCATATGAACTTATTTTTTTAGAGCGATGTTAAATGCAGGCCGGTTTTGGCTATATGCAGGCCGCGGATATATGCCGGCCAAAAAATTATTCACGCAGGCCAAATTTCATATTTACATACCATATTCAAAAATCAAATTAATATTTTCCTAAATAAATCACTAAACAAAATAGCATTCATAAAATAAGTAAAATATAATGTGTGCGAGGTTACGTTGAATGTCATTGTTTTGTCAGTAAATCTGGGAGAGCTATTGATGGAGTATCCATAAAGGCGCTAACCGCACCCCATCCATGGGGGTGCGGTTATCCAAAGAACCCCCACTAGCGACGTAACTACCCGAAGTATAGCCATCGCCGCCATGGCCGCCATGGCCGCCATCGCCGACGACGTCATGATCGTCGCCATCGCCGTCGTCGCCGCCGTCGCCATCGCCGTAGCAAATACCCATGAATAACTTTAGGTCAGTTGTAATTTAAAAACACATCGAACTCGGATAAACGAGTAAACTCTTTGGGGACACGGTTACATGGAAGAAAAAAATACATAATACATGAAGTATTAAACAACTCGAATCATTTTTCCTGAAGTTTTAAAAGGAAAAATGATATCTTTTTTTTTTAAACTGTGGCCTGCATATAGCTAAAATCTGCCTGCATTTAACATCGTTCTTTTTAAAAAACTGTGGCCTGCATATAGCCAAAACTGGTCTGCGTTTAACATCGCTCTTTTTTTTTTTTTTTTTTTGTAATGGTGCGAAGTATGATCGTATAATTTCAGACATATTTGTCTTTAAAGCAAAGTTGTTTAAAGAGAGAATCGTATTGCAATATATCTTCAATATCTAATCAACGGTGGATTTCGGTGCTCAGTGGCTCATCTCTTTGCAGTTCTTAAGCGTTTAATTTGCGCACGTGCTGCCATCATTACAGCGTGCCGCATGCCCGCATCTAATAGTCGCTCAATTTGAAACAAGAATAGGTACACTCAGCCAATGAAGAATTGCCACCTAACCTCAAAATCTCAATGTTTATGCGCAAAGTGAAAAGATCACGATGGACGAACAGGATTTTGCCAACACCAAAATAAATGAATAAAATCTCGCGCAAAGCCAATGCACCGTCAATAATTTCTCTACTTTGGGGCCGGCGGATCTGGTCATGAGGAAAAAAAATGTCGCGGGACCCACGCTCCAACTACCCAACGAACCCTAGAAAATACTACTTCGGGTCCAAATTAGTTGCCGCACGCTTTCGTGGACCAGAAATTTTTTGGTGCTTTCGACGCACATATAGGCACTAAATCATGATGCACACATACTCTGTGTGCATCATGATTCATTATAGGCACTAAATCATATTTTAGACATTTAAATAATTTTTTGGTGCAGAAGAAAGCACAATATTAATGTTATTATTTTTACAATTATTTTAAGTATCAATTTTAAGTATCAATTTTAAGTACCAAATCATCTATATTTTTAACATTACTGAAAATAATACGACCGTAAAATCATGCATTACGGTCGGATTATCATTTTTCGATCGAATTATCATTTTACGGCAGTAATGCATGATTTTATGGTCATATTATTTTCAGCAATAATCATATAGATAATTTGATACTTAAAATAATTGTAAAAATACCAACATTAATATTATGTGTTTTTTTTTTTAAAAAAATATTTAAATGTCAAAAACTGTGATTTTGTGCGTATAATAGACCATGAAGCACACAGAATTGTGTGCGTCGAACGCACCAAAAGTTTTTTCCTTCGTGGACATAGTTCCGTGTGACGGAAGCGCGTAAACAGTACCCACATCTCCTTTATATTATATAGTATAGATCAACAAAATTTTAAAAAAAAACATTGGAAAATATATCTAACATAAACATCTCTCATCAGACATAATATAATAACAACAAGTGGTCAGTTGTTATAAACTTTGTAGAATTATTACCTTCTATATTTTGTTTCATATATTACAATTTTAATTTATCTTTTTAATTATTGTGATAATAAATATTTATGATTTATAGATCATGATTACGTTTTTATATATCATAAATTATATTTTTTTAACAATATATAAAAAAATGACATTCAAATAATGTCTTTTATATTTTATAATTATAATTCCCTAATTTGGCTTCTCGACGTTAAATTCTACTCGAGCGGTGCAATCGGCTTTCGATTGAAAATAAAGTGGGAAATGAATTTCAATATTTATAGAGCGATGTTAAATGCAGGCCAGTTTTGGCTATATGCAGGCCGTAGATATATGCAGGCCAAAAAATTATTCATGCATGCCAAATTTCATATTTACATACCATATTCAAAAATCAAATTAATATTTTTCTAAATAAATCACCAAGCAAAATAGCATTCATAAAATAAGTAAGTAAATATCATGCGTGCGAGGTTACGTTGAATGTCATTGTTTCGTCAGTAAATCTGGGAGAGCTATTGATGGAGTATCCCTAAAGGCGCTAACCGCACCCCATCCATAGGGGTGCGGTTATCCAAAGAACTCCTACTAGCGACGTAACTACCCGAAGTATAACCATCGCCGCCATCACCGCCATCACCGCCATCGCTGCCATCGCTGCCATCGCTGCCATCGCCGCCATCGCCGCCATTGCCGCCATTCGCCGCCATCGCCGCCATCGCCGCTATCGCCGCCATCGCTGCCATCGCCGCCGACGTCACGATCGTCGTCATCGCCGCAGTCACCGTCGTCGTAGCAAATACCCATGAATAGCTTTAGGCCAGTTGTAATTTAAAAACATATCGGACTCGGACAAACGAGTAAATTCCTTGGGGACACGGTTGCATGGAAGGAAAAAAACACATAATACATGAAGCATTAGACTGTTCGAATCATTTTTCCTGAAGTTTTAAAAGTGAAAAATGATATATTTTTTAAAAAAATTGTAGTCTGCATATAGCTAAAATCGGTTTGCGTTTAACATCGCTCTTTTAAAAAACTGTGGCATGCATATAGCCAAAACTGGCCTGCGTTTAACATCGCTCTATTTATATTTCTCTCGGGAGGTTATAAAATAAAGGCGATTGTTATCCGCACTATAGTTTTGGCTATTCGCAATCTTTTTGTATGACTTATTACGCGTTTTTTGAAAATACATTTTGTACATGCATTTTTACGAAAAATGTTCAACACGAAAGTTGTAGATCTCATCGAGATCTACAACTTTTTTGTTGAACACTTTTCCTAAAAATGTACGCACAAAACGTATTGCACCCTGATTGAAACATGAGCGTAACTATAGCGAATTTTTGGAAATACGCCTTGTACATGCATTTTTAGGAAAATTGTTCAACGCGAAAGTTGTAGATCTTGACGAGATCTACAACTTTTGTGTTGAAACTTTTCCTAAAAATGTATGTACAAGACGTATTTCTAAAAGACGCGTAATAAATTTTTGATTTTTTTTTTCTTTGCTTCAAGGATTTTCTGGTTTCAGCAATTTTTTGATGAAGATCTTGAAGATGTGTTTGAATTTATATCCGAAAAAAAAGCGTGCAAGATGGGGTAGGTCGTGTGTAATGCCCCTGATTTTCGTTAATTATTTTACGTGCCCGCTGTGACGTAATTTTGGCATAAGGGCGTTACGTCAGCTCGTCTAGTAGTGTGTTGAGCCTTAGCTTAGTTAAAGTATGTCTTGTAGATCGAGCGTGCGAGATTTCGCATCGTTTCGAGTTAAAGTAAAGATTTTGGGTGGATTTCAAGATTTTAGCTTCGGGAGGCTTTAGCCCGAGTTTGGCCCGTCGGAATTGAATTCTGACTTCGCCGTTGGATTCGCAGCGCCGTGTTTTAGTTAAGGTGCGAATTTCGTAGAAATCCGAGGCAATCTGGTCGCCCTCGCAGTTTAAGTAAATTGGGGAATTAATTAATTAATTAATTAATCAGGTCTTATATAAAGCCTAAAATCTCTTTCCCCTATTCATCTTCTTCCTCCCTCGATCAAATCAGCCGCCGAGCGAAAGGGCGAGTGCGGAGCTTCGAGGAACGTTCGATCGGCGATTTCTAGGGCTGTAGTAGTCGGAATCACGTTTGGAGAGAAGATTTGGAAAGCTCTCGGCGAGATCTTCGTTCTAGCGGTAAGCTTTTCTCGTTTTAGGGAATTTTTGGAGTTAGGATAGTGACCTAACCCCTTCTTTCGACCCGAAAAGTTTCAGGAATCTGTGCTCGTGTGTTTCCCTAGCCGATCCATAGCTTTCGGAGCGGAGATCTTCGAGTTTGTAAGGTTTAAGGCAAGTGGCTTCCTCCTCCTCTTTGTTTGGTTAAGTCGTGGTTTTTCTTTCTCCTGATAGATGCTTGGTGAACTGTGGGCTCGTGTTTCGAGCGTCTTGTTTGATAGATAGAAAACCCTAATTTTCCCCCATCCGTAGTGTCAGAAATTTCCTCCCGGAAGGCACCACCGTTACCTAATTTATCCGTTGATTTGTCCCTCTCGAGAAGTCCTGGTAGTTTTCGAGAAGTTGTTTTCGCCAAGTTTTCGAGAAGACCCCTCTACCTTTCGAGAAATGCTTGATTTCTCGAGAAATCCCCCGCTGGAACCCCTCGACCTTTCGAGAAATGCTTGATTTCTCGAGAAATCCCCCGCTGGAACCCCTCGACCTCTCGAGAAATGCTTGATTTCTCGAGAACTTTCCCCGCTGGAACCCCTATACTTGTCGAGAAAGCCCTTGTCCTCTCTCGAGAAATCCCTTGAGCTCTCGAGAAATCCCCTGATCCCTCTCGAGAAATCCCTTGTCCTCTCTCGAGAAATCCCTTGAGCTCTCGAGAAATCCCCTGATCCCTCTCGAGAAATCCCTTGTCCTCTCTCGAGAAATCCCTGCCTTCCTCTTGGGAAATCAAATTCCATCTCTCGAGAAATTCTTTTATCTCTCGAGAAGTTCCTTGTAGTTTTCGAGAAGTCCTAAATTTTGATGTGATTTTGTGTGGTTTCTGGTGGTGGGATTTCAAAATTTTGGACGGGGCTCTGCCCCGCACCCCGCAAGGGCTCTGCCCCTTGACCCCGCTCGTTGATCGGTCAGCGAGACCACCGCCAGGGGCGCTGCCCCTTGGACCTCGTTAGGGGCTCTGCCCCTAAGACCCCGCCAGGGGCGCGGCCCCTTGGAACCCCGCCCAGAATGCATGTGATTTCATTGAGTTCTCGTGTTTGAATCTCGTGTCCCCTCGGGTGTACTTGGATGATTTCCAGTGACCCTTCAGTTCTTCTGATCTCGAAACCCTCTCGTTTGAACCTCTTTTTACTCGTTGTGGTCTGTTAACATTTGAGTCACTCTTATGATTCATATTGATCGATGTGTACTTCGTCTTGACCCTATTTCTTAGGGCCTTCCAGTGATTATCCTTTCGGGCAGCGTCCCGTGTTTAATTAAAATTTAAGTAATAAGAACTACTGTCTTTAGCCTTACACAGTAGTTGTGTTTGGGGGACAGTGGGGGAAAATGTTATAGCCTTGCACGGTAGTCGTGTTTGGGTGGTTGGGTCTAGTGGTACCCCCACCTGGTTTTGGGCTGTGGGTAGCGGAGGTAGTTAACCGCTCCCGTATAATTTGAGCTGATCAGTCTCTTTAATTGATGAAACTAAATAAATGAACGTGTTGTTCCTCTTTTGATATTTAGTGCACTTGATACTTGTTGGTTCTTTGTTCAGAGCTCTCTTTCGGTAAATTTGGCTTGGGTTGGTACCCCTTATGCCTTGCTTATTTTTCTGTTAGTTTTCTGCCACTTGTAATTCTTTGCTGAGGCGTTCTTTGTTTTATTGAATGCCTCAGGTTCAGAGCCGTAACGGCTAGTGGTGTAGCCTGAAGTTCAGAGTTTTAGTGGATGTTCACCCCGCTGCTGCGAGGTAGTTGTTTTTAGTTACTTCTTGTGCTCAGACATACTAGTTGGTGCCAATGGGTTAGTGTAATGTTGTTGATGCCCATTGTGCCCCTTTTTATACTTTATAGTTTATTTGCCAGATTATGCCACTATTTTTAGATCTTGTGTACCTTACCCTCTGGGAATGATTTATGTTAGGTGCACTATAGTTATAAAATGGTTTTTCTTCATCCTCATTGCATTCTTTCTAACTAAAACCCTTAACTTTAAAGTCGCCTAAAGGTATTTTCTACTCTTACAGTACGCCTAGTTATGTGCATATCACTTACGTCATGCTCCGTCGTTTGCATACATGTAGGACTTTAAGTAAACCAAATCAAGTATTTTCCGCTGCAATTATATATACTTTCTCGGTGGACTAGTTGATCCACGAACTGAGAGACACAGTTCTTATCTCAAAACCCCTAATAAATGATTTCAAATGATGACTTATCATATAATCATGTTTGTTTAGTTAAGTAATAGGTTCCCGCCTGAGCGTCTACAGTTGTCTCCTGTATGACGTGGCATCATGACGTGTATTTTCTCTTACTCTGATATTCTTAAATTCGGAGAAAATGCGGGTTGTGACATCGTGAGTTGCGGTTCGTCGGCACCGGCGATGGCAGCGGCGTATATGTCGCGAGATGCGGTGAGTCGCGAGATGGAGTAGGTCGCCAAGATGGGGTAGGTCCCGAGATGCGGGAGTTCAGTTTCGGGTAGGCCGATGCGGGTGTGAACATAACCAGGCTGATTTCATGATAATTTTTTATTTGAGTCTGCACTTAGCCAATTGTGGTGTGCACGTAGCAGCACCCAAAAAAATCAGTAAAACAAAAATGAAAAACTGATTGAGAACCATAAGAAAATAATTATTTTGGAAGCTTATCCTGTCATCATTGGACCATTCTCATTATTGGAAAATTATATAGTAATATATATTTGGCCCTACACCCCTACTACACTCTTAATGACGCTTGATGGGTTCTCCATTTCTCACCGCATATATAATTGTAGGAAAAATAGCCGCGGAAAATCAGTCTTAATATTAGGGTTTCGTTTGATGCGGTGGTGAAGGTCGTGAACGCGGTGGTCATGAACCGTCGTTCGTGAACACCCGACCTCACCTAAAAAAATTCATGCATTTTACGATCAAAACTAGTTTATTTTCTTGGCAGTGCCAAACATACATTCTATGATACCGGCGTTTTTGACCAAACTCATTGGAGCATATAAGCCGCGTCAAACGAAACCTAGAAGTGTTAGAAACGAATTGTAGGAAAAGTATTAGGACAAGAAGCGAAATGTTAAGCTACGGGAGGAGAAGAAAGAAAACACAGAAAGATTCTTTTAGCTTTTCTGGAAATAGCGGATTCACAGTTTTTCAAAATTCTCAAAAACACTTTTTGGGAAGATTGATGAGAATAGAATTTTTCGCACCGCAATCACCGTCCCAAATAGAATAAAGCATTCTACCCACGAAAAAGTTTCTACATGCATGACATTAGTATATTATTTTTTTAATAAATATTTGTATAAATACTAAATAAAAATTATTTAAATTCACTATAAATTAAAACCTACCGGGGGAAACCGAAAATTTATTTGTTTGCTTATGATATCGAATATTCAGTTATTGTTTTGTAAAACTAATTATATCTAAGTTTTAATAATTAAATATATAATTACTCTATAGTTTGCTGATATATAATAAGTCAACTGCAAGAAACGAGCGGCTAAAATGCATTAATTTAGGCAAAATAGCTATTTAAGTCCCAAAAGTCGCGCACCTTAATGATTTTAGTCTCAAAATTTTTTATTTTAGAATTCCAGTTACTAAGATTTGTCAATTTTTTATTTCAGTCCCTTCCGTTAAATCTCCTAACACCTTTAACGAAAAGCCATTTTGATTTGCGTGATACCGCTCGTCCTCCACGATGCGCTTTTCCGTATGCCTAAATTTCATTTGGATAAGTCGGTCGCCCTTGAAGAAGCTATACGGTCTTCCGCATAAGAACATCGCTGGACAGGCCACGCTAGTTCAGCCCACTGCAGATGCCATGAGGATCCTCTCCATTTGGAGTATCCATTTCACGGTCGAGATCTATTTCTTGTTGATCCGACGATTTCACTAATCCCATCCTTTTATATTTTTCTTTTAATCAAAAACTTCTCCACCATTAGATCAAGTGAGAATGCATCCACACCACGAAATGAATACTATTCATTTCACCCAAATGAAAAGAATCTGGATTCAGATGTCATGAGTCAAAATCACAGGCGGAGTCTAACACAAATCCTCCACAGACTAAACCCGTTGGCGACAACTATCGTGCTGATCTCCTCAACGACTTGTGTTTTTTTCTCTATCCTAATCAACAGCCACACAAGCCCTTTCCGTTACGGGTGTTAGCAAATTCAACGGAAGGAACCGAAATAAAAAAAGTTAGCAAATCTTAAAGACTGAAATCCTAAAATAAAAACTTTGGTGACTAAAATCACAAAGGTGCAAGAATTCCCGGGCTGAAATCACTAATAATTTGCCTTTTTTTTTAACTATTAATTATCAAAAACATTAAAAAAAAAACCTAGACGAGAAGATTGTTGTGGCTGCTAGGATGAGTATTTTCAATTTAATTAGAAATAGAAAGGGGAAAACCAAAAGCTTACCGGAGTCCACCAAGAGATTGGCAAGGAACCCTGCCGGCGAGCTGCTGTGTCTAAACAGATGCGATCCTCCGCCAGTGTCCCCGCATCCTCCGTACCCCGTCGACGGAAAGCTTCCGCCGTAACCTCCGATTCTGCTCATCGAGCAGTCCAGATCCGGTGATGCGCCGGAGGCAGCACGGCAACTAGATTCCGAAGTCAGGCAAGGCGAATCATTAGAGAAGAAGCTTCCAGGAACTGTCTGTTCTGTTCCCGTGACTTGGAGATTCCCGCCACCGCTGCCACCGCCGATGACGGAATCGGCAATACTCGAGAGAAGCGATCCGGGCGCCGACCCGTTCCTCGCCAGCCCTATTGGACGATAAGCCGCCGCCAGCAGTCTATTGCCGGAGGATCCTAGTTGGCTCATCGCTACAGCCTACGGAGATCGTGGATGGAAGTGGGCGGATTCTGATTCGGTGGGCAAATGAGTGGCGCGGGCTTTGGTTTGTTTATGAGGAGAGGAACGTGGGAGAGAATGCCTTTGCACTTTACTTCAAATTACGGTGGATGCCATCTTCCTCCGGAAAGGCTTCTCATCTTCTAACTATATATTGAAATCAAATAGCATCAGCTCAAGGACTAATTCAGTCTATAAATAATTTTAGCTGATTGATATTGACAGAGCTCTAATGACTATCCGCAGATCAATATTTTCTATTATTCCTTTGAGTTTTTTGAAACCTCTATTTACAAACCAAGTCTTATTTTTCTTTCCCCCCTTCCAGCCGTCTATCCCGATCCTGTCCCACTCTCTCACATACACCTCCTGCTCACCAGCTAAGGTCACGTCTTTGAACCCGGAAACCTGGGTTAACAGAACGTTGCACCCGGAAACCTGGGGCAGCGGAGTTCGGACCTGTTGCTTCTCAACGCCCTCGGTAGACCGGTTTCAACTCGGTCCGTCTTAGCCCGGGCGGTCGAGCGCGCACACAGTCAGAATGTTGCAGAGAGTAAATGCTGAAAATGATACACACAGAACTTTAGTGTGGAAAACCCTCCAAAGGGTGAAAAACCACGTGGCCAGGGCGGTGCTGGCCGAAATCCACTATCTCAGACTGTTACAATGCCTTTTTGGAGAATGCGAGGGCGACAGGCCGCGCCTCGTTACAATTGTGAGAGAGAGAAAGAACTCCGTGGGTGACAGGCCACCACTTAGGAGTTGATTGCCCTGCTGCGTGTCCGATGCGGCTGCGCGCTTGCTGGGAGAGAATGAGCACTTCGCGGAGCACTTTGACTTTGCTGTTCGGGTTTGGGGTACTCGCCTTGAATGGCGCAGCACTTCTTCTCAAGTGAGCGGCGTTCGCAGGAGGAACCTGTCAGTTAGTAAAAGGGGATGGCGGAGCGTAGAGAGAGAAACTCTGAGGAGAGGAGAAAACGAAGAGAGAGAGAGTCTGGGCGAGAATCAGAGAATGGATCCAAATGAAGACCCTTGGGGGTCTATTTATAGGCTTGGAAGGTGGAAGTTACGGTGGTTACGCGGATAACCACCAAATGGAGGGTCGAGATCGTTGGCGACGATTGAAGGGTCGTGATCGCGCGAGGCGATCGGAGGGCCGCCAGGGCCTCGGTGAGATCCGACGGTGGAGGTTGAAGGGCGGCGACGGCGGTGGCCGGCCATGGGTGGCCGGCCATGGCCGCCGGTCATGAAGGGGGCGGCGGCCGGCCGGTGGCGGCCGGCCGGCGGTGGTGGCTGGCCGGCGGTGGCCGGCCGGTGGTCGGCCGGTGGCGGTCGGCCGGCGGCGGTGGCCGGCCGGTGGTTGGCGGCGGTTGGCCGACGGCGGTTGGTGGTGGTTGCGATCCCGCGCGGGGCGGTTGGGATCCCGCGCGAGGTGGTTTGGATCGGTGCGCGGTGGTTTGGATCCGCCGCGCGGGAGTGGGATCCGGTGTGCGAAGGTGGGATTCGGTGTGCGGCGGTTTTCGGGATCCGGTGTGCGAAGGTGGGATTCATTGTGCGGGAATGGGATCCGGTGTGCGGTGGTTATCATTATTTCAATAAATAGGGGGAACCCATCATTTGCCCCCCAAATCCTATGCTTGGAGCGCACGGAGAGCGATAGGATTTTATCTTTACGACTTGTATTCGTGAGCGATGGCCGGAGTGAGTTCGGGTGCGGAGGTTGGCGGTGCCAAGGTGAGCGTGCGGGTGAAAGATCTAACATCCAAAAAGGCGGGCGAACGGCGCGCTAGAGATGCGGCGGGTCGCGCGGAGGTGAGGGGCGGTGCGTGCGCGCGGTCTGTCGCGCGCGCGGCTGTCGTGCGTACTGTCGCGCGGGCGTGCGCGCGCACGCGGGCTGTCGCGCGCGCTGCCACGCGGCGACAGCGCGCGTGCGCGCGGGCTACCGCGAGCGCGGGCTGTCGCGCGCACTGTCGCGCGGGGACAGCGCGCGCGGGCGAGCTGTCGCGCGCGCTGCCGCGCGGCGACAGCGCGCGGGCGAGCTGTCGCGCGCGCTGCCGCGCGGCGTGACAGCGCGCGCGCGCGTGCGCGCGGGCGAGCTGTCGCGCGCGCTGCCGCGCGGCGTGACAGCGCGCGCGCGCGCGCGCGCGCCGGCTGCCGCGCGCACTGTCGTGCGGCGACAGCGCGGGCGTGCGCGCGCGCGCGGGCTGTCGCGCGCACTGCCGCGCGGGCGCGCGGGCTGCCGCGCGCGTTGTCGCGCGGCGACAGCGCGGGTGTTTGCGTGAGATGTTTTCGCGGGGTCTGCCGCATGCTTTCGGGCGTGTTTACGGGGTCTGCCTGTGTGCGAGGCTTGTGCGACGGTTAGCCTCGTGGATGGACTCCCTTAACACTTGCCTGAGGTTTGTACTGACGCTTTTTTCCTTGTCTTTCAGGCTTCTCGGCGTGGCGGGCAAAGTCGCCCAATGCGACTGGGCTCGAGTCTTACTCTCGATCATGTCGCCATATGGAGGAGGCGCTTCAACCTGCCCCCCGAATTGGAGATTCGAATCCCAGGTCCTGAGGAGCGAGTACAGAATCCGCCTCGGGGTTGGATGACCCTTTGCGAGTCGTCACTTCGGAGTGGCTTTCGTCTCCCGGTGTGCGAGGAGTTGATCCAGATCCTGAAGTTTTGCGGCGTCCCGGTGTCACAGTTTACGCCTCAGGGGATGGTGCGGATCATGGGGCTGATCGCCTTCTTCCGCGAGCATGGTGCGAAGTTCTCCCTGGGCCTTTTCAAGGAATGGTGCGAAGTGCAGGTTGATGCCGGAGGTCGTATTGAAGTTTTTAGCAACAAGAGATGGCTGGAGTTCGAGACCCGGGTGGACCGCCGTCATGGGAATACTTTATTTGGCTACGTTAGGAACCCGGAGGGACTACCGGAGGTGTGGAACTTTTTACCTGATCGTTGTCGGCGCCTCAAAGGGCGTAAGCGGGAGTTTTCTCCTGTTCTCGGATTTTCAGATGCTCGAGAGCTGGGGAATATTCTGCACAGTATTTCCTTATTCGTAGACGAGAAGCGCCTGCTTTTATGCGGGCTGTCCGTTGATGCTGGTCGTGCCGCTGATGTTCCTCTTGTTCGAGACAGAAAGAGGAAGTTGGTTTTTAAAGGTCTGGAGGAGCCCAGTCCTGCTCCTCCGCCGGTACAGGATGTTCCTCAGGAGGAGGCGACTCTGTGTGCATCTGGTGCTGACGGCGAGCCGGTTGATGAGGAGGTCGAGGTCCTGGGATCTTCTGCCCCCCAGGCCTCTCCGAAGCGAGGCACAGCTCGAAAGGTGTCGGAAGGGAAGAGGGTCTCTTCCTCTCTGGAGGCCATGAGCCAGGCGGTAAGCCGGATTTTTTCTCCCTCTTGCATGACGTCATTCTGAGGTTGTTGTTCTGACTTATACATTTTCTCTTGCAGATGGAGACCCAGGCATCGATTGCGCATATATGGAATAACCATTACGTGAGCTTGAAGGACGGGTTTATGTCCATCCAGGGTGAGCTTCGGGAGGCGAGGAGCGCCCTTGTGGAGGCGGAGAGACGGCGGGATCGCTACATCTCGCGCTTCAGGCGGATTGGCTCGGAGATGCAGGAAGAGCTGGAGAGGACCAGGTCCGGTCTCGGTGCGGAGAAGGCGGCGTTGGAGGAGGCCTTGCGATCCTTAGAGGCAGCCCGTGGCGACGTAGTGTGTCGGGATGCAGAGCTGGAGCAGTGTCGGGCTGAGATAGCGCGTCTTTCTTCCGTGGAGCGGGAGACCGAGCTGAAGGCGGCTGGCTTGGCCGAGTATCTGGAGTCGATTGACTACTTGAGGGACCGCTCCTTGATTTCCGAGGAAGTCCGGGATATGATCTGGACTCAGGAGGTGGAGCCTCATCTGGAGGATTCACGAGAGCTTGCCCTTCGACAGGGAGCGTCAAAGGCTCTCCGGATGGTATCCCGAAAGCGGGGCTATGATGTTAGTGGCCTTGGCTTTGATGACCTGTCAGAGGAGGAGGATCATAGCCCTGATGAGGAGTGATTTCTTTAGCTGCTCGTAGCTGTGTTTGTCGGATGTGATTGTATCCCCTTTTATTGTATTCGTCATACTTGTTTATCTGTTCGATCTTATTGATCTGGCTGTTTGGCATCTGCGTTGTTTGATTATTTTTAAAGTCACAGATGAATTTGCGCGGACTCGAGCTCGCGGTTTTTATGAAATAGGTGCACGGGTCTGGCCCGCAGCTTTTATAAAATAAGTACACGGGTCTGGCCCGCGGCTTGGCCGGCGAATGTTTATATTCGAACCGGGGGTAAATGTAAGGGGGGCAGGCCCCTACGGTGCACGAGTCTGGCTCGTGGCTTTTTGCACGAGTCTGGCTCGCGGCTTGGCCGGTGAATGTTTATATTCGAACCGGGGGTAAACGTAAGGGGGGCAGGCCCCTACGGTGCACGAGTCTGGCTCGTGGCTTTTTGCACGAGTCTGGCTCGCGGCTTGGCCGGTGAATGTTTATATTCGAACCGGGGGTAAACGTAAGGGGGGCAGGCCCCTACGGTGCACGAGTCTGGCTCGCGGCTTTTTGCACGAGTCTGGCTCGCGGCTTTGCCATAAGGGGGGCAGGCCCCTACGGTGCCCAAACAACGTTGAGGCAATGTGCCCAAGCAACGCTGAGGCGAGGTGCCCAAGCAACGTTGAGGCAATGTGCCCAAGCAACGCTGAGGCGAGGTGCCCAAGCAACGTTGAGGCAATGTGCCCAAGCAACGCTGAGGCGAGGTGCCCAAGCAACGTTGAGGCAATGTGCCCAAGCAACGCTGAGGCGAGGTGCCCAAGCAACGTTGAGGCGATGTGCCCAAGCAACGCTGAGGCGAGGTGCCCAAGCAACGTTGAGGCCATGTGCCCAAGCAACGCTGAGGCGAGGTGGTCTTTTGGGCTGCATTGGTCGATGAGAAGCGATTTTCGTGAATCGAGATTCGCTGCTTGCACATGAAATTGTAGTAAAATAGCTTGTGCCCATCTTGTACATAAGATGGTAGTAGGATAGTTTGCGCGAGTCTAGGCTCGCGACTTTTACATGATAAGATGAACTAAAATCACTGATAAAAGCGGCGCAGATTCTGGGCGTTCCAGGTGCGTGGGAGCGTCTTTCCTTCCGCCGTTCTGAGCTTGAAGGTTCCTGGTTTCACGGTTGCGGTGACCACATAAGGTCCTTCCCATGCTGGTGAGAGTTTGTCTTTCTGTGGACCTTTCCCGGCTGCTTCAATGTTGCGTAAGACGAGATCTCCGACGTTGATTGGTCGGGGCTTCACCCTTCTGTCGTAGAGCCGGGACACACGCCTTTGGTAGATGGCGACGCGCTGGGCGGCGTGGTCTCGAGTTTCGGAGATTAAGTCGAGATTTTGGCGGAGTAGTTCGTCATTTTTGCTGGGATCGAAAGTCAGCACCCGGATGCTTGGTACTCCGATGTCGACGGGAATGACGGCTTCGGTCCCGTAGCAGAGGTTGTATGGGGTCTCTCCTGTTGGAGTCCTTTCCGTCGTGCGGTATGCCCACAGTACATTTGGGAGCGCATCCACCCATTGCTCCCCGGCTTCTTCAAGACGCGTCTTTATCCCTTTGAGGATGGTGCGGTTGGTGACTTCTACCTGCCCATTTGTCTGTGGGTGTGCTACGGCCGTGTGGCGGAGATTGATCTTTAGGTCATCGCACATTTTGATGAATGATTTCCCGGTAAACTGGGTGCCATTGTCGGCGATGATAGCTGCTGGGATTCCAAAGCGGCAGATAATGTTCTTCCAGACGAACTGCTTAGCGTTCTCCTCCGTGATCTTTGCCAGGGGCTCAGCTTCCACCCACTTGGTGAAGTAGTCGATTGCTAGGATGATGAATTTTCTCTGCCCCGATGCCAGTGGTAGGGGGCCGAGGAGATCAATCCCCCACTGTGCGAAGGGCCATGCACTCTGGAGCGCGGTGAGCGCAACTGGGGGCTGGTGAGGTACATTTGCGTGAAGCTGACAGCTCCTGCACTTCTGAACGAGCTCTGCCGCGTCTTTCTTCATTGTTGGCCAATAGAAACCTTGGCGCAAGATTTTCTGGGCTAGCGCCTTTCCTCCCAGGTGCTCTCCACAGACCCCTGCGTGTACCTCTCGCAAGGCGTAGTCTGCTTCGCCAGTTGGTAAGCACTTTAGATAAGGACCTGAGAACGCCCGCTTGTAGAGTTCCCCATCTATGATGGTGTATGATGCTGCCCGCATTCGTAGCCTGCGCGCTTCCAAGCGATCCTAGGGGAGGTGCCCTTGCTCGAGGTAAGCTCGTAGAGGGGTCATCCAAGAAGGTTCTTCCTCATCGATGGCTGCAATCTCCCATGGCCCTGGGATACTTGGGGCCATGATTTCTTCCATGCGGCGTCTCCGCGACTGATAGCTGGATGGTGAAGTTGCCAACTTAGAGAGCGCGTCAGCTCTAGAATTCTGCTCCCGGGGCACGTGCAGGATTTGATATGACGGGATCTTCTGAAGGAGTGACTTTACGCATGTGAGGTAATGCGCCATCTGGTCATTCTTGGCCTCATAATCTCCCTCAACTTGCGAGACTACAAGCTGGGAGTCGGCGCGAATTGTCAAGCTTTCCACCTTACAATCGATGGCGAGCCGGAGGCCGACGATCAAAGCCTCGTACTCCGCGACGTTGTTGGTTGCTGGGAACCTCAGCCTGAGGCCATATTCTAGAGTAATCTCCTCAGGGCTTATGAGGAGCAGTCCTGCTCCAGCTCCCTCAGCTCCCGAGGCGCCGTCGACGTAGAGAGTCCAACGTGGTGCGGCGACATCTTTGGCAGGAGTTTCTTCCGGTGGAATAGTGTATTCCACAACAAAATCGGCGAACACTTGTGATTTGATATCTGGCCGGGGCAAGAATTGGATGTCGAATTCGCCAAGCTCTACTGCCCATTTCACAAGTCTCCCCGAGACTTCTGGCTTTTGGAGGATGGCTCGCAGCGGGAGCTGGGTTAGTACTTTCACTGTGTGCGCCTGGAAATAGGGTCGAAGCTTTCGCGCCGAGAAGACGAGTGCTAAGGCCATTTTTTCTGCTGCCGGATACCTGGTTTCGGTATCGGTGAGGACCTTGCTGAGGTAGTAGATCGGTCGTTGTACTCCTCCTTCATCTTTCACAAGAACTGAACTTAGGGCCGCAAGCGAAACTGCGAGGTATAAGAACAGGGCTTCCCCGAGGATCGGCTTTGACAGAAGCGGCGGCGAGGCCAGGTACTGCTTGAGGAGCTCGAAGGCCGTCTGGCATTCGTCCGTCCACTGGAACCCAGTGTGGCTTGCTCTCCGGAGAACTTTGAAGAAAGGGAGGTACTTGTCCCCTGTCCTCGACAGGAAGCGGGACAGCGCGGCGATCCTCCCGTTTAGGCGTTGCACTTCCTTGATCGAGCGAGGCGGCGACATGTCCTCCAATGCCTTGATCTTCTCGGGGTTAGCTTCGATTCCCCGGTGGGTCACCATGAAACCCAGGAACTTCCCCGCCGTCACACCAAACGCGCATTTGCTGGGGTTGAGCCGCATCTGGAAGCGACGAAGAAGCTGAGCCGTTTTTTTTTTTTCTCTGGTTTTGCATCAAGATTTGGATTCACCTTCCTTTGGTTTACACCGGCTATTTCCTGATTTAATTTCGTGGCTAATATTATGTATTTCCTTCTGGATTTACACACTTGGTTCGGATCGGTTAGTTCTGGAAGCGTATACTTGTTCTTTTTACATAAACCTGGATTTATATGGGCTTGGGTTTTGTTACCAACCTGGAATCGTATACTTGATCTTTCTTACAAAAACCTGGATCCATGTAGGTTAGATTTTTGCTAAAAATCTGGACTTGTATGCTGATTTTTGCTAACAAAAAACCTGGAATTTCATGTGCTCGGTTTTACAAAGAAAGTTGGATTTATATGCTTGGTTTTATGCAAAAATCTGGATTCATACTTGCTTTACAAGCTTGGGATTAGGCCGGCTAGTTCTTGATTCAATCCGCCGGCTAATTCTTGATTCAATTCATGGAAAAATATGGGATTCTTTTAGGCTTGATTTAAATTGTTGGTTCATCCGTGTGTGGATAATCCTGCTGTTATCCTTGCTTCCTTTGTTTATTTGGGGGCTGCCCTGCTGGTTTTCTGTTGGTGAGAGGCTGTTGTGGCTTGTTTTATTTAAGGGTGTTCTGTTGGTCTTCTTCCTTGTGAGGCTGATGTTCCCTTTATGTGGGTGGTTAGTGACATTATTTGGGTCCGCCACCACTGGTTCGTTTTGAACATCCCCTTTATGTGAGTGGATAGTGACATTGTTTTGTGTCCGCCACCACTGGTCCATTTTTGCATTATATGCCAAGTTTAGTCATGCTCTTGCTTATCGGGCTGGTTCTATGCGGGATCTTCTTAACCTTTATTACTGAAATCTTTATATAAGCGTATATATATAGTTATATATATGTGTATATGTATATATATATATATATATGTATTTATATACCCCTTTCAACTTGGATATGTCACTTGTTACTTCTCCTGCTCTTACTTTTACCAATGTTGTTTTCTTGCACCCTTTGGGCTGAGGCATTCTTTTCTTATGGATGCCTTAGATTCAGGTTTGCAACTGCCGCCATGCCGCGGAGGAGACAACCGCGAACGTCGTCCGGAAATCAGGTGACTTCCTCCCCTCTCCCTTGGTGCTAGATCTTTAGATCACATAGGAGAGATGTTGGGCCAAGAGGACCCAACCTTGTGAGTTATGGTGTTTCCATAGGAGAAGACCACGCTAGAACTTCCGTTCTAGGGCGACGATCACCGTGAGATTTGCTTCAATCAACCCCTCTCTTCAATACGAAGAGAGAGGACTTGATCTCGTGAAGATTGGTGATCTTTTGAGGGAGTATTTGAGGAAATAGCGCTGCTCATTTTACCCCCTTGCTGAAGGTAGAAGATGAACGAATGTCATTAGATTTACTTTAAGATACGTGCAGAAATTATATCTGCAGACCGATGCAGAAATCTGTTTTCTGCGCGCAGCTGTGTTCAAGTCCAGTTTTGGGCATGATACAGTGGGATTCGGGTTTCGGGCTCAACACAAAAGTTGTAGATCTCGGAAAATCCTTCGAGATGAGTGGCTGTACATATTTTGGGGAGCCCTGTAGCTCCCTAGATAACCCTTGAAAGCAGACTATGTAATTAAGGTTTGTTAGTTTGCTGTCATGTATTACACAGCCAGCTTGTTGAGCTTGTTTGAGGATGAAACACTTGGAATTGGACCTTCAGTTCAACATAAAAATTGTAGCCCTTGTTGTTAACTTTCCAGAATGGGTGGCACGTAAATTTTGGTGTAGTGAAACTCTCAGAATTTCAGTTTTAGTATTCTGTGTCATGGTAGCCTAAGTCTCGATGAATTTTGGAATAACTTCATTGATACTTGTTGTTGTTCAAAACAAAATTGCAAAGATGATGTTGATGATGATGTGCATATCGCTGTAGAATTTCATGATTTTTAGATGAATATTTATTGTCATTTTGTGAATAATAAATTGTGATCGTAACAAAGCAGCGAGTCTATGCTAGAGGCTTCAGCGAGATCGGAATTGAAATGGATCCTTGTCTATATATATATATTTTGGTGATTTATCTTGCTTTGTTTATCGGAAGATGTTTGGAATTGGTAGATAAATGTTGATGACAAGGTGGACATCCCTCTTAAATTTCATAATTTTCGGATATAAACTTGCTGTGATTTGTCAATATTAGGTTATAAAATTATTGTGCCGTAAATAGCTACCAAGATTATTCCGAATGAGCTGGGATATGGTGTAAACACTTAAGACGCTAACCCTGACGTGTAGAAGAAATTTTAGAAGTCTTGGGTTTAATATAGCCATTTGTTTGATCACTTGTTTGATGACGCTCTAGGACAATAAGTATGTGCATGAAACTTTAGGTAAGTTGTGATTTGAATAGTGCTCTCAATTACATTATATGTAAAGGTTATTATTATGATTTTAATATAACATTGGAGGTGATTGACCTAAATATTGGGGAAAATTATGTAATGAACGATTGATGACGTAGTATGTATTAACATTTAAATATATATATGTTGAATCTAACAGGGTTGGATGTGAAACAACCCTTGAGTAAAAGCCGAGCTTAGTCTTATAATATCATGATAGTCTTCTGGTAATAATCTTGAGTCAATTGGATGAATATTTGTAGTACCTCCCCTTATGTGGTTCATATAACTCATTTGGTCTGCGAATAGTAAAACGGTAGAATGGAGATAACTTGTAGACCATTAGGTGGGAATGGGAGGTAGTTGGTGTACCTGATTTGGATGAAGAGGTTGAGGTCACCAAAAAGGAGTTTAGGTGATGAGAGTACTTGGTGAGCTATGGGTAAGGCTGTGCTCGGGATTGACGAAGGATCGTCTTTCCCCTTAGAGGGTCATAAAGCACTGAGGTTTAATTCAAGTGAAATGATAAGAGGGTAATCTTATGGGTAGATACCAATAATACTAAGTGTCTTGAGAAAGGGAACTTTGGGGTGTCATTCCATTGTAGTTCCTAGTACCGTAGCGAGCCCCTTACAGGTTAACCCTCGGGAAGTCCAAGATTGACCCTAAATTGCAATAACATTTAAAGTAGGCAAGAGTAGACATAGTAGGGTAAGATTGGATTTATGTATCTCCTCCCAGTTGCGGGAGTGACAGGATTGTGGTGCTCGGTTAGACGAGCGGGAACCTCGAGGGGATGATTATCCCGGTAACATTCTCAGAAATGTGGCAGGTCTTCGGTACTAGGCAGGTCGTCACTCCGACCACGGTACGTTGACTTAGCTGGTGTGTAGGAGTCTAAGGGGCCAGCTTGGCTGCGTGTCGGGATGACAGTTCCCCGAAGACACCTCTCACTTGGCTCACAGTCTGGTGGACTCCAGCAAAGAGTACGCAGAGCTCCGCGGTTGTTTAGCGTCGATGCGTACGTGCGGTCTAGGCCTGGTACAGTGTATACCCGCCTAGGAGTGGACAGCCCGGTCCGCTACCACTGTGTGTCACAGCGGTTGGTACCCGAGAGGTTGGCTTCCTTTCAAACAGAGGGAACTACAAAGGTCTATGCGCATAGAGTCGTGTGTGTGAGTTTCATTGCATAAAACATTCATGGCATAACATAGCATACGCACTTGCGGATCCTCATCATATAAATTAGTATGGGCTCTTTTATATGATGAGTTATAATTCCTGGAAATCCTAACTTATAAGTTTGTATGGGCATTCATATAAGTTAGGGTACGAGATTGATTACTTGTCGCTATTGTTGTTACCTGCCTCTTTCCCCGGCGTGCACGTCGTTTTCCATGTGAGCCAGTTGCGGAAGTGCGTCCGCAGCGATCGTCATGCTCTGGATTCCGTGCCAGTGCTGCAGCCCAATCCGTCGTTTGTGGAGCAGCCTGTTCGTATTTTGGATACGCAAGATCGGGTGTTGCGGAGGAAGTCCATCCCTATGGTGAAGGTTCTCTGGGACAATCAGGATGTTCGGGGTGCGACCTGGGAGCTAGAGTCAGCAATGAAGGAGTCATATCCTCATCTTTTCGACTAGTCTCCCTGGTAAGTCTTCGTATCCTATGTTGTTCCTTGTTTGGTTTTGTTGTTGCAAAGTTTTGGGGCGAAACTTTTTGCTAGGAGGGGTGGTTAAAAAAATAAAATAAAAAAAAATAGAAAAAAATAAAACAGAAAAAAAAAATAAAAAAAATAAAAAAATAATAATAAAAAACTAAAAAATAACCGGCTTTGGGTCCTCCCTGTTACGAAAAAATCTCGCTTTGATACCATTTGTAAGATCCCCCTCCGGGTACACACAACACGACCGAGGGGAGTCTTATGCCCAGGACAGCCGCCTTGCGGAAGCGCCAGCACACGAGCTAGCCTCCCCCACAAGACGCCTATTTTGCCAGCCAAACCAACTACACAGCGTCAACCCATCAATAATAGAAAGCATTAAAAACCAAAGATTCACAATAAGTAATAATGTCCAAAACAGTACAAAGAAAAACAGAAAGCTACACAAGCTCCTGCAAATCATCAGAGTAACCAGCTAAATGCCCCAAGGGCTACATCTCAAAACACTCACCCGCCTCTGTCACTGACGGCAGATAAGGTACCATAAACCCCAGGCCTGCACACCTGACCTGGCTGGCCTCCGGTGTTGAACGCTGCTACACCACTGAATGATTGGACTACAACGAGAATGAGGAAGAACCTGATACAAACAGCCTACTAAGACTGGACTCAAACCTCTAGGAAGAGAGGACAAAAAAGAGAGGCTCCTGATCCCTAATAACACCCAGCATATATATTTATTTATGCTCTTATAAAATCTTTGCACTAAGGTTATATGTAATTTATGTATGTACGTATATACATATAAAATCTCTCTCTCTTTTTTTTGCATGACCTGCACTCAAGTAAGTATATACATAATGTATATATGTGTATATAGTTTTGTATGAACAAGATCTTTATATATATATGCTTATATATACCCCTATACCCGTGTATATATATATATATATATTTATATATATATATATATATAATGGCATAAATGTAGCACCCGACACAAAACTCTTCCCCTATAAAACTTCAAGCATGCATACCCAAGGGAATACATGCATTCGTAAACACTTATAATGACATGTTTATATATAAGGATTTTCATTCATGCTTATAATCGCATATGTAAACATATGTGCGTATTTATATACACATTTACATTCATATATCCACATTTGCGCCCCCATAAAAAGGTAACTCGCCGGACGACGACGATGACGTTTCCAAAACGGTAACGCCCTCTAGCACTAACACTCCGCAACGATAAATTTAGTATTTAGGACATTACCAATTTCATATTCCCGCTTAACAGACTATAGGAAAAACTGGGGCGTTACAATTGTCCCCTGCCAAGTTTCAATAGGTAAGGTCGCCAGACCTCCGCCTGCCATCCTCAAGGGCCTGCCCCCCTTGACGACCGGTCCCCTCCAAGTTACAATAGGTAAGGTCGCCAGACCTCCGCCTGCCATCGTCAGGGGCCTGCCCCCCTTGACGATCGGTCCCCGCCAAGTTACAATAGGTAAGGTCGCCAGACCTCCGCCTGCCATCGTCAGGGGCCTGCCCCCTTGACGATTGGTCCCTGCCAAGTTACAATAAGTAAGGTTGCCAGACCTCCGTCTGCCATCGTCAGGGGCCTGCCCCCCTTGATGATCGGCCAAGCAAAGTTATAATGGGCCCACCCTTCTACCCGCAGTAGGTTGCAGCGTCACCATGGCCTACCCCCTCGCGCTCACAAACGGTTCGAAGCGCCTGCCTTTCACTGCGACTATCAACAACATCCCCTAGGTCGGTAACGTGAACCTCTCACTACTCGGCTCGAATCGCCCTCCATTCGCCCACGTAGTAAGTTCCAGCACGACTTTTGTCTCATCCTCCAAACGCCAACATCCAAGAAGAAAAATGCAGTTGACCGCGCAAGATGGTTACAACACCACAAATGCTTAACCATCATCACAAGCAAGTGCTCAAGGCTGGAACAGTAAACAAACACTCAAGCAACGCTCAAGGAGCTACCAAAGCTCTGTAAGCAAAGTACCTGATGAGTCAAGTTTATATAGTGATTTCCGGACTCATCTGGGCTAGTTTTCATGCACTTGCACTTCACTTTAGGCCTATATTCAATTCTATTTGATCACGTTGCCCATTTCATTGCTTAGTGCACATTTATGCCCATTGTGGTGTGATTTCATGTATTCCTGTGGTTTAGTATATTTTCATGCAGGTCCAAGGGTTGTGCGTCACTCGGGATGGGTTCTGGGGGATTTTTGGTCGAAAAAGCCACTGGTCGTGCGTTTTCCTTCGCGCACGACCAGGCGCACGACCACTGGTCGTGCGTTAATTCCCTCCCCAGATCGAGCGACGACACACGATCATTGGCCTTCTTCGCGCACGACCACTGGTCGTGCGCCGCTGACCGTGCGCTATTTTGTAGTTCAAGCATATGCTACAGGTTCTTCGCGCACGATCAGAGGCATTCCTTCGCGCACGACCATTGGTCGTGCGCCTGATCGTGCGCGGTGTTTATTTCCTGCTCCGCCTATAAATAGGCAAGCGCGATTTTAGGTCAGCATCACTTCCAGTCCGCCATTTTCCGCCTATTTCGGGGGGTTCCGACTCCTCCAGCGCCGCCAACCTTAGGGAGGATCTCCGGGCAAGCTTTTAACACCAAATCATCGCCGGAGCTTCCTCTTGGCCTCCTCCTTCATCCTTGGGCTTCAAGAAGGGAGTCAACCTAGCCTTCTTCTTCAAGATTGGAGCAGCTTGTGATCATTCCTCCAGTTCGTGACACGAAGAAGACGAGTCCATTGGAAGGTAGTGACAACCTTCTCTACCCCGGACGCAGTTGAGGACCGAGTTTGGATGCGGATTGACAACCCGGCGATTCCTTCCGTGAATCCCCAACAAGACTTCGGAGTCGGTCGATTTCGCACACTCACCTCCTCTTGTAGTTGATAGTTTAGTTGGATTTCTTATATGTTTGATGAAGTATACTTTTATTTGTTAACATTAGTATGAAATCATGTCTATGTGATTGAGTAATCTTGTTATATTTTCATTTGAGGTGTGCCTTGTGGTGTGGATTGTTTGTTGTGTTGTGCCGCCCTAACAATTATTAGTGGTGTGCTTTGCGAAGAGGTGCTTGCGACCCTCATTCCGCCGCTTTCTCCACTCCATCCGCTAGCCCACTCGTCCATCCGCCTAGCGATTCGGTGCATTGCGGCCCGTGTAGTCTTCCATCCCGCCTGGCGAAGCAGTGAGCTCAAGGCCTGCATAGGAGTAGTTGTAGCTATTTTATTTTGTTTTCCGCAATCCAAACCAAGCCTCCCGCAATCCATCCGACCTTAAGGACTTCAATCTCAAGTCCTCCTTAATAGTCAACTCCACCTTACTGTGTTCCTTCCGAGATCGATACTCGGGGATTTACTCCTCGTTTTATATTACTTGAACGATCGGTACACTGCCATTTCGTGCCGCAGTCTCGCCACAGCCTATAGCGGTGTGTGAGATTCGCGCATCAAGTTTTTGGCGCCGTTGCCGGGGAACACAGACGTGTGAGTTTTCGGGAGAGGGAGAATCTGAGAGAGAAGCCCTTCCATTTGTAAATTGCGTCATTTTTTTTATTTCAGTTCTTTTTATTCTATTTTCCTGTTTTTAAATAGGTTGTTTAGTAAATTACTGTTAGGTGTAACAGTTTGCACGATAGTGTCTTTGTTTTGAATCTTACTATCTCCATATAATGTGGGCTGCATTTAATATTCGTTTGCCATTTATGTGGAGATATTTCTCACGCTAGTGATAGATGCCCTACGGAAGATGGTGGGCATAATTCTCGTGGCCCGGTGTACGGAGCACCATTTTCCTATGGTTCTTCATGCCCTTTGCCCAAGTCTTATGGCCACTCGTCATCGCCGCATACACCATTTTTATATTCCTCCCCGGTCCCTCAAGGACCAAGGAGTAATATAAAACGGTGCTTGTTCTGTCAAAGCATGGATCACGCCCTGAAGGACTGTGCCGAGTATCTTCGCCAATTGGACGAGGATGATGAGCCGGATATCCGGATCGTCCTGAGTCCTACTTTCGGCAGCACACCTTCAGCATCCGGTTATGTGTCTGTGTCACCTTCATCTTGTGAAGGGTATGATGTGGACACAGTCACCAGATGCGTGGCTGATCTAGGCTCTGACATGGCCGAGCCTATCTCCCCTGTGCATCCATCACCTAGCGTAGATTTGATTCTTTGTGAGGAATCAGTGCTTGACTTTTATCCAAGCACCATTCCTTCCCTTGTTGTGCATTCTACTACGCTCGTCTCCGACGACATTGTTGATGATGTGTCGCATGATGAAGCTGGCGATCTATGTATTGTGCCTACTCCTATGGAGGAGGACAACCTTCTAGGTGAAGAGGAGCTTTCCTCAGCACCGGTGGAGGAAGTCCAAATCCTAGGCATGGCCCTTGTTGATCCCGCCGAACCTTGTAGCATTGATGACAATGCAAACATTATTTTACTTTCCCAACCTTTTGGGAGTGAGTCCGGGACCACTCCCCCGCTTGATTTTTATTTATGTTCTTCTTCTCTTTTATTTCTTGACCCCCCTTCTGCTATATCTGAGCCTGTGCAGGTTGAGTCTTCGCAGGTACTTCAGGAGGACTTGGAGCATTCTGCTCAAGTCAATGATGAGTGTATCCTCTCATGTGAGGAGGTTGATCCCCCCTCCATAGAGAAAGCCTCATTCATTGCCTTCTCCTCCTGCGGACCTGCTGTGGATGACACCTTGCTTGGCAAGGATTTATTGTGTGAGATGAGTGAGGCTTATTCCTCCTCCTCCTCTTACATTCTGTTTCCTCTACCTGTGCGTTGCAGGTATTATTATACAGGTAGAGGGGTGACTGTTTTATCGCCGTATCGGTACCGGCCACCGAAACGGATAATGGAACAGCTACCTGTGCATTTTCTATTCCATTGGCCCATTAGCTAGAACTCGTAAAGTTTTGAATAAGTCGTGCTGGGAAGACAATAACCCCAGTATTTATCTTATTTTTCTTGCATTGTATTTTTCGTTAAGTAGAATAGTTAGTTAAATTTCAATTTAGTTTTAGTTTTTCTATTTCTTTTTGTTTTTGCGGAGCTCACCCCTGCAGGTCATTCCTATGGAAGGCGGTGGTCGCGATTCTTCGTATGGCGGAGGTGCGGCTTGGTCTTGTTCTACACGCGTCTTCTGGTATGCTCACTTGCTGAGCATTGGGTACCCTCTTCCCCCAACTTTGTTTTAGAATATCTTAATGCATAGTTTAAGTCTGGGGGAGAGCTAGTATCTGTTACCCAATCCACGTGCACACTGCATATGCATACTAGAAGCTTTTATTGATTTATTTTGTTTAGATCATTGCATCACACACGACTTGCACCCACTTGAGCGTGTGCTTAGCTGTTTGCGTGCCGTGAGTTAAACTCATTTCTTGAGCAAGGTTCGGGCAAATCATTGTGCTGGCTTTTAAATTATATAGTGGAGTAATATGTTGACTCCGGTGTTCCTAGTCTAATGCTTTTGTGAGCATAGAGATTTGTGTAGATTAGATTCCTTTTTATACTAGTAGTCTTATACATTTCTATTAGTGTAAGTAATGTTTGCTCTACTCAAATTGTGAATCCGGTTTGAATCAAGAGGTAGCATATGGGTGTGTGTAAATTATCGCTAGACGTGTATTGCTTGTGTCGGGAGGAAGGATAACCTTTCTCGGTGACTAAGAACTCGCCCCAAGCGATTCTTGAAGCATTGGCATAGGATAATTCTGTTGCGCAAGAATGACGTAGGCCATCATTTTGGCCCGGTTGAGCCTTTGTGCCAATCCTAATATCTTATCCTCGTTAGCCCATTTGTGCCTACCCCATCCCTTTGATTCAGCTCCACATTTTATTCCACCAAAACCAAAAAGCCGATCCTAGTCACATACCCAAAGCTGAGCTTTAGCTGTTTTCACATTTGTATTTTGGAATGTTGATGTGGTGATGTTAAATTTGGAGATGTGGTTGTACTCCCTTGAACATTTGCTGAATTTAAAAAAATATAAAATTAGAAGAAGAAATGAAATGAGAAAAAAGAAAAGAAAAATGAGAATGAGTTTAATTGAAAATCTATTTGAGATATGTATTTTGGAGTAGGCGGTGCACATACCCATGCGTTCAGGTCCAAGTCTGGGGGTGTGGTGCATCCGCGTGTTTTTGTAGCTGCGGGGATAGAGTTATTGTTTAAGCTCATTAGGGTTGGTTGCTTTAAGCCGTCCTGTTTATCATTGTTTACCTCACCGTAACCCAAGCCTCATGAAAAACCTTAAGCTCTACCGACTCACGCTATGAACTAATCTAGTGCTGTGGAGAGAATGTGACCGGGCGAGCTTATGGTCTCCGACACCGATGGATTTCAGTGGAGTTTGTCCCAAACCCTAGCCTGGGCAATGCTCATCTCAGCGTGTATTTTACTTTCCCCGTATGCGTGACCGATTGATTCACCGTGATTCACATTTTTGAGTAGTAGTAATATTTATTTACTCCATTAGAAGCATATAAACTATGTGTATAATTAGAAACCTTATCCACTATTTCTCTATGCACTTGGGTATGCGACTTCGCATGGTACTCCTCGGTGTAATTTTAAGCTAGCTATTTATTTTTCCCCGCCTGCTTAGGATGTGTTTGCTCGGGACGTGCAAACAGGTAAGTCTGGGGGTGTGATGAGTCCAGTTTATATAGTGATTTCCGGACTCATCTGGGCTAGTTTTCATGCACTTGCACTTCACTTTAGGCCTATATTCAATTCTATTTGATCACGTTGCCCATTTCATTGCTTAGTGCACATTTATGCCCATTGTGGTGTGATTTCATGTATTCCTGTGGTCTAGTATATTTTCATGTAGGTCCAAGGGTTGTGCGTCACTCGAGATGGGTTCTGGGGGATTTTTGGTCGAAAAAGCCATTGGTCGTGCGTTTTCCTTTGCGCACGACCAGGCGCACGACCACTGGTCGTGCGTTAATTCCCTCCCCAGATCGAGCGACGGCACACGATCATTGGCCTTCTTCGCGCACGACCACTGGTCGTGCGCCGCTGATCGTGCGCTATTTTGCAGTTCAAGCCTATGCTACAGGTTCTTCGCGCACGATCAGAGGCATTCCTTCGCGCACGACCATTGGTCGTGCGCCTGATCGTGCGCGGTGTTAATTTCCTGCTCCGCCTATAAATAGACAAGCGCGATTTTAGGTCGGCATCACTTCCAGTCCGCCATTTTCCGCCTATTTCGGGGGGTTCCGACTCCTCCAGCGCCGCCCACCTTAGGGAGGATCTCCGGGCAAGCTTTCAACGCCAAATCGTCGCCGGAGCTTCCTCTTGGCCTCCTCCTTCATCCTTGGGCTTCAAGAAGGGAGTCAACCTAGCCTTCTTCTTCAAGATTGGAGCAGCTTGTGATCATTCCTCCGGTTCGTGACACGAAGAAGACGGGTCCATTGGAAGGTAGTGACAACCTTCTCTACCCCGGACGCAGTTGAGGACCGAGTTTGGACGCGGATTGACAACCCGGCGATTCCTTCCGTGAATCCCCAACAAGACTTCGGAGTCGGTCGATTTCGCACACTCACCTCCTCTTGTAGTTGATAGTTTAGTTGGATTTCTTATATGTTTGATGAAGTATACTTTTATTTGTTAACATTAGTATGAAATCATGTCTATGTGATTGAGTAATCTTGTTATATTTTCATTTGAGGTGTGCCTTGTGGTGTGGATTGTTTGTTGTGTTGTGTCGCCCTAACAATTATTAATGGTGTGCTTTGCGAAGAGGTGCTTGCGACCCTCATTCCGCCGCTTTCTCCACTCCATCCGCTAGCCTACTCGTCCATCCGCCTAGCGATTCAGTGCATTGCGGCCCGTGTAGTCTTCCATCCCGCCTGGCGAAGCAGTGCGCTCAAGGCCTGCATAGGAGTAGTCGTAGCTATTTTATTTTGTTTTCCGCAATCCAAACCAAGCCTCCCGCAATCCATCCGACCTTAAGGACTTCAATCTCAAGTCCTCCTCAATAGTCAACTCCACCTTACTGTGTTCCTTCCGAGATCGATACTCGGGGATTTACTCCTCGTTTTATATTACTTGAACGATCAGTACACTGCCGTTTCGTGCCGCAGTCTCGCCACAGCCTATAGCGGTGTGTGAGATTCGCACATCAGTACCAAGCTGCTGCATAATGCAAATGTGCAAAGAAACGATAAAGATGGAGCCATGCCTCATCCACATCAACACCAGTCTCCCTCTCACCCTCGAATAGAACTCCGACATCAAGCTCAGATATATCTCAGCAATGCGACAACACCGCCGTACAAGGGAACTTCACTCCCGGACTTGCCGGCATCCCATACCGTCACTTTCAAACATCAACATGCTCCATAACTAATGAGGAGCGCCACTACATTAACTACCCCTGAGGACAATGCCTCGCTCCCTGAAAGGCCAAGAAGTCGCCCGAGTCTTCATGAGCAAAGGCTCGTAGGTATGAGCCACATCACACAGGTGCGCTCCCTGCGCGCTCACCACATGTGGGCGCCACTCCTACATCCGCACAGCATGCGAGCGCACCTTCCTCACACCGCTCCGCTACAGGAAGTCCTTTCCGAGACTCTTCAAGAACCTCCTTCCATACCACGTTGATGACTCCACCACAATCGCCACAACTATTTTGCACAAAAAGTCCCCGCACCTCTCTCGCCCCGGCTCTGAACTTTGGGGACTTGGGGGGCAAATGATAGGGTTTCGTTGAAGGCGCTAACTGCACCCCATTCATGGGTGTGCGGTTATCCAAAGAAACCCCACTATCCCCGTAACCACCCAACATGTGTGTGCAAATAGTAAAATCCCCCATTATGGGGTGCAAATAGTAAAATCCTTCAACATGTGGGTGTAAATAGTAAAATACTCCAACATGTGGGTGTAAATAGTAAAATCCTCCAACATGGGGGTGCAAATAGTAAAATCCTTCAATACGGTCTGCGTATAGCAAATAATATGGTTATGGTGTGCGCATAACCATATCCGTCATATGAATACATATCACCGCAAAACTATATAAACTGGTGTGCGCGTAGCTATATTCATGATAAGTGTGCGTATAACACATAAATTGGTTATGGTGTGCGGGTAGCCGCATAACCACCATAATTACCCTAACCACCCATTTAATTACGAAAGTGCCACCCTCAAAAACTATAAATAGAACCCCCAAGGCTTCTCTTTTTGGGATCTTCTTCTCCTCCTCCATCTCTCCCCTCTTTTGAGACTTTCTCTCTCTCCGGCTGGGAAAATCCTCCTACGGATTTTCTCCCTCCTCCTTCTTCCTTGCGCGCTCACAAGCGCGCCTCCTCCTTGCACGCTCACAAGCGCGCGTCCTCCTTGCGCTCTCACAAGCGCACGTCCTCCTTGCGCGCTCACAAGCGCGCGTCCTCCTTGCGCGCTCACAAGCGCGCGTCCTCCTTGCGCGCTCCCAAGCGCGCCTCCTCCTTGCGCGCTCATAAGCACGCCTCCGTGCGCCACGCTATCAAGATCACTCCAAGCGCGCCTCCGTGCGCTCCGCTCTCAAGACCGCTCCAAGCGCGCCTCCGTGCGCTCCGCTCTCAAGACGGCTCCAAGCGCGCGCCTCCGTGCGCTCCGCTCTCAAGACCGCTCCAAGCGCGCCTCCGTGCGCTCCGCTCTCAAGACCGCTCCAAGCGCGCCTCCGTGCGCTCCGCTCTCAAGACCGCTCCAAGCGCGCCTCCGCGCGCTCCGCTCTCAAGACCGCTCCAAGCGCGCCTCCGTGCGCTCCGCTCTGAAGACTGCTCCAAGAGCGCCTCTGCGCGCTCTGCTCTCAAGACCGTCCAAGCATAACCCCGCGTACTCAGCAACAAGCACTCCGCGCACTCAAGAACAAACTGTAACACCCCAAAGATCGTGGTTCAGCGAGGTAGGCGGAATGGTGGTGTTGCGCTCGGGATAGGCTCAAGATTCCAGATCAGGTCAATGCGCACGACCATTGTCCTCTTAGTGCACGACCAGTGAGCGTGCGCCAATGATCGTGCGTAACCCGCAAAGAATCGGAGTTCTGTCTCGGCTTATGCGCACGACCATTGTCCTCTTCGCGCACGACCAGTGATCGTGCGCCAACGATCGTGCGTTAATTCAGAAGAAACTCGAGTTCTGTCTCGGACAGTGCGCACGACCATTCCCCTCTTCGCGCACGACCACTGACCGTGCGCCTGTGATCGTGCGCCCTGTTTATTCTGTTCCGCGATTTTGAGCGGAGAAGAAGATCGGACCGTCCAAATCTTTTGGAATTTGATCCAACGGCTAGGTTTAGTTGCGGGAGACCTTTAGGGCTGATGAGAGGGGGTTAAACCTCATATTCTCTAAGCCATTCTCTCTCCAAACCCTAGAGAAAGAAGGAGGATCCAAGGAAGAAGAAGGGAGATTCCGCCATTGACGGAGCTCCGGAGCTCCGTTTCGCGAACCGTTTCCAGATCTGGAGAGTGCAGCCCGGTGCGGTCGTTTTCCCTCCGTCTAGAATCTCGGATCCATGGCGAAAAAGAACGCTCCTAGGGTAACGATTTCTTCTCCCGTTGTTTGGACTTGTCTTTTGTCCTCTCCTTCATTTCTCTATGCTTGCATGAGGGATCCCTTTCACCAAATGGGTGAAGTGTAGGATTCCCTCAAGTTCTCCGGAACTCCGGGTCGATTGTGTCCGTCCCCGGCATATTGCATGTAGAAAATCCGGTAGTCGTGCGGATTTAGGCATTTTGTGTGAAGCCTATTCGTGGCCGTGAGCCCGAATCGGTGATGCTTGGATTGCGACGTTGCATTTAGGTTAAGCCTAGAATGCGTGCCGGAGAATGACTCCGTGAAATCATCTATAGTAGTGCGGGATTTAAGTGTAGGCGTCTTGTGAAGATCCTAACGAAAGCCCCATGCTTTGAGATTGGATGAAGGCAAACCTTCACCGCGAAATTGATGCGAAGCGTATTATACCTCCCCTTTTTGAGTATTTGTGAAGCCTAGATCCTTGTGAAGGGATTAGGTGCGTAGCTTATATTTGTGTAGCACTTGAAGGTGCTAAACCCTTACGGGCCGAGGCGAAGCCGTACCCGCGTCGTGCGACAGATCGCGACGATTAGAGCACATGCAAAGCTAAACCGAACCCGTTTCCATGCAGATCGGTAAGAGGTCCCTACCTCATGTAGCCGTGTGATCATGGGAGAGGTCGTGGAAGGTGGTTTACCTAGACCGACCAAAAGCTCTTTTTCCCACATAAGGCGATGGCCCTTACGGTGGAGTGTTTGTGGAATTGATGTTGTTAGCCTCATGCGGTTGTTTAGGCGGTTGCGGGGAACCTTCGGGTGAACCCAACCAACATCATGTGCATACCTAGGTTCCCTCCTTTTTGATGCTCAACCTAGAAGATTGAATGTACTTGAAACCTCACCTTGTGTAGTTGCACTTTCTTTATGTTAGTACTTGTGCTAGTATGGCTTGCTTGCAGGGTAGAATCTCCGCCACCCTGGGAAAGGGGTGGGGTTGTTATAATTTGGTCAGCTGTGCTGACCGTTACCTTGTTTGCCACCGCTTGGTGGAATGTTCTTATGCAGGTGCAGGTGAGCCTAGCGGGAAATAGCGGGCGGTGGCCCCTTTTGCTGAGTTGGCCCTTGAAGGCCAACCTCCTTTTTAGCTTTCTCATGTATTGCCGGCCTGCGTGCCAATGTATGTTTTGGAGTTTTCGGTACATTTGCTAAATGTAAGGCCTTAAGGCCATAACTCTCTTTCTTGGTTTCATTCCTATGATAGTGGACAATTCTAATGGAAATGTTAAATCTTTATGCTTCCGCTAGTGTTTAGTATACTCTGTTGTAGTTCTTTCTGTTTATCACCTTTTAACTCCTAGCTAGTGTGGTTAGTATGGCGTGGGGTCCCGGCCGGACCTACTGTTATATTATTCGTACTGGCAGGGTGTTACAATTTGGTATCGGACTTAAGGCGTCGATCCGTAGTTTAGCGAATTCAGGACGAATTCCTTTTAAGGGGTGGTGTGCACGGGATGTGCATTCACCTAAAATGACAAAAACTAATAAGAATGTCCACTTAGGAATGGGAAAACATACTTGTTTGCGGAACCTGAGCGTTCCATGATTGTTGTTTGCTATGTTTTCAGTCACTAAATTGTGTCTTACACGATTATAGGCGACTAGAAGTGGTGCGGGGCCGTCTCAACCCCGTAACACCGCTGAAAGCAGTGGGTCGGCTGAAGTGCCAGCGACCACTCCTCCTGCTGAGATGATCAGGTTAATCGCAGAAGCTGTCTTCGCGATGATCAATGCTCAACCGCAAAGGCTTGCACAGCCTGCTACGCCTAATACAGATGCGTCCCCGGTGATCGAACCTGCAGTGGAACCTGCGGTGGAACCGAGGGTTGAGGCCCCTGTGCCAGTGGCTGCAGTGTAACCTGCGGCGGTGCAAAGGGTGGAGCGTCCGGTAGAGCGTGTAGTTGTTGCGCGAGCACGTGATCAACAGCTGCAACACTTTCTAAGCTTCCATCCTCCAACTTTCTCGGGGACTGGATCCCCAACGGAGGCGGAGGACTGGCTGTCAACGGTTAGGAAGATTCTAAGGGCGACAGCAACAGAAGAAGTTATGATGGTCACTTTAGCCACCTTCCTCCTTAACGGAGAGGCAGAGCGTTGGTGGGCTGAACAGGAAGTGCACAAGTTCGGAGGCAGGGAGATTACCGAGATCACGATAGCGGAGTTCTCAAAGTCTTTTCTTCAAAGGTATATTCCTTCTGCCCAACGCATTGCGTTGCAGAACCAGTTTCTGAAGTTAACTCAAGGCGACAGCTCAGTGGATGAGTACTTGCACGAGTTCACTAAACTGGGTCGTTATGCGGGGCCTATGATGGAAGACGAAGAGACAAAGACGAACAAGTTCTATGAAGGCCTTCGGGACGAGTTGAGGCTGCTCCTTGCAGGCCCAATGACGTTAGGTTTCCAGGTGATGGTCCAAACTGCCAGATCCCTAGAGTTGGACATGAAGAGGGTACAAGCAAAAGCCGTGGCAAAGAAACCTGAGTTTCATGTGCCGGTCTCTCAGTCTAAGTCAGAATTCAGAAAGAACAAAAGGAAGTTCAAACCGGCGGAGCAAACCCGCTCAAATGTTTCGGGAGCAACGACGGTGCGGAGCCCTATCACGTGTTTCACCTGCGGGAAGGTGGGACACAAGGCCGCGGTGTGTCGAAGTGGTCCCCCGAAATCAGAGAATCGAGCTTTGGACTATGCTCGAGCTGCGGAAAAGGGTAAAGCTGCGGAGTCTTCGGCTTCCCAGCACATTACTCCGACTCAGCCGAGAGTCTACTCGCTTGGCCAGCAAGAAGCCATACGACAAGCTGATGTTGTCACAGGTATGAATTAAAAACCAGCTTTTACATAGCTATTTGTGATTATACCGTTGTGCAACTGTATGTTTCTTTTTTTGTGTGCAATTAGGCTTTGTCCTAATCCTCAACTATCCGGCGAGAGCTCTATTTGATACGGGTGCATCGCACTCTTTTCTGTCTGAGGACTTCGTGGTGCGAATCGGAGTGCCATCTACCTTCGTAGAGGATAGATTAGAAGTAGTGCTACCCAATGGATCTCGCATGTCTGCGGATAGGAAGAGCCGTGTGAAGGTGCGGATCGGAAATCAAGATTTCGATTTGGAAGCATCGTTGTTGCCGTTAGCTGAATTCGATGTGATCTTCGGCATGGACTGGCTCTCGGAGCAGCGTGCATGCATAGATTGCAATTCTAAGGAGATCACTCTGGGATGGAACGTCGATGGAGAAACCACGTTTGCCGGTATGCGAGGAGCGAGCAAGACGCTGATGTCTGCTCTCCAAGTGGTTAAGGCGGTGAGAAAAGGCGCCGAGTTGTTCTTCACCTTGTTGGAGGCTTCAGAGCCAAAGCCCAGGTTATGTGATGTCCCAGTTGTAGCGGAGTACGCCGACGTGTTTCCTAACGAACTCCCTGGGGCTCCGCCTCAGCGAGAGATCGATTTCTGTATCGAGTTGGTGCCAGGTGCCAAACCTGTGGCCCGCTCACCGTACCGGATAGCGCCAAAGGAATTGGCAGAGCTGAAGGTTCAATTGCAAGAGCTGCTAGAGCAATGCTACGTACGTCCAAGTTCTTCGCCTTGGAGTGCACCGGTCCTCTTTGTGAAAAAGAAGGACGGGAGCTTGCGTCTATGTATCGATTATCGAGAGCTAAACAAGTTGACCGAGAAGAACCGATATCCGATTCCAAGAATCGATGATCTCTTCGACCAGCTAGTTGGGTCGACGGTATACTCCAAACTGGACCTAAGGTCCGGCTATTACCAACTGCGAATTAGGGAATGTGACATTCCAAAGACAGCTTTCAGTACCCGCTTTGGGCACTATGAGTTCACGGTGATGTCGTTCGGTCTGTCTAATGCACCGTCGGTATTCATGGACTTAATGAATAGGACGTTCCGTGAGTATTTGGATCAATTCGTGATCGTCTTTATCGACGACATTTTGGTATACTCTCAATCGGAAGAGGAGCATGTAGGACATCTGCACGCAGTTCTGGGCACCTTGAGGAAGAGTCAGCTATATGCCAAGTTCTCCAAGTGCGAGTTTTGGCTACAGTCAGTAGCATTCCTTGGTCACGTCGTTAGTGGAGATGGAATTGCGGTTGATCCGTCGAAGATAGAAGCGATCCGAGCCTGGCCTTTGTTGAAAAACGTAGCGGAAGTCCGAAGTTTCTTAGGACTTGCCGGCTATTATAGGCGCTTTGTGGAAAACTTCTCGAGGATTGCACTTCCTCTCACTAAATTGACTAGGAAAGATCATAAGTTCGTTTGGTCGCCCGAGTGCGCACGAGCTTTTGAAGAACTGAAGAGCCGTCTGACCACGACGCCCATTCTATGCTCGCCATGTGGTACGGAAGGCTACGAAATTTACAGCGACGCCTCAGGGAGTGGTTTGGGTTGTGTCCTAGTGCAGTTCGGTAAGGTAATTGCCTACGGCTCCCGTCAGTTGAAGGTTCATGAGAGGAATTACCCGGTCCATGATTTGGAGCTAGCGGCCGTGGTATTTGCTCTTAAGCTTTGGAGGCATTATTTGTATGGCGTGAAGATCGACATCTTTACCGACCACAAGAGCCTCAAGTACTTGCTAGATCAAAGGGAGTTGAATATGCGACAGAGGAGGTGGTTGGAGTTCCTTGGGGACTACACCTTCGACATCAAATATACTCCTGGAAAGGGAGATGTAGTTGCAGACGCGTTGAGTCGTCGGGCTCCCGCTCAAGCAAATTGGATTTTGATGCACGATGAGCGTCTAATCCGTGAGCTGGAAGAAATGGAGATCATTTGCGTTGATCGAAGAGCGTCTACTTCAGCATGCTTGAACTGGACGGAGGTTCAATACCACCTTGCCGACCGAGTTCGACAGGCATTGGAGCTGGATGAGAGCATGAAACGCTACAAAGCGGAAACCGTTGACGGGTTGAACGCTGATTTCTCTTTCGAAGATGGCCTTATGTGGAAGAATGGCAGATTGTGCGTCCCAAACGTTGGTACTCTACGGGAGGAATTGATGTACGAGGCTCATCATACCAAGTACTCTATCCACCCGGGGAGCACGAAAATGTACATGGACATGAAGAAACTTTTCTGGTCGCCGGGTATGAAGAAGGACATTGCCCTCTACGTGGCCAAGTGCAACACTTGCGCGTTGGTGAAGGTGGAATGTCAACGTCCCGGTGGATTTTTGAAGTCCTTGCCGATTCCGGAATGGAAGTTTGACGATATTTCGATGGATTTCGTGCACGGATTGCCGAGATCGCAGCATGGAAACGACGCCATCTGGGTGATCGTGGACAGACTGACAAAAGTATCGCATTTTATTCCGAACCGGAAGGATGATTCTGTAGAAAAGCTAGCGAAGCTCTATGTCGATAGTATTGTGCGGCTGCACGGTGTCCCTCGTAGCATCGTCAGCGATCGTGACAGGCGTTTCACATCGAAAGATTGGAGGCTTATCCATGAACTGTTGGGCACTAAATTGAAATTCAGCACGACCTTCCACCCGCAAACGGACGGACAGACCGAGAGGACCAACAGGACTATGGAGGATATGCTCCGAATGTGCGCTCTAGATTTTGGAAAGAAGTGGGAAGATCATCTCTATATGATCGAATTCGCCTACAATAATAGCTACCAAGCCAGTATAAAGATGGCTCCTTTCGAGGCCCTCTATGGTAAGAAGTGTCGTACGCCGTTGTCTTGGGCAGAAACGGGCGATACTAAGCTATTAAAGCGAAAGGATGTTGAGGAAGCAACTTCGACGATCCGAACTATTCGAGAAAGGCTATTGATTGCCCAGGATAGGCAAGCAAAGTATTACAACGCCAAGCATAGGAACCTAGAGTTCGCCGTCGGTGACCGGGTTTACTTGAAGATCAAACCGTTCAAAAGGGTATCAAGGATCCGACGCTTGAAAAAGCTCAGTCCAAGGTACTTAGGACCGTTTGAGATTGTGGAACATGTTGGTGATGCGGCTTATCGGCTTACACTATCTGCAGAGCTGAGCGGTCTGCACGACGTGTTTCACATTTCAGTTCTGAGGAAGGCAGTGCAAGAGCCTACTCATATCGTTGCGGTCGGCAAAGTGTCGGTGGATAGTGGGTTGTCGACGAAAGTCAAACCCTTACGCATCGAGGATACCGAGGTAAAGCAGTTGCGGAACAAGTCCATTCGGATGGTAAAGGTCCGGTGGGATAATTGCGGCCGAGAGGAGCTAACTTGGGAGAGAGAGCAAGCGATGCTTGCGGAGTACCCCGAGCTATTTCCCTCAGGTAAATTTTCTTTAAAAACTGTAATTTCCTGCTATTACTGTTTTCGAAATTTCGGGACGAAATTCTTTTAAGGGGGGTGGAGTTGTAACACCCCAAAGATCGTGGTTCAGCGAGGTAGGCGGAATGGTGGTGTTGCGCTCGGGATTGGCTCAAGATTCCAGATCAGGTCAATGCGCACGACCATTGTCCTCTTAGCGCACGACCAGTGAGCGTGCGCCAATGATCGTGCGTAACCCGCAAAGAATCGGAGCTCTGTCTCGGCTTATGCGCACGACCATTGTCCTCTTCGCGCACGACCAGTGATCGTGCGCCAACGATCGTGCGTTAATTCAGAAGAAACTCGAGTTCTGTCTCGGACAGTGCGCACGACCATTCCCCTCTTCGCGCACGACCACTGACCGTGCGCTGTGATCGTGCGCCCTGTTTATTCTGTTCCGCGATTTTGAGCGGAGAAGAAGATCGGACCGTCCAAATCTTTTGGAATTTGATCCAACGGCTAGGTTTAGTTGCGGGAGACCTTTAGGGCTGATGAGAGGGGGTTAAACCTCATATTCTCTAAGCCATTCTCTCTCCAAACCCTAGAGAAAGAAGGAGGAGCCAAGGAAGAAGAAGGGAGATTCCGCCATTGACGGAGCTCCGGAGCTCCGTTTCGCGAACCGTTTCCAGATCTGGAGAGTGCAGCCCGGTGCGGTCATTTTCCCTCCGTCTAGAATCTCGGATCCATGGCGAAAAAGAACGCTCCTAGGGTAACGATTTCTTCTCCCGTTGTTTGGACTTGTCTTTTGTCCTCTCCTTCATTTCTCTATGCTTGCATGAGGGATCCCTTTCACCAAATGGGTGAAGTGTAGGATTCCCTCAAGTTCTCCGGAACTCCGGGTCGATTGTGTCCGTCCCCGGCATATTGCATGTAGAAAATCCGGTAGTCGTGCGGATTTAGGCATTTTGTGTGAAGCCTATTCGTGGCCGTGAGCCCGAATCGGTGATGCTTGAATTGCGACGTTGCATTTAGGTTAAGCCTAGAATGCGTGCCGGAGAATGACTCCGTGAAATCATCTATAGTAGTGCGGGATTTAAGTGTAGGCGTCTTGTGAAGATCCTAACGAAAGCCCCATGCTTTGAGATTGGATGAAGGCAAACCTTCACCGCGAAATTGATGCGAAGCGTATTATACCTCCCCTTTTTGAGTATTTGTGAAGCCTAGATCCTTGTGAAGGGATTAGGTGCGTAGCTTATATTTGTGTAGCACTTGAAGGTGCTAAACCCTTACGGGCCGAGGCGAAGCCGTACCCGCGTCGTGCGACAGATCGCGACGATTAGAGCACGGGCAAAGCTAAACCGAACCCGTTTCCATGCAGATCGGTAAGAGGTCCCTACCTCATGTAGCCGTGTGATCATGAGAGAGGTCGTGGAAGGTGGTTTACCTAGACCGACCAAAAGCTCTTTTTCCCACATAAGGCGATGGCCCTTACGGTGGAGTGTTTGTGGAATTGATGTTGTTAGCCTCATGCGGTTGTTTAGGCGGTTGCGGGGAACCTTCGGGTGAACCCAACCAACATCATGTGCATACCTAGGTTCCCTCCTTTTTGATGCTCAACCTAGAAGATTGAATGTGTTTGAAACCTCACCTTGTGTAGTTGCACTTTCTTTATGTTAGTACTTGTGCTAGTATGGCTTGCTTGCAGGGTAGAATCTCCGCCACCCCGGGAAAGGGGTGGGGTCGTTATAATTTGGTCAGCTGTGCTGACCGTTACCTTGTTTGCCACCGCTTGGTGGAATGTTCTTATGCAGGTGCAGGTGAGCCTAGCGGGAAATAGCGGGCGGTGGCCCCTTTTGCTGAGTTGGCCCTTGAAGGCCAGCCTCCTTTTTAGCTTTCTCATGTATTGCCGGCCTGCGTGCCGATGTATGTTTTGGAGTTTTCGGTACATTTGCTAAATGTAAGGCCTTAAGGCCATAACTCTCTTTCTTGGTTTCATTCCTATGATAGTGGACAATTCTAATGGAAATGTTAAATCTTTATGCTTCCGCTAGTGTTTAGTATACTCTGTTGTAGTTCTTTCTGTTTATCACCTTTTAACTCCTAGCTAGTGTGGTTAGTATGGCGTGGGGTCCCGGCCGGACCTACTGTTATATTATTCGTACTGGCAGGGTGTTACACAAACGCTCCAGCCTCCAGCAAGAACAACACTCCAAACTCCTCTGCAGCAGCAGACAACCGACAGAGACAAAGACGCACAGAACACATCGATCCAACCTTCAAGCTGCAGTCAAAACCTCTAGAGCGCTTAGAGCGCAGCATCCCCATCTGCTTTAGACAAAAGTCTTAGCTCCAGGAGCGGTGGCTTGTCACCCTCCGAGTATCTCTTTCTCAATAATTGTAACGAGAGGTGGCCTGCCGCCCTCGAGTTCTTTAAAGTAGCTTTGTACAACAACCAACAAATAGTGGAGGTTTCGGCCGGCACAGACCCGGCCGCGTGGTTTTTCACCCAGTTGACGGGTTTTCCACGTTAAAAAAATTGTCTTGTTAGCTTTCTCTTTTTCTGTGACTATTTGCGCGCTCAAACGCTCCCGGGCTAAAACGGTCCAATCTAGTCCGATCTACCGGAGCCTTGAGTGATCTGCAACAGGCAACATTTTTTTATTATGTAGACATGTGTTCTGGTTTTTTAAGTGTGTTTACCATTTGTTTGAAATGCTTTGAAATGTTTTTCGTAGATGGGTAAACCTAGGAAGCTGGAGTGTCGGCAATTTGGGAAGCAAACAACGTCTTGATATGCTATGAGCTTTCTGTCAAAGAAATTGAACTAGGTAATAGGTCTACCACGCACTTTAGCAAAGAATGATGGAATAATTTGGTAACCAATTTCCAAGCACGCACTAACAAACAATAAGATTGATGGTAAATGAAAAATAAATGGGATATATTGAGAAAAAGAATGAAATTTGCGAAGGATTTAAAAGGAAAAGATACTTGTTTGGGACGGAATACCTCGCGGAAGACTGTAAATGCATCTGATGAATGGTGAGAAGAGTGACTGAAGGTTGAAAGCTAGCTCATCTTATTTCCTTTAACTTTCATTCTCCAATCTATATGTCCTAACAAATCATGTATTTGTTATTTCTTAGATTGTGCATATGGCTAAAAAATCTCTCCAGAGTTGGAGGAGAAATTAGATATGATGTTCAATGAAGTGGTAGCGACCAGAGAATATTGTTGGACACTGAGCTGCTTAGGGAAGCGTCACTCTTCTACATCAGATGAGCGACTAATTGATGATGATGAAGAGAAGGTGGAGCCTATCTCTACTCCAATTAATGCGAGTGACTTCGGGTCATGTACCTGCTCAAATAACAAAAATTAATGGTCAAGTGATACAATGAGAAAACGTGTAAACATGGGCAAGGCAAAGCTCGGAAGAGAAAAATAGGCAATGCGTCTGAACATTGGGACTTTGGTAAAGGAAACAAAGATCCGTTGGACTTGCTATTAGAGAAGACGCCAATCCATTCTCGCAAACATATACAATGCTAAAGTCGTTAAAGAATTAAATAAACACGATCATATCGTTCATGATAATTTTCTATGCGACTTCACAACTGTATTTATGATGCAAACAAAAAACAATTGGGAAATGTTTTTTTGTCTGGATGAAGATAAGAGGGTATGGTGGTTGAAGAACAGTTATCGGTGCTTGACCAAGCAGATGGGTATGTGATTGCTTGTACTTGTATTTATTGTGTGCTGTCGTAAGTTATGGTAAGAGTAGACAAAATGAAAATTTGATATTATGCGGTGTATGTGCGCAATTAGATATGTGATGTATGTTAGATATTTGTTTTGTGTTTTTGTGGTTGTCATGAAATGCTCTTAGAACTAATAGTTGTTATATGTTTGGTGTTTGGAGTAACATGAAATGATGAAATGGAAATGACAAGCATTTTTTTGCCCGTTTTACTTAAAAAGTTTCGGTAATCTAGTGATTTACCAGCATGGAAGATAGTAATTTGTTGATCAATCCTGCTTTGTTCTTTGATATGATTCCGCAGATTTGATGATATGTTTGCAAGTTGATGTGGGTGAATTGTGTAGTTTTTTTTTTCATTTTTTAATCTCTGATTACTTGAATAATGACTGATTCAAATATTATCTTGTAAATTTGCACTCTTTCGGAGCATATGTTCTCATCTTTCTATTCAAATAAGTTTAACATGCAATTTATTTTTGTTGAATATTCGTGTATATGTCCGCATGTGTCGTGACTGACCCGATAAGGGCTTGTGGGTTCCGTGTCGTCCTAGGGCATCGCTCTACGCTGTAGGTACTATAAATACCCATGTCAGATGCTACGTTATCAAGGCGCGCGCCTAGGCGCGCCTGAGGCGCCGGGCGCACCAGGAGCAACGGCCAGCGCCTTTGCAAGGCAGAGGCGGGCGAGGTGCCTCAGGCGCACCTCAGGCTTTACTAGGCGCGCCCCTTACCAACTCCCAAGCGCGCCTGGGCTTTTCAAGCTGTTTTCTTCAACCTGTTTTTTTGGGAGGGAGGCAAAAACATGATCTCAGACGCACCAGAGGCACACCTAGGCGCACTTGGGTATCCAATTCACCGATTTTCAGTGAATTGAGTGTCAAATTCACTAAAAATCAGCGAATTTGATGCCCAATTCGCTGATTTTCAGTGAATTAGATGTCAATTCACTGAAAATCAGCGAATTGTGCATCCAATTCGCGGTTTTTTCAGTTAATTTAGCACTCAATTCCCTGAAAGCAGCGAATTGGGCACCCAATTCCCTGAAAATCAGCGAATTTCAGTGAACTGGACACCCAATTCATTGAAAATCAATGAATTGGATGCTAAATTAGCTGATTTTCAGTGAATTGAGTGCCAATTCATGCGCGCGCCTGCGCCTAGGCTCCAGGATCCCTTTTCGCCTCGGTGCGCCTTGCGCCTTTGATAACTTAGGTCAGATGTCTGATGAGGTATTGTAGAATACTTTGAGCGGAGCCGCCCTAATATTCTCAAAGTATACGGGCTTTCCGCTAGGGTTTTCGTCCGCTCGAAGTTCCGCGCCGCTCTCTCCTGTCGTTTGTGACTTTCCTGTGCGCCGCTCGAAGGGAGATCTCCTGCTCCGATTCTCTTCGTTCTCGAGTGTAGCCAACGGAAGGAGGAAATCACATTTTTTCGTTCCCGTGCGCCGCTCGAGAGGAGACAACAAATCCCGTCTCCTTGTTCTCCCGCTGGTTCTCACGTGGCTCTTCCCGACGGCGCTGGTTGGTCTTTGCGATCTCCTCTCCTATCGTTGGTCCTGTAGAAGAAGTGCAATCACCGATCATCTCTGTTATCGATCGATTTTGGCTTCTGTCTCTGGTTTCTTTTTCTTGTTGGAAGTTTCATCGCCATTGTTGATGTGTTAGAAGGAAGCCGATCTTCAGCCCGTTTCTTACCGTGTTGCTGAGGTACTGTCGAAGCGGAGAGCATCGAGCACGGGCGGTAACACTTTTTTAATATAGTAATATATATTATAAATTATGAATATAGTAATATATATATTAATATAGTAATATATATTATAAACTAGGAATATAGTAATATATATTTTTTAATATAGTAATATATATTATAAATTATGAATATATTATAATATTCGGCAGAAGAATAGTGGACTAGTGCACTTTTATCCAGCTCAATTATTTATAAGTTATGCATGAATAAATAGGTTTTTTAATGTAAAGAAAAAAATATAAGTTATGTATGTATAAATAGTTTTGTTAATGTAAAGAAAAAAAATCAAGCATGAGTGCTACATCACCCGGCGGGCAGCATCACCCGGCGGGCGGCATCACCCGGCGGGCAGGCCATCAATGCCAAGTTCCTTGATGATGCAACAATTTATACGACGGGCAGGCCATCAATGCCAAGTTCCTTGATGATGCAACAATTTATACGAACATCAATTGCCAGACCATGACTCTAACTTAAATGAAGTACATATTGGATATTGAACCGGCAAGAAGCAAGCCAGCTAGGACCTTGTCATCAGCGCCTCAATAAATAAGACACTTAATATTATTCGGAATCCTGCCTTTTCGTAAATGAACGGAATTGGCTTTTCAACGAAAACTAATATATATATTAATTGGCTTTTTACAGAATTTCAATTTTGTTGTTCGGCTATAAGATTGAATTCAGTCAACAAAATTGGAATTGATGAACAAAAGTTGTTCGGCTGAATGATGGAATTGATATTGGAATTAAAATTATACAATAATTTTATAAAACTTAAAATGGGCGTCAGCGCCGAACGCATTAAATTGCATAATATGTTTTAACACGCGCATTTTTCGCCCAAGTGAGCGTTTTTTGCCCGGACGCGCATTTTTCTTCAGGACGTGTATTTTTTGCCAAAGTGTGTGTTTTTTGGCCTATGAGCGCATTTTTCGCCTGATCGCGAGTTCTTCGGTTGGGAGTGCATTTTTTGGCACAGAAGCACACTTTTTGTCTGGACACACATTTTTTACCCGTGCGCGCATTTTTTTCACTAGCGCGCATTTTTGCCTGAGCGGGAGATTTTCGGCCTAGGTGTGCGTTTGCGGCCCGGGCAAAAAATGCGCGGTTGGGAGAAAAATGCGCGCCCGAGAAAAAAACGAGCGTCCGGGCCGAAATAAATGCAGTTTGGCGAAAAATGTGCGCCCGGGCAAAAAACATTTCCCGCACGGAAAATGCGCTTCAGGGCGAAAAATATGCGCTCGGGTGAAAAAACGCGCACCCGGGCGGAAAACGTGCGCCCGGGCAAAAAACGCGCTCCCGGGCCAAAAAACGCGTGCCCGGGCGAAAAACGCGCTCCCAGGCGAAAAATGCGTGCCCGTTCGAAAAATGCGCGCCCGATGGAAAACGCGCGCTCGGGCGAAAAAACACGCGCCCGGGCGGAAAACGCGCGACCGGGCGAACAACGTACGCCCGTGCGGAAAACACGTGTCCGGGCGAAAAATGCGCGCTTGGGCGAAAAAATCCGCGTCCGACTAAAAAACTCGCCCCGGGCGGAAAAACGTGCACCCGACCGAAAAACATTCGCGCTTTGTAAAAAATGTGTGCCCTAGTCAAAAAAAGCGCGCTCGGCCGAAAGCCCGAGCGAAAAATGCCCGGCAGGCCGAAAAACATCAGGCCGGTCGAAAAAACGCCCGCCCGAGAGAAAAATACGCGCCCGGGTGAAAAACGCGCGCTCGAGCGAAAAAATGCGCTCCCTGGCAAAAAAAACCCCCGCCTGTGCGAAAAATGAACGTTCGTTCGAAAAATACACGCCCGACCGAAAAACACGTGCCCGACCGAAAAACACACACCCTGCGGGAAAATGCACGCCCAGAAGGAAAACGCACGCGTAGGTAAGAATTGACGATTTGATTTTTTAGTTCAAAGTCAAAGCCATGGGTTTTCACATGAAAGTCAATATCCGCATAAATTCCGTTGTGCCGAACATTAGAATTGGATTTCTAATCGCTAATGCAAATTCCAAAAAGCCAATTCCATCCAAACGAACGGACCCTAAGAGTTTTTTGGAATTAGCTAACCTTTAATGAAATGTAGTAAATGCTGATGCTTAATATTCTCATTTCAGCCGCTATACATATCCTGTACTCTGGCCGCATAGTATGATGTATCACTTTTATGAAGATTAAGCTATTCTTTTGCTTTGCATTCTTCTTCCAGTTCTCTCATATCTTTCCTGAAATGCATAAGTAGAGATTAGGATGCTCTTTCCATTAGTGGTATCAGAGCCAACCCTTGAATCTCTGCCATTCGAAGCAGTCACTGTTCTTATTGCAAGAACATCATGAGCTCATCATCTACAACACCATTTTCCTACTCTCACCACCTTGCTCCCATTTTCAATGGGGAACTTTATGACCACTGGGCCGTGAAGATGGAGATGTTGGTGTTTCCAAGGTGATCTTAATGCAATCATGCAGTCAGTCTCACTGCCAACGCAATATGAGCCTATAGGGTCGCACATAAGAGTGTTTGGAGAAGTTGGAGGAAGGATTGTGTTGGTCTTACTCATATTGGATATGAGTGAAGGATCAATCATATGACTCATTAGAGTTAGGTCGAGTCGACTAAATGTTCCACAGATATTATGAATATTGTATGAAGCATGTTGACATGTGTTTAAGACGACATTGCATGTGTCGTCGAGATCATCAAAACGATATTATGAATATCGTTGAAAGATCACGACGATATGACCGACTATCACCTATGATGTATCGTCGAGTGCTAAGGAATATCGTCTTGACAGTCAAGACGATATTTTAGGTAACATGACGATATCGTCCAAATCGTCTCAAGGATATAGGTCATCAAGACTATATCGTCTTGACTGTCAAGACGATATAAGTCATCAAGACTATATCGTCTTGACTGTCAAGACGATACAGGTCATCACGGCGATATCATCGAGATCGTCTCGACAATATTCAGTGATCACGATGATACACATTGAATACTCCTATTAAGGACTGGGTCTGCGGATATCTGATTTCATGCCCTGGGTATAAATAGGGAACCGATTAGGTTTCCCTGAGGTTTTATCTGAGAAAGAGGCGGAAGTATTCCGCAAAGGGTTTTCCGCTAGATCCCGTCCGCCATCATCGCCTCTCCTTTGTCGGATCTAGCAGTCCATGGGAGACGTTGAGGGCACTTCTTCTCTGACCCAGATCTTGTTCGACAAGAGGGGTTCTCCTTCACTCGTGTGAACTTCTATAGAGACGTTGATACACTTTCTGTGCTTGGAACTCAACCACACGGTTTTGGCGATCCAGATTTGGAGCATCTTGATTGAGTGTTGACTCAATCCCTCTCAGGTATATTGCAATGTGTTGCTCTTTTATTTCTAGATTCATAAAATCGCAAGGTCCTGTAACAGTTTCAGATTGTTCTTGTTTCTTTCCTTCCGCTGCGTACATCCGATGTGACATTTTAGAAAACCCAATAGGAGACACTTCTTGACTCTCAAGACCTCTGGGAGATTGTCCTGAATGGACCCAAAGCCTCAGAGAAGTCAAAAGAGGGTGGAGAAGTAAGCATACCCAAGGAAGACAAGAAAAAAACATTTTCTTTGGCACTGCTTACCATACAAGAAGCTGTCTCCCCATCAATCTTCCCACACATCATTGGTGCAAAAACAACAAAGGTGGCTTGGAACACTCTCAAGGAGATCTACCAAGGAGACCAAAAAGCCGTCTCCATTCGAAAAGTAAATGTGAAGAGACAGTACGATGCCCTCACAATGCAAGAAGGTGAGACCATCTTTGACTTCATGCCCAAGGTAACTAACCTATCAAATCAGTTGAGCACTTTGGGGGCCCCAATCCCAGAAAATGAACTAATACTGAAAGTCCTCACAAGTCTTCCTAAGTCTTATGACCACATAGCTGCAGCAATAGAGGAGAGTAACGATCTCAACACTCTCCCAATTGCTGCACTAGTAGGAAAACTTCAGTCACGTGAGGAGAGACTCAAGAGGCACATGCCAAACTTGGCTCAGGCTTTGCAGACCAAAATGCAACTTGGTAAGTAATCATCCACTGCTAAACGTTCTGGAAACACCAACAAGCCTAACTCCAATTGTGGCACACGATGGAAATCCTCAGCACAAAGCAAACATCACCAAAATTCAAACGCTGAAGAAGAGAGTAACCAAAATAACCTTTACTGCACTCTTTGCAAAAAGACCAATCACGACACCTTTAAATGTTACTTTAAGTGCAAGAGGTGCAAGAAATACACACACTATGATCGAAATTGTTGGTTCAAAAATAAAGAAGAAGCAAAGGTTGCAGAAGAGACAAAACCAGTCACAGAAAAATTGTTCATGACCTGCTCAAAGGACTCAACTGAAACAACAAAACATCAAGCTGGTTCATTGACTCTAGATGTTCCAGCCATATGGCGAATGATAGATCCCTGTTCAGTGAGCTTGATGAAAGCATCAAATCCCTAGTCTATCTAGGAGACGGAAACTCAAAAAACATTGAAGGTAAAGGAAATATAATGGTAAGGGATAATGATGGGGGAAACAAAACTGTTTCCAATGTTCAGTATGTACCGTCCCTGGCTCAGAATCTCCTTAGTGTAGGCCAATTGATGGACACTGGCTACACTGTCTTGTTCAACTTCAAAACTTGTCTAGTCTCAGATTCCTTTAATAATCATGTTACCTCAGCAGGTATGACCAAGAACAGAGTTTTTCAGCTCACACTAGACTCACCAGACCAGAAGGCCCTCTCCACAATGGGTTGCCGTCCAGATCTGGGCCTTACCTGACATCATAGGCTGGGTCACATGAATTTTGATTCCATCAAAACTATATTTGATCACAAGCTTGCTGAAGGAGTGCCAGAATTGCAGATTCATCACAACCATTGTGGAATATGTGCACAGGGAAAGTCACACATACATCCCTTCCATGCAACCTAGTCCCGGAGCACAAAGCCCTTGGATCTCTTGCACTGTGACCTGTGGGGGCCTGCCTCAACACCAACCCTTGGAGGTAAAAGTTCTTCTTCCTCATTGTGGATAATTTTTCAAGTGGGATACGGCATGAGTTCACAACACCTGGCTCACCACAGCAAAACGGTGTTGTAGAACGCAGAAATCGAACCATAGTTGAAATGGCTCGATGAATGCTCCTACCTAAGAGTTTACCAAAGAATTTTTGGGGAGAAGCAACAAATACAACTGTATATATATTAAGTAGAGGGCCAACAAAATCTTTAAAAGGTTCAACTCCATATGAAGCCTTAAGAAACAAGAAGCCAAATCTTAGCCACTTAAGGCTCTTTGGATGCATTGCCTTTGCTCATGTGCTAAAAGAAAAACATGATAAACTTGATCAAACCAGTGAGAAATGAATCTTTGTGGGGTATAGTGAGACTAGCAAAGCCTATAGACTATACAATCCAACAAAACAGGAACTCATAACATCAAGGGATGTAAACTTCCATGAAGAAGAGGCTTGGACCTGGGCATCAGACAAGCAAAGTGAAAATATCACTACCCCCATCATCTCGGTTGAACTCAAGAAGAATACCCTCCAAGAGATTCAGGGAGATCCAGAAGAGCTAGAGACTCAAGTGCCTCCAGAACCTGATTCACCAATGTCATCCTCACCCTGTCTTACTAGATCACTTCAAGAGATCTATGAGGCTACAAATATGGCACTGTTTCAGTCTTCCCCATCTTGCTTCAGTGAAGCAACAAAGCACATTGAGTGGAAACAAGCGATGGATGAGGAAGTAAGACTGGTAGAAAAGAACAACACATGGAGCTTAGTGCCAATGCCCAAAAATAAAACCATAATTGGGTTAAAATGGGTATACAAACTTAAGCAAAATGAAGAAGGCAAGACTGTTAAACACAAAGCCAGGATAGTTGCAAAAGGGTATTCACAAAAGTTTGGAAAAGACTATGAGGAGACCTTTGCCCCCGTAGCAAGGATTGACACAGTAAGATTGATTCTACCTCTTGCAGCCAATCATAATTACCCCATTTACCAACTTGACGTAAAGTCAGCGTTTCTCAATGGAGAGCTGAAAGAGGAGGTGTACGTTGAACAACCTGAAGGCTACCAGAAGCAAGGAAAGGAAGATCATGTCTGCAAACTAAACAAAGCACTGTATGAGCTTAAACAAGCTCCAAGACCAACATTACCACCTACTTCAAAGAAGAAGGACTTGTCCCGAGCCAATACGAGCCATCTCTCTTCATCAAACATGGGTCAAGCAGTGAAAAAATGATTGTCTGTCTCTATGTCGACAATCTACTGATTACCGGAGGAACCAACAACATGATAAATGAGTTCAAGAAGAACATGAAGAAGAGGTATGAAATGACCGATTTGAGACAACTAAATTTGTTTCTTGGAATGCAGGTTAAGACGTTTGCTGAAGCCTTTTTCTTGTCTCAAGAGATGTATGTTGCAGAACTCTTAAAAAGTTCAAGAATGTGGGAATGCAATTCCATCCTCAAACCCATGAACACCAGTCTGAAGCTCTGCAAATACAAGGAAGGAGACGAGAAAGCTGACGAGGAAGCCTACAGATGCCTGATCGGGTCTCTAATTTACCTGACAAATTCCAGACCAGATCTTGAGCATTCTGTAAATCTCCTCTCACGATTTGTTAGCTGTCCAACTAAGGAGCACATGGAGGCAGCGAAGCGTGTTCTGAGATACATAAAAGGGACATTGAGCCACGTCATCTTCTTCACCAAGGACCTCAACCCAACCCTCACAGCTTTTCTGTGACTCTGATTGGGGAGGTTCCCACGACGATAGGAAGAGCACAGAAGGCTACTTATACTTCTATGGGTCAAACCCCATTTCGTGGAGATCAAGGAAGCAACAGACCATCACACTCTCAACGACTGAAGCAGAGTATATGACGATAAGTTCAGCCATTTGCGAAGTACTATGGTTGAAAAGAATGATTGAAGAAATCACAGAAGAGAAGAAAGATCCAATAACTATGAAGTGTGACAATACCTCCTCGATAGCTCTATCCAAGAACCCAGTTTTTCACAATCGAAGCAAACACATAGAAATTAAGTACCATTTTATCAGAGAAAAAGTAGAAGAAGGAGCTGCAGTGCTGGAGTACTGCCAACTCAAAACCAGCCCGCCGACTTCTTCACAAAAACATTATCCAGGCAGCGTTTTTGGGAACTCAAAGATAAGATAATGATAAAGGCCCCGCCCAGTTCAAGGAGGGTATTGGAGATTGAATCGGCAAGAAGCAAGCCAACCAGGACCTTGTCATCAGCACCTGCAATAAATAAGACACTTAATGTTATTAGGAATTCTATGAGTTTTTTGGAATTACCTGACCTTTAATGAAATGTATTAATTGCTGATGCTTAATATTCTCATTTCAGCCGCTATATATATCCTGTACTCTGGCCGCATAGTATGATGTATCACTTTTATGAAGATTATGCTATTCTTATGTTTTGCATTCTTCTTCCAGTTCTCTCATGTCTTTCCTGAAATGCATAAGTAGAGATTAGGATGCTCTTTCCATCAGTACAATCATATTTTAAACTAACATAGAATCTTTTGAAACTAATGCAGTATCCAACTATTATTTTAAAATAAAATATGAATACGCTGGATAAGCAAAGTACGTGTACCTATTTTAACACATAAACCCAAGAGGAGGCGACGCATCTTAAACATGAGAAAGCTAAAATATTCATATTGATAAAATTGCATTCATAAGCATAATCAAAGAGATTATCCGCAGCATGGAAGTCAAGGGCTTCGTTTGGCGCTGTGGTGGCGGTCGTGAACGCCATGGTCATGAAGCGTCGTTCGTGAACGCCCGACCTCACCTAAAAAAATTCATGCATTTTATGCTCAAAACTAGTTTATTTTCTTTAGAGCGGTCATAACCTTTGTTTTGCCAAACATGCATTCTATGATAAATGGCGCTTTTGACCAAACTCACCGGAGAAAATAAGGCGCCCCATACGAAGCCATAATCTCTTAATACATTAAAATAAGTAATGATATATGCTTCTTTTGGCACGGGGTCGTGAACACATCGGTTATGAACCGTCATTTGTGAACGCCCAATCACACTTAAGAATTTTCATCCACCTCTATGTTCAAAACTAGTTATCTTTTCTTGGTGGCGGTCATAACCATTGTCATGTCAAACGTGCATTCTATGACGGTGGTGTTTTTGTCCCAACTCACTGGAGCTAAAAAGCCGTGCCAAACAGAGCCATAATCTCAGAAAGCTATCAGAAAACCAAGTACAAAAATTATAATGCATTTACATATTGTACTTCCTCCTCGGGATGCAATGGCCTGTAAGAACGCTATGAATGGTTCTGATGCTTAGCCCATAGCCAAAACTGCTGATATTGAACCTCAGGACTTGGGGTCAGTTCTTAGCTGATATCGACGCAGATGCCTGATGATTGAATGATACACAATTATCAAACATAAATGTCTCCTCACTAAAATCTTTCCATTCTAAGAAGCTCAAATTTATACTTTACCTGACCACACAAAATTGGTATTATTCTTCGTTATATATGATTATAATAATATTAACGGGAATAAAACTATGAAGCATCATTATCATTTTATACTACAATAATATGACCAAAAAAAATTCTTCATACCTCCCATGATGATAATTTTTTCATAAACGCATTCCATTTATCATAATCATCATTTGCAATCTTTATTCCAGCTTTATTAGAAGCTCCTATTAAACATGCATAAAAAGTCAATCGAATGGAATGAAGAAAAGACTACAAATAAGCAAATTGTTAACTATTGAAGAAATGAATCAAGGGCGCACCTCAGAGTTATGTTGTATGTTGTTATACAAGTTGTGCAAATATTTATTTGTAAACAACGTTCATTTTATAAATGCATTCATGATTGGAACAAGAAAATTCTGTTGGAACATGCATTCCGCCTCTCCTTGATTTGTGAATAACAAAGCCATCATGTATTTGATCAAACTTGCTTTGTGTTTATAGTGTCCAGGAATTAACAAATATGACAAACATAAGCGACGAAGTGAACAGTCCGATGCATTGGAAAAAACTCAAAGCTCAGGGTCCTACTGCGGCGCGGTAGGTGCTAACGCTGACGGAGCAAAGGAGCAACAAAGGAAAGATTCTAGCGCGGCGCGATAGGTTATGCCTAAAATAAAGATTGCCTAAGAAGAAGATCTCTTCCCTGTCCGCGGATCCGACACGCCAAAATGTTGCCTAAAGCTGTACCGCGTGGCGGTATGTTCTGTTGCCAGCAGAATCAGACAGACTCTATAAAAAAGGCAGCTTTGTTTCTTCTTTATGACAATGATTCTTAGACGCTGTTTGCTCTACCACTCCAAAATATTTCCAGAGGCTCGTCTCAAGACATTAGTGGATTCCCTTGGACGACTCCATGGAAGGGCCCAAGGAGAACGTGTCAGGCACGAGGTGGCAGGCCACATGGAGTCATCTTCCCGGCGGTCTGACACCTCACGCCAATAGTCTTCTCCGTCAGATCGTTCTTACCGCGATGGTCGATCAGGGGGTCGGTGGTGCTCGCCTCATCGAACTCCATCTCCTCGCCGATCTCCGCCACCTCACCGCGATTCGCCTCGACACGGGCAGAGGTCTCATACCTCGCGCTCCGGTACTATAGCCTTTCATTCCGTCATTTTACTCACTAGAGGATTCTCGCCCTCTAACTTTTATTTCTCCATAGCTAGGGCGACTTCTATGGGAGCCACTCTTATAGATGTAGTCGGTTTGCCACTTCGCGAGTATCAAATAAAAACCGTTGCCGCTTACCTCGAGTTCGAATCCAAACTCAACCGACTAATATCATGCGAGCTGAATCGTAGAGTCGTTGCGCTAGAAGTGCAAGTATCTCGGGCCAAGGAATTTGAGCATCGTTTGAGGGCTCGTAGGTGAAGTATTACGCAATCAACAAGTTAGAAAGGCGTATCACTGACTTGGGGCACACGTAGGATCTCCTTCAGGCCGACCTTCGCGGAATATGCGCGAGCATGGGCTCTGCAGGAACTCTACTCGGATGGAGGATCATATTCGTCGGAGCGCGGAGCGTATGACGAGGGCGAATGAAGAACTCCGTCTAGCACGCGAGCTCGGATGGACCAATCTCCATGTACAAACCTCGGATAGATGCAGAAATCTGCCAATGCTTTAAGCAGGCGACTTTACTTTTTGTAACTTGTGCTTTCTATTTTGTAGATATCAAAATTTTTTATTTATCTTGAATATTTCCATTTATTGCGAGTATCTTAGATTTCAACTCTTGTTGCGAGTATCTTAGATTTCAACTCTTGTTGCGAGTATGCTTGATTATGTTGTAGGTAGCTCGAGCATGTTTCTTGTAGTATTTTGGCGTATGCGAGTTATGTATTCAGGTGCCTAAGAGATTTGATGTGTGAGGCTCATTCGGCTGAAGTGTTTTGCGAGCTTCTATTTTATTCGTCACGCAACTTGCGCCAAGCCCCCCCTCTCCGACGTCTATAAATAGGGGGGGGGGGGGGGGGTAGGGTCTGAAAATGGTGCTCTTTCTATGATCGATTTTCATTCATCGAGTTACGACGTGCGAGTTCTCACTATATATTCTTTCTCGCAAACTCGACGACGCCAGTAGATGATACAACAACTCGCCATCTGAACTACTTGCAGAATTTTATTGCGGTGAAGTTCACGAAAGCAATTACTCGCCCAAACGAGTTAGAAAGCATCATAAATCGATTTCTTCTGATCGGATTTAGAGCGAGGTTGCAAGCTAAGGATGAGCGCATCAACTCCTTTTTTGTCGGTCAACTCGCTTTCCCTCTTCATCACTTTGAAGTGGGGTTGCAACTTCCTCTTTGGTTGGATGTGTGCCAGATCCTTCGGTATTACAGTCTGGTCTCGGCACAGGTCAACTCAAACGGTATTACGATCATCGCCGGGTATCTGAGCTTCCTACGGTAGGATAAGATATCATTTGACATGTCCGTCTTCCGAAAGGTTTTTTATCTAGGGCGACTAAGGATGGTGTGATCTACTTCGGTAGTCACACGTGTACGCTCGTTGGAACGTTTAACAAGGTCCACCAGTGAAACAACCGCTTTGTCTTCATCACCGTTGACTTCGACACCCTCCCTTGCTGGATTATGTAGCCATCGGCCGAGGACTTTCTATCCCCATCTTGCAGGGGCCGCGAGAAGAGCTGCGGAAGGCGATGAAGTGGCGGAAATTCGACATAGTCTTCTGGCGACAGCGAGAAGACCAACTTCCCTACCTCTCGTCGGGGGAAGGTATTTTTATGCAAATTTGAAGCTTATAGGTTTAACTATTTTATTCATTTATTAACGGTCGTCGCTTGATAGGAGCCCAGACTATTCCCGCCTCCATCTTTCCTATAGCCGGTGAGGCCACTCCCCCGGCAACCTCTAGTGGGTGCACTCATCCGCAAAGTGTCGAGGGCTCCTCTAACAGACCAGCCGAGGTGTCGCCAACCAGGGAAGGCTAGTTTGCCATTAATCTCAGCATTCCTGCAAAGATTCTTCAAGAAGTACAATTGTTGGAGCTACCGGCGCCCTTAGAGGGGGGGTGGGGGGTGGGGAGGAGTGAATACGGATCTTTAAGAATTTAATTTTAAATAAAAATATTTTTGTTAATTAAGTAGTTTCGGAATATTAAATAGGAAAACTTTATTTTAACCTTTCAGAGATGAAATTATAGAAGAGTTCTTTTAGAGAGATACACAGTTCAACCTTTGTTTACTACCGTCGGCGGTAAGTTCTACCGTTTGGCGCTATCTCACAGAGATTGAATTCTAATAGTGATAGAACACAAAACATTATATTAAAAACATTTTAGAGAAAATAAAATCACAATCATAAGACAAATACAAGTATGATTTTATTTCATAAGAAGTTAGGTTACAAGATTGTGATCTCCATGACATCGGTGATCGAAAGCGATGAATGACATTTTCTTGGGTTTTCTATACCGACCCTCCCCCGAGGACCGGTTGACTCTCTCCCTTCTCTCCTAGAATGTCTTCGAGCTGGCTCTCTCTCTTCTCCCTGAAGGTCTTTGAGCCCATGCTAGACCTCACCGGTCTAGACGCCCTTCACAGACGTTTTTCCACGGAAACCTCCACGAAACCTGAAGTCCTCCCCAGACGATTTCTCATGGAATCCTCCCTGGAATCTGACATCCTCCCCGGACGATTTCTCAAGGAATCTCCCCGGAATCTGACGTCCTTCCCAGATGATTTATCTACCCGATATAGTAAAAATAAACGAAGAGAAATACAGAGATATAAAGATAGATCTAGAAAGAAGAGGTTTCTCCTTCAAAGATGATCTTCGGAGGCGGTGCGAGATCGGTGTTTTTGATTCAGCGTTACTTGTGCGCTCGATCGATCGTCTTTAGATTCTCGTTCTTGTTTGCGCTCACTGAAGATCCTTTTCATTCTTGCTTGAGAGTGAAAGTCCTTCTCCTTGGGCAGCGACTACTATCAGCAGAGACGGCGTGATAGCCTTCTAATCTTTGTTTAAGAAGAGAAAAGAAATTCTTTTATATGAATTTAAATGATCTAGCGCCGGCAACATCTCTAGCGCCCGCCAGTAGGCTCTGTTTACGCATTTTCTCTCAACTGTCCTGCTCCATGTAAGGAAGGTATCTTTGCTTTCCTTGTAATCCGTTATTAAAAAGAAGCGTTACTGCTAGTGCAATGCGATAAGCATGCTTGATTAGGCGCATGCACAACTGGTATTCAACAGATAAGGAAGGTGGTGAATCTTTCCTTGCAAATCATTATTATTGGGAACAGTGCCCTGCAATGTTCCTGATTTGAACAAGTGCTCAGGTCAATGATAAAAACACTATTTCAAAATTCATACGTATCTGGCTAAGAAGACATATCGTCGTAAAGAAGTTATATCGTCTTGAGGACTCAGTCAGTGATTGTGGAGATAGTTTGCAGCTGTAGTAGTAGTCAAAATGATCTCGATGATATCGATGAGAAGACCTCATATCTGCAAGATGATCTCGACGATATCGACGAGAAGACTTCATGTCCTGACTGCATATGTAGCTGAAATATTCCATATCGTCGAGATATCTATCTCAGGTGAAGATTTCAGAAATCTTGAAGAAATGTCTAAGTCCCAAATGGATCGCTGAGACAACAAGTTCTGCCGTCGAGATGTTGCTCATATCGTCGAGACAGACCTAGATTTTTTGAAACACATTGTCTGTATTTAATGTCGTCGTCTAAGGGACCAATCAGCTGATGCCATTAAGGAATGAGCTTCTGACATTAAAAAGTGCTCAGAATAGACCGTTAAAAGGCCTTTTCATATAAAAAGACAAAGTGTGTGCCCTAATAAAAAATAGAGAATAGAATCAGAACATAACGACTGTAATAAGAAGGAACTATTTTCTCTTGAGAACCATACACACGTATTCTCAGTTCTCTTAGCCCAGTCAAGCATCAATGACTTATAGGTTGTGTTCCAGTAAGAAGAAGAGGATAGAAGAGAAGCTTTTGTGCTTTAGTAAAACTTTCTTAAAGTTTTCTCTTCAAGTCCAGAGGCCATCTGCATCAATCTTCAGAAGCACTCTTCAGATTATCTTTTATCGTGTGGAGAGTTCTTCATTCTTGTAAACAATATATTTTCTATAGGACTCTTTGAGTCTGAGTTGTAGGGTTCCTGGAACATGAGGTAGGATCATTTGTAGATCTAAGTTGTAGGGCCTGGAGTGCTTGAGTTGTAGGGTTCCTAGAACCTTAGGTAGGATCCTAGAAGTATCTGAGTTGTAGGGCCTGGAGTGCCTGAGTAGGGCATTTGTGCCTAAGGTGTAGGATCTATGAAGGAGATCTGATTTTTGGTGGAGTTTGCTGATTCTAGCACACTGCTAGATAGGCGTAGAGGGACAATGAATTACTCTAGACATATCGTCTAGAGGAACCACTATAAATCTGGTGTTTTTGTGTGCTATTTATGGCGATTGTTTTTGTGCTGTGATTTTTATGTGCTCTTAGTATTAAAGTTTAAATTAGCTACATCACCTATTCTCCCCCTCTCTAGGTGATAGTTTCATAAACAACAAGTGATATCAGAGCTAGGTTGATCAAAGAGTGACTTAACAGTCATATCTAGATCTGTGGAACTATTCCCAATGGCTGGAGGTGATCAGCACAAGGAGATGAGGTCCATGAAACTTTCAGTGCTCTCCAAAGAAAATTTCCCCATCTGGGAAGAGAGAGTAGATTGTTCATGGAGGCTGCAGATCCCAGAGTATTTGTTACTGTTCAAGAGGGACCTCAAATACTCATGACAGCCTCAACCATAGATCCTGCCAAGAAAGTACCAAAGAAGTACTTAGACATGAGTAAGGAAGAACTTGCCTTGGTGGCCCTTGATAACAGGGCACAAAACATCATAGTATAAGTGTCATTGATGACTCCACCCTCCAAAACATTATTCACTGTAAATCTTCCAATGAGATGTGGGACTCCTTGATTGGTTATATGGAGGGGACATAAGAAGTAAGGGATGACAGGAAGTCCCTTCTAAACCAAGAGTATGAGGTATTCAAGCAAGGCAAAAATAAAACCATCTCAAGCTGCTATGAGAGGTTTTTCAAGATAGTGAATGACCTGAAAAATTATGGAAGGGAGTTCATAAACAATGATCTAAATGACAAATTCCTTAGATCCCTCTCTAAGGAATGGGATATCAAGATATGTGCCATCAGGGAGATGGGACATCTGGGCATCATGGAGCCCAAGAATCTGTATGAAAAGCTGATGTACCATGAGCTTCAGCTTAACATAAGAAAAGCTAAAGAGGAAAGCTCATGGGGAAGCATCAGGGAGAGGTCTATGGCCCTTAAGGCTGAAAGCTTAAGGAAAACCAAGAACAAGACTCCACTATTTTAGAATGTATTTGAGAGCAGTGAGACTTCGGATGCCAGAACATCAGATTCAGACAACACAGATAATGCACTGACCCTCTTCTCCATGCAGTTCAAAAAGCTAATGTCAAGAAGGAGAAGAGACATACATTGGTCATCTTCTTATAGCTCCAGGTGATCTGGTCATCATGACAGATCCAAATCTTCAAGCGATGATAGTTATAAATCTAAACCCAACAACTTTGATTTAACTAATATATTGTGTTATTGCTGCAATAAGAGAGGTCACATGATAGCTGACTGCCCCTCCAAAAAAAGGGAATATAAGAAAGATGAAGACAAAAGAGATCCAAACGACAAGAAGAAAATAGAAAAAAGGTTCATTGCAAAGAAGATCAGAACCTTAAGTGATTCTGATTCAAATTCTTCAGAATCTGAGAGGAAGCCCTCATTGGCCTCATGGCCATAAATAAAGACATCTAGGATAAGAACCCCTCTCCTAGGAAGGTATATATCAGAGCTCCTTTATCTGCCTATGATTCTGAATCAGTTGCAGATTCTATGCATGATGATGAGTGCGAGTCTACTCACAATAGCACATCTTCAAGATCCCACATGAGGATGAATCTGAGCTAATGCAGCGATATGAAGCTTTGTGGGAAACATTCAAGAAAAGCAAGAAGTTTCTTAGTGTTCAATCTAAGGAGTTAGATTCTTTGAGAAATACTCACTCCGAGCTCCAGGAGTCAGCTGAAAAGCTGACTGCTATGAGCAAAGAACTGGATTAATCCAAGGAAGACACAGCTTAAAAATGCTGAATTATGACAGAAGAAAAAGGTCATTAAGGACCTTGAGGAAATGTTGTTGGCAGAAAAGAAAATAGTTGCCAGCTTTTCAAAGCCCAAGACTGTCCTCCAAATATTTGACAGCTTCACTACACCATACAGAGGTGGTGTAGGATTTAGTAAGGAGACAGTCAAGGGTAAGGATTTTGAAGTCCCACCCTCTTTTATGAAGGTGCTGCTGACATCTAGTCCTTTTGATCAGGATTCTGCATATGGTCGTCTGACCAATGCCTGCTCTACTAGTGGCTGCAAGCCCTTTACCACCAACATAAGAGCAGGCTTTGGGCTGAGTGCTTTTAAATCACCCCATGAAGAAATCCAAATGAAGTGTCCAGGTGCTTTTTGTTGGATCTTACGGCGCCCTTAGAGGGGAGTGAATAAGGGAATAAATTTTTTTCTTTATAATTTTAGACAATTTAACTTAAAGGAGGAAACAATTGTAATTTGCAATTTTATAATTATGCCAAATGATAGAAATCAAGTAAACACAGAAAGAGACATGATTATATTATATTGAAAATGTGTTTACATAAATTGATTTCAATATCGCTTGAAATCGGAGGCGAATAAAGTAATACAATTTTTCCTTTTCTATACCGACTTGTATCCCCACAAACCGGTTGTAACATCCGGCCAGTACGAAGAGTATAACAGCAGGTCCGGCCGGGACCCCACGCCATACAAACCACACTAGCTAGGAGTTAAAAGGTGATAACCAGAAAAGCAACAACTAAACGAGAGTACAAAACGTAAGCGGAAGCATTAATTAAACCATTCAAAAAGAACTGTCCACTATCATAGGAATGTATCCAGAATAAGAGTTACGGCCTTAAGGCCTTACATTCATCCAATGTACAAAACTCCAAGCATACATCGGCACGCAGGCCGGCCATACATGAATAACATGAAAAGGGCTGGCCTTCGAGGGCCAACATTGCAAAGGGCCATCGCCCGCTATTTCCCGCTAGGCTCACCTGCACCTGCATAAGAACATTCCACCAAGCGGTGACAAACAAAGTAACGGTCAGCACAGCTGACCAAATTATAACGACCCCACCCCTTTTCCGGGGTGGCGGAGCTTCTACCCTGCAAGCAAGCCATACTAGCACAAGTACTAAATATAAAGAAAGTGCAAACTACACAAGGTGAGGTTTCAAGCACAATCAATCTTCTAGGTTGAGCATCAAAAGAGAGGGGAACCTAGGTATGCACATGATGTTGGTTGAGTTCACCCGAAGGTTCCCCACAACCGCCTAAGCAATCGCATGAGGCTAATCATAACATCCATTTCACAAAACACTCCACCGTAAGGGCCACAACCTTGGGTGGAAATAAGAGCTTTTGGTCGGTCTAGGTATGACACCTTCCACGACCTCTCCCATGATCACACGACTTTCCTGAGGAAGGGACCTCTTACCGATCTGCATGGAAACGGGTTCGGTTTAGCTTTGCCCGTGCTCTAATCATCGCGATCTATCGCACGACGCGGGTACGGCTTCGCCTCGGCCCGTGAGGGTTTAGCACCTTCAAGTGCTACACTAAATATACGCTACGCACCTAACCCCTTCACCAGGATCTAGGTTTCACGAATACTCAACAAGGGAGGTGCAATACACTCCGCATCAATTTCGTGGTGAAGGTTTGCCTTCATCCAAAACTCAAAGCATGGGGCTTTTGTTAGGATCTTCACAAGACGCCTACACTGAGTTCCCGCAATACTATAGGTGAGTTCACGGAGTCATTCTCCGGCACGCATTCTAGGCCTAACCTAAATGCAACGTCGCAAATCAAGCATCACCGATTCGGGCTCACGACCACGAATAGGCTTCACACAAAATGCCTAAATCCGCGCGACTACCGGATTTTCTACTTGCAAAAATGCCGGGGACGGACACAATCTACCCGGAGTTCCGAAGAACTTGAGGAAATCCTACACTTCACCCATTTGGTGAAAGGGATACCTCATGCAAACATAGAAAGAGGAATGAAAGGACAAATACAAGTCCAAAGTTCGGGAGGAAGAATCGTTACCCTAGACGCGTTCTTTTTCGCCATAGATCCGAGATTCTACACGGAGAGAAACGACCGCACCGGGCTGCACTCTCCAAATCTGGAAACGGCTCGCGAAACGGAGCTCCGGAGCTCCGTCAATGGCGGGATCTACCTTCTTCTTCCTTGGCTCCCCCTTCTTTCTCTAGGGTTTGGAGGGAGAATGGCTTAAAGAATATGAGGGTTTAACCCCCTCTCATCAGCCCTAAAGGTCTCCCGCAACTAAACCTAGCCGTTGGATCAATTTCCAAAAGATTTGGACGGTCCGATCTTCTTCTCCGCTCAAAATCGCGGAACAGAATAAACAGGGCGCACGATCGCTGGCGCACGATCACTGGTCGTGCGCGAAGAGGAAAATGGTCGTGCGCACTGTCCGAGACAGAACTCGATTCTCTCCTGAATTAACGCACGATCGATGGCGCACGACACTGGTCGTGCGCGAAGAGGAAAATGGTCGTGCGCACTGTCCGAGACAGAACTCGATTCTCTCCTGAATTAACGCACGATCGCTGGCGCACGATCACTGGTCGTGCGCGAAGAGGCCACTGATCGTGCGCTAAGAGCAGAAAGGGAAGATTTAGCCTGCTTCAAGTGCAGCACTACCACTCCGCCTACTTCGCTGAACCACGATTTTTGGGGTGTTACAACTCCACCCTCCTTAAAAGAATTTCGTCCCGAAATTTATAAAACAGAAATAGCCAGAAATTCAGCTATAAATTACCTGAGAGAAATAGCTCGGGGTACTCCGCAAGCATCGCTTGCTCTCTCTCCCAAGAGAGCTCCTCTCGGCCGCAATTATCCCACCGGACTTTTACCATCCGAATGGACTTGTTCCGCAGCTGCTTTACTTCGGTATCTTCGATGCGTAAGGGCTTGACCTTCGTCGACAACCCACTATCAACCGGAACTTTGCCGACCGCAACGATATGAGTAGGCTCTTGCACTGCCTTCCTCAACACTGAAATGTGAAACACGTCGTGCAGACCGCTCAGCTCTGCAGATAGTGCAAGCCGATAAGCCGCATCACCAACACGCTCCACGATCTCAAACGGTCCTAAGTACCTTGGACTGAGCTTTTTCAAGCGTCGGATCCTTGATACCCCTTTGCACGGTTTGATCTTCAAGTAAACCCGGTCACCGACGGCAAACTCTAGGTTCCTATGCTTGGCATTGAAATACTTTGCTTGCCTATCCTGGGCAACCAATAGCCTTTCACGTATAGTCCGGATCGTCGAAGTTGCTTCTTCAACATCCTTTCGCTTCAATAGCTTAGTATCGCCCGTTTCCGCCCAAGACAACGGCGTACGACACTTCTTACCATAGAGGGCTTCGAAGGGAGCCATCTTTATACTGGCTTGATAGCTATTATTGTAGGCGAACTCGATCATGTAGAGATGATCTTCCCACCTCTTTCCAAAATCTAGAGCGCACATTCGGAGCATATCCTCCATAGTCCTGTTGGTTCTCTCGGTCTGTCCATCCGTTTGCGGGTGGAAGGCCGTGCTGAACTTCAATTTCGTGCCCAACAGTTCATGGATAAGCCTCCAATCTTTCGATGTGAAACGCCCGTCACGATCGCTGACGATGCTACGAGGGATACCGTGCAGTCTCACAATACTATCAACATAGAGCTTTGCTAGCTTCTCTACAGAATCATCCTTCCGGTTCGGAATGAAGTGTGATACCTTTGTCAAACGGTCCACGATCACCCAGATGGCGTCGTTTCCATGCTGCGATCTCGGCAATCCGTGCACGAAATCCATCGAAATATCATCAAACTTCCATTCCGGAATCGGCAGGGACTTCAGAAACCCACCGGGACGTTGACATTTCGCTTTCACCAACGCGCAAGTATGACACTTGGCCACGTAAAGGGCAATGTCTTTCTTCATACCCGGCCACCAGAAAAGCTTCTTCATATCCATAAACATTTTAGTGCTCCCCGGGTGGATTGAGTACTTGGTATGATGAGCCTCGTACATCAACTCCGTCCGTAGAGTGCCAACGTTTGGGATGCACAACCTTTCCTGTTTCCACATAAGGTCGTCTTCGAAGGAGAAATCAGCGTTTAACCCCTCAACGGTTTCCGCCTTATAGCGTTTCATGCTCTCGTCCAGCTCCAATGCTTGTCGAACTCGGTCGGCAAGGTCGTATTGAACCTCCGTCCAGTTCAAGCATGTTGAAGTAGACGTTCTCCTATCAATGCAAATGATCTCCATTTCTTCCAGCTCGCGGATTAGATGCTCATCGTGCATCAAAATCCAATTTGCTTGAGCGGGAGCCCGACGACTCAGCGCGTCCGCTACTACGTTTCCCTTACCGGGAGTATAATTGATGTCGAAGGTGTAGTCCCCAAGGAACTCCATCCACCTCCTTTGACGCATATTCAACTCCCTTTGATCCAGCAAGTACTTGAGGCTCTTGTGGTCGGTAAAGATATCGATCTTCACGCCATATAAATAATGCCTCCAAAGCTTAAGAGCAAATACCACGGTCGTTAGCTCCAAATCATGGACCGGGTAATTCCTCTCATGAACCTTCAGTTGCCGGGAGCCGTAGGCAATTACCTTCCCGAATTGCACTAGGACACAACCCAAACCACTTCCTGAGGCGTCGCTATAAATTTCGTAGCCTTCCGTACCTTGTGGCGAGCATAGAATGGGCGCCGTGGTCAGACGGCTCTTCAGTTCTTCAAAAGCTCGTGCGCACTCGGGCGGCCAAACGAACTTATGATCCTTCCTAGTCAGTTTTGTGAGAGGAAGTGCGATCCTCGAGAAGTTTTCCACAAAGCGCCTATAATAGCCGGCAAGTCCTAAGAAACTTCGGACTTCCGCTACGTTTCTCAACAAAGGCCACGCTCGGATCGCTTCTATCTTCGACGGATCTACTGCAATTCCATCTCCACTAACGACGTGACCAAGGAATGCTACTGACGGTAGCCAAAACTCGCACTTGGAGAACTTGGCATAGAGCTGACTCCTCCTCAAGGTGCTCAGAACGGCGTGCAGATGCCCTACATGCTCCTCTTCCGATTGAGAGTATACCAAAATGTCGTCGATAAAGACGATCACAAATTGATCCAAATACTCACGGAACGTCCTGTTCATTAAGTCCATGAATACCGACGGTGCATTGGACAGACCGAACGGCATCACCGTGAACTCATAGTGCCCAAAGCGGGTACTGAACGCTGTTTTTGGAATGTTACATTCCCTTATCCGCAGTTGGTAATAGACGGACCTTAGGTCCAGCTTGGAGTAAACCGTCGACCCCACCAATTGGTCGAATAGATTATCGATTCTTGGAATCGGATATCGGTTCTTCTCGGTCAACTTGTTTAGCTCTCGATAATCAATGCATAGACACAAGCTCCCGTCCTTCTTTTTCACAAAGAGGACCGGTGCACTCCAAGGCGATGAACTTGGACGTACGTAGCCTTTTTCTAGCAGCTCTTGCAATTGAACCTTCAGCTCTGCCAATTCCTTTGGCGCTATCCGGTACGGTGAGCGGGCCACAGGTTTGGCACCTGGCACCAACTCGATACAGAAATCGATCTCCCGCTGAGGCGGAGCCCCAGGGAGTTCGTTAGGAAACACGTCGGCGTACTCCGCTACAACTGGGACATCACATAACCTGGGAATTGGCTCTGAAGTCTCCAACAAGGTGAAGAACAACTCGGCGCCTTTTCTCACCGCCTTAACCACCTGGAGAGCAGACATCAGCGTCTTGCTCGCTCCTCGCATACCGGCGAACATGGTTTCTCCTTCGGTGTCCCTTCCCAGAGTGATCTCCTTTGTATTGCAATCTATGCATGCCCGCTGCTCCGAGAGCCAGTCCATGCCGAAGATCACATCAAATTCAGCTAACGGTAATAACGACGCTTCCAAGTCGAAATCCTGACTTCCGATCCGCACCTTCACACGGCTCTTCCTATCCGCACTCATTCGAGATCCATTGGGTAGCACTACTTCCAATCTATCCTCTACGAAGGTAGACGGCACTCCGATTCGCACAACGAAGTCCTCGGACAGAAAAGAGTGCGATGCACCCGTATCAAATAGAGCTCTCGCCGGATAGTTGAAAATTAGGACGAAACCTAATTGCACACAAATAAAGCATATAGTCGTACCACAGTATGAATTATATATATAGCTGTAAAAGCTAACTTCTAATTCGTACTCTCGGCTGAGTCGGAAAGTGCTGGGAAGCCGAAGACTCCGCAGCTTTACCCTTTTCGGCAGCACGAGCATAATCCACCGCTCGATTACCAGCCTTCGGGGGACCACTTCGACACACCGCAGCTTTGTGTCCCACCTTCCCGCAGGTGAAACACGTAATAGGAGTCCGCGCGGTCGTGGCTCCCGAAACATTTGAAGGAGCTGGTTCCGCCAGTTTGAACTTCCTTTTGTTCCTTCTGAAATCCGACTTGGACTGAGAGGCCGACGCATGAAACTCAGGTTTCTTTACAACACCCCTTGCTTGTACCCTCTTCATGTCCAACTCCAAAGATCTGGCAGTTTGCACCATCACTTGGAAGCCAAACGTAATAGGGCCTGCAAGGAGCAGCCTCAACTCGTCCCGAAGCCCTTCATAGAACTTATTTGTCTTTGTCTCCTCATCCTCCACCAAGGACCCCGCATAGCGACTCAGTCTGGTAAACTCATGCAAGTAATCGTCAACGGAGCGATCACCTTGTGTCAACCTCAAGAACTGGTTTTGCAACGCAATGCGCTGGGCAGAGGGGATAAATCTTTGGAGGAACGACTTTGAAAACCCAGCCATTGTAATTTCAGTAATATCTCTACCGCAGAACTTAAGCAGCTCCTGCTCTTCCCACCACAGCACAGCCTCTCCATCAAGAAGGAAAGTGGCTAAGGTGACCATCATGGCTTCGTACGTCGCTGTCGCCCTCAGAGTTCTTCTAACTCTTGACAACCAGTCTTCTGCCTCCGTTGGGGACTCAGATCCCGAGAAGGTAGGAGGATTAAAGCTCAGGAAATGCTTTAATTGCTGGTCACGCGCTCGCCCCGCAACTACTTGCGTAACTTGAGGTTCCACCCTCGGCGCTACCGCAGGTTCTACTGCAGCTACAGGCACAGGGGCCACATCCGGAGTAGGAGTAGCAGGCTGGACTAGCCTTTGGGGTTGAGCGTTGATCATCGCGAAGACCGCTTCTGCGACTAATTTGATCATTTCAGCAGAAGGAGTGATCGCTGACACTTCAGCCGACCCACTACTTTCAGCGGTGTTACGGGGTCGAGACTGCCCCGCAGCACTTCTAGTCACCTATAATCATGCAAATCACAATTTAGTGATCCAAAACATATCAAACATCAATCATGGAACGCTCAGGTTCCGCAAACAAGTATGTTTTCTTTTCATTCCTAAGTGGACATTCTTATTAGTTTTTGTCATTTTAGGTGAATGCACAACCCGTGCGCACCACCCCTTAAAAGGAATTCGTCCCGAATTCGCTAAACTACGGATCGACGCCTTAAGTCCGATACCAAATTGTAACATCCGGCCAGTACGAAGAGTATAACAGCAGGTCCGGCCGGGACCCCACGCCATACAAACCACACTAGCTAGGAGTTAAAAGGTGATAACCAGAAAAGCAACAACTAAACGAGAGTACAAAACGTAAGCGGAAGCATTAATTAAACCATTCAAAAAGAACTGTCCACTATCATAGGAATGTATCCAGAATAAGAGTTACGACCTTAAGGCCTTACATTCATCCAATGTACAAAACTCCAAGCATACATCGGCACGCAGGCCGGCCATACATGAATAACAGGAAAAGGGCTGGCCTTCGAGGGCCAACATTGCAAAGGGCCATCGCCCGCTATTTCCCGCTAGGCTCACCTGCACCTGCATAAGAACATTCCACCAAGTGGTGGCAAACAAAGTAACGGTCAGCACAACTGACCAAATTATAACGACCCCACCCTGCAAGCAAGCCATACTAGCACAAGTACTAAATATAAAGAAAGTGCAAACTACACAAGGTGAGGTTTCAAGCACAATCAATCTTCTAGGTTGAGCATCAAAAGAGAGGGGAACCTAGGTATGCACATGATGTTGGTTGAGTTCACCCGAAGGTTCCCCACAACCGCCTAAGCAATCGCATGAGGCTAATCATAACATCCATTTCACAAAACACTCCACCGTAAGGGCCACAACCTTGGGTGGAAACAAGAGCTTTTGGTCGGTCTAGGTATGACACCTTCCACGACCTCTCCCATGATCACACGGCTTTCCTGAGGAAGGGACCTCTTACCGATCTGCATGGAAACGGGTTCGGTTTAGCTTTGCCCGTGCTCTAATCGTCGCGATCTATCGCACGACGCGGGTACGGCTTCGCCTCGGCCCGTGAGGGTTTAGCACCTTCAAGTGCTACACTAAATATACGCTACGCACCTAACCCCTTCACCAGGATCTAGGTTTCATGAATACTCAACAAGGGAGGTGCAATACACTCCGCATCAATTTCGTGGTGAAGGTTTGCCTTCATCCAAAACTCAAAGCATGGGGCTTTTGTTAGGATCTTCACAAGACGCCTACACTGAGTTCCCGCAATACTATAGGTGAGTTCACGGAGTCATTCTCCGGCACGCATTCTAGGCCTAACCTAAATGCAACGTCGCAAATCAAGCATCACCGATTCGGGCTCACGGCCACGAATAGGCTTCACACAAAATGCCTAAATCCGCGCGACTACCGGATTTTCTACTTGCAAAAATGCCGGGGACGGACACAATCTACCCGGAGTTCCGAAGAACTTGAGGAAATCCTACACTTCACCCATTTGGTGAAAGGGATACCTCATGCAAACATAGAAAGAGGAATGAAAGGACAAATACAAGTCCAAAGTTCGGGAGGAAGAATCGTTACCCTAGACGCGTTCTTTTTCGCCATAGATCCGAGATTCTACACGGAGAGAAACGACCGCACCGGGCTGCACTCTCCAAATCTGGAAACGGCTCGCGAAACGGAGCTCCGGAGCTCCGTCAATGGCGGGATCTACCTTCTTCTTCCTTGGCTCCCCCTTCTTTCTCTAGGGTTTGGAGGGAGAATGGCTTAGAGAATATGAGGGTTTAACCCCCTCTCATCAGCCCTAAAGGTCTCCCGCAACTAAACCTAGCCGTTGGATCAATTTCCAAAAGATTTGGACGGTCCGATCTTCTTCTCCGCTCAAAATCGCGGAACAGAATAAACAGGGCGCACGATCGCTGGCGCACGATCACTGGTCGTGCGCGAAGAGGAAAATGGTCGTGCGCACTATCCGAGACAGAACTCGATTCTCTCCTGAATTAACGCACGATCGATGGCGCACGATCACTGGTCGTGCACGAAGAGGAAAATGGTCGTGCGCACTGTCCGAGATAGAACTCGATTCTCTCCTGAATTAACGCACGATCGCTGGCGCACGATCACTGGTCGTGCGCGAAGAGGCCACTGATCGCACGCTAAGAGCAGAAAGGGAAGATTTAGCCTGCTTCAAGTGCAGCACTACCACTCCGCCTACTTCGCTGAACCACGATTTTTGGGGTGTTACACCGGTTGGCTTTAGCCTATCCTTCCCCAGATAAGGCCTCGAGCCGCTCTATCCAATCCTTCCCCGGATATGGCCTCGAGCCCCCTAGATCTAATCACCTAGAACTAGTCGCCAATACAAGGCGAATTTCCTCCTAAGTTCTACCCAGACCTAGTTGTTGGATCGGTCTGCGCCCTTAGAGGGGGGGGGGGGTGAATAAGGGTTTTCAAAAACTTTATATTTTATTTAGAAAACTTTGGAATATTGCAATAATAAAACAAGAAGTCAAGTAAAACAAAAAGAGAGACAAGCTTTATTGATATTAAATAAGTTTTACAAAACTTGATCTCAATGGCGCTAGAGATCGGAGGCGAATAATAAAAACTCTTTTTCGTTTTCTATACCGGTTCGTATCCCCACGAACCGATTGGCTTTAGCCGATCTCTCCCCAGATACGGCCTCAAGCCGCTCTAGCCAATCTATCCCCAGAAAGGCCTCGAGCACCCCCTAGACCTAGCCTAGATCTAGTCGCCAACACGAGGCGAATTTCAGCCCTAAGTCCTACCCCAGACCTAGTCGCCAACACGAGGCGATTTCACTTAAACGATTACAAGAAAAGATGTGAAATGAAAAAGACAATAATATAAAAACTCCCTCTATTTGGATCTCTTGGAGAAGTAGACGAAGACGCAGAGTATGATCGTAGTCGATGCGGTCTTTCGTCACGATGATGAAGCGTGTTGAAATCTTCTCCACGAATCTCCTTAAGGCTTTATGGAATTGTGGGGGTATCGCTCTGAATCTTCCTCTCTCTGCTGTGGCACGAAGCTCTGGAGTTTGGGATTGGAGGAGGATTTAGAATTCGGAGCCAAAGCATCCAATTTATAGCCTTCACGCTACCGCCGGCGCTAGCCCGGATTAGGAATGATCTTGCGCGGCCGAATCTCCCATCCGTGGCAACAATTTGCTCTATGCCTCTTGTGCGCCATGCTACCGCCGGCGCTAGTAGCTACCGCCGGGCGCTAGCTCCTTCTAAAAATGCTGCCGGAATCGTGCTAATCAACGCTAGCGCCGGGCGCTATCGCTACCGCCGACGCTAGTGAGCCTTTTCGAATTTTGGCCTCAATTTTGGGGGCAGACATCATGAGTACTCCTTGAGTCATGTGGACTATGTTAACCTACACACTTGAACACACAAGATCAAATACACATAGGATTTGTTATTCTCAAACCTAGGAGATGCGGAAGACCATGTTCCAACAAACTCCCCCTTTTGATAATAACAAATCCATTAATGATAAAACAAAGCATTAATAAATAAGCATGATGAGACTATACTTGTGTGTGTGTGAGAGTGATGACTTTAGGATAATTATTGATTTTAGCATTTAGAATTGCTCCCCCTAAATACATGCTCCCCCTACGTGAATGCTCCCCTAATATGTATGCTGTCAACTTAATCAATCATGTTGGGTTTGCATTTTGATAGCGGATTATATATTTATCATGTTAGTTCTCCCCCTTTTGTATTTTATCATGTTAGTTCTCCCCCTTTGTTATTAGCAAAAGTGGGTAGGGAAACAAAGCACTAAAAATGTGTAAATAAAAGAGAAGGCATGATCGAGCTTTTTAAGTAAATGATAAGGAGTTTTAGACTTGTCCTTCATTGAAAATGATCAGAGTTATGACTTATTTTATCCCTTTTGTTTGTAGTTCTCCCCCTTTTATAAATCAGAGTTTAGCAAAAAATAATGATTTCCACTTTAAATAAGAGTTTTAAGCCTAAAAAAATCATGATTTCCAAGTAACCAATCTACCCAGACAATATGTCAACACCCTATCCCCGTACTAAGTGACGGATGGGCATGAGGAGCTGCAAACATGCCGTAGGTTGGGGTGTTAATCCCATATGCAAACACTAGACAAAAACTTAACCTAGCACTCTTTCCCCCTAGTGCCTCGCAAGGCCCCACTGGAACCCTCCCCGGTTAAGGACAAGACATGACTAGAGATAAGGTTATCTAATGTCTACAACCCTACGCCCCCGCTATGGTGAGAAATGAAGTCATGGATAACAATTATTGGAAACATTAAGCATTTAAATCTAATGGGAAATATCATAGCATATGAGTTTATATTTTTATTTGAATTTTTGAAATAAAACTCACATAGCTATATTGAAATTCATGAATGAATCAGAGTTTGAGTATTGCGGAAGATTTCGAAAAAGAAACATCATAATACTAGATAAGAGTTTAAGTTAAAAAAGAAATGTTTTATAAGCAATATTTCACTTGTTGGAGGAGTGTTTAGAATAGAAATAGATCAGAGTTATTGATAGGAAAATTAATTAATTTGCTACGACGACGTAGGAGGCAAGCGCACCTATCGCGTGTAGTATATACGATTTGGAAAAATCATATCAAGGTCGTATTTAGTCCTGGGTCCCGTCGAGTATTGTTACTTCGAGAAAACTGCTATTGTTTTATCGGATTAAAAAAAAGTGATGAAAGTGATAATTAAAAACAAAAACAAAAATGATAACATAACGATAATAACAAAAATGATAATAATCGCGGGCTTGGTGTGCGTTTAGCAAAAACCAAGAAAAGCGATAGAAAAGACAAAAAGGACGCACTAAATTAAAACGCACACACTCTACGAAATTGAAATGAAAGCGATAAATTGCAGGAATTAAAGAAATGCAATCCCTACCCAAATAGGTAGAGGGGAAATAAATGCGTGAGCAAGTTCCACCCAAACGGATAGACGGGAAATAAATGCAGGACGAGTCCTATCCAAATGGATAGGCGGGAAATAAATGCAGGACGAGTCCTATCCAAATGGATAGGCGGGAAATAAATGCAGGACGAGTCCTATCCAAATGGATAGGCGGGAAATAAATGCATTGCAATAATGAAATAAAACTAAGCTATTAAACGAAATAACAAAAACAAAAACACGAATTAAAAAAGGTGATGACAACGAAAAAAATGACGGAAACGAAAACGATTAAAACATAAAACAACAAAAACACGAATAATAAAAACATAAAGTGAAAATACGAAAACGAAGAAAGCATTATGAGAGAAAAACGCTCGCTTTGAAGTGATTTTAAACGCAGCCCGAATATCCCATTCTAAACTACCGTGTCAAGGAAGAAAAGAATGAAAAATTATGACGACGCATAAATTTGAATCTAAGCGAGAAAACCGATTTTATGGCGACGAATAAATCTAGCTAAAGAAAGAAAAATTGCGAAAATTGAAGTGCGGAAATAAAGCTAAGTTATGAATTGAAATACGGTGCAGAATATGAAATTGCAGAATTTGAAATTACACTACGAATGCACGAAAAAACTAAATTTATTTATTGCCATAATAACGGGGTTTACAGGAAATAAAATTACAAAATTAAAAACATTTAACTTCAACATTTATATTACAAAAAGAAAATAAAATAAACACCTAATTAAAAAAGAAAATTAAAAATACAAAAAGTGGACAAAATATTGTGGAAGATCACCCAAAAGGGCAATCCATTAGGAGCCAAGTGGTTCCAAGAGAGAGAATTGATGAGGGGGTCAGCCTCTATTTATAGGCAAAATTTTGGAATTACACGCCCTCGGACACGGGCGTGTCTGAGGGCGTGACACGGCTTGGGGTGCGAATAGCCAGAACAGCTGGATCCAGGCGGGCATCTGGAAGGCTTGATCGGCGACTTGGAAGTACACGGGCGTGTTCTAAGGAACACGGGCGTGTTCGATGTCGGCAGGCTTGAGCTTGAACTGGGCGTGACACCTGGCGTGTCCTTTGGTCTTCTGGAAGCTTTGTTGAGTCACGGCCTCGGTCACGGGCGTGACCTGATCACGGCCGTGACATTGGGCGTGACATTGACATTTGGGCTCGAATCTGGCTGAACATCCAACACGGGCGTGACCAAGTACACGGCCTCGGTCACGGGCGTGACCGAGGGCGTGACTTGATGTTTGAGCTGGAAAAAAAGACAGAAATGAAAATTATCAGAAATTATTGAACACGCCCTTGGACACGGGCGTGTCCGAGGGTGTGACTTAACAAAATTACAGAAATTTTATAAAATGAAAATAAAACTAAGTTAAAAACAAAAATAACAAAAACAAACATTTTATTCATTAATTTACATATATTATTTACAAAATTAATTAAAACTATACTAAAAACTATATAGAAAAATGCGTATATTTTCTATTTATCAAACACCCCCATACTTAAGCTTTTGCTATTCCAGAGCAAAAGTAAGGGATACCTATAAGACGTTAATAAAATTTCTAATTTACTAAAAATTTTATTTAATCAAAAGTGAGATCGAAATAAATTTAGGAGATTTAAAGAGGTAAGTCCTAAATTGTGAAGATAATTTAAAAAGAGCGAAAAAGTTTTAGCGAAACTTCTAAAGTTAGTTAAATAGCGTCGAATATTGCAGTTTTTGGCGCCTTTAATTAGAGTAGAATTATATAAAACTTTAACTTTTTAAAGATTTTTTTTTAAAGAATAAATAAAACCTACTAATTATGCTCTCGCAAACTTTTTTAAATTTAAATCTAGTTTACAATTTTAGTGGCTAAGGGGTAGGGGAAAAAGGAAAGCTTTGGCAAAGAAGAGTGCTTGGATTTAGGGGTGATGGATCTTATCCTCTCACCCCACCTTTTTGGTGGCTTTGCTTTGAATCCCAGCGTTGGTTTATGCGGGAGAATTGAAATCATTTCTAAACTTAACCCAATGCCCGTGTTTACGGAATTATTAAATTTTTTATTCCCATTGACACGGGATTTCTTTTAACAATATTGGGTGCCTGTGTTTACGGAATCTTTTTATTCCCATTGACACAGGATTTCTTTTAAAACGTCTTCTTTTACTTTTTATGCCAAGCTAAAGGGGTGAGGGTTTCAAAAGAAAAACTAGAGTAATAAAAGAGTATTTGAGAGCAAAATTTAGTAGATTAGAATATTCCTAAAGTTTCACAAGTTCGAGTTAGAATAATTGAATCTAAAGATGGTTTGCCAATATAATACAAAAACGAATCTATTTAGGGTTAACTCGAGGTAGTGCTAAAAGTTTTGTTCTCAATTTAAATTAAAATCACAAGAAATTCTTTAATACCAAAATTCCTTGATTTAAATTTACAAACTATGATGCAAATAAAATGGTTTTAGCAAATCAAAAATAGTGAAAACGCTTAAAGATAAACTCTACATAGCCTTGGAAATAACAAAAAGCTAAGTAGGGGTTTTATTCTATTTTTGGATTTTTTGGATATGGTTTTTTTTTTCATCATCATTTTTTTTTTGAATTTTTTTAAGATATGATATTTTTTGGATTTTTATATTTTGTTGTAACAAAATACACATAAATAGTTAATAACAAAGAAATAAAAGAAAGAAGAAAAGTTAAGAAAAATAAAGATGCATAAATAATTTTTTGTGGTTTTTTTTTTCTAATGTTTTTTCAACCAAAATTTTAGATTTTTAATTTTGTTAAAAATATGTACATTAATAAAAAAAAAAAAAAAGAGAGAGAGGAAAATAATAATTTTTTTTTTGTATGTTATGACAAATTTTTTTTGTGAATTTTGTTATAACAATTTTTTTTTAGTAAAACTTTTCATTTTTTTATTTTGGTTTATTATTAATTTTTATGTAGATTTTTATATACAAACAAAAGACATAAACATAAAACTGGATAAGAAAAATTTTTGGTGTTTTTTTTCTAAGTTAATTAATAATTTTTTTGGATTTTTTGAATTTTATGTAAGAGGGACAAAGATGTTGCAACATAATTTAATATGTTGTAACAAATGTTGCTATTTTATTTTGTCATTTTTTTTTTGGTTTTTTCTAAGTAAAAATGGGGGACAAAAATTACAAAAGGGGAAAACATGATACCATACCCCCATACTTAAAATCAACATTGTCCCCAATGTTGAAGTAAGTATGAGGAACAATTCTATATATGTACAAAAGCATGAAAAAGAGGAAAAAGAAAATACAAGGGGGGAAAAACAGGGATAAAAAGCACGCCCCTATTTTGGAGACGGGATGACCGGAATAAGTACCTGCAAAAGATGTTAAAACATAATAATAAAGGTTATTTACAAAAGGGGGGGATAAAAATGAGATTATATTATATACATATATGTATATATATATATAAGTTTTTTTTTGTTTTCTTATTGTTCTAAGTTACAAAAAATAAAACCTATATAAATAAAGCAAAACTATATATATATATATATATTTTGGTATTTTTGAAGGTTTTGTTAGATGTGCAAATTTATATACATAATAAAACTTAATAGTAATAACAAAAAAAGGAAAAGCAAAGTTACAAAAAAAAAACAAAGCATCTTTTTTTTTCCATCATTTTTTGGAGTTTTCTTAATTATGTGCATGGATATACATAATATTACTTAATAAAAAGAAAAAAGGGAACAAAAATAAGATACAAAATAAGATATAACATATATTTTTTTTTTGGAGTTTTCTTATATGTACAATTATATACATAATGATACTAAAAAAAAGAAAAAAGAAACAAAAATAATAAGTACAAAAAAAAAGAAAGAAAAACAAAGTAAAAAGGTCATTTATTATTTTTGGTTTTTTTTTTATATCACAAAAAGAATGAAATATATACACAAAGTAAAACTATATATATATTTATTATTTTTTGGATTTTTCTAAATATATCTTCATCATTTTTGAAATATGCATAATTATAAAAACCTTTATATTTAATAAAAATAAAAAATAAAGAGAAACTTTAAAATAAAAATCAAAGAAGAAGAAGTGAAATGAAAGGATAAAAGTAATAGGGTTTCCCCTTTTCAAAATATCGACAAAAATCCCCTCGCGGGTCTGCCGAGTAATCCTACTTCGAGAAAACTAACTATTATTCTATCTCAAAAATTCCAAAAATTCTTTTAGATTTATGTTTTAAAGTTTTCCATTATTTTGTCATTTTAGTTAAGATATTATTTTGTTTTGTTAAATATGCATATATAATCTTAATGAAAATAAAATAGAAATCATATCATTTTTTATTTTTTTATATGCATATTTATATACAAAATAAAACTAAATAAGTAATAATAATAAAAAAACTTAAGAAAGAAAACAAAGAGAAAGTAAAGGAAAGAAATAAAACATATATATATATTTTTGGATTTTTTCAACTTAATATTTTCATCATCATTATTTTTTTTTAGGTTTTCTTTTTAACATGATAAAAATATGTAATAATACACATATTAAAATATGAATGAAACAAAAAATATATATAAAAAAAGAAAATAAAGTTATAATGATTTTTTTTTGGATTTATCTAAGATAAGTTTTCATCATAATACATTTTTTAGATTTTTAATTTTATTACATATATACATATTAAGTAAAAATAAGGGATAAAAAGAAAAGAACAAAAACAAAGGAAAATGAAAATACATTAAGTAAATTTTTTTTTTTTTGGATTTTCTTATATGTACAAATATATACATAATGATACTAAAAAAAAGAAACAAAAATAATAAGAACAAGAAAAGAGAAAAACAAAGTGATTTTTTTATCTTATGATTTTTGGTTTTTTCAATATTTACAAAAAGCATGAAATATATATATAAAGTAAAACTATATATATTTTTGGAGTTTTCTACTTATGTTTTCATCATCGTTTAAAATACACATATTTAAATGTATATTAAAACATAAGAAAAAAAACAAAATTAATAAAGAAAAGCTTTAAGATGAAAAGCAAAAAAGTAAATGTAAAAATAATAAGGTAAAAGCAACGGGGTTTCCTCTTTTCAAAATATCGGCAAAAATCCCTCGCGGGTCAGCCTCTATTCAAAAACATTTAACTTCAACATTTATATTACAAAAAGAAAATAAAATAAACACCTAATTAAAAAAGAAAATTAAAAATACAAAAAGTGGACAAAATATTGTGGAAGATCACCCAAAAGGGCAATCCATTAGGAGCCAAGTGGTTCCAAGAGAGAGAATTGATGAGGGGGTCAGCCTCTATTTATAGGCAAAATTTTGGAATTACACGCCCTCGGACACGGGCGTGTCTGAGGGCGTGACACGGCTTGGGGTGCGAATAGCCAGAACAGCTGGATCCAGGCGGGCATCTGGAAGGCTTGACCGGCGACTTGGAAGTACACGGGCGTGTTCTAAGGAACACGTGCGTGTTCGATGTCGGCAGGCTTGAGCTTGAACTGGGCGTGACACCTGGCGTGTCCTTTGGTCTTCTGGAAGCTTTGTTGAGTCACGGCCTCGGTCACGGGCGTGACCCGATCACGGCCGTGACATTGGGCGTGACATTGACATTTGGGCTCGAATCTGGCTGAACATCCAACACGGGCGTGACCAAGTACACGGCCTCGGTCACGGGCGTGACCGAGGGCGTGACTTGATGTTTGAGCTGGAAAAAAAGACAGAAATGAAAATTATCAGAAATTATTGAACACGCCCTTGGACACGGGCGTGTCCGAGGGCGTGACTTAATAAAATTACAGAAATTTTATAAAATGAAAATAAAACTAAGTTAAAAACAAAAATAACAAAAACAAACATTTTATTCATTAATTTACATATATTATTTACAAAATTAATTAAAACTATACTAAAAACTATATAGAAAAATGCGTATATTTTCTATTTATCAGTTATAAGCAAAAAAAAATCAACCAATATAAAGTTTACCAAGCAAGTCTACCACTTGTTGCAAGAAAGGAATTTGAAGATTCAAGTGATGATGCTCACAAGATGAAAGATTTTAAACAAGTATTAAAGTGCAAGGTAAAACAATTATATGGTTATGATGCGGAAGACATATAGAAGTACAAAAAATATCTTATGGTAATCAATGATGGTTCATAAAAAGATATATGAGTTCAATTTCAAAAAGAAGATGTTTTTGTAAATCATTTTGCATTTAAAATTTTTGTTTTGACAATACAGTAACCAAGCATGAAATAATCTTAACAAAAAAAGATTACTACAATGTTACTTTAATTCACAATTTCAAAACATACCAAACATTGTAGAAATCATGCTAGGTTATCTAGTGCATTTCATAAGTAAAGAGTAGTATAGAATTAGCAATAGGATCCAATACTCATGAGAAGAAGTGTTATGGAAGATAATGATGTGCATAAAAGTGTATTTTGAATAGAGTAAACAAAAGTTTTAATAAAAAATACAAGTAATTTGTAAAGTAAAGAGCACAATAAAACACAAATAATTTTACTTCCACTCACTTCAATGCACAAAGAAAAATGTACAACTACCAAGGTGCTCTGCACACACAATGCTCATCAAGACTTATCAGGGTGCAAAGTAGTGCTTGGGGGATCACATAATTTTATTCTTCAAGATTGATTTTTATTGTGATCCGGTGTACTTAAGAATAAGTGGTTTTTATTTTGAAAGAAAGTTGTGGTTTGCACAAGATACTTTATTATTCTTTCCAAGGTGCTCAACCTCACAACGCTTATTAAGACTTATCAGGAGGTTCAAGTAGTGCTTGGTGGAGTTATCTTTGTCACTTTATTTTATGATTTTGTTTTGTACAAAGTTCTCCGAATACACTTGTTTTGCAAACTAATATAATTTATGAAAAAGATAACCACATTTCTTAACTTTTAAAAGTGCAAATAAAGGTTGTGTAGGTAAGATACTTGTGCAATTTTAATTCATTGTACTATTACAAAACATACACAAACATTCTTAGATTAAACACATAAGTAGACAATGCCAAAATAAGTGAGTGAATTGCGATCATTATCAAACATAAAACATTACTCATACTTAGTGTAACACCCCAAAAATCGTGGTTCAGCGAAGTAGGTGGAGTGGTAGTGCTGCACTTGAAGCAGGCTAAATCTTCCCTTTCTGCTCTTAGCGCACGATCAGTGGCCTCATCGCGCACGACCAGTGATCGTGCGCCAGCGATCGTGCGATATTCAGGAGAGAATCGAGTTCTGTCTCGGACAGTGCGCACGACCATTTTCCTCTTCGCGCACGACCAGTGATCGTGCGCCAGCGATCGTGCGTTAATTCAGGAGAGAATCGAGTTCTATCTCAGACAGTGCGCATGACCATTTTCCTCTTCGCGCACGACCAGTGATCGTGCGCCAGCGATCGTGCGCCCTGTTTATTCTGTTCCGCGATTTTGAGCGGAGAAGAAGATCGGACCGTCCAAATCTTTTGGAAATTGATCCAACGGCTAAGTTTAGTTGCGGGAGACCTTTAGGGCTGATGAGAGGGGGTTAAACCCCCATATTCTCTAAGCCATTCTCTCTCCAAACCCTAGAGAAAGAAGGAGGAGCCAAGGAAGAAGAAGGTAGATCCCGCCATTGATGGAGCTCCGGAGCTCCGTTTCGCGAGCCATTTCCAGATTTAGAGAGTGCAGCCCGGTGCGGTCGTTTCTCTCCGTGTAGAATCTCGGATCTATGGCGAAAAAGAATGCGTCTAGGGTAACGATTCTTCCTCCCGAACTTTGGACTTGTATTTGTCCTTTCATTCCTCTTCCTATGTTTGCATGAGGTATCCCTTTCACCAAATGGGTGAAGTGTAGGATTTCCTCAAGTTCTTCGGAACTCCGGGTAGATTGTGTCCGTCCCCGACATTATTGCAAGTAGAAAATCCAGTAGTCGTGCGGATTTAGGCATTTTGTGTGAAGCCTATTCGTGGCCGTGAGCCCGAATCGGTGATGCTTGATTTGCGACGTTGCATTTAGGTTAGGCCTAGAATGCGTGCCGGAGAATGACTCCGTGAACTCACCTATAGTATTGCGGGAACTCAGTGTAGGCGTCTTGTGAAGATCCTAACAAAAGCCCCATGCTTTGAGTTTTGGATGAAGGCAAACCTTCACCACGAAATTGATGCGGAGTGTGTTGCACCTCCCTTGTTGAGTATTCGTGAAACCTAGATCCTTGTGAAGGGGTTAGGTGCGTAGCGTATATTTAGTGTAGCACTTGAAGGTGCTAAACCCTTACGGGCCGAGGCGAAGCCGTACCCGCGTCGTGCGATAGATCGCGACGATTAGAGCACGGGCAAAGCTAAACCGAACCCGTTTCCATGCAGATCGGTAAGAGGTCCCTTCCTCAGGAAAGCCGTATGATCATGGGAGAGGTCGTGGAAGGTGTCATACATAGACCGACCAAAAGCTCTTGTTTCCACCCAAGGTTGTGGCCCTTACGGTGGAGTGTTTTGTGAAATGGATGTTATGTTAGCCTCATGCGATTGCTTAGGCGGTTGTGGGGAACCTTCGGGTGAATCCAACCAACATCATGTGCATACCTAGGTTCCCTTCTTTTGATGCTCAACCTAGAAGATTGATTGTGCTTGAAACCTCACCTCGTGTAGTTGCACTTTCTTTATATTTAGTACTTGTGCTAGTATGGCTTGCTTGCAGGGTGAAGCTCCGCCACCCCGGAAAAGGGGTGGGGTCGTTATAATTTGGTCAGCTGTGCTGACCGTTACTTTGTTTGCCACCGCTTGGTGGAATGTTCTTATGCAGGTGCAGGTGAGCCTAGCGGGAAATAGCGGGCGATGGCCCTTTGCAATGTTGGCCCTCGAAGGCCAGCCCTTTTCCTGTTATTCATGTATGGCCGGCCTGCGTGCCGATGTATGCTTATGGAGTTTTGTGCATTGGATGAATGTAAGGCCTTAAGGCCGTAACTCTTATTCTGGATACATTCCTATGATAGTGGACAGGTCTATTTGAATGGTTTAATTAATGCTTCCGCTTACGTTTTGTACTCTCGTTTAGTTGTTACTTTTCTGGTTATCACCTTTTAACTCCTAGCTAGTGTGGTTTGTATGGCGTGGGGTCCCGGCCGAACCTGCTGTTATACTCTTCGTACTGGCCGGATGTTACAATTTGGTATCGGACTTAAGGCGTCGATCCGTAGTTTAGCGAATTCGGGACGAATTCCTTTTAAGGGGTGGTGCGCACGGGTTGTGCATTCACCTAAAACGACAAAAACTAATACGAATGTCCACTTAGGAATGAAAAGAAAACATACTTGTTTGCGGAACCTGAGCGTTCCATGATTGATGTTTAATATGTTTTGGGTCACTAAATTGTGCTTTGCATGATTATAGGTGACTAGAAGTGCTGCGGGGCAGTCTCGACCCCGTAACGCCGCTGAAAGTAGTGGGTCGGCTGAAGTGCCAGCGACCACTCCTTCTGCCGAAATGATCAAATTAGTCGCAGAAGCGGTCTTCGCGATGATCAACGCTCAACCCCAAAGGCTGGTCCAGCCTGCTACTCCTACTCCGGATGTGGCCCCTGAGGCTGTTGCTGCAGTGGAACCTGCGGCGGAACCAAGGGTGGAGGCCCCTGTGCCTGTTGCTGCAGTAGAACCTGCGGTAGCGCCGAGGGTGGAACCTCAAGTTGCGCAAGTAGTTGCGGGGCGAGCGCGTGACCAGCAATTAAAGCATTTCCTGAGCTTTAATCCTCCTACCTTCTCGGGATCTGAGTCCCCAACGGAGGCAGAGGACTGGTTGTCAAGAGTTAGAAGAACTCTGAGGGCGACTGTAACACCTCCCCTGTAGTGACCATATAATATGGGTCCGGCCGGGACCCCACAGCATACAACCGCCACAGCTTTAGTATTAGAAGATGATATTAACTACCCAATCTCATAACTCAGACAACACAGCGGAAACAAACTAAGCCACAGAGATTGTCCATACTACAAAGGAGTCCAACTGGCCTTAAGGCCTTACAAAACAATGTCCAAAACATCAAACATTCCATAATAAAAGACATCCCAACAAAAGGGGAAAGATAGTTTTTCCCTAAGCTACCTCGGCATGCAAGCCGGATATAACAAAGTACGAAGAAAGTGATGCAGGAAATCAACTAAGCACTTCGTGAGGCTTTAGGCCTTTTTGGCCGGCGCGCTGGGTCCAGCCTGCGATTCGTGCCCTGCAACCAAATCACAGAGAGCGGTAAACGAGGGTCAGCTATGGCTGACCACAAGCGGTGTAACAACATCCCTCCTCCCGGCCGTCCTAGCGGACCCCGGGGAACTACTTCACCCTGCAAGTCAGCACTTCGTATGCAAATGTACATAAAGGAAAGCAACATAAATACTGGCATGAGTGTCACAAGCATCATCCACGTTTCTATGTTGAGCAGGTAATAAAAGGGGCCTAACAATGTAAAATGAGTGCAAGCCCGGGTTTCACCCAAGGCGCCCTAAAGCGTATGAATCTAACACATCATCATACATCACCAACACAAGGGTACTCATTACTTCCCCACAAGGGCATCAAAACCCAAGGCCAAGCGCTCTCGCTGAGACCCACCTCGCCTGGCCCACCATGCCATCGGGCTTGTCTGACAGCTCACACGCTCGGGCCGCCAACAACGCACCAAGACCGATTCTAAGAATTCTGGCCAATCAAAACGTCCCAAGGCCCTGGGCTTACTCTCGGGACAACGTCCACCGATTGCCTCGCCTGGCGACCGTCAACGGACTCAACCGTAGCACAGACATTCTCGTCAGTCAACAATCGAAGGGACTAATCTTGCCGGGACACTCTCCACACGTGAATCTCAGTCTTCACGGGATAGCCAGCCGACCACAAAGACCAATCGCGCCTTCGCACAACACTAGGCATCACAAGCCCCAAAATCCGCACATTATTTCTCCGCCCTAATCCCAACATTCGTTACCACACGAAGCTATAAAGGCATCACCACGATGAGTTCGCCGTAATCGGATTTCTAACAAAACCCCTAAAATGTGCGTAAATCAACATCACCGGATCGGACCAACGGCCACAAATCCGGCTTCACCCACAATGCCTAATCCGCTAACGGAGCGGATCTCTAGTGCAAAACATGCCGGGGACGGACACAATCAACCCGGTGGTTTCTCTTGAACCAAGGCGACCCGGATCCCTCTCACTCGACGGATCCGGTGCCAAAATGCAGAAAAAGAAGAGATGCCAAACGCGCATCCTAAAGACCGGGAGGAGAAATGTCGTTACCTTTTGAGATCTCCTCCTAGCCATGAGAAGCTTGCAAACAAACGGTGGAGAAGAAGCGCCTTGATGCCCTCTACGCACTGCCGGTCTCGGATCGGCGAACGGAGCTCCGAAGCTCCGGCAATGGCGGATTCCCCTTCTTCCTCCTCCTTGCCTCCTCCTCCTTTCTCCAACCTAAGAGAGAGAAAGCCTTGGAAATAATGAGGGTTTAACTCCTCTACCAAGCCCTAAACCCCCCCAGCCATCCATCGCAGCCGTTGGATCAAATTCCAATAGATTTGGACGGACCGATCTCCTTCTCCGCTCAAAACGCGGAGCAGAATAAACAGGGCGCACGATCACATGCGCACGGTCACTGGTCGTGCGCGAAGAGGACACTGGTCGTGCGCACTGTTCGAGACAGAACTCCGAATCCTTGCGACTAACGCACGATCACATGCGCACGGTCACTGGTCGTGCGCGAAGAGGATACTGGTCGTGCGCACTGTTCGAGACAGAACTCTGAATCCTTGCGACTAACGCACGATCATTGTCGCACGATCACTGGTCGTGCGCGAAGAGGAGATATGGTCGTGCGCAGAGAACTGCTATGGAATTCCTAGCCTATATCCGAGCGCAGCACTACCACCCCGCCTACCTCGCGGAACTACGATTTTTGGGGTGTTACAACTCCACCCCCCTTAAAAGAATTTCGTCCTCGAAATTTCAGAATTTAAACAGGGAAATTCATAACGCATACCTGGAGCGAAAAGTTCCGGGAAATCCTCCCGCATCGCTTGCTCACGCTCCCAAGAGAATTCGTCTCGCCCGCAGTTGTCCCATCGCACCTTTACAAGTTTGACTTGCTTGTTACGCAACTGCCGGACTTCTGAATCCTCCACGCACACCGGGCGAACCCTCGCCCCCAAGTTTTCCATCACCGGCACCGCCGCCGCTTCGACCACGACACTCGGCTCTACCAAAGCTTTCCTCAGCACGGAGACATGAAAAACGTCATGTAATCCACTCAGCTCTGCGGACAACGCCAAACGATAGGCTGCTTCGCCTATACGCTCCGTAACCTCGAACGGACCCAAATATCTCGGACTCAACTTCTTGAGTCGCCGCACCCGCGAAACACCCTTGAACGGCTTGATCTTAAAGTAGACCATGTCGCCCATTGCAAACTCCACATTTCTGTGGCACGCATTAAAATACTTCGCTTGTCGATCCTGAGCAACCTTCATGCGCTCCTGAATCGTCCGCACAAACTCGCAAGCATCTTCCACCACTTGCTTTCCCAAAAGCTTAGTGTCTCCCACCTCTGCCCAAGAAATCGGCGTTCGACACTTCCTTCCATACAAAGCTTCGTATGGCGCCATCTTGATACTCGCCTGGAAGCTATTATTATAGGCGAACTCCACCATGAAAAGGTGGTCCTCCCAACCTTTGCCAAAGTCGAGAGCACACATCCTCAACATGTCTTCCAACGTACGGTTCGTTCGCTCCGTCTGACCATCGGTCTGCGGGTGGAACGCGGTGCTAAACTTGAGCTTCGTGCCTAGACTTTTCTGCACTAATCTCCAGTCCTTCGATGTGAATCGCCCATCGCGATCACTAACGATGCTCTTCGGAATCCCGTGCAACCGCACAATGTTTCGAACATAAAGCTCCACGAGCTTCTCCACGCCATCGCTCTTCTGATTCGGAATGAAGTGGGCCACCTTCGTCAGGCGATCCACTATCACCCAAATCGCATCGTTACCCTGCTGCGATCGAGGCAAACCATGCACAAAATCCATAGAGATGCCATCAAATTTCCATTCGGGGATGGGAAGAGGCTTCAAGAACCCGCCGGGCCTTTGACACTCAGCCTTCACCAAGGCACAAGTCTGACATCGGCTCACGTACTCGGCTACATCCCGCTTCATCCCAGGCCACCAAAAAGATTTCTTCAAATCCGCGTACATCTTTGTACTTCCTGGATGAATGGAGTACTTCGTAAAGTGAGCTTCAAACATCAACTCCTCGCGAAGCTTGCCGAAGAGCGGAACACAGATCCTTCCATCTCTCCTCAGAATTCCACCAACCATCTCCAAAGCAGTGCCTTCGCTTTGTTGAGCCTCCAACACCAACTGTTGGCACTCCCCGTCCGCACTGGTCGCCTCTCGGATTCGATCCGTTATATCACACTGCATTTCAATCCAGTTCAAACGGGCTATGCTAGACTCACCTCTAGCCACACAAGAAATGTCAAGAGACTCCAAGTCCCGAATCAAACGCTCGTTATGCGCCTCCATCCAATTACCTTGCCCGGAGTACTTCCTACTCAAAGCATCCGCCACCACGTTGGCTTTACCCGGCGTATACTGAATCTCCACGTCGTAGTCCCCAAGGAACTCGACCCACCTACGCTGCCGCATATTCAGATCCTTTTGGTCTAGGAGATACCTCAGGCTTTTGTGATCCGTGAAGATCTCCACCTTCGCACCATAAACATAGTGTCTCCACAGTTTTAGCGCAAAGATTACCGCCGCCAACTCCAGATCATGGACGGGATAATTCCTCTCATGAGTCTTTAACTGCCTTGACCCATACGCTATCACCTTGCCGTGCTGCACCAGCACGCAACCCAACCCGCAACCTGACGCGTCGCTAAAGATCTGAAATCCTTCCGTCCCACTAGGAAGACTAAGGATTGGGGCAGACATCAATCTTTCCTTCAAATTCTCGAATGCCCGGGCACACTCCGGTGTCCAAACAAACCTCTGGTCCTTGCGAGTGAGTGTGGTGAGGGGCAACGCCATCCGCGAAAAGTTCTCCACGAACCTTCTATAATAATTGGCTAGTCCAAGGAAACTCCGGACTTCCGCCACGGTCCTCAAGACAGGCCAATCTCTAATGGCTTCAATCTTCGCTGGATCTACCGCCACCCCATCTCCACTAATTAAGTGCCCCAAGAAAGCCACCTTCTCGATCCAAAACTCACATTTTGAGAACTTAGCATAAAGCTGATTCTCCCTTAGAGTCTGCAATACTTGCCTCAAGTGAGACTCATGCTCTGCCTCCGATTTCGAATACACCAAGATATCATCTATAAACACCACCACGAACGAATCTAAGAACGGGTGAAAGACCCTGTTCATCAAATCCATGAACACAGATGGCGCGTTCGTCAAACCGAACGGCATCACCGAAAACTCGTAGTGGCCATACCGAGTCCCAAACGCTGTCTTGGCAACGTCCTCTTCTCGAATCTTCAACTGGTAGTACCCCGATTTCAAATCCAACTTGGAGTACACCACCGACCCCACTAACTGGTCGAACAAATCATCGATTCGGGGAATCGGATATTTATTCTTAACGGTCAATTTATTCAATTCACGGTAATCGATACACAACCGCATACTTCCGTCTTTCTTCTTCACAAACAAAACCGGCGCGCTCCACGGCGAAGAGCTGGGCCTAATGTACCCTTGCTCTAACAACTCCTGCAACTAAACCTTTAACTCGACCAGTTCCTTCGGTGCCATCCTAAATGGAGGACGCGACACTGGCCTCGCACCCGGTACCAACTCTATCGATAAATCAATTTCACGCTGAGGAGGTGCTCCCGGAAGCTCCTCGGGGAATACATCCTCAAATTCTTCCACCACCGGAACTTCTCTAATAGCCATCTTTGTGGAGTGAGTCTCCAACAAAGCTAAGAACGCCTCGCCTCCTTGGTTTACCGCACGCCTCATTTGCATAGCGGAAATCAGGGAGTAAGCCACTCCGCTTAGGCCTTCGAACGTGACCTCTGCTCTACCTTCACCTCTCAGGGTTACCACCTTCAACTGGCAGTCGATACTAGCTCGCTGCTCCGCAAGCCAGTCCATTCCCAAGATAACATCGAATTCAGCTAGTGGCAGAATCGCTGCTACCAACACGAAATCACAATCGCCAATTTGCATCACAATGCGTCCCTTCCTCATGGTAGTCATGAAAGACCCATTCGGCATACGCACACTCAGCTTCACTCCTGCCACTACGGGCTCAGCACCAATCTTCCGGATAAAACTTTCCGCAAGAAAAGAGTGTGACGCCCCCGTGTCGAACAACACTCGAGAGGGGTAGCCCGAAACTAGCACGAAACCTAACCACGTGCAAAACAAACATGAAAGGCTGCAAACTACATTATAGTAACAAACGGAACTTAAACCTTTCGTACCTGTCACCACATCGGGTTGACGTATCGCTTCCTGTTGCCCAAGATTATAGGCCCTAGGCTGCACTGGAGGGAACCGCGAAGCACTCGACTCCGCCGCTTTCCCCTTCTCTGCAACACCGGGACCCGAACGCACCGATTGTTCTTGTCTCGGCTCTGGCCCAGCTCCGCCCTCGGTACAAAAACGACTAATGTGACCCACCTTGCCACACTGGTAACAAGTAACCGGACCCTTGGAACGGAAATCTCCCGAAGGTGCGCCACTTCTCTCCCCAGGCCAATTAGGACGGGGCTTCTTCTTCCATCGGCTGCCCTCGGACTTCCACTGGGACTGAGACTTAGGAGGCTTTCCTTCTCCCTGCCTTGCCGCAACACCCTTTCGTCGTTGAGTTCGCTCCAAGTCGCTCTCCAGCGTGCGAGCGGCTTCGACCAACTCATTTAATCCCGCATTCTTCAAGGCTATGAGTGGTTGCCTTAAATTTTCCCTCAACCCTTGATAAAAGAGGTTATCTCTCTCTTCATCATCTGCCATTGTCGTGCCCGCATACCGACCCAACCGAGTGAACTCTTGCAGATATTCATCCACCGTCTTCTCCCGCTGCACCAAATGCAGAAACTGCCGCTGCAGTGATAACCTTGTTGAAGCTGGAATGTAACGCTTTAGGAAAGCGTTTCCAAACTCCTCCATGGACGGAACACGCCCAACAAAAAGTTGACCGTTATGGTTCACCCACCACAACTTCGCATCGCCCTCTAACATGAAGCTCGCAAAGTGAGACTGCCTCTCAGCTGGGGTCTCAGCTGCCTTCAAGAGCTCCTGGATCCTCGAAAGCCAATCCTCGGCATCCGTTGGAGTGCCCACTCCCTTGAATGTCGGAGGGTGGAAACTCAAGAAATACTTCATGAATCGATCACCCATCGGAATAGCTCTCTCCGCTAGAGGCTCTGCTTGCCTTACTTCGACATCCGGTGTATCCGCCGGAGTGACAGGGGTCGCAACTTGCACCACCGGCGTAGGAACCCGTGGCATCGCTCCAGCTTGAGCCGCTACCATTGCCTCCGCTAGCATGCGACAGAAATCAGCCGGGGACATGCCCACATTCATGAGGCCTGGAGCAGTAGCACTACTCCCCGAAGGCTCCTCTTGCCTCCTCGATGTCCCCGCATCGTCGCCAACATCCTAGCATAAGCAAGGAAACAAATAAACGCTCATCAAGATCTAAACGCAAGACCCGAACGCAGGGATACTCATGATCCCGCACTATACTCCTATGTGAACAATCTCTTACGCGATCCAAAAACACTAGACCTCGCAAGAATACTAGAACCAACCTAGCTCTGTTACCAAATTGTAACACCTCCCCTGTAGTGACCATATAATATGGGTCCGGCCGGGACCCCACAGCATACAACCGCCACAGCTTTAGTATTAGAAGATGATATTAACTACCCAATCTCATAACTCAGACAACACAGCGGAAACAAACTAAGCCACAGAGATTGTCCATACTACAAAGGAGTCCAACTGGCCTTAAGGCCTTACAAAACAATGTCCAAAACATCAAACATTCCATAATAAAAGACATCCCAACAAAAGGGGAAAGATAGTTTTTCCCTAAGCTACCTCGGCATGCAAGCCGGATATAACAAAGTACGAAGAAAGTGATGCAGGAAATCAACTAAGCACTTCGTGAGGCTTTAGGCCTTTTTGGCCGGCGCGCTGGGTCCAGCCTGCGATTCGTGCCCTGCAACCAAATCACAGAGAGCGGTAAACGAGGGTCAGCTATGGCTGACCACAAGCGGTGTAACAACATCCCTCCTCCCGGCCGTCCTAGCGGACCCCGGGGAACTACTTCACCCTGCAAGTCAGCACTTCGTATGCAAATGTACATAAAGGAAAGCAACATAAATACTGGCATGAGTGTCACAAGCATCATCCACGTTTCTATGTTGAGCAGGTAATAAAAGGGGCCTAACAATGCAAAATGAGTGCAAGCCCGGGTTTCACCCAAGGCGCCCTAAAGCGTATGAATCTAACACATCATCATACATCACCAACACAAGGGTACTCATTACTTCCCCACAAGGGCATCAAAACCCAAGGCCAAGCGCTCTCGCTGAGACCCACCTCGCCTGGCCCACCATGCCATCGGGCTTGTCTGACAGCTCACACGCTCGGGCCGCCAACAACGCACCAAGACCGATTCTAAGAATTCTGGCCAATCAAAACGTCCCAAGGCCCTGGGCTTACTCTCGGGACAACGTCCACCGATTGCCTCGCCTGGCGACCGTCAACGGACTCAACCGTAGCACAGACATTCTCGTCAGTCAACAATCGAAGGGACTAATCTTGCCGGGACACTCTCCACACGTGAATCTCAGTCTTCACGGGATAGCCAGCCGACCACAAAGACCAATCGCGCCTTCGCACAACACTAGGCATCACAAGCCCCAAAATCCGCACATTATTTCTCCGCCCTAATCCCAACATTCGTTACCACACGAAGCTATAAAGGCATCACCACGATGAGTTCGCCGTAATCGGATTTCTAACAAAACCCCTAAAATGTGCGTAAATCAACATCACCGGATCGGACCAACGGCCACAAATCCGGCTTCACCCACAATGCCTAATCCGCTAACGGAGCGGATCTCTAGTGCAAAACATGCCGGGGACGGACACAATCAACCCGGTGGTTTCTCTTGAACCAAGGCGACCCGGATCCCTCTCACTCGACGGATCCGGTGCCAAAATGCAGAAAAAGAAGAGATGCCAAACGCGCATCCTAAAGACCGGGAGGAGAAATGTCGTTACCTTTTGAGATCTCCTCCTAGCCATGAGAAGCTTGCAAACAAACGGTGGAGAAGAAGCGCCTTGATGCCCTCTACGCACTGCCGGTCTCGGATCGGCGAACGGAGCTCCGAAGCTCCGGCAATGGCGGATTCCCCTTCTTCCTCCTCCTTGCCTCCTCCTCCTTTCTCCAACCTAAGAGAGAGAAAGCCTTGGAAATAATGAGGGTTTAACTCCTCTACCAAGCCCTAAACCCCCCCAGCCATCCATCGCAGCCGTTGGATCAAATTCCAATAGATTTGGACGGACCGATCTCCTTCTCCGCTCAAAACGCGGAGCAGAATAAACAGGGCGCACGATCACATGCGCACGGTCACTGGTCGTGCGCGAAGAGGACACTGGTCGTGCGCACTGTTCGAGACAGAACTCCGAATCCTTGCGACTAATGCACGATCACATGCGCACGGTCACTGGTCGTGCGCGAAGAGGATACTGGTCGTGCGCACTGTTCGAGACAGAACTCCGAATCCTTGCGACTAATGCACGATCATTGTCGCACGATCACTGGTCGTGCGCGAAGAGGAGATATGGTCGTGCGCAGAGAACTGCTATGGAATTCCTAGCCTATATCCGAGCGCAGCACTACCACCCCGCCTACCTCGCGGAACTACGATTTTTGGGGTGTTACAGCGACAGCGACGGACGAAGCCATGATGGTCACCTTAGCCACTTTCCTTCTTGATGGAGAGGCTGTGCTGTGGTGGGAAGAGCAGGAGCTGCATAAGTTCTGCGGTAGAGATATTACTAAAATCACAATGGCTGAGTTTTCAAAGTCGTTCCTCCAAAGGTTTATCCCCTCTGCCCAGCGCATTGCATTACAAAACCAATTCTTGAGGTTGACACAAGGTGATCGCTCCGTTGACGATTACTTGCATGAGTTTACCAGACTGAGTCGCTATGAGGGGTCCTTGGTGGAGGATGAGGAGGCAAAGACAAATAAGTTCTATGAAGGGCTTCGGGACGAGTTGAGGCTGCTCCTTGCAGGCCCTATGACGTTCGGCTTCCAAGTGATGGTGCAAACTGCCAGATTTTTGGAGTTGGACATGAAGAGGGTACAAGCAAGGGGTGTTGTAAAGAAACCTGAGTTTCATGCGCCGGCCTCTCAGTCCAAGTCGGATTTCAGAAGGAACAAAAGGAAGTTCAAACAGGCGGAACCAGCTCCTTCAAATGTTTCGGGAGCCACGACCACGCGGACTCCTATTACGTGTTTCACCTGCGGGAAGGTGGGACACAAAGCTGCGGTGTGTCGAAGTGGTCCCCCGAAGGCTGGTAATCGAGCGGTGGTTTATTCTCGTACTGCGGAAAAGGGTAAAGCTGCGGAGTCTTCGGCTTCCCAGCACATTCCGACTCAGCCGAGAGTCTTTTCGCTTGGCCAACAAGAAGCTATAAGACAAACTGATGTCGTCACAGGTACGAATTAGAAGTTAACTTTTACAGCTATATATATAATTCATACTGTGGTACGACTATATGCTTTATTTGTGTGCAATTAGGTTTCGTCCTAATTTTCAACTATCCGGCGAGAGCTCTATTTGATACGGGTGCATCGCACTCTTTTCTGTCCGAGGACTTCGTTGTGCGAATCGGAGTGCCGTCTACCTTCGTAGAGGATAGATTGGAAGTAGTGCTACCCAATGGATCTCGAATGAGTGCGGATAGGAAGAGCCGTGTGAAGGTGCGGATCGGAAGTCAGGATTTTGACTTGGAAGCGTCGTTATTACCGTTAGCTGAATTTGATGTGATCTTCGGCATGGACTGGCTCTCGGAGCAGCGGGCATGCATAGATTGCAATACAAAGGAGATCACTCTGGGAAGGGACACCGAAGGAGAAACCATGTTTGCCGGTATGCGAGGAGCGAGCAAGACGCTGATGTCTGCTCTCCAGGTGGTTAAGGCGGTGAGAAAAGGCGCCGAGTTGTTCTTCACCTTGTTGGAGACTTCAGAGCCAATGCCCAGGTTATGTGATGTCCCAGTTGTAGCGGAGTACGCCGACGTGTTTCCTAACGAACTCCCTGGGGCTCCGCCTCAGCGGGAGATCGATTTCTGTATCGAGTTGGTGCCAGGTGCCAAACCCGTGGCCCGCTCACCGTACCGGATAGCGCCAAAGGAATTGGCAGAGCTGAAGGTTCAATTGCAAGAGCTGCTAGAGCAAGGCTACGTACGTCCAAGTTCATCGCCTTGGAGTGCACCGGTCCTCTTTGTGAAAAAGAAGGACGGGAGCTTGCGTCCATGCATTGATTATCGAGAGCTAAACAAGTTGACCGAGAAGAACCGATATCCGATTCCAAGAATCGATGATCTATTCGACCAACTGGTGGGGTCGACAGTTTACTCCAAGCTGGACCTAAGGTCCGGCTACTACCAACTGCGGATAAGGGAATGTGACATTCCAAAAACAGCGTTCAGTACCCGCTTTGGGCACTATGAGTTCACGATGATGCCGTTCGGTCTGTCCAATGCACCGTCGGTATTCATGGACTTAATGAACAGGACGTTCTGTGAGTATTTGGATCAATTTGTGATCGTCTTTATCGACGACATTTTGGTATACTCTCAATCGGAAGAGGAGCATGTAGGGCATCTGCACGCCGTTCTGAGCACCTTGAGGAGGAGTCAGCTCTATGCCAAGTTCTCCAAGTGCGAGTTTTGGCTACCGTCAGTAGCATTCCTTGGTCACGTCGTTAGTGGAGATGGAATTGCAGTAGATCTGTCGAAGATAGAAGCGATCCGAGCGTGGCCTTTGTTGAAAAACGTAGCGGAAGTCCGAAGTTTCTTAGGACTTGCCGGCTATTATAGGCGCTTTGTGGAAAACTTCTCGAGGATCGCACTTCCTCTCACAAAACTGACTAGGAAGGATCATAAGTTCGTTTGGTCGCCCGAGTGCGCACGAGCTTTTGAAGAACTGAAGAGCCGTCTGACCATGACGCCCATTCTATGCTCGCCACAAGGTACGGAAGGCTACGAAATTTATAGCGACGCCTCAGGAAGTGGTTTGGGTTGTGTCCTAGTGCAGTTCGGGAAGGTAATTGCCTACGGCTCCCGGCAACTGAAGGTTCATGAGAGGAATTACCCGGTCCATGATTTGGAGCTAGCGGCCGTGGTATTTGCTCTTAAGCTTTGGAGGCATTATTTATATGGCGTGAAGATCGATATCTTTACCGACCACAAGAGCCTCAAGTACTTGCTGGATCAAAGGGAGTTGAATATGCGTCAAAGGAGGTGGATGGAGTTCCTTGGGGACTACACCTTCGACATCAATTATACTCCCGGTAAGGGAAATGTAGTAGCGGACGCGCTGAGTCGTCGGGCTCCCGCTCAAGCAAATTGGATTTTGATGCACGATGAGCGTCTAATCCGTGAGCTAGAGGAAATGGAGATCGTATGCATTGATAGGAGAACGTCTACTTCAGCATGCTTGAACTGGACGGAGGTTCAATACGACCTTGCTGACCGAGTTCGACAAGCATTGGAGCTGGACGAGAGCATGAAACGCTATAAAGCGGAAACCGTTGAGGGGTTAAACGCTTATTTCTCCTTTGCAGACGACCTTATGTGGAAACAGGAAAGGTTGTGCATCCCAAACGTTGGCACTCTACGGGCGGAGTTGATGTATGAGGCTCATCATACCAAGTACTCGATCCACCCGGGGAGCGCTAAAATGTATATGGATTTGAAGAAATTGTTCTGGTGGCCGGGTATGAAGAAAGACATTGCCCTTTACGTGGCCAAGTGTCATACTTGCGCGTTGGTGAAAGCGGAATGTCAACGTCCCGGTGGGTTTCTGAAGTCCTTGCCGATTCCGGAATGGAAGTTTGATGATATTTCGATGGATTTCGTGCACGGATTGCCGAGATCGCAGCATGGAAACGACGCCATCTGGGTGATCGTGGACCGTTTGACGAAGGTATCACACTTCATTCCGAACAGGAAGGATGATTCTGTAGAGAAGCTAGCAAAGCTCTATGTTGATAGTATTGTGAGACTGCACGGTGTCCCCCGTAGTATCGTCAGCGATCGTGACGGGCGTTTCACATCGAAAGATTGGAGGCTTATCCATGAACTGTTGGGCACGAAATTGAAGTTCAGCACGACCTTCCACCCGCAAACAGATGGACAGACCGAGAGAACCAACAGGACTATGGAGGATATGCTCCGAATGTGCACTCTAGATTTTGGAAAGAGGTGGGAAGATAATCTCTACATGATCGAGTTCGCCTACAATAATAGCTATCAAGCCAGTATAAAGATGGCTCCCTTCGAAGCCCTCTATGGTAAGAAGTGTCGTACGCCGTTGTCTTGGGCAGAAACGGGCGATACTAAGCTATTGAAGCGAAAGGATGTTGAAGAAGCAACTTTGACGATCCGGACTATACGTGAAAGGCTATTGGTTGCCCAGGATAGGCAAGCAAAGTACTTCAATGCCAAGCATAGGAACCTAGAGTTTGCCGTCGGTGACCGGGTTTACTTGAAGATCAAACCGTGCAAAGGGGTATCAAGGATCCGACGCTTGAAAAAGCTCAGTCCAAGGTACTTAGGACCGTTTGAGATCGTGGAGCGTGTTGGTGATGCGGCTTATCGGCTTGCACTATCTGCAGAGCTGAGCGGTCTGCACGACGTGTTTCACATTTCAGTGTTGAGGAAGGCAGTGCAAGAGCCTACTCATATCGTTGCGGCCGGCAAAGTTCCGGTTGATAGTGGGTTGTCGACGAAGGTCAAGCCCTTACGCATCGAAGATACCGAAGTAAAGCAGCTGCGGAACAAGTCCATTCGGATGGTAAAAGTCCGGTGGGATAATTGCGGCCGAGAGGAGCTCTCTTGGGAGAGAGAGCAAGCGATGCTTGCGGAGTACCCCGAGCTATTTCTCTCAGGTAAATTATAGCTGAATTTCTTGCTATTTCTGTTTTATAAATTTCGGGACGAAATTCTTTTAAGGAGGGTGGAGTTGTAACACCCCAAAAATCGTGGTTCAGCGAAGTAGGTGGAGTGGTAGTGCTGCACTTGAAGCAGGCTAAATCTTCCCTTTCTGCTCTTAGCGCACGATCAGTGGCCTCATCGCGCACGACCAGTGATCGTACGCCAGCGATCGTGCATTAATTCAGGAGAGAATCGAGTTCTGTCTCAGACAGTGCGCACGACCATTTTCCTCTTCGCGCACGACCAGTGATCCTGCGCTAGCGATCATGCGTTAATTCAGGAGAGAATCGAGTTCTGTCTCGGACAGTGCGCACGACCATTTTCCTCTTCGTGCACGACCAGTGATCGTGCGCCAGCGATCGTGCGCCCTGTTTATTCTGTTCCGCGATTTTGAGCGGAGAAGAAGATCGGACCGTCCAAATCTTTTGGAAATTGATCCAACGGCTAGGTTTAGTTGCAGGAGACCTTTAGGGTTGATGAGAGGGGGTTAAACCCTCATATTCTCTAAGCCATTCTCTCTCCAAACCCTAGAGAAAGAAGGAGGAGCCAAGGAAGAAGAAGGTAGATCCCGCCATTGACGGAGCTCCGGAGCTCCGTTTCGCGAGCCGTTTCCAGATTTGGAGAGTGCAACCCGGTGCGGTCGTTTCTCTCTGTGTAGAATCTCGGTTTTATGGCGAAAAAGAACGCGTCTAGGGTAACGATTCTTCCTCCCGAACTTTGGACTTGTATTTGTCCTTTCATTCCTCTTCCTATGTTTGCATGAGGTATCCCTTTCACCAAATGGGTGAAGTGTAGGATTTCCTCAAGTTCTTCGGAACTCCGGGTAGATTGTGTCCGTCCCCGGCATTATTGCAAGTAGAAAATTCGGTAGTCGTGCGGATTTAGGCATTTTGTGTGAAGCCTATTCGTGGCCGTGAGCCCGAATCGGTGATGCTTGATTTGCGACGTTGCATTTAGGTTAGGCCTAGAATGCGTGCCGGAGAATGACTCCGTGAACTCACCTATAGTATTGCGGGAACTCAGTGTAGGCGTCTTGTGAAGATCCTAACAAAAGCCCCATGCTTTGAGTTTTGGATGAAGGCAAACCTTCACCACGAAATTGATGCGGAGTGTGTTGCACCTCCCTTGTTGAGTATTCGTGAAACCTAGATCCTTGTGAAGGGGTTAGGTGCGTAGCGTATATTTAGTGTAGCACTTGAAGGTGCTAAACCCTTATGGGCTGAGGCGAAGCCGTACCCGCGTCGTGCGATAGATCGCGACGATTAGAGCATGGGCAAAGCTAAACCGAACCCGTTTCCATGCAGATCGGTAAGAGGTCCCTTCCTCAGGAAAGCCGTGTGATCATGGGAGAGGTCGTGGAAGGTGTCATACCTAGACCGACCAAAAGCTCTTGTTTCCACCCAAGGTTGTGGCCCTTACGGTGGAGTGTTTTGTGAAATGGATGTTATGTTAGCCTCATGCGATTGCTTAGGCGGTTGTGGGGAACCTTCGGGTGAACCCAACCAACATCATGTGCATACCTAGGTTCCCTTCTTTTGATGATCAACCTAGAAGATTGATTGTGCTTGAAACCTCACCTCGTGTAGTTGCACTTTCTTTATATTTAGTACTTGTGCTATTATGGCTTGCTTGCAGGGTGAATCTCCGCCACCCCGGAAAAGGGGTGGGGTCATTATAATTTGGTCAGCTGTGCTGACCGTTACTTTGTTTGCCACCGCTTGGTGGAATGTTCTTATGCAGGTGCAGGTGAGCCTAGCGGGAAATAGCGGGCGATGGCCCTTTGCAATGTTGGCCCTCGAAGGCCAGCCCTTTTCCTGTTATTCATGTATGGCCGGCCTGCGTGCCGATGTATGCTTATGGAGTTTTGTGCATTGGATGAATGTAAGGCCTTAAGGCCGTAACTCTTATTCTGGATACATTCCTATGATAGTGGACAGTTCTATTTGAATGGTTTAATTAATGCTTCCGCTTACGTTTTGTACTCTCGTTTAGTTGTTACTTTTCTGGTTATCACCTTTTAACTCCTAGCTAGTGTGGTTTGTATGGCGTGGGGTCCCGGCCGGACCTGCTGTTATACTCTTCGTACTGGCCGGATGTTACACTTAGAGGCATGCTACGCATAGTTCTACACAACTTTTTCAATATAAATTATGCACATATTAATAGATGTATCAAAGCATGATGAAGGCAATGTTCAAAGTAGTTTGAAAAGATAAATTGCAACATTATAGAAGTTCTAAATAATAGATTAACTCATGCTTGATTTTTAATGAAGTTCATACAATATTTTTGATATTTTTAAAGAGTAATTTTTATTTAAAGTTTGAACTCATAAAATTGATCTTGGACTTCCCGAGGGCTACCTTGTGAGAGGTTCGCCCGGTACTAGGTGATATGATGGGATGATAGCCCAAATCACCCTTTCGCAAGATACATAGAAAAGTTAAGTTCAAAAGAATAATTTTGATACTTATTTTTGTTTTGTTTTATATTTTTGTAGTTGATTTTTACAAATAAAAGCATATTTTTGTAATTTTTGCTTTTGTAATTTTTATATTTGATTTTTGCATAAAGATGAACTTTAAATAAAGGAAACAACACAAGCGAAAAAACAAAACATATTTTTTGTAATTTGGTTTTTGTAGTTTTGTATTTGATTTTTCAAAAAATAAAGAAACACAGAAGTGCAAAACTAAGTAGAAAATATAGATTTATATATTTTAAGGGATTTTTAGAAATTTAAAAAATATAGAAAAATGAACATGGACGCTAGCGCCTGCGGTAGCGCTAGCGCGGGAGACATTGAACGATTTTTTAGGATTTTAGAAATTTTGATTGGTGGTCTTGATTAGGTGTCCCAGTAGTAGTTCCATGCTGAAGTTGCAGATTTTTAGGAGATGTTTTGGATGGTCCAAATTGCATGAAACGTAAGCGATTTCTTATATGACTTGACAAAATAATCATTGCATGAGATATATTTACTTATGTTTTCATTTTGACTTTTCTAAAGACTTGTGCTTATAACTTAAAAAAAATAGGAAATGAAAACCCAAGATATCATGTTTGAACAAATCAAATATGCATGGTTTCGGTGAACAAGGAGTAATGTTCACACAAATAGTAACATGGATATGCCCTGACATATAAAACCTAACATAGATATAAATATTCTTTAGGTGACAATGTTAGTACGATAAATTTGAGATTAATGTTTTGCCAAAGTTTGATTGTGTTTCAACTTAGAGACCTAGAATGGAGTGACAATTATATTTGATTTGATATCAAAATGATTCAAAGGTCTAAACTAGAAATAAATCACAATACACACATAATATACCATAACACCAACCATGGTAAACAATTATAATGTCAATTGTTATCATATAATTTGTGATAGTTGTTTATAGATGATTCTTGATATGAATTATGATTTTAGAGATGTTTAGCAAAAGATATCACTAGATCATAGCGGTGTTTGTGAATTCAATATTCATTATGAAGATAACTTCTTTCAACACATTTTAGTGATTTTCCTTTAATTAAGATTTTTGAATATATATATGTGATTTTTTGATAGGTGAACAATAGTGATGGTTTAGATCATGTTTGACATCAAGGAGAGAACACAATATAATTTTTTGTTGTGAACAATTACACCCATATTGAAAGTTGAGCTTTTATTTAAATCTTGAATTTTCTTTTAAATCAAGTTATTTCACTAAACCACTTGTTGGTGAAGACTAAGAATCTTAATAGCCTAATAACCGGATTTAAGTTGAAATATCTTATAGCAAATTTAGAGTTTGATTCATATGGATAATATAAGATATTTATAATAATAAAAGATAGGTCATCAAAATAAAAATATGATTTTGAATTTTGATCAAAAATGATTTATAAACTCATTAAGCTTTATGAGATAAAATCATATTTCCAATACTATATAGGATGACCATGGCATGATAGTTTAAAAAGAACACAAAAAGAAAAAGATAGAAAAGACATTAAAGCACATCATGAAGTAGAAATTTGTGTATTTCATTTTAATTGATTTCTACTTCATGCAAATGATGGGATACTAATGAATAAGAGATTTAGGTATCCAAAGAGGACCGGGAGTGACGGTTCCTTTGGGTACCCAAATACATCGTGTTTTCTTTTGGGGAGATGTGAATGAATGGGCCCTTTTGATTTGAGTTTGTGTTTCATCTTTAACTTTTGGCCGCCATTCAAACATTGATTTAATATTATTCTTATTTATCAAATTTCCATGACGATTTTGCAAATCATTCTTTATAGGAAATTTGTTTATCTTTAAATTTATGTTGGGAGAGTGGTTATTTTGTAAATGATAATGATTTGGAATTTTATTTTCAAGCATTTGATATTCTTTATTTCCTTTGTTGGATTTATCAACATTTTGAGAAATTATATTCAACTTGCTTTTAGATATACCTTGAGATTGTGAATGAATGTTTTAAGCGTTTTTCTTAATGATTTCCTTAAGCAAGTTGATTTTTGATTTTAGTTCATCATTCTTGATTTGTAAATTATGTCTAGCTTTATTATAATTTATTGTGCTATTTTTAAGAGTGGTAATAATTGAGTCAATATGTTTTTCATATTTATCCCTATACTCATCAAATGTTTCATCCATCTCTTTTATTTCAATTTCATAGTCCTTACACTTAGCACAATTAATTTTTAAAGATGAATTTTCTAAACATAATTTTTCATTTTGTTCTCTTATAAAAATAATTTCTTTTTCAAGTTCCTTAAATTTTTCTTTAATATCATTACAATCAAGACAAGGTTTTGTATTTTCAATTGAAGTGACATGAGTAAAGCTAGATAAATCGGATTTTGATACTACTTTAACTTTTGCTTTTAAATTTTTATTTTCTAAGCGCAATAGTTTATTAGCATTCTTTAATTTCTTAATTTTGCGCTTAGTATTTTGTAACAATTGTAATGAAGAGATAGAAGTACAAAATATAGAATTTGATTTCCTTACATTGCTTTTGGATGAGGGAGGATTTGAACATATTGTTCCTTTGTCTTCTTCTTGGCACTCCTCTTCCAAAAGTAAGATTTCTTCTCCTTTTTCTCTTGGTGTATTGTTCTCCTTTTCTATTTCAATATTCTCCATGGCTTCGCTCCGAGAGAGATCTTCTTGAATGATAATGGATGCTTGTACGTTCTTTTCCTCCTGTGTTTGTTCCATACCTGCGAGAGGAAGATCATACATTTCTTCAAGAAATTTCCATACTTTATAAGCACTAGAAAAGCAATACACAAATTTGAAAACTTCATTTGAGAGACCACAAAATAGATAATGTTTAGCTTTTGCATCTAAATGAAGTTCCTTTTTATTTGATTCATCCACACGTCTTATAATTGCTAAGTTCCATACTTCGATATCTAAAGTTTTAATAAATTTTTCCATTAAAATTTTCCATCCTTTATAATTTGTTCCTTCAAATAAAGGTGGTGCAAGTGATTTTTCCTCTTCACAAAAATCTCCCCCACTAGTAGAAGCGATATCATGAGACGCCATTATTCCCGGTTGTTAAGCCGATTGGAATAAAACCGCTCTGATACCACTTGTTGGATCGGTCGGCGCCCTTAGAAGGGGGGGGGGGTGAATAAGGGTTTTCAAAAACTTTATATTTTATTTAGAAAACTTTGGAATATTGCAATAATAAAACAAGAAGTCAAGTAAAACAAAAAGAGAGACAAGCTTTATTGATATTAAATAAGTTTTACAAAACTTGATCTCAATGGCGCTAGAGATCAGAGGCGAATAATAAAAACTCTTTTTCGTTTTCTATACTGGTTCGTATCCCCACGAACCGGTTGGCTTTAGCCGATCTCTCCCCAGATACGGCCTCAAGCCGCTCTAGCCAATCTATCCCCAGAAAGGCCTCGAGCACCCCTAGACCTAGCCTAGATCTAGTCGCCAACACGAGGCGAATTTCAGCCCTAAGTCCTACCCCAGACCTAGTCGCCAACACGAGGCGATTTCACTTAAACGATTACAAGAAAAGATGTGAAATGAAAAAGACAATAATATAAAAACTCCCTCTATTTGGATCTCTTGAAGTAGACGAAGACGCAGAGTATGATCGTAGTCGATGCGGTCTTTCGTCACGATGATGAAGCGTGTTGAAATCTTCTCCACGGATCTCCTTAAGGCTTTATGGAATTGTGGGAGTATCACTCTGAATCTTCCTCTCTCTGCTGTGGCACGAAGCTCTGGAGTTTGAGATTGGAGGAGGATTCAGAATTTGGAGCCAAAGCATCCAATTTATATCCTTCACCCTACCGCCGGCGGTAGCCCGGATTAGGAATGATCTTGCGCGGCCGAATCTCCCATCCATGGCAACAATTTGCTCTATGCCTCTTGTGCGCCATGCTACCGCCGGCGCTAGTAGCTACCGCCGGGCGCTAGCTCCTTCTAAAAATGCTGCCGGAATCATGCTAATCAACGCTAGCGCCGGGCGCTATCGCTACCGCCGGCGCGAGTGAGCCTTTTCGAATTTTGGCCTCAATTTTAGGGGCAGACATCATGAGTACTCCTTGAGTCATGTGGACTAAGTTAACCTGCACACTTGAACACACAAGATCAAATACACATAGGATTTGTTATTCTCAAACCTAGGAGATGCGAAAGACCATGTTCCAACACTAGTCACCAACACAAGGCGAATTAACTAAACGGTTACAAAGAAAGTATGGAATGAAAAATAAAGATAACAATAATGAAACTCCCTATATGAGATCTATGAAGATGAGGATGAATGATCGCTGTAGCATAAGCGAGGTTGAAGCCATCGTTCTTCGGATGCAGCGTGGTGGCTTCCTTCTCCAGAAATCCCCTTTGAATTTGAGTGGGAGAAGAACTTTCGGCAGAGTAGCAGCTCTGGAAATTAGGCACAAGTAATCTCTCTGGAAGCACAAGATCAAAACGAGAGAGAGCCCATCAATTTATAGATCTTGAAGATAGCGTCTGCGGTAGCGTTCGTGTGAAGCGGTTGCGAAACCGTCGGTGGCGTGACGCTGAGCACGAACTTAAGATAGCGCCAGGTGGTAGCGCTAGCACTGGCGGTAGCATTCGTGTGGAGCGGTTGCGAAACTGTCGGCGGCGTGGCAGAACAAAACTTTCGTCGAACGAAATTTTCGTGGAGCGGAGCTTCAAGTTCGTCGAACGAAACTTTTTCGTCGAACGAAACAAAATTTTTGTCGAGCGGAGCTTCAAGTTCGTCGAACAAAACTTTTCGTCGAACGAAAATTTTTGTCGAACGGAGCCTCAAGTTCGTCGAACGGAGATTTTTGTCGAACAAAGTTTTTGTCGAATGAAGGCAAATTCGACGAACGGAACCTGAGCTAGCGCCTAGTAGTAGCTCTAACGCTGGCGGTAGTGCATTCTTCCAGATTTTTGAATTCAGCTGCTTTCTACCTGTAGAGTATTGCACCTATAGTTCCTGCACACTATAAATGCACGACAAGCAAGATCAAATACAATTTGGGATTTGTTATTCTCAAACAAAGGGATGTGACACACATGTCCAACAATCTCTCCCTTTTGATAATAACAAATCCTCTTAGCAAGAAATCAACAATAGTGTTTATAGTATATGATAAGCAAGATGATAGTGCAACTATAGTATATGATAAGCATGATAATGTGCATACTCCCCCTATCTTAATGCTCCCCCTACATAAATGCAATTTATGTTTTACTCCCCCTAAATGATAGATTACATGAATTATTCTCCACTTAATCTTCTATATTTATCCTATATAGATTTCTTCAATTAATCTCCCCCTTTTGGTATTATCAAAAGAAGGTGGGGTGAGGGTAGTAAGGAGACATTTCTTATAAATTATAAAGCATGATCGAGCTTTTGTAATATAGATAATGATAACGATTTTAAGCATAGTATATATAAGAGATTTCAAATAAAAAGATAAGAGTTGTAAGCAAGTGGAAGATTATAAGAAACATCTTTTTGTAAACATGAAAAGCATAAGTAAAAATATGAGTTTTAGTTAAAAATTGAAAGATGTTTTAATCTTTTTGAAATCTCAAAGTCTTTCATAAAGATACCAAGCATGAAATGAATATATCAAAGAAAGATTATACTACAATGTTACTTAATTTTAAGTTCAAGAGATACCAAAACATTGTAGAGATCATGCTAGGTTATCTAGTGCATTTCTTATATAAAGAGTAGTATAGATAAAGCATTAGAATCCAATACTCATGAGAAGAAGTGTTATGAAAGATAATGATGTGCACATAAGTGTATTTTGAGCAATGTTAACAATTGATTTAAATCACAAAATACAAGATATATGTAGATTAAAGTGCACAATAAAACACAAGTAAATTACTTTCACACACTTTTAATGCACATAATTTTTCACAAAGTGGTGTAATAACCAAAGTTTGCACAAGACACTTTACTATTCTTTCCAAGGTGCTCAACCTTACAATGCTTATGAAGACTTATCAGGAGGTTCAAGTAGTGCTTGGTGGAGTTATAGTTGTCTACATATATAATTTTTTTTGTTCACATTTGTGAGACAACATTCTCCGAATACACATTTGTGAAGATTTTTAGAAATTTTAAAAAATAGAAAAATCACAAACCCACGCTAGCACCGGCGCTAGCGTTAGCGGTGGAAACAGTACACAATTTTTTAAGAATTTTAAAAATCTGATTTTTGATATTGATTAGGGGTCTTAAGAGGAGTAGTCTTATGCAGAAATTGTGTAATATTTAGAGATGTCTTGATTGTTCAAATTGCATAAAACATTAGCGTTTTACATGTTATTCATCCTAAGATGTCTAAGACTCATAATTCCAACCTTAACATTTGAAACCTTGCATCGGGAAGAGGTTTAGTAAATATATCAGCAAGTTGAGAGTCCGTGCCAATGAAACTAATCCTTACATTTTCCTTTTTAATGTGATCCCTTATGAAATGATGATGAGTCCTGATTATATACACCTTCATGGACTCATCCGGGCCATTATTTAGTCAATATCACGCACTTTAGCCTTATTATAGTTTATAATTGATAACCCATGCTAGGTGCACATTTTGGCCCACTTTGGTGTGTTTTCGTGTTTATTTCCTTTCATAGTACTCATATGTTGTTAAGTGCCACTTTCGGTGGCTAGATCTGTGTTTGTGCTGGAATAGGAGGCGTGCAAGTGTTTCCGGTGCAATTCTGCACAGGAACACTGCGCACGATCACTTGTTCTAGTGCGCACGACCACCGGTCGTGCGCCACTGATCGTGCGCACTTAACCCCTTTTTACGAGTTCTGTCTGGTGCAGTGCGCACGACCATCAACTCCAGTGCGCACGACCACCGGTCGTGCGCCACTGTCCGTGCGCACTTAATAGTAATTTTATGAGTTCTGTCTCACCTATTGCGCACGACCACCGACGCTAGTGCGCACGATCAACGGTCGTGCGCCACTGGTCGTGCGAGCATTTTATTTTATAATTTCATCTCTTGCAGGTTCTGTCCAGGCAGTGCGCACGATCGCAGGATTCCAGTGCGCACGACCACTGGTCGTGCGCCAATGATCGTGCGCAGTGTTTAATCCAGCGCCTATTTAAGCGCCTGTTGCGATTTTAGGGCGGATTATTCATTCCGGGAGCGGGATTTCTGTTCCGTACGCCGCCGACCGCCCCCTTTGATCGCCCCTACTTCATCTCCTACGCAAGGGGAAGCTTCCTCGGTCCATTCCTAGACATCCTCCATCGTCCGTGAGTGTTCTCCATCATCCGCAAGCCTCCAAGCAATCATTTTCGCTTTCCGCCCAGTGAGAAGAAGAAGAGACCTTGAGTCGAAGACGACGGAGCACGTAGGGAGATTGTGACAGCCCTCTACGCCGGAAGCATCGTCCGCCCGAGTCCGGAGGTAGCCCGACAACCTACCATTCCGGCCGTGAACGGCCGCTAGTCTTCACCACCGGTTATCTCCTTCCTCTTTCCTTGATTGTACCCCTTTGAATCTTTTACTAAATGAATATTGTGATATTTACTTGATGAGAATGAATGTTTCTGTGTTCTTATTCATGGGTTGGTTGTGATTCACCACGTTCAAGCGCACTCACTCACACACGCACGCAAGGTGTTTGCTCCGTGTTGGCAAGAGCTAACGACGGTTGTGAAGAGGTGTTTGCGACCCTCACTCTCTCGCGCCTGAGTCCACTTCATTCGCCTCACGAAGCACGGCATCGCGGCCGTTGCATCCACCTCACGTTGCGAAGCGGTGTTCTCGACCCGCATCTCTTTTATTGTTGTTAAAATTAGGAAAACCAACCAAAAACCCCTCTTTGTGTTTGTGAAACGCTTGTGTAACAATATTCACTGCGCGATTCGATCACCCATCCTGCATTCCTCAAGAGACCGACATCCGGGGAATTTATTCTCCACAATTATTACTTGACAGCGACCGGTGCACTTGCCGACGCGCATCAAGTTTTTGGCGCCGTTGCCGGGGAACGCAGGCGTGTATCGTCTTGTGTCGTGACTCTCGTTACACGAGCAGTTGTTTTTGATCTTTTCGTTTTCTTCTTGTTGTTGACAGTGCATGCAGAGGCAGATTGCAGGTGAACTTGCACCTTTTGACCCAGAAATCGAACGAACCGCTCGCGCGCGAAGGCGTGCTGCGGCTCTGCAAGCAGCCATGGGTGATCATGTGAACCTGAATGATGCTGATGCGCGAGTGCACGATGAGGGGCAAAATCCGGCCACTGATGAACAGGAGGCGGAGAGACCTCGGCCTCGTACTATGAGAGATTATACCACCCCCACTGCTGGAAGCGTGTATCCGGGCTTTGGGCCCAATATCATGAACAATCAGTTTGAGATAAAGCCGGCGATCTTAAACATTATCCGAAACCATGCTCAGTTTTCGGGGATGGCTAGCGAAGACCCGCATCTGCATCTGGCAGAATTCTCTGATATTTGCGGAACTTTCCGCTATGCGGGCATTGCTGATGACACAGTCAAACTGAGACTGTTCCCCTTCTCCCTCCGTGATAAAGCAAAAGTATGGCTTCATTCCATCCCGCCCGGGACTGCTGCAACATGGGATGCCCTTGCATCCAAATTCCTGGCTAAATTCCACCCGGTGGATAAGATTGTAAGCTTGCGGCGTGAAATCGCCACATTTCGGCAGTTGGATCAAGAGACTCTTGCGGAAGCTTGGGAGCGCCTCAATGAACTCCTTCGCCGTTGCCCTGGCCACGAGCTCCAGCCATGGAACGTGGTTGAATTGTTCTACTTCGCGATCGAGCCCAATTATAGGGCAATGATCGATGCTGCGGCCGGTGGTACCTTGATGAACCACACCCCTGAAGATGCCCTGCGGATTTTGCGTGACACTGCCTCCCACAGTACCTTCTGGACTGCAGGGAGAAACGCTCCAAGAAGCAGCCGAGGACTCTTCATGGTTGATTCTCTTCCTTCTCCGTCTCCATCTGCTGCCATCATTACTTGTGAAGGATGTGGAGGTGGAGGCCACCATGCTTACGAATGCTCGGGGAACCAAGTGGTAGGTGATTTCGCGCACTTATCTTTAAATGAATCTGTGAATTATGTTGGAAATCAGTCCAAGGGGGCGCCGTATAATAACACTTATAATCCGGGAGCGAGAAGTCATCCGAACTTCTCGTGGAATCCCAACACGCCCGGCCAACGATGGTCACCGGGGCAGCATCAAAATGATGCTTACGCCTCCGGGAGCCAACCGAGGCCGCCGCACCCGGATTACAACCAAGCACCCCCTACTCAAAAGATGAGTAATTTAGAAGAAATGATGGAAAAATTCATGCTTGTAGCTAACTCGAATATGGCAAACCAAACTGCATCTATGCGAAACTTGGAGACGCATTTGGGCCAATTGGCCCAAGCGCTAACTGAGCGTTCGCAGGGGTCCCTTCCCAGTAATACGGAAAAGAATCCCATTGATCAAGGGAAAAGTCTGGGGGATGTGGTGGATGCCAATCCGAGTGAGCTGATAATCTCGTGTTCCATCAATCAGGTTGAAACAAAGGCTCTATGCGATTCCGGTTCCTCTCGCAATGTTATTGCGCTGCAAGATGTTGCGAAACTTCAATTGGAGATTAACACAGAGGAAAAGAAATCGCTGATTCTCGCTAACGGCACCATTATTCAATCCGAGGGAGAGGTGAGAAACGTGGAAGTAATAGTTGAGGGGACAACTGTGGTCGCGGACTTTCAGGTGTTGGGCCCCCGGGAAAATCAATCCATCCCTATCTTGGGGGTGCCGTTCTTGAAAGAGAGCGGCGCCACCCTTGACTTTGCCACGGGGTGTGTCATCTTACCTAACACGGCGCTGCAGCCCATTCATCTCGAAGCTAGAGCCGACACATCCACTCCTCCCCCTCTTGTTATTTCTGATGAACTTCTGAGTTGTGCAGGGAAGACGCATTTCCAAGAAACAGGTGAAGGGGAAATGGAGGAGCTCAAATCTGATGAGGAGGAAGTGATTGACTTTCGGAAAGAATTCGACGCCGAGAAGGAGGATGACGGCTGTCCGGGAAATGATGATGTGGATTTAGTCAAGAATGCTGATTATTTTTCTTCTTGTGATGAATCGTGTAATAAACTGTTTAAGCGTTCCGTCTCTTGGGCCGATCCGGTGGTCACAGTGACACCGGAAGTGACGCCACCTGATTCTAAGGAGGAAAAATCTGAGAGTTCACAACGGTGGCAATCTCCAACCGTCACCAAACTGAAAAAAGAAAAACTTCTGCGTGACGCTCGTGCTGCCGCTCTTCGTAGCAAGATGGCGGAGGTTAGGGGAGCATTGGGTAATACCAGTGCTGGCCCTAAAGCCTTCACCTCCCGCCTACATGCTACGGGAGATGCGCACCACAAGAGCGCTTTTAGTTGATGCGTGTTTTTAATTGCTGTAATGAACTATTTTTGAGTATGTCTTCTTAATTCCTGCACTCTTTATAAACAATGCTAATACTGGTATTTGGTCCAGCTTAAGGACGTTAAATGAAAGCGCTACTGGGAGACAACCCAGATTTCCGGTTTTTTTTTATATTTCCTTTTATCTAACCTTTCCTAGTTCAGTTTTTGTTTTTGCTTTTGTTGTTTTGAGTTTTGCTTGCAGGTTTTGTGTTCGATGGTGGATGCTGCGGATTGTCTTGATTTTAAACGCCATTCTTCTGGTATGCTCACGTGCTGAGCATTGGGTAACTTCTTCCCTAGCTTTCAATTTTGATTTTCACTGTCATATCATTATGTTGTATGGTTTTGATTAAGTCTGGGGGAGAGCCGTTTCTTTGTCACCCACTGCACATGCTCATCTCATTTGCATACTAGAAGTATTTTAATTTCAGTTATTTAGTATCGTTCATCTTCACACACCACTTCACCCACTTGAGTGCGTGCTTTCTTTTGTGTTGTTCCGTTTAAACTAGTTTGGTTGGAATGTGAAATAGGCTATTAACACAGGAATTATTATTTGGAGCGCGGTGTCGACTCATGTAGTGTTCTAGTCGCTTCGCATGCTATAGTAGAACCTGAGTAGAATTAGATTTTCTTTATGCATTTAATTTATGTGTAGTATCTCTGCGTAAATTTAGATTTAATGTACTCAAGTGGTGAATTCGAATGAAATTGATGATAACCCGGTGTTGTGTGTGTGCGGTCGCTAAACGTGTGTTGCTCGAGTCGGGAGGAAGGTTTAGCTTTCTCGTGGGCTAAGAACTTGCCCCAAGCGACTCTTGAAGCATGGGTGAGAGCTACTTGTTGAGTCAAGCATGATGTAGGCCACCATTTGGCTAGTTTGAGCTTTGCTATTCCATGCCCCTTTCATTCACCTTTGCAAGCCAAATTTGTGCCTACCATTTTTATGTTCAGCTCCTCCTCATCCACCAAAGCCTGAAGCCTATCCTACGCCCGCAACCAAAAAAATGTTTTAACTGTGCTCATAATTTCCAACTTGTGTGGTGTGTGGTATCATTGTGTTTTGAAGAGAAAATAATGTCTATCCGCTGATTTTGAACCAACTGGAGGTTGCTTGAAAGAAGAAAAATATATAAAAGAAAAAAAAAGAAGAGTATCCTGAAAATAATCCTCCCAAGCTAAAGAGAAAAATCTGTTGGTATTTGTAAAGTAGGCTGTGTGCACACCTGGTTTTCATGATAAGTCTGGGGGTGTGTCACACGAGCATAGTTGTTTGGTTTTGTAAGGTGCAGTGTGCCGTTGGCTCATTTGGGTTGCGTAGCCGTCATGTTTATCTTTGCATATCATTCCGTAACCTAAGCCCCGTTTTAATCCTATAAGTCCTACTGATTTGACTTGCGAGTTTGCTAGCGCCGTGGAGAGAGTGTGACCGGGCAAGCGTATGGTTCACGACGTTGATGGATTTCTGCGGAGTTATTCCTAAGCCCCGATCTTTTGCAACACCCGCCTCAGCGTCTCGTCACTTTCATACCGGGCATGATCGTCAAATTCTTCATAATTCACCCACTGAGTACAATTAAATCTTTGATTACGCTTTAGTACTTACGTAAATTAGTTAGCATAGCTAGAATCTTCTTCTACTAGAATTCCTACTCGCATGCGTATGTTACTTCGCACTGTATTCCCCTGCGTAATTCGCTATTTTAATTATCTTTTTCAACTTCCGCCGGATTCGTTTGCTCGGGACGCGCAAACAGTTAAGTCTGGGGGTGTGATGAGTCCTGATTATATACACCTTCATGGACTCATCCGGGCCATTATTTAGTCAATATCACGCACTTTAGCCTTATTATAGTTTATAATTGATAACCCATGCTAGGTGCACATTTTGGCCCACTTTGGTGTGTTTTCGTGTTTATTTCCTTTCATAGTACTCATATGTTGTTAAGTGCCACTTTCGGTGGCTAGATCTGTGTTTGTGCTGGAATAGGAGGCGTGCAAGTGTTTCCGGTGCAATTCTGCACAGGAACACTGCGCACGATCACTTGTTCTAGTGCGCACGACCACCGGTCGTGCGCCACTGATCGTGCGCACTTAACCCCTTTTTACGAGTTCTGTCTGGTGCAGTGCGCACGACCATCAACTCCAGTGCGCACGACCACCGGTCGTGCGCCACTGTCCGTGCGCACTTAATAGTAATTTTATGAGTTCTGTCTCACCTATTGCGCACGACCACCGACGCTAGTGCGCACGATCAACGGTCGTGCGCCACTGGTCGTGCGAGCATTTTATTTTATAATTTCATCTCTTGCAGGTTCTGTCCAGGCAGTGCGCACGATCGCAGGATTCCAGTGCGCACGACCACTGGTCGTGCGCCAATGATCATGCGCAGTGTTTAATCCAGCGCCTATTTAAGCGCCTGTTGCGATTTTAGGGCGGATTATTCATTCCGGGAGCGGGATTTCTGTTCCGTACGCCGCCGACCGCCCCCTTTGATCGCCCCTACTTCATCTCCTACGCAAGGGGAAGCTTCCTCGGTCCATTCCTAGACATCCTCCATCGTCCGTGAGTGTTCTCCATCATCCGCAAGCCTCCAAGCAATCATTTTCGCTTTCCGCCCGGTGAGAAGAAGAAGAGACCTTGAGTCGAAGACGACGGAGCACGTAGGGAGATTGTGACAGCCCTCTACGCCGGAAGCATCGTCCGCCCGAGTCCGGAGGTAGCCCGACAACCTACCATTCCGGCCGTGAACGGCCGCTAGTCTTCACCACCGGTTATCTCCTTCCTCTTTCCTTGATTGTACCCCTTTGAATCTTTTACTAAATGAATATTGTGATATTTACTTGATGAGAATGAATGTTTCTGTGTTCTTATTCATGGGTTGGTTGTGATTCACCACGTTCAAGCGCACTCACTCACACACGCACGCAAGGTGTTTGCTCCGTGTTGGCAAGAGCTAACGACGGTTGTGAAGAGGTGTTTGCGACCCTCACTCTCTCGCGCCTGAGTCCACTTCATTCGCCTCACGAAGCACGGCATCGCGGCCGTTGCATCCACCTCACGTTGCGAAGCGGTGTTCTCGACCCGCATCTCTTTTATTGTTGTTAAAATTAGGAAAACCAACCAAAAACCCCTCTTTGTGTTTGTGAAACGCTTGTGTAACAATATTCACTGCGCGATTCGATCACCCATCCTGCATTCCTCAAGAGACCGACATCCGGGGAATTTATTCTCCACAATTATTACTTGACAGCGACCGGTGCACTTGCCGACGCGCATCAAATGATGACGCACATCTATACGTTTGGATCTAGAGTGGTGTACCAGATTATTTGTGAGATCAATGGCACTTTTGTTGTCACATTTTAGTTCAATAAGTTTTTGATGAAAACCAACATCCTCTAAAGTTTGTCTCATCCATAGTGCTTGTGCACAACAACTCCCTAATGCAATGTATTCGGCCTCCGTGGTGGAGAGTGCAACCGAATTTTGTTTCCTACTAGACCATGCAACTAATGAAGGTCCTAGAAAATGACAAGTACCACTAGTGCATTTTCTATCAAGTGAACAAACGGCATAGTCCGAATCGGAGTAGCCGTGAAGTGTAAATGAATTATTGTGCAAGTACCATAGTCCTAATCTAGATGACCCAATGAGATATCTAAAAATTCGTTTTACCGCTTTTAAATGAGATTCTTTTGGATTGGCTTGAAATCGAGCACATAAGCATACATTAAACATAATATCGGGTCTAGTTGCACTTAGATAAAGTAGAGATCCTATCATACCTCTATATAAAGTTTGATCTATAGAAATTCCTGATTCATCTTTTCCTAATTTTAGTGATGCACTCATTGGTGTAGAAGCATGTTTAAGGTTTTCAAATCCAAAACGTTTAAGCATATCATGGACATATTTAGTTTGACATACAAAGATACCATCAATTCTTTGTGATATTTGAAAACCAAGGAAATAAGAAAGTTCTCCTACAAGACTCATTTCAAATTCATTTTTCATCACTAAAATAACTTCTTTACACATCTCTTCATTAGTATATCCAAAAATAATATCATCAACATATATTTGTAAAATAATTATATCATCATTGTTGTGCTTAATGAAGAGAGTATTATCTGCACTTCCCATAATATAACCGTGCTTTAATAAAAATGATGTAAGTCTTTCATACCATGCGCGAGGCGCTTGTTTTAAACCATAAAGCGCTTTCTCTAGTTTATAAACATGATTTGGAAATTTTTCACTAATAAAACCGGGGAGTTGTTCAACATAAACTTCTTCTTTTACAAACCCGTTTAGAAAAGCACTTTTCACATCCATTTGAAATAGTTTTATTCGTTTAAAGCATGCAAATGCTAGAAAAATTCTTATAGACTCTAATCTAGCAACGGGTGCAAAAGATTCATCAAAATCTATCCCCTCGATTTGAGAATATCCTTGTGCTACTAATCGTGCTTTATTTCTAGAGATTCTTGACTCACCATCTAATTTATTTTTAAAAATCCATTTTACACCTACAACCGGGTGATTAGATGGTCTTTCAACTAATTGCCAAACATTATGTCGCTCAAATTGTTCTAACTCTTCATTCATAGCCAAAAACCAAAATTCATCATTTAAAGCAGCAGAAACAGTTTTTGGTTATATTTCGGAAACAAAACAAATATTTGAAAAAGATTCATGAAGAGAAGAGCGAGTTCTTACGCCGATGGATGATTCACCAATTATCAATTCCCGTGGATGATCCTTTGTGAATTTCAAGGCACTTGGAGGTACATATTCATCTTCCTTGGCCTCCTCTTCTTCTTCTTTGGAAGGTTCTTTGTCACCATGCTCCAAAGGTGGTAAAAGATCATCCTCGTTGCCTGTGGAAATTTTTTTTTCTACACAAGGAACAAACTCATCAAATTTTACATTTATTGACTCTTCAACTCTACTAGTTCTTTTATTAAAAATTCTATAAGCTTTACTAGTTGAAGAGTACCCAAGAAAAGTTCCTTCATCACATTTTTCATCAAACTTTCCCAAGCTATCTTTTGTATTCAAAATAAAACATTTACAACCAAAAACTTTAAAATAAGATACATTAGGCTTCTTTTGAAAATAGAGTTCATATGGTGTGAGATTAAGAGATGGGCGAAGCATGATTCTATTCAAAACATAACACGATGTACTTACGGCTTCGGCCCAAAAGGACTTAGGTAATTTATATTCACATAACATAGTGCGTGCTAGTTCTTGAAGTGTCCTATTCTTTCTTTCTACAACACCATTTTGTTGTGGTGTGCGTGGTGCAGAGAACTCATGTTTAATGCCTAACATATCACAAAAGGATGTAAATTTTTCATTTTCAAATTCTCCTCCATGATCCGAGCGGATGCATTTAATTTTTAAATCACTTTCATTTTGAATACGAGTACATAATTTTGCAAATTCACTAAACTCATCGGATTTGGAAGAGAGAAATAATGTCCAACAATTGTACATCCCCATACCCATCGGGTGTGACCCTCCCTAGATAGCTGGGACCCGAGGTGTCTTGTGATTGGCTAGCATTGATCGGGGTGCGAATAGCGGCATTTGGGGTGCGGTTAGGAGCACGGTCTGCGGATAGCAGGGATGGGCTAGGGTTTTAATAAAACCCCTAATACCCCCTCTCCCTCCCAGGCCCGATCGCCCTCTCCGACATCCCTCTTTCTCATTCTTTTTGGAGCAGCCGCAAAACCCCCCCTCACGATCTCCCTCCCTCTCAATCGCCCCTCCCCCCAATCTCTCTCTCTCTCGCCGCCTCCTGGACTAGGGAAGCGCCGCCCCCGAGCCTTCCTCCTCCCTCTCTCGCCGTCGGCCTTGTGCAAGGAGAGCCCGAGCCCTCTCCTCCTTCTCTCCCATCGCCCCCTCTCTCTCCCTCCCCGAGCCCTATCTTCTTCCTCCCCGTCGGCCTGGAGCAAGGAGAGCTTCCTCTCCTCTCTTCCCCGTCGACCTGGTGCAAGGGCAGCAAAGTCCATCCCCCCTCTCTTTGTCCCAGCCGCAGCCGGCTAGGAGAAGGCTGACCCCTTTTGGTTGGGTGTCGCTGTGTGCACGGCGGTGGAGTTGGAGCTTGGCCGGCCAAGTGCGGGGAAGAACTCATGTGGTCATTTGAGAGCTCGGACCGGTGTGCGAAAACCAAATCCGTGGTGTTCAACCTATGCCACCGAAGCACAATTCAAGGGTAACGACTTTTCTTCTTGGGCAGGTGAAGCCCTTAATTAGCATATTTGCATGGAAGCCCCTCTCCACCGACATATGGGGAAGAGTGCACTCCGACGGGTCGATGTATACATCCCCGCTTGTAATTGCATTAGCGTCCGGAAGCGCGAGTACGGATTTAGGCATGCTGTGTGAAGCCCATCCGGATATGTCAATCTGGATTGGTGATGTTCTGGGGTTCCCGGAGAAGACTCCGAGGAAGTTGCATACTACTTGCTTGCAGGGGCGAAATATTGCCATCCCAAAAAAGGGGTAGGGTCGATAGGCTTTGGCCCGTTGTAGCTGATCGATGTTCAGCTTGCCACCGCTTGGCAGGACGTTGGTGTACAGGTGTTGCGGAACAAAGCAGGAAATAGCGGGTTTAAGCCCAAGGTTGTGCTGGCCCGAGAAGGCCTTATTTATTTATATTGCCGGCCTGCGTGCCGAAGTATGGAATTCACATTCCTGTAATCTGTGATGCATGTACTTTGTTTATCTTTTCAATCGTAGTCAAGTGGAGTCCCCGTGGACCCCTCGCACGGTGGGGGCCCAGAGGGAAATTTACTTGGTAGCCCATGAGGGTTCGCTAATAGTCTCCCGGAACAGCGGAGTCACGCTGTTGGCAGCCCCATTTGGTCTGCGTATAGTAGAACTGTTAGGAGGGAGTACAACATTGGTCGACCAGACAAAAAAGGCTTTACATAGATCCAGGGAGGTGCACCTATGGAGAGGAAAGGGTCGGCTCTGAGATTTTGGCCGGCCAAGAGAGCCCTCCGAAGGTGCCTTAGCTCAGCCTTTGGCTTAGGAGGGGAAGAGTTAGTTAGTCTTCCGGGTGTGCGGTGGGACCTCCACGCTGAGACCTTGGATCTGTACTTCGAGTTCCTAGTCTTGTGTCTAGATCGTTTACTTGAGCGTAGTAAGTGCGCGGTCACCCCTTTTTTGGGACCCCAAACTCCACAGAGACCGAGATATCGGTTCCAACATTATGGTGCGGTGAGCGTGGAGAGTGACTAGCACAGAAGAACTCAAGCGAACGTCATGGCTAGAGAAGGGGAACTAAGTGACGACCAGGGTCATGCGCTGACACCCGCGGGAAGATGTGAGAATTTCTACTAAGATGGTTCGATCTTGTGTAAAGGGGACCATTAGAGGCACCAGTTAGGCATCACATGATAAACAAGGGAGGGGTAGACCAATAAAGACTTGGAATGAAACTATACGGCAAGACACGATGCACTTAAGCATTAGTGAGGTTATGACAAGAGATAGGACACAATGGCGACAAAAGATCCATGTAGCAAACCCTCCCTATAGTGGAATAAAGGCTTGAGTGTTGTTATTGTTGTGTGTGAGCATGCTAAGTATAATTGTATAAACATATTACATTTTTTATTGGCAATAAAATAAGATTTATCCCTTTTCATTTAATTCAGAGACATTTGGGGGTCATCTAATACTCAAATGTAAGTGGAGCTCGTTGGTTTGCATCATTTAGTGATAGTAGCATCAGGGTCACTTCGATTTTCCTTAAACCTATATATTTTTTGTTGGTATAATTCTAACAAATTGTTATGATCTGAAGTCACTTTGGTGGTAAAATACAAAGTTTAGGTATTAAAGATTATTTCCAAGACTGACTTTCTACTTTCATGTGTCTAAATCATATTGGGGAAGCCATCATTACTACTCATCTTACAAATGATCTTCCATCTAGAATTTTGGGTTTTAAAATGTCCTATGAGTATACAACCAAATACCTATCCTAGAAGTTTCAGTTGTCCTTTTGTTCATTATCAAAGTCCTAATATGGAGAAATTAAATCACAGGGCTATTAAGTGTGTTTCTAGGATATCTTTTCGCTCAAACATTGTTATAAAATCACCATTATCCATCTAAGAAATCATGTCTATGCGGATGTCACATTCGTGAGGGAGAATCATACTTTATACAATCTCATCACCAGGTGAGAATATTAACATGGAGGATAGTTCGGAAGATAAGTATAAAAATGTTCAGAACGAATGGTTAGCCCCGAGCAGACCCGCTGACCAGGCTCTCATCTACCTGGCAGGGCCGAAGGCTCACTCGGTGGCAGGTTCCAAAGGCAGTTGGCCCCGAGCAGACCCGCTGACCAGGCTCTCATCTAGCTGGCAGGGCCGAAGGCTCACTCGGTGGCAGGTTCCAAAGGCAGTTGGCCCCGAGCAGACCCGCTGACCAGACTCTCATCTAGCTGGCAGGGCCGAAGGCTCACTCGGTGGCAGGTTCCAAAGGCAGTTGGCCCCGAGCAGATGATGACTAGCTTTTAGTCATCGTTTTTAGGTTAGTTTAGTTCAAATTCCCCTAGTTTTAATTATATTTTCTTTGCATTTTATGTTCGTAAAGTTTTAATGTTGTTATTTTATTTTTGTTGTCATTTTTATAAGTTTTAACGTTGTTATTTTATGTTTGTTAAGTTTTAATTTCTTTTGTTTTTGGTGGTTCTTTTTATTTTTGTTAAGTTTAATTATGTTTGTTATTGTTATTTTATGTTGTTATATTTTCCTTGCATCTTATTTGTTTGTTATTTTTATTTCGTAACTAATTTTATCTTGTTTTATGTTGTAGGATGTATCGTGCAGCCCGAGTCCCCTTCCATGGTGTAGCCCGAGTCCCCTTCCATGGTGCAGCCCGAGTCCCCCTCCATGGTGCAGCCGAGCCTCATCTGCTGCCAACTCCTTGTCAAAAACCGAGCAGCCCAACTCCAACCATGCAGCCCGCCACCTTTGCATGCTCCCATTTAATGTTGGCCACCTTCTCTCTCTCCCCCTTTTTAATATTCATTACCATTTAATTTCATGCATGCTTTGCATGGCCGATCCCCCCTTTCTCTCTCTCTCTCTTCTTCTTTATTTTATATTTTTCTTCCTCCTCTCTCTCCTCCCATTTAACACCATTCATGCACCTCCTCCTCCATGCATTGAAAATGGCCTCCCATTCATTCTCCTCTCTCCCTCCATTTAATACATTCAACCCCCCTCTCCACCATGCTTGGCCGGCCAACCCTTTGTCTCCCCTCTCCTCTTGTTAATTCTAGAACCTTCTCCTTCACCTATAAATAGACCCCATGTCTCATGCATGAGAAGAACTTTTGGCAAGTGAGCAAGGAAGAGATCAAGAGAGAGTTGTAATTTTGCTTTTATTTTCCATGTTTTGTACTCTTCCTTTTTAAGAATATTATTGTCATTTTAGTTTTATTATTGTACTCCTCTTTTATTTACTAATGAAAATGCAAGCTTTCTTTTCTATCTTCGTTTCTCTTTCGATTATGAGTAGCTAATTTTCTATAGCGTTCGATCACGATGATCCATGAATTGAGATGATATATTTTTTTATGTCTTAGTTTTGCTCTTGTTTAAATTATTCTCGATCCTTCTTTGAAATATTTTGCGTCGACTCCGTATTTCCGGTATACGGTAGTAGGCCCTTGATCTCATTTCATAGTAGTCGAGAGACTCATTGATTTGAAAGATCGCCCAAAGTAGGAAGGAGTTGCACGCACCCCTAGAGATAGGATGACGTAAATCCTCCGGATTGGAGTCAAATCCAATAGTGCGGTTCACTTTGATAATGCGACTTTAGACCTGTTTGATTTGCGAAGAGATTCCGATCAAACCGTCTTTACATTAGGAGATTTAGTGCTCTAGCGAGACTATCTCTCATTTTCGGAACCGTCACGGTCGAGAATTATTATCATTTTTTTAATAGCCTCTAGTACCGTTGCAAACCCCTCACAGGGCAGATCTCGGGAATTCCAGGACTAATATAATCCGCCAAAAAAAAAATCATTATCATTTTTTTAATTTTGGTTTTCCTTCATCTTATTTTCCCCTCTTTCCTTTTTCTCGTTTTCTTGCTAGTGCATGACCCGCACGAATTCATCGTTACTTGTTGAGTTGGACCCAGAAATCGAACGCTCCTTTCAGAGAAATTTACGATTCAGGGGTTCCACCTCTCAAGATACGGTTGAGGATTCCGACGATGATTGTGATCTTAATTCTGAAATTATGGGTGATCCCAATCTAGAAGTTGACCAGCAACGGACCATGTCCTATTATGCTCGGCCCAACCTGGAGGGTACAGAATCAAGTATTCTCCACCCTGCAATTGCGAACAACAATTTTGAGCTTAAGCCCGACACTATACAAATGGTGCAGCAATATGTGCAGTTCGACGGATTACCAGATGAAGATCCGAACTTGCATATTGCTAGCTTCCTTGAGATCTGTGATACCTTCAAAATTAATGGTGTCTCAGACGATGCGATTAGGCTAAGACTCTTCCCCTTCTCCTTAAGAACAAAAGCCAAACAGTGGTTGAGTTCTCTCCCAAGAGGATCAATCACTACTTGGGACATTTTAACAGAAAAATTTCTTGCTAGGTATTTTCCCCCGGTAAAACTGCTAAACTTCGAACTGATATTTGTTCTTTTAGTCAAATCGATTCCGAGACCCTCTATGACACTTGGGAGATGTACAAAGAACTTTTGAGACATTGCCCTCAGCATGCTCTGCCTGTATGGTTATAGGTTCAGACATTTTATAATGGGCTAAATCAAGCAACCAAGCAAATGATAGACGCCTCATCCGGTGGTTCTTTGAACCGAAAAACTCCGGAGGACGTTCTTGAGCTTATCGAGGACATGGCGATGAACACCTATCAATGGAATACGCCTAGGTCTCGCCCAATTTAACCTGCAGGTATCTACGAAGTGGACTCCGTGTCCCAACTGGCGCTTCAAGTAGAGATGCTGAACAAGAAAGTAACGGAGATGACTGCTGCCTCCGCTATTCAGGTACATGAACATGCAAATGCTGCTGCTGCCGAGCAGGTGGATTATCTGGGGAACATACACAGGCCTGCTCAAAACAATTTTTCTAATTTTTCTACTTTTTCTGCTCCTCCTGGTTTTAATGCTGCGTCTAATTCATATCACCCTGGATGGCGTAACCATCCTAATTTTTCGTGGAGTAATCCCGCAAACGCCGCACGTCCACCACATGACTTCACTCCACCACCACCACAAAATCAAAATCAAAATTTTCCAAAACCTCCATCTTTGGAGGAAATGCTTTCCAAATATATAAATTCAAATGAGGCGACCATTACAAACTTAGCAGTGTCGATGAAAAATCTTGAAACCACGGTCGGCCAACTAGCTAAGGCTATCTACGAGAGACCACCTAGGACTCTTCCCTCAAATACTGAGCCAAACCCAAGAGAACACGTGAAAGCGATCACCCTTCGGAGCAGCAAAGTAGTCCACGAGCCCACCACAAGGGAAGAGCCAGAGGTTATTGCCTCTCATGCTGATGATGAACAAGTAATCATTAAGGAAACTGATTTAGGAAGTGGAAAAGAAAAAAATATTTTTAAAAAAGAAAAAGATAATTTTCAAACAAATGAAGTCTTAAAAGAATTTCCTCCGCCGCCCTACCCCGCTAAGCTTAGGAAAGATAAGCTAGATGACCAGTACCAACGTTTTCTGGAAATGTTTAAGCAAATCCACATTAATTTACCCTTTCATGAAGCAATTGGTCAAATGCCTAAGTACGCTAAATATCTTAAGGATTTGCTAACAAATAAAAAGAAACTAGAAAATTTATCTCATGTAACGCTAAATGAAGAGTGCTCGGCGGTTATTAAAAACACTAATCTCCCTAAAAAGGTAAAAGATCCGGGTAGCTTTTCGATCCCCTGCGTTTTTGGTAATCTTTTCATGAAAAACGCGTTAGCGGATTTGGGTGCGAGCATCAAATTGATGCCTTTTTCTTTGTTTAAGAAGCTAGGATTAGGCACTCTCAGCCCTACGCGTATGAGCCTCCAATTAGACGATAGATCCATTAAGTATCCATTAGGTATCGTTGAGGACGTGTTAGTGAAGGTCGACAAATTCATCTTCCCGGTGGATTTTGTCATTCTTGATATTGAGGAAGACGTCGATGTCCCTCTTATCCTTGGTCGTGCCTTCTTAGCCACCTCTCGAGCGGTTATTGATGTGAGTAATGGGAAGCTTCTTCTTCGTGTAGGGGATGATGAGGTCGCGTTTTCTATTAATGATTCAATGAAAAATTCTTTAAAAAACGACGACTCATGTTTCTTTCTTGATGAGATTAATGATAATTCTTCATTTCTTCTTTCTAATGTTTCTTCAAATGATTTTTCTTCCTCTTTTTCTTAAAGTTCTCCAAATATTTTTGAAGACACGGTTATGTCCGTGCAAACAAATTTTGAAAATCCACCAACTTTTAGACAAAAAAATTTTGAAAATCTTATTTTTGAAAAAAAAAGTTTTAAACAATTCTTACGATGAACCACCCTCTCTTGAACTCAAACCACTCCCCGATCATCTTAAGTACGCTTTTTTAGAAAAAAATTCTAAATTGCCCGTTATAATCTCGGTTTTTCTTTCTCAATCCGAGAACGATCAACTGATCGAAGTGCTACAAAAGCATCGTCGAGCTATAGCGTGGCAAATTTCTGACATTTCTGGCATAAACCCTTCTTTTTGCACCCACAAAATTTTTGTTGAAAATAAATCAAAACCTGTAATCCAACCTCAACGTCGTCTTAATCCAAACATGAAAGAGGTCGTAAAGGGAGAGGTGCTTAAGTTGTTAGATGCGGGGATAATTTATCCAATCTCAGATAGTAAGTGGGTTAGTCCCGTTCAGGTTGTGCCTAAAAAGGGTGGGATCACGGTAGTAGCGAATGAGAATAACGATTTAATCCCGACGAGGACGGTAACGGGATGGAGAATGTGTATCGATTATCGTAAGCTTAATGACGCCACTCGTAAGGATCATTTTCCCCTCCCTTTTATCGATCAAATTTTAGAACGTTTATCTGTGCATAGTTTTAATTGCTTTCTCGACGGTCTCTCGGGGTATTTCCAAATCCCTATCGCACCCGAAGACCAAGAGAAGACAACATTTACTTGCCCTTTCGGAACTTTCGCTTACCGTAGGACGCCTTTCGGCCTTTGCAACGCACCTGCTACCTTTCAGAGGTGTATGTTGGCCATTTTCGATAAATATGTAGAAAATATAATGGAAATATTTATGGATGACTTATCTGTTTTTGGTGATTCGTTTTTTTATGTTTAGAAAATTTGGCTAAGGTTTTAGAACGCTACGAAGAAACAAACATAGTTTTAAACTGGGAGAAGTGCCATTTTATGGTACGAGAAGGGTTAGTTCTAGGTCATAAAATCTCTGCTAGGGGAATCGAGGTCGATCGAGCTAAGGTCAAGGTGATCGAAAAACTGCCGCCGCCTACGAACATTAAAGCGATTAGAAGTTTTCTAGGCCACACGGGGTTTTATCAGCGCTTTATTAAGGACTTTTCAAAAATCACCAAGCCTCTAACCCAACTTTTAGAAAAAGACATTCCTTTTAATTTTGACGAATCATGTTTAGCTGCTTTTGAATTAATAAAATCTAAATTAATTAATGCTCCGATTATGATTGCTCCGGTCTGGGATTTGCCGTTTGAAATAATGTGTGATGCGAGTAGCTATGCGGTAGGTGCGGTGCTAGGACAACGGATTGATAAAAATTTCCACCCAATCTATTACGCTAGCAAGACACTTAACTCGGCGCAAGAAAACTACACAACAATTGAAAAAGAACTTTTAGCAATTATTTTCGCTTTTGATAAATTCCGACCGTATATTACTCTTTCCAAAGTTATAGTTTTTACGGACCATTCCGCTTTGAAGTACCTTCTTTCTAAACCGGACGCCAAGACGCGTCTCATCCGTTGGATCCTCTTACTTCAAGAATTCGACTTGGAGATCCGGGATAAGAAAGGAGCGGAAAACCTAGCGGCTGATCATCTTTCTCGACTTGAAAATCCTGAAATAGGAACTTTAAATGAAAATTTTCTTAGTGATTCTTTTCTGGATGAGCAACTCTTAAATGTTTCCTCTTCTACCCCCTGGTTTGTCAACCTGGCCAATTATCTTGTGGCCCGTGTCCTCCCAAAAGAGTACTCGTCTCAGCAAAAGAAGAAATTCTTTTCTGAGTTGAAGTATTATTTTTGGGAGGACCCCTTTCTATTTCGCATTTGTGCGGATCAGGTGGTAAGAAGGTGTGTTTCCCGGGAAGAAGGTTATAAAATCTTAAAGCATGTTCATGAAGGTCCAACTGGCGGGCATTATCAAGCAAGCCGCACCGCCCACAAAGTGCTTAGTGCTGGCTTTTATTGGCCAAGTATATTCAAAGATGCTCAAATCTTTGTGAGCGGATGTGATCGGTTCCAGCGGACTGGAAACATCTCAAATAAAAATGAAATAGAACAAAATTACTTTTTGGAGTGCGAGGTTTTTGACTTATGGGGCATCGACTTTGTAGGCCCGTTTCCTTCAAGTTTAGGTAATAAATATATTTTAGTCGCGGTAGACTATGTTTCTCATTGGGCAGAGGCCCAAGCTCTTCCAAGTAATGATGCCCACGTTGTGATTTCCTTTTTGAAAAAATTGTTTTCTCGTTTTGGTTTCCCTCGAGCGATCGTTAGTGCTAGGGGAAGTCATTTTTGCAACGCCCAACTCACTAAAGTTTTAACTAAATATGGCGTTACGCATAAACTTTCCACCGCTTATCACCCCCAAACTAACGGTCAGGTCGAGGTCGTCAATCGGTAACTCAAAAGAATTCTAGAAAAAACCATTTCTACTTCTCGTAAAGATTGGTCCTTAAAATTAGACGATGCTCTTTGGGCCTATCGGACAGCGTACAAGACCGATATCGGTTGTACTCCCTTCCGATTGGTCTATGGAAAATCGTGCCATCTCCCGGTTGAAGTAGAACACCGTGCGTATTGGGCACTGAATTTTTTAAATTTTGATCCACACTCAGTCGGCGAGCATAGAAAAAATCAATTGAATGAACTCGACGAGTGGCGAGCGTTTGCTTATGAAAATAATAAGCTTTATAAAGAACGTACGAAATTTTATCACGATAAGAACTTACGCCACCCTAAAATGTTTAAACCAGGCGATCAAGTTCTTCTCTTCAATTCGCGTTTACGTCTTTTTCCCGTACGGTCAAAGAGGTTTCTCCGTACGACACCGTTTTACTTTCGCACCCGGATAAGGGTGATTTTAAAGTCAATGGTCATAGACTAAAGCTTTACTTTTCTAATGATTTAATATCATCTGATCAGGAACAAATTATCTTTGCCTCTTAATGCTTATGTGAAATTTTTTTTTCTCTTTTATGTTGAACTTCTTGGACTCATTTTGGACTTTTTATTATTCAAACTTTGTAATAATAATTTAAGAACAATTTGGGGAGTTTGCCCACGGGCCCTCCTCTTCCTATTTTCTTTGTACTTTTGTTATCCCTCCCGGTGGCCACTCAATTACAAGTTCGTGATCGCCGCTCCAACGTTGCTGATTTCAAGAAGGATCAAATTATACCTGCTGATGATTAAGTACCTAAAGTGCAAGCATGGGGGAGCGACATCCGCATTCGGCCTCACAAACCCGGGGAAGTCCTGTTTTTTTTAGTTATTATTTACTGCATTTCTTGTCTTTCCCTATTCTCTTTCTCTTCCTCTTTCTCGTTTTCTTTTTTTCATTAGGGACAATGAAAAACTTAAGCATGGGGGAGGGTTTTGTTCATTTCTTTCCTTTTTTTTTTCTTTCAAAAAATTTGAAAACAAAAACAAAAATTGGAAAAAAAAAGTATTACTATAGAAGTACTATTTCACTTCTTAGCTTTATGAAAAAAAAAATCAGAAAATCTATCAAAACCAAAAATTATTTCCTATCTTTATTTTTATGCATCTTTTAGTGGTGTGCATGCCCGAGCGGTACTTTAGTTCAAGCAGAATTTCTTTGAAATGGTTTCCTAAATCTATTATTTTTACATAATTTAGTTTTACTATTTTCTAATTCTTAAATATAGGCATCCATTTTTACGTTCTAAGTTAGCACTTTGTGGTTTTTCTTTTTATTCGGCTTAGTTGCGTACGAATGGTTGCTAGATAATATTATCTATTTTTATTAAGGGGTAATTCTTTCTTGGTGTCTAGAACTTGCCTCAAGCGACTCTCGAAATATTTGCACGGTTCTCCACAAACTTTCGAAATGATTTAGGCCACCTTTTGACCCGTTTTGAGCTTATTTGCCCACCCAAAAAAAGTTTACCGTTGTTTAAACAATTTTGGGCCTTCTTTCCGTTCCTTTTGCTCACCCCCACCAAATTTCACCAAGGCTAAAATTCCCTTCCCAATCACGCTAAATTTTTGAGCTACAATCTCATTTGTGATAGGATCTTTCTTGTGTTTTGGTGACTTGTTTTTCTTGCATATTTTGGTGAAAAGGAAGAAGAAAAAAAATATATTGAAAAAATTGGAAAAAAATTGAGAACATGTTACAAAGAAAAGAAAATTCCTTGATTGGCCGAGTGAAAAATATATATATATATATATATTGTTGAAAAAATTATTGTGATGGCCTATTCTAAAAGCTGAAATCATCGCATTTGCCTTTTTCTTTTGTTTGGAAGCATCAAGTTGAAAAAATATCCTATGATTACCATTTGTTTTTAGCTCATCCTTGGTTTAGTGTGATTTCGACCGCCACGTTTATCTTTGCTATTCCATATCATAACCCTTTACCTAAGCCAAGCTAAATTACCTATAAAGGTCCTGTTGATCTTTAGAACGTGTCGCCAACTTGTGTAGTGGAGAGAGTGTGAACGGGCAAGCCTATGGACACCATCATTGATGGATTTCTTTGGAGGTTATCTTGACGTGATTATGCGATAATTGTTATTTTAGCAACCTAGTAGTTTGTTCAACGCGCCGTTTATTTAGAAACTCTACTATTGTCTTTCTTACCGTCTTAATTTTTTGATGCTTTGTTTTAAGAATTTTGAAATGCGTAAACCTTCTCTATGTTCTAATAATATTTTTAGATTTCCATTTTCAAGTTTTTATTTTTGGACTTCTCACCCTACTAGTTGCTAGCATAGAAGTTAGGATAGCTTAATTTTTCATGTTTTGATTTTCTTAGTATTTGAAACTCCAAGTTGTTGTCATCTCTCTTTCCAATTATAATTCCATTTGCTTGGGGACAAGCAAACTCTTAAGCATGAGGGAGTTTGATGACTAGCTTTTAGTCATCGTTTTTAGGTTAGTTTAGTTCAAATTCCCCTAGTTTTAATTATATTTTCTTTGCATTTTATGTTCGTAAAGTTTTAATGTTGTTATTTTATTTTTGTTGTCATTTTTTATAAGTTTTAACGTTGTTATTTTATGTTTGTTAAGTTTTAATTTCTTTTGTTTTTGTTGGTTCTTTTTATTTTTGTTAAGTTTAATTATGTTTGTTATTGTTATTTTATGTTGTTATATTTTCCTTGCATCTTATTTGTTTGTTATTTTTATTTCGTAACTAATTTTATCTTGTTTTATGTTGTAGGATGGATCGTGCAGCCCGAGTCCCCTTCCATGGTGCAGCCCGAGTCCCCTTCCATGGTGCAGCCGAGCCTCATCTGCTGCCAACTCCTTGTCAAAAACCGAGCAGCCCAACTCCAACCATGCAGCCCGCCACCTTTGCATGCTCCCATTTAATGTTGGCCGACCTTCTCTCTCCCCCTTTTTAATATTCATTCCCATTTAATTTCATACATGCTTTGCATGGCCGATCCCCCCTTTCTCTCTCTCTTCTTCTTTATTTTATATTTTTCTTCCTCCTCTCTCTCCTCCCATTTAACACCATTCATGCACCTCCTCCTCCATGCATTGAAAATGGCCTCCCATTCATTCTCCTCTCTCCCTCCATTTAATACATTCAACCCCCCTCTCCACCATGCTTGGCCGGCCAACCCTTTGTCTCCCCTCTCCTATTGTTAATTCTAGAACCTTCTCCTTCACCTATAAATAGACCCCATGTCTCATGCATGAGAAGAACTTTTGGCAAGAGAGCAAGGAAGAGATCAAGAGAGAGTTGTAATTTTGCTTTTATTTTCCATGTTTTGTACTCTTCCTTTTTAAGAATATTATTGTCATTTTGGTTTTATTATTGTACTCCTCTTTTATTTACTAATGAAAATGCAAGCTTTCTTTTCTATCTTCGTTTCTCTTTCGATTATGAGTAGCTAATTTTCTCTAGAGTTCGATCACGATAATCCATGAATTGAGATGAGATTATTTTTTTTATGTCTAAGTTTTGCTCTTGTTTAAATTATTCTCGATCATTCTTTGAAATATTTTGCGTCGACTCCGTATTTCCGGTATACGGTAGTAGGCCCTTGATCTCATTTCATAGTAGTCGAGAGACTCATTGATTTGAAAGATCGCTCAAAGTAGGAAGGAGTTGCACGCACCCCTAGAGATAGGATGACATAAATCCTCCGGATTGGAGTCAAATCCAATAGTGCGGTTCACTTCGATAATGCGACTTTAGACCTGTTTGATTTACGAAGAGATTCCGATCAAACCGTCTTTACATTAGGAGATTTAGTGCTCTAGCGAGACTATCTCTCATTTTCGGAACCGTCACGGTCGAGAATTATTTTGCAATCGTAGAACTAAATTTTATTTCTCTCTCGTCTCTTTTCATGGTGATTCTTTGATCGAACGCTAGTTTTCTCTTCTGAATTTCCGTTCAAGTAATCTCGTAGTTTAATTTAAAATTCTCAAAATCATCAACCAATCGTACGGTAGGATAATAGTTGGAAGCGTGAGTAGTAATACTTGACAACCCCGTGTTTTAAATACGACCTTGGTACTACAATTCGATAGGTACACTTGCCTCTTCGGGTTGATAGTCATAATTTTTCCCACCAGCAGACCTGCTGACCAGGCTCTCATCTAGCTGGCAGGGCCGAAGGCTCACTCGGTGGCAGGTTCCAAAGGCAGTTGGCCCCGAGCAGACCCGCTGACCAGGCTCTCATCTAGTTGGCAGGGCCGAAGGCTCACTCGGTGGCAGGTTCCAAAGGCAGTTGGCCCCGAGCAGACCCGCTGACCAGGCTCTCATCTAGCTGGCAGGGACGAAGGCTCACTCGGTGGCAGGTTCCAAAGGCAGTTGGCCCCGAGCAGACCCGCTGACCAGGCTCCCATCGAGCTTGCAGGGCCGAAGGCTCACTCGGTGGCAGGTTCCAAAGGCAGTTGGCCCCGAGCAGACCCGCTGACCAGGCTCTCATCTAGCTGGCAGGGCCGAAGGCTCACTCGATGGCAGGTTCCTAAGGCAGTTAGCCCCGAGCAGACCCGCTGACCAGGCTCTCATGTAGCTGGCAGGGCCGAAGGCTCACTCGGTGGCAGGTTCCAAAGGAAGTTGGCCCCGAGCAGACCCGCTGACCAGACTCTCATCTAGCTGGCAGGGCTGAAGGCTCAGTCGGTGGCAGGTTCCAAAGGCAGTTGGCCCCGAGCAGACCCGCTGACCAGGCTCCCATCTAGCTGGCAGGGCCGAAGGCTCACTCGGTGGCAGGTTCCAAAGGCAGTTGGCCCCGAGCAGACCCGCTGACCAGGCTCCCATCTAGCTGGCAGGGCCGAAGGCTCACTCGGTGGCAGGTTCCAAAGGCAGTTGGCCCCGAGCAGACCCGCTGAACATGCTCTCATATAACTGGCAGGGCCGAAGGCTCACTCGGTGGCAGGTTCCAAAGGCAGTTGGCCCCGAGCAGACCCGCTAACCAGGCTCCCATCTAGCTGGCAGGGCCGAAGGCTCACTCTGTGGCAGGTTCCAAAGGCAGTTGGCCCCAAGCAGACCCGCTGACCAGGCTCTCATCTAGCTGGCAGGGCCAAAGGCTCACTCGATGGCAGGTTCCAAAGGCAGTTGGCCCCGAGCAGACCCGCTGACCAGGCTCCCATCTAGCTGGCAGGGCCGAAGGCTCACTCGGTGGCAGGTTCCAAAGGCAGTTGGCCCCGAGCAGACCCGCTGACCAGACTCTCATCTAGCTGGCAGGGCCGAAGGCTCACTCGGTGGCAGGTTCTAAAGGCAGTTGGCCCCGAGTAGACCCGCTGACCAGGCTCTCATGTAGCTGGCAGGGCCGAAGGCTCACTCGGTGGCAGGTTCCAAAGGCAGTTGGCCCCGAGCAGACCCGCTGACCAGGCTCTCATCTAGCTGGCAGGGCCGAAGGCTCACTCGGTGGCAGGTTCCAAAGGAAGTTGGCCCCGAGCAGACCCGCTGACCAGGCTCTCATCTAGCTGGCAGGGCCGAAGGCTCACTCGGTGGCAGGTTCCAAAGGCAGTTGGCCCCGAGTAGACCCGCTGACCAGGCTCTCATCTAGCTGGCAGGGCCGAAGGTTCACTCGGTGGCAGGTTCCAAAGGCAGTTGGCCCCGAGCAGACCCGCTGACCAGGCTCCCATCTAGCTGGCAGGGCCGAAGGCTCACTCGGTGGCAGGTTCCATAGGCAGTTGGCCCCGAGCAGACCCGCTGACCAGGCTCTCATCTAGCTGGCAGGGCCGAAGGCTCACTCGGTTGCAGGTTCCAAATGCAGTTGGCCCCGAGCAGACCTGCTGACCAGGCTCTCATCTAGCTGGCTGGGTCGAAGGCTCACTCGGTGGCAGGTTCCAAAGGCAGTTGGCCCCGAGCAGACCCGCTGACCAGGCTCTCATCTAGCTGGCAGGGCCGAAGGCTCACTCGGTGGCAGGTTCCAAAGGCAGTTGGCCTCGAGCAGACCCACTGACCAGGCTCTCATCTAGCTGGCAGGGCCAAAGGCTCACTCGGTGGCAGGTTCCAAAGGCAGTTGGCCCCGAGCAGACCCGCTAATCGGGATCTCACCTAGACGACAAGTTCTTTATAATGGCAGATTGACCTCACGTGGAGGCTCTTTGGTTTCGGCTCCGTGATGGATCCGCTGTTCGGGCTCTCATCTAACCGGCAGAGCAGGTAAATCTCTCGGATGACAGTTTGAGAAAGGATGAGATTCAATATAGGGCTTTAACATATAAGAGATCAGTTATGCTTGATAAATTGATAGTTTTCACTGACAATCGAAGCCCTTTAAGAATAGTTTTGAAAACAGAAGCTTAAGATAATGAATCCTACAATGGCACAACATTATTTCATTAGTTTTAGAAACACAATCAGATTCATTTCAAATTTTCAATGCATGATTGTTTATGTAATCATTATAGATAATAGTGAGCATTCTTTTCCTCAGCACTGTCAATCATCCATGAGGCCCATTCCTGAATAACACGATATGCAATAGTAAAAATAACCGCAATCTAAATTATGAGTTTGCTTGCTGATAGACATTAAGTTGCATGACATTTTGAGAACATGAAGGGCATAATGTTTCTACCATAAAAAAGAAGGCATAATGTATAACCAAGGTTGTTGACAACCAAATTGATCATTTAAAGGCAACAAAGGGAAAGGTTATCACATCAGGACAAATATGAGTACAAAAAAAGAAAAGAATCATCATTCATATGATTATATACCCTTTTTTTCGGGTCGGCTCCCACCCACCGGATACTTGGGGTTGGACATTTCTTTCCGAGCGTGGTGCACGCTCGCAAAGAGCGGGGATTGTGTACAACCCCATACCCATCAGGTGTGACCCTCCCCAGATAGCTGGGACGCGAGGTGTCTTGTGATTGGCTAGCATTGATCGGGGTGCGAATATCGACATTTGGGGTGCGGTTAGGAGCACGGTCTACGGATAGCAGGGATGGGCTAGGGTTTTAATAAAACCCCTAATACCCCCTCTCCCTCCCAGGCCAGATCGCCCTCCCCGACCTCCCTCTTTCTCGTTATTTTTGGAGCAGCCGCAAACCCCCCCCCTCACGATCTCCCTCCCTCTCAATCGCCCCTCCCCCCGATCTCTCTTTCTCGCCGCCTCCTGGACTAGGGAAGCGCCGCCCCCGAGCCTTCCTCCTCCCTCTCTCGCTGTCGGCCTTGTGCAAGGAGATCCCGAGCCCTCTCCTCCTTCTCTCTCGTCTCCCCCTCTCTCTCCCTCCCCGAGCCCTATCTTCTTCCTCCCCGTCGGCCTGGAGCAAGGAGAGCTTCCTCTCCTCTCTTCCTCGTCGACCTGGTGCAAGGGCAACAAAGTCCATCCCCCCTCTCTTTGTCCCAGCCGCAGCCGGCTAGGAGAAGGCCGACCCCTTTTGGTTGGGTGTCGCTATGTGCACGACGGTGGAGTTGGAGCTTGGACGGCCATGTGCGGGGAAGAACTCATGTGGTCATTTCAGAGCTCGGACCGGTGTGCGGAAACCAAATCCACGGTGTTCAACCTATGCCTCTGAAGCACACTTCAAGGGTAACGACTTTTCTTCTTGGGCAGGTGAAGCCCTTAATTAGCATATTTGCATGGAAGCCCCTCTCCACCGACAGGTGGGGAAGAGTGCGCTCCGATGGGTCGATGTGTACATCCCCGCTTGTAATTGCATTAGTGTCCGGAAGCGCGAGTACGTATTTAGGCATGCTGTGTGAAGCCCATCCGGATATGTCAATCTGGATTGGTGATGTTCTGGGGTTCCCGGAGAAGACTCCGAGGAAGTTGCATACTACTTGCTTGCATGGGCGAAATATTGCCATCCCAAAAAAGGGGTAGGGTCGATAGGCTTTGGCCCGTTGTAGCTGATCGATGTTCAGCTTGCCACCGCTTGGCAGGACGTTGGTGTACAGGTGTTGCGGAACAAAGCAGGAAATAGCGGGTTTAAGCCCAAAAGGTTGTGCCGACCCGAGAAGGCCTTATTTATTTATATTGCCGGCCTGCGTGCCGAAGTATGGAATTCACATTCCTGTAATCTGTGATGCATGTACTTTGTTTATCTTTTCAATCGTAGTCAAGTGGAGTCCCCATGGACCCCTCGCACGGTGGGGGCCCAGAGGGAAATTTACTTGGTAGCCCATGAGGGTTCGCTAATAGTCTCCCGGAACAGCGGAGTCACGCTGTTGGCAGCCCCATTTGGTCTACGTATGGTAAAACTGTTAGGCGGGAGTACGACATTGGTTGACCGGACAAAAAAGGCTTTACATAGATCCAGGGAGGTGCACCTATGGAGAGGAAAGGGTCGGCTCTGAGATTTTAGCCGGCCAAGAGAGCCCTCCAAAGATGCCTTAGCTCAGCCTTTGGCTTAGGAGGGGAAGAGTTAGTTAGTCTTCCGGGTGTGCGGTGGGACCTCCACGCTGAGACCTTGGATCTGTACTTCGAGTTCCTAGTCTTGTGTCTAGATCGTTTACTTGAGCGTAGTAAGTGCACGGTCACCCCTTTTTTGGGACCCCGAACTCCACAGATACCGAGATATCGGTTTCAACAACAATATCTTAAAAAATCATCTATTAAGACATATGTATATAATCTACCACCAAGACTTGGAGTACTAACGGGACAAAAAAGATCCATATGAATTATTTGCAAGGGTCTTGTAGTAGAAATGAAATTTTTACTTTTGAAAGAGGATCTAGAAAATTTACCTTTTTGACATGGTGAACAAAGTGAAGGTAAAGTTCCATTTAACCTAGGAAATCCTCTAATTAAATTACTTTTGACAAGTTTTACAATGAGCTTTGTGCTAGCATGCCCTAGTCTTCTATGCCAAAGTTCTAACTCATCGTTTTAAGTGATAAAACATTTTATAGATGATTTAGAAAGATCATGAAAAGAAACTATATAAACATTATGTATTCTTGGTGCAGTTAGTAAAATATCTTTTGTAGTAGGATTAGATATTTTGCATAAGTTAGTTAAAGATTCAAATAACACATCTAATCCTTTATCACATAGTTGGCTAATAGAAATTAAATTGTGTTTTAATCCTTTCACATAAAGAACATTAGATATAGTAAAGGATTTGTTACCAACTGTACCAATTCCCATGATCCTTCCTTTTCCGTTGTCACCAAACGTCACGATCCCTCCCTTCTTCTTTTCTAGGCTAAGGAACTTAGCTTTATTGCCCGTCATGTGCTTGGAGCATCCTGAATCCAAGTACCACACGTCTTCATTGTCCTTAGCCTGCCTGCACATCTAGAAAGAAGATGAGAGTAAAGATCTGGATACCTAAGTGGTACCACCCATAGAATAAGTGGAAAACTTAGGTACCCAGATTTGTTTTAAAGTATTTTGTTTTGTTTTCCTGCAAGAACTAGATGTGTGACCTAACCTATAACAGTTTGCACATGAAATAAAGGGGGTGAGACCCTTTTCTGGAAAATTTTCTTGTTGGAAGAAATTGGATTTATAGAAGAAAAACATTTTGAAAAAGAGAATTCAAGTTTCTGGTATGAGGTGCTAGCGCCGGCGTTAGTGGCTAGCGCCGGGCGTTAGCCCTCACCTCGATATCCGAGCCTAAATTTTCCAGAACCATGGCACTGGTTCCCTAAAATCATTTCCAGTGTTTTTTGGCCTATTCCAAATTTTTTAATGGCCATGGTGAGATCATGAACTTGTGCTTTAAGTGAAGAATTTTCTTTTACAAGCATGACACACTTATTTTCAAAACCCTTTTTGTTATTTTTGATTTGCAAAAGTGAGGCTTCTAATTTCCTTTCTAATTCCCCCTTCTCTTTTGTAAGAGTTTTGGCATGAGAGAGGGCTTTAGAAAGTGACTCTTCAATATCTTTGGCCAATTTAGTGGAGTGATCACACTCTTGGCAGGAAACCTTTCTCTTTTCCAAAACAATTATCTTTTTGGAAAGCTTTTAATTTTCTTTAATAAGAGATTCATTTTCAGGATTCAATAAAATATTATCTTTCATATTTTTATCAAAAGCTTTGCAAGTTTCAAGGAATTCATTATAGAGTTCATCATAAGTGGGAGGAGTTACCTCAGTGTCGCTAAGAACACTGTTGTCGTCGCCGTCGTTTCCATGTCCCATGAGGCACATGTTTGCTTCCTCATCTTCGCTTGATAAAGACCCGCTTGATTCTTCAGAGGAGGAGGAGTCATCCCATGTTCTATCTTTTAGCACCTTTGAAAGTGCACAGTTAACCTCACTAGAATTCTCTAGAGGGGGGGTGAATAGAGATTTAAAATATTTTGTGCTAAGTTAATATATATATATATATGTGTATGATCACAGATTAGAGCTTCCCACACACCAACAAGAATTAGACAAGTAATTAAAGTAAATGCAAGAGAGAAAATCACAGCACAACACAAGAAAATATAGTGGTTCCCCAAACTTTGGGTAGTCCACTCTTCTACCCCCTTGGTAAGAATTCACTATCTTGCACTGAGTCTTTTGATAAGGAGACTCTTAGAACCACCCTGAGTCTTTTGACAAGGAGACTCTTAGAACCAACTGAGTCTTTTGACAAGGAGACTCTTAGAACCAGTACACTGAATTTTTTGAAGAGAGATTCTAAAAACTCTTTTACAATATTTAAGTAAGAAAGAAAGAAAGAAAGAAACAATAATGAATCTTCTTCCTAGCAAGAAGATTGGAAGCACAAGAAGTGAATTAAATCTTTCTTCTATAGAGAGAAGAAGATTTGTAGCCTTTCTCTCTTTTAGTGAGAGCAATCAGATTTTGCAGTAGTGAGATTTTAGAAGCAGAAGGAGAAATGGTTGAATATTGCTGCAGAGCTTTTTCTCAAATTCTCTCTTTTCTCTTGGGAGCTTTTCCTCTATTTCAAAAATGTATGTGGTAGATCACTCAACTCTTTATTTTCTGCCGACCTCCTATTTATTTATAGCTCTGTGTATTCAAAATAATGCTATAGGAGGATAATTAATTAGCAGTCAGAGAATTTGAAAAAATAGAAATGTTTCTATAATTAGCATACCAATAGAAGGAAAGAATTCATTCCAAATTCAAATAATATCCATAATGAGTTTTATCAGATTAGCCAAGAATCAAATAGAAGGAAAGAATGATTCAGAACGGCTATAAAATATTAACATTATTCCATATAAATTAGATCTACTGAAAGAAGGAAAGAGATCTGGCGCATATTTAAATCTGTCATATAAATCGACGTGCGTCGATTACTATTCGACGTAAGCGTCGAATTCATCCTGGCTGGACGTCGAGAGAGGAATAAGGAAGGTGCATCGACTAAGGTGCGTCGACTTCATTAGATGCGTCGACTAGAAATCAGAGTAGCGTCGACAACACATACGTCGAAATCTTCCTAAAGTTACTTCGACATATCCTGAAGAAAACGTCGACTAAATTTCGACGTTGCGTCGAATACTATTCGACGCATATTTACTTAGTCTTGTTTTTCATTCATAAAACTCTTTCTTTAACTCATTTCTAGGGGTTAAGAGAAATCATTTCCCCAACAACCTTCTTCTTCTCCTTCCCTTTGTGCCGCTTTTCCTTCTTCTCCTTCAAGAACTTTGGGCACTGGCTCCGAATGTGCCCGATCTTCCTACAATGAAAGCATTCCGGTGGAGGTCTTTCTTCTTCATCGTCGCTCTCCTTTTCCTTCTTTGAGGACGGCCCTTTCCATCTTCCATCCTTTTGGATAAATTTCCGGAAAGTGTTTCACCTTTCCAGATTTCGCATGAACTTTCAGAAGTTCTTCACCAAAAGACTTTCTTCATCTTCATCCTCATCCTCTTGGCACTCCTTCTTCGATTTTAATGCCAACGCCTTCTTATTTGGCTCCTTGTTGTATTCATCATATTGGATTTTGAGTTCTACCTCATGGGTTTTGAGATTCCCAATGAGGCTCTCAACTTGGAGCGTCCTTAGATTGTGCGATTCTGAAATAGCCGTCACCTTCGGGTTGAATTTTGGAGGAAGGGAACGAAGGATCTGTCGGACCAAGTCGCCGTTGGAGAAGGTCTTTCCAAGAGCTTTGGAGGCATTGACGATCTTGGTGAAGCGCGTGTACATGCCATCAACATCTTCACTTTCATCCATCCAGAATTTTTCATATTCCGACTCAAGTTGGAAAAGCTTTGAATCTTTAACCTGCGATGTACCTTCATGAGTAATTTCCAAATGATTCCAAATTTCATATGCAGTAGTACATGCAGAAATTCTATTAAATTCATTTCTATCTAACGCACAAAATAGAGCATTCATAGCCTTGGCGTTATTTTTGCATTTTAGTTTATCCTTATCATCCCATTTATCTTTTGGTTTATCTAAAGTTATCTCTCCAACTACAAATGTAGGAGGAGAGTATTCCTCTTCTACTATATTCCATACCTCAATATCTAGGGTCATAAGAAAACAACGCATCCTATTTTTCCAATAATTATAATCTGACCCGGTAAAGAGTGGAGGTTTACTAATTCCCCGACCCTCGGAAAAAGCGAGATCATAAGACGCCATTATTCCTGGTTTTTAAACCGTATGGAATTATCTGGCTCTGATACCACTTGTTGGATCTTACGGCGCCCTTAGAGGGGGGGGGGGGTGAATAAGGGAATAAATTTTTTTTTTATAATTTTAGACAATTTAACTTAAAGGAGGAAACAATTGTAATTTGCAATTTTATAATTATGCCAAATGATAGAAATCAAGTAAACACAGAAAGAGACATGATTATATTATATAGAAAATGTGTTTACATAAATTGATTTCAATATCGCGTGAATCGGAGGCGAATAAAGTAATACAATTTTTCCTTTCTATACCGACTTGTATCCCCCCACACCGATTGGCTTTAGCCTATCCTTCCACAGATAAGGCCTCAAGCCGCTCTAGCCAATCCTTCCCCGGATATGGCCTCGAGCCCCCTAGATCTAATCGCCTAGAACTAGTCGCCAACACAAGGCGATTTCCCCCTAAGTCCTACCCAGACCTAGTCGCCAACACAAGGCGAATTAACTAAACGGTTACAAAGAAAGTATGGAATGAAAAATAAAGATAACAATAATGAAACTCCCTATATGAGATCTCTGAAGATGAGGATGAAGGATCGCTGTAGCATAAGCGAGGTTGAAGCGATAGTTCTTCGGATGCAGCGTGGTGGCTTCCTTCTCCAGAAATCCTCTTTGAATTTGAGTGGGAGATGAACTTTCGGCATAGTAGCAACTCTGGAAATTTGGCACAAGTAATCTCTCTGGAAGCACTAGATCAAAACGAGAGAGAGCCCATCAATTTATAGATCTTGAAGATAGCGCCTGCGGTAGCTCCTAGCGCCTGCGGTAGCGTTCGGGTGAAGCGGTTGCAAAACCGTCGGTGGCGTGGCGCTGTGCACGAACTTGAGATAGCGCCAGGCGATAGCGCTAGCGCTGACGGTAGCGTTCATGTGGAGCGGTTGCGAAACCGTCGGCGGCGTGGCAGGAAAAAACTTTCGTCGAACGAAATTTTCATCGAGCGGAGCTTCAAGTTCGTCGAACGAAACTTTTTCGTCGAACGAAATTCGTCGAATGAAATTTTTGTCGAGCGGAGATTCAAGTTCGTCAAACAAAACTTTTCGTCGATCGAAATTTTCGTCGAACGAAAATTTTTGTCGAACGAAAATTTTTGTCGAACGAAAATTTTTGTCGAACGGAAATTTTTGTCGAACGGAGTTTTTGTCGAACGAAGGCAAATTCGACGAACGGAACCTGAGCTAGCGCCTGGCGGTAGCTCTAACACTGGCGGTAGTGCATTCTTCCAGATTTTTGAATTCAGCTGCTTTCTACCTGTGGAGTATTGCACCTATAGTTCATGCACACTATAAACACACGACAAGCAAGATCAAATACAATTTGGGATTTGTTATTTCAAACAAAGGGATGTGACACACATGTCAAACACTTTTGTATATAGACCTGCAATAACAACACCCAAGGGGAAAGGAAAGGTAGTTCCTGCCAAGCCAACCCTTGAGAAGGTGAATCTTAAAGTAGTGAGACCAGCTCCACAACACACTCACACTTGTGAGGTTCACCCAAGACATGTTAGGATAGTTGTCTTCCCTCCTACTCACCAGCATCCCACCCAGATGGTGAGGCAGAAGAGAAGATACAATAAGTATGAGTGCTGGTGTTGTGGCAAAATTGGACAGTTTGCCTTGGACTGTTGGTTCAACCCAATAGTGCCTAGGGCAAGAAGAGTACAGACCACTCATAAATTTTGTTTTCCAACTTATCTTCTTAATAGGAACCAAGGACCCAAATCCAATTGGGTACCTAAGGTAAAGTAATTTCTCTTGCAGGTATGTCCAAAGGCCAACCAATCTCCCATTTGGTATTTGGACAGTGGTTGCTCCAGACATATGACTGGAGTAAAGATCTACTTGAGGGACTATACCCCAGATGGATGTCAAGTCAACCTTTCTGAATGGCGATCTCAAAGAAGAGGTGTATGTAGAACAACCCTCAGGTTTTGTTGATTCTGAACATCCTGATTATGTTTGCTTTCTTAGAAAAGCATTGTATGGATTGAAACAGGCTCCTAGAGCCTGGTATGAGACCTTGTCAAGATTTCTCATTGAGAACAAGTTCTCAAGGGGGAAGATTGACAAGACATTGTTCCTAAGGGAAGTAAAAGGCAAGATCTTGCTAGTGCAGATCTATGTGGATGATATTATTTTTGGCTCTACAGATGATCATCTCTGCAAAAAGTTTGCTAACTTGATGCATGGAAAATTTGAAATGAGCAGTATGAGAGAGCTCAAATACTTATTTGGTCTCCAGGTGAAACAATCTGAAGATGACATATTCATCTCACAGACTAAATTCACTAGAGAGCTTGTCAAGAAATTTGGATTGGAAAGTGCTTCTTCCATGAAGACTCTCATGGGATCTAATGTATCTCTGGACAAGGATGAAAAGGGAATACCCTTTGATGAAACCAAGTACAGATGCATGATTGGATCTTTGTTTTACCTAACTACTAGTAGGCCTGACATAATGTTTGTCACATGTGTTTATGCTAGATACTAGGTGAACCCTAAGGAATCTCATCACTCTTTTGTCAAGAGGATCTTAAGATACCTGAAGGGTACACCTAATCTTGGTCTTTGGTTCCCTAGGAACAATGATTGTGTACTAACTGGTTATTCAGATGCATACTATGCAGGATGTAAGGAAGATAGAAAGAGCACTTCAGGGAGTTGCCAATTCCTTGGAGGAAGACTTACTGCATGGAGCAGCAAGAAGCAAACTAGTGTGGCAATCTCCACGGCAGAATCAGAATACATTTCTGTTGGGAGTTGCTGTGCTCAGTTACCGTGGATCCATCATCAGATCCAAGACTACAATCTGTAGATGACCAAAACACCCTTGTTTTGTGACTCTTCAAGTCTTATCTCAATTGCTAAGAACCCTGTCTCACATAGCAGGACTAAGCACATTGAGATCATGTATCACTTCATTAGGGAGCATGCGTAGAATGAGGATATCATACTTGAGTTTGTCCTGCAGACAAACAAGTGGCTGATATATTCACAAAGCCACTAGATGAAGCTAAGTTTAACTTCTTCAAGTTTCAATTGGGGCTGTTGAACATAGAGTGAATTCTAACTCAACTTCATCTTAATATCATTCATTAGTAGTCATTGATGACATGTAAGCTGAAGGCTATAGGTACCCCTCAAGAAATGATGAGCTCCCACTAAAGTCAGACGAATACCTGTTAGTTGTCTCAACGACACAGACGACTCTTGTCGGTGAGATATTTCGACGACACAATGCATATCATCGTAATGCATCCTAGCTTGTTAAAACCTTATTGGATCTTTTAATTAGAGCCGTCCGATGATTATTTTTTCATATCGATAGTACGAGAGGCTACACGCCCCTTCATCTACCTCTACTATAAATAGGATGAATGTTTAGGACAAAATTACACTATCATTTGCCCTAATTCATCTCTACGACAAACCCCCATTCCGTTTCTGACATTCAATCATTCCTGCCAATCAGCTTCAATGGCTCCAAAGAAAGTTAATTAAAAGAAACTACAGTAATCTCTAGTTGTGAGCTTCTGTGAGGAGGCTTCAACTCCTGCTCAGAGGATATATGATCAGTTATAGGGTTGCTGGAGGCAGTCAGGCTGGAATATTTTCTGTGTGAGCTGTGTGTCTTGATGGACAGAGAGCTACTGGACTTCTTTGAGGGAGCAAGAGTTAACCACTCTGGATGTAACATCCCCAATCCTTTTAGACCCCTAGTTGGTATTAGGGCATGGGTGGTGTGCAGAGCGACCACTAAGGCCTTTGGACCAAGTGGAGTGTGCTAAGTGCACATCAAGGGCACAAAATCAACATAGCCCAATACCACTCCCTTAGGCCAATTGATCCTCAATTCACCAAATTGACCAAAGTCAACAATAGGTCAACATTAACCAATCTAAGTCAATTAGGGTTCAATTGACTCTAAATGTTCAACTTGACCTTACCACCACACTCTAAACACTTTAAGGAACTCATTGGACCTAAAAAGCCCCAGCACTTGGTCAACCAATTGACCAATTTGACCAAAGTCAACTCTAGCTTAATTTAGGTCAAAATCACACCTTAAGGCTAAATTAGCCCAATTGGGGCCCCACCATGGGCCAACCAATATTGGGTGGTGACAAGGGATCCAAGACCATCAAGTGGGTCCATCCCACTCACCAAGTTGACCAAGTCAAATCAAGAGTCAACCATGGTCAATAAATGCCAAATTAGGTAGCTTAGCTTAATTCCCTTTGACCAAAATTCAAGCCAAGTGGGCTAGCTCATTTTCAAGACTCATTAGACCCTAACCAACTGAATAAGATAACCCAAGCCCATGAGCATGACTCATTTCATCAAAAAGGAGGAGAGAGAAGAAAAGGGGACAAAAAAAGATTTGATAAAACAATGCCCTCCTCGACACTCAAGCCAATCACCCTTGGGGCTTGGGTAAGACTTGGAGGATTACTTGGGTGATTGCTGAACACGTCAGGGAGGGGCAGAGCATCAGGTGGTGGCAGCAAGGGGGAAATTAAGCCAAAACCGTGGGTCACTTAGTTAAAACTCACCTATACAAGCCTCTTCACCTCCACCCAACCCTCCCATTATCTTCAGAAGGTGGAAAGCAGTCGGGATCGACCCTTAGATCAAAGATTTTGGTGGAGAATGGAGGAAATGGTCAAGGTCGCCGGAGAGGAGCATTTCCATGGCCAACCTCCGCCGCCGCCACCGCCAAGCTCCATACTATTTTCGTTTCTCCTCCTCTCCCTCTACGCTAGTTTCCCCTCTATCTTATTTGAAGGTTCATGCTCAATTGGGTCGGAATCGAAATCTCAAAACCATGGATTTTTGGTAATTTCGGCCAAGCTAAGTTTGCCGGGAAATGCCTCCTCCGGCCGCCATGTCGCCAGGAAGTTGTAGCCCCTACCACCACGAAGGTGGTGGAGGTGGTGGCCGGCCGTGGTGGCCACCAGGTGGCCGGGAAATGGAGGAGCAAGTTGGCCCAGCACGGGCAAATCCCAACCCTTGGCTTGAGGAAGAAGATGAAGGGGAGGGTCGGATCTGCTTTAAGATCCGTACAGATCCTAAATTTCTTTGTATTAATTTAATTTAAAGCTAAGATATTCTGCCACTAATAATCAGTCCACTTCTATAATTAATTAAGGGCTCTTAATGGCTGAATTAGAAAAAGTGCCCAACATGAAAGTTGTAGGCCTTGGTCTTGACTTTCATTAGGGCTTGAGTTCAAGTCATTTGGTGACTCACAACTCCCTAGGGAGCTATTTTACTAGGACTGGTCCTACACTAGGTCAGCCCTCTAAAATAATTACCTAGCCTAAACCCCTCAAGACTTGAAGCTGATATTTTAACCATGGGAAGGTATACCCTAGGGGCACCCTAAGACCAATGATCAGCCCTAGATGGGCACCTTTGCCTATAGTTTTTGTGGTAGTTAAGATATTTAAATAAAGTTGATTTTTGGAGCATATGAAGTCCAAATGACACCAAATTTTGATGGCATGCTCTTCAGTACATGAGTAGTGCCTGCCTAAGTTTTCACTCCATTTGGAGTTGATTTGATATGGAAAATTGGAAACCCTAATGAGGGCCCTTAAGGGGCAAATTAGGGTTTAGGCCATATGAGGAGTTGAGTGAGTTGGCCTCCACCAATCTGGATGATTATGTAGGTATTGATATATAAATGCATGTGACACCCCCTATTGGAGCATTTCGAGCCATTAGGGTGGTGTGTCCTAAAACCCTAAGGGTAAACCCTTAAGGTTGCATATTAGGGCTTGTGAAGGACATAGGACCAAATATCCTTGCCTTGGATCAGATCTTGGTAGACATGATTTTAGGAGCATAAAATGGCTTAGATAATTTAATGGAATTTTTTAGAGTCATTTATGTTTTTTTTTCTCTTATTTAATGAAATTGCCACTATTTCCTAATATAAATTAAATGCATGGTCATATGACCTTGTATGACTTTGAAACTTTAGCAGTGGCTGAATTGGGATGAAAATAGGCTATGGTAATTTTATTATGATTTATTGAGGTGTTACCCCTTGTGGAGGAATTTTTAAGTGCTTACTAGCTTAGAGGAATTTTAATTATGAAAAATGTTAAATCATTGGGAAAAATTATGAAACTTGGTTATCTGTCATTTTTTGTTGTTACATGCCCATGATAATTATTTGGAAGTCTGTGGATTTGTATTTTATGCACATCATGTAGAAATTGGTATTTACAACACTTGGATGTTAAATCATTTTAAAATGTCAAATCATTGGGCAAAATTATGAAACTTGGTTATCTGTTATTTTATGTTGTTACATACCCATGATAATTACTTGGAAGCCTGTGGATTTGTATTTTATGTACATCATGTAGAAATTGGTAACTACTACACTTGGATGTTAAATAATTTTAATTAGTCAAATCAGATGATAATGATACAATCATTTGGCAGAGAACTCTAGACCACCATTTGGACACTTGGTAATTTTTGTAGAATTTTCAGATGTGAAATACTATTTTTCCTAATTATAGTGGCATTTTGGTAATTATACAACTATGATGATTTAGTAGGCCACATGACATCCTAGGGTCTTGAAACTCAGTAAACCACCTTGATATGGAACATTACCTTACTGATATTTTTCGTGTAGCATGTAGAAGCATTTTGAGGATAGATCTTGTGTAATTTGACTTAAGGCCTTAACTACTTTAAATAATAATAAATGACAAATTAATATGGAAAATTATGGAAATTGGAACATACCTTATTAAGGTCAGTAGGAGCCTAGGATAATTATCCCAGACCTTGGTGATGAGTTTTTAGAAGGATTCCCTTATGAGGTTTGAGGTTAGTTCAACTTAGTGGTCTGCGATTAGTAAAAACAGAATTTTGAATTTTAGACAATTCAGACCCCTAAGTAGTGTTTAGAAGTTATAACCATTTAGTATTTGAGTTATATCTCGCAATGATTCAAGGAGGGTCAAACCTAGGGTTAGCTGTGAGGTTATGCTAGGGTTAGTGCATGAGTTGTGGAGGTACGTCCAACCCAATTGGGTGGACGAGTGTTGAGCTAAATCACTTTAAGTATATGAAATAATGAGGGTGAACTAAATGTTAATCACCAATTAAAGTAATTGTCTTGAGAAGGAGGATGGTGGGGTTGAGCCCATTGAATCCATAGTACCGTTGGGGGCCCCTTTACGGGGTATACCGCGGGAAGTCCAAGATTCACCCTAAACATATCACTAACTTAATTGTAGGCAAGAGTAGCCTAATTAGGTCAGCAAACTAGTATGGATCTCCTTCGAGGAGGAGATGGGTTGGATCAGCTTGTGTGTTAGTCCCTGAGCCGGAGGCTCGGGTGGACTTAATAACACCTGTTACTTATGCAATTAGTGGCGAGTCTTCGGTACTAGGCTAGTCGTGTCACCGACGATAGTACGTTGACTCAGGTGAGGGTGAGGTTTAGAGGTCCGGTAAGTTTAAGTACCGCGGTCTGGAGGACAATCCCTAATAACCCACCCAGACCTTAAAGTCTGGTGGATTCCAGTAAGAGTACGCAGGAGCTCCGCTGTTGTGTTCTTAGCGTTGAGGCATACATGAGGTCTAGGCTTGGTAGTGACTATACCCGCCTAGGATGTGGAGTGCCCGATCCACTGCCACCGTGAGCCACGACGGTCGGTACCCGAAAGGTTGGCTTCCTTTCAAACAAATTGGGAACTATAAAGGTCTGTGCGCATAGAGTCGTGTGAGTGAGTCACATTGCATAAACACATTATATCATAAGCATAGCATAGCATAACATACGCATTAGCATACCCCCATCATATAAATTAGTATGGGCTCTTTTATATGATGGGTTACCTGGACATCTTAACTTATATGTCGTATGGGCGTTTATATAAGTTAAGGTACGAATCTGTGATGGTAGATTAGTTTTACTTACTGCACCGCATTTTTCTTTCTATTACCGCTTTACCTCATGCTCTACTTTACTCTCATTTATTTGCACTATTCTGCTAGCTAGTTTTACTGCTTTACCTATACTTGCTAGATTAGTGCCATGTCACCTCTTTCTTTGTTTACCCCTTGTTGTCCTCTGCTTCTTTCTCCCGCCCGGTACCTAGGAGTCGTGGAGGGAGGCGAGGACAAAACGGCTTAGTCTTTATGACTAACGGTCGGTGGTGACCGCAGGAGTCCGAGGAGATGGAGTAGTCCCGCGCGCAGCTAGATGAGATGGCAGGACCTGAGCAGCGGATGCAGCGTACTACCACGACGCCACAGGTTGATGACTAGATAGTTAGATTTCAGCTTTGAGAGTTTGTAGTTTCCGCATGTAGTAGAGAGAGAGAGAGTACTCACTTTGGATATGTATCGGGCTTAACCCCTTTTTGCTTGTACTGTCTCTTTTTGGACATTTCTGTTTCATTATATAGTTATATGATGTTGTGACTTGTGGACATGCCTTTACTTATGTTCTTACCTTTTGGCATATATTTACTTATGATCGTATAGCCGGTAGAGTCGGTGCTGAGCGGGGTTAGCCAACCCGAGTGTTGGTGACACCGCAAGGCAGCGATTCTGGGCGAAGATCCACCTCAACCGTGCGATGCGGGAGAGGTTCGGGTTTTCATGTACCCGAACGGGTTTTGAGAAAAGAGATCTTACACTGGAACCTCTCTGAAATCAGAGGTGGCTGGAAGGAAAATCAAGGTTTCAGCCAAAAGCCTAGGAAAAGCTTTGAGACTTCCCCGACTGGAGGCAGAAGAAGAGGAAGACGACTTATCTTTGGAAGACTTCTCTGAAGGATATTCATGGTGTTTACATAGTGGAAAGACCTATGGGTCCATAAAGAGAGTTGAATTCAACCAAAAGGGAAAATTACTGGCTGACATAGTAGGGAAAGTATTACTGTGTAAACCTGGTTCTCATGACAGGATTTCAAAAGTGATGTTTGAAATCATGTGCAGAATCATACTCTCCAAGAAGACAGATTGGAGAAATCTTCTGTTTCAAAGAGTAAAGGGCAATCTGAAGAGCCTATCCTTTGGAAGGATTCTATCACTTTTCCTTCTACATTCTCTTGGAGATGTTCTGAAAATGAAAATGGGAGTGTCATTGCACTATGTAAAAAAGTTGGATTCCAAGTTGTTGGAGAGATGCGACAGGGTGATCTCCAAATCCCCTAAAGATAGTCAAGTAGTTATGAAAGGGAAGAAGAAGAAAGATCTGCAGACTGCTGATCTTGAAGATGCGAGCAGGTCATCAAGTAGTTCTGAGGAAGAAGTTGTCCCATTCATCTCAAACCTGCTCTGATAGAGGGGGAGAGATCTCAAGCTCTAGTAGTTCCTGAGTCCAGAGTTGAACCTGCTACCATAGAGGTTTCTGAATAAAGGTGAGCACCTTTGGGTGACCCTCCAGCTGTATACAAGAGAAAAAGAGATCAGGAAAGAGAAGTGCTTGTTGATGGAGAGTCCTTCACAAGAAGCTATGGTCAGGCAGGTGATCCAGTTGAGAGAGGAGTCCCTACTTGGGAGCTCAGCCCAAGACACTGAGGCTGTTGAGTGGGAGACCCATCTGGGGTGCTTTGCCCGGGTGGATCATGATGAAGATGCGACTGCTAGAGAGGTTGGAACCTCTGCTGAGGAAGGAGCTCAGGAGGAGGTTGTGGAAGAATTTGAGAAGAATGCAGGTCATGAGCCAGAGAAGGTTGAATGTGCAGGAATAATGATTGGGTTTGACCTAGTACTTTTCAAAGGAAAGTCAGTCATGATAAAAGGAGAGAAAATAAAGACAGACTCTCCAAGCTTCCAATTCATTGTGAATGATTCTAAAGATGCCTCTGAAGATGGTCATGCTGAAACTTCTAGTGTACATTTAGGATCAATGTTTCAAATGATGACATCTTTGCTGAATGCACAAAGGAAAAAGGTGGAAGTTTTCATTATAAAAACAGTTGATGGTCTGAGGAAGGAACTAAAGGCTGAGTTGCTGGCTGTGAAAGAAGACATTCACCATCTCAACACTCAACATACTCACTTTCTTCACATGGCAGCTCCAACAATGGATGCTTTTGGTGATCAGATGAACCTAACCAGGTAATCCACTCTTCAAGTCATTCAAAATCGAATAACTATGGTAGGGGATATTCAGCAAGCCTTTCAAGAAGTCACAAATTTCATGGGTGATGATAGACAACATATTATTAACAAAGTAGACTCCAGTGCTCAAACTCTAGATGATCGCTTGCTCCAACTGAGAAACAATATCGATGAGGCTGAACAAAATCTTCATGAAAGGATCAACTTGGTCAAAGTTGCCTTGGATGATCTGATAGTTGAAGAAGTCATAAAGGGGGAGAAGGCTGTAATAAATGTTGGCTCTCATCAGGCCATGTGGGCAGTCAATCAAGTCAAGCAAGCCATGCAAAAGTCACCCTCTGTATTTGATGTTCGAGCGAAAAATGCCCCAGGTCCACACTCTCTCAAGCTGCAAAGAGGTGGAGGAAGGAAACTATTAGATGGTTGGTTACTTTGAGCTATGATGGAAGACAAGAGGAAGGAGAAAAAGAGATGTCGAGGGTCTATAGCGAAATCTGCTGAAAAAGAGGTAACGAGGTCTCAGAAATGAGATAGCTCCAGCTGCTGAAATGAGGTATTGACGATCTTAAAAATGAGACCGCCCCAGCTGCTGGGAAAAGATACGATGGTCTCAAAAATGAGACCGCTCATATCAAAGGCAAGGGCTGGAAACTCTCCCCAGGTCCCGAAACCAATGCCCCTACCCCTCTATTTAAAGGCGAGGGGGCCTGCCCAAACGGGTAGGTCAGGAAGGAACGGGATGCCCGGATCTGAGACCTCCCAGGCCGAGGTCGCCCCAGGGGGGACGACCTGGCGAGGTCGCCCAGAGGGCGACCTCAGGCCGAGATCGCCCTAAGGGGATGACCTGGCGAGGTCGCCCAGAGGGTGACCTCAGGCCGAGATCGCCCCAGCTGGGGCGATTTGCCACAGGCCAAAGTTGCCCCAAGGGGACGACCTGGCGAGGTCGCCCAGAGGGTGACCTCAGGCCGAGATCGCCCCAGCTGGGGTGATCTGCCTCAGGCCGAGGTCGCCCCAAGGGGATGACCTGGCGAGGTCGCCCAGAGGGCGACCTTAGGCCGAGATCGCCCCAGCTGGGGCGATCTGCCTCAGGCCGAGGTCGCTCCAAGGGGACGACCTGGTGAGGTCGCCCAGAGGGCGACCTCAGGCCGAGATCGCCCCAGCTGGGGCGATCTGCCTAAGGACAAGGTCGCCCCATTGGGGACGACCTGGCAAGGTCGCCCAGAGGGCAACCTCAAGCCGAGATTGCCCCAGCTGGGGCGATCTGCCTCAGGCCGAGGTCGCCCTAGAGGGGACGACCTGGCGAGGTAGCCCAGAGGGCGACTGATGATTACTTGGGCTTCTTCTTTTTGTTTTATAAATAAAAGATAACCTTTATATTAAGAGTTTAGAATTGGCGGATATTTTCGAAGAGTCTCGCAAGTACTCCTACTTTGAGAAATTAACCGTTATCCTATCGAAGGATAGAAGTAGCGATCTTTTTCTTCTTTCGGAATATTGACAATTACGCTTCGGCTACAATGCCGAATTCTATTGAATTGAATAGTAGAAAAGGAGAGTTTTGCACTAAATGAGTTTGAAAAGCTGTGTTTGAATTTTTAGTCCAAATTAATCATTTGATAAAGGCAAGTATACCTTATCGCAAGTAATACAGGATATTTTTAGAAAATATCGGGATCGTATATTTCCGCGGGTCGTGTTGATTATGCTACTTCGAGGGACGAACTATTATTTTATCGGAATAATATTTTTAGTTGATTTAACTAGAGTTCTAAATGATAAAATGCGAAAGATGATTTAAGCGATTTACTAGAGTTCTAAGTGATGAGAAATATAGCGCGCGACGTCGAATTACCTTGAGACGAAAATAGATTTTTCGTAGAATTAAAAGTGATGACTTTTCAAAATATTAAGATGACTTGGCCGTGGAGGTTCCATAATTATGAACGCTCCTCTCTCGAGGGTACGCCCACCTGAGATTATGAATATTCGACCGAACTCTCGTTCTACAATCGAATGTTCTTAATACTCGCTTTATGTTACGAACCCCGCTATTGGGTTTTTATTTCCAATTCGGAAGAGTTACCTCGTCCTCTCTCGAGGGTAGAGCGCACTTCTCTTTACCCGTGAGTGATCAGTCCGTACACACGAGCCTCTCGGCTAACTAGGTACGAAAACGGAAATGAAAACCACACATCGATTATGTGGCTCCACTCAACGTGATTCTCGGGTAAACCTTAAGCGTTAATTATTTTAGAAAGAGATGTTTTAATTTTTATAGAAAAACTATTTTTGTGTCCCAATGCTCTTCGACGTCGTGCGCTAAAGGAAATTAGCCACTCATCGGAATGGAGACGGCATTATCGGTTGAAAAATACATGTTTGATAATTAAAGCGGATATAAGCGGATAAAAAGGAAATAAAAAGACTTATATAAAAACAGTAATAATATCCGTCCCAACCACCTTAAACAAGTGCTAAAAAGTTCTTAGCCTCTTATTTAAGAAGGGGGTGGTATAGAAATGAAAAGACTTATAAAGGTGCAGAAATAATATCCGTCCCAACCACCTTAAACAAGTGCTAAAAAGTTCTTAGCCTCTTATTTAAGAAGGGGGTGGTATAGAAATGAAAAGACTTATAAAGGTGCAGAAATAATATCCGTCCCAACCTACTTAAATAAGTGCTAAAGTAAATTAGCCTCTTATTTGAGAAGGGGGTGGTATATAGCAGTTATATAAAGACTGAAATAAAAACTAAGCTACAAAAAAGGAAAATACTATCTCATACACGCACACACTCTAAAAGAAACTGAAAAAGAAAGCGTTTAAAATGAAAGCGATAAAATAAGGCGAAAAAGAAAACGATAAAACTATTTTATGAAAGCTTGTAAATCTAAGCTATGAAAACAGTAAACCTAGAATATGAAAGCAATAAAACTAACTATAAAAGCAATAAAACTAAATTATGAAAGCAATAAAGCTAAACTCATACACGCACACACACTAACATTAATAAAAAGAAGATGATCCAAATGAGAAAAACATCATTTTATTTCTGAAATCAGCATTACAACTAGACTAGGAAGACGAAAAAAAACTACAAACGAACTTAAACTGAAATGCAGAAGAGAAGCTCACAATCACTCAAAAGAACTCACAATACAACAAAAACCACTCAAAATTTGGATGAAAATAACTTCAGCCGAGCCCCTCTATTTATAGGGAAAATTTGAGTTTTACACGCCCTAGGTCACGGGCGTGACTTGAATGTCACGGCCGTGACTTAGGGCGTGACATTTGCTCGGCTGTATTCGCCGCCTTCTGGAAGGTCTGGCCGTCAAACATGGCTGCACACGGGCGTGACTTGGTATGTCACGGGCGTGACTTGGTGAGTCACGGGCGTGACTATGGGTGGCTGATGTCGGCAGCATGGGTGCGGCTTCGAGACGTGATGCGCTGGCAGCTCACGGGCGTGACTCTGCTGGAACACGGGCGTGACTTGTAGAGTCACGGGCGTGACTTGATCAACTCTTCGAGATTTCACCTGAAAACGGCTGCCAGCTGGAAATTTGGCTTTTAAAATTACACGCCCTTGGTCACGGGCGTGACCTCGGGCGTGACTTGAGCGATTTGTCGGGATTTGATCTGAATTGAGCCGTCCCGTTGATATTTGATCTTTAAAATTACACGCCCTTGGTCACGGGCGTGTCTGAGGGCGTGACCTGTGAAAATTTTGCAAAAAATTGCAAAAACAAAAATAAAACTAAGTTAGAAACCAGAAATAATAAAGAAGCAATTTATTCATTAATTTACATAGAAAATTCACAATATTAATTAAAACTATACTAATACTTATACCAAAAATACATATTTTTTATTACTTATCAAATACCCCCATACTTAAGCTTTTGCTATTCCAGGGCAAAAGTAAGAGAGATCTATACGGGATTAACATAAGTTCTAATTTTTGGCTATCGTTTTATTTTAATCATAAGAGACTGAAAAATAAAAATTCGGAGTAATAAGAGTTAAGTCCTAAATTATGCAAATGATTTAAGTAGAAGAAATGTCCTGGCCAAAAGACTTCTTAATTAACCAAATAGCAAACAAAATTGCAGTCATTAGTAAACGAGATTAGATCGAAATTATAATAACCTTTGTTTAAAGAAACACAAAGGAAAAATATAAGTTACTAATTATGCTCTCAAATGATTTTTTGAATTAAAACTAGAAACAATAATTTGGTTAAGGGAAAAGGGGGTAAAAAGCCTTGGCAAATAGAAGAGTACTTGGATTAGGGGTGATGAATTGTATCATCTCACCCCTCTTATAAAGTTTCCTTTGACTCCCATCGTTGGTGTACGAGGGACGAGGGAAAATTGACCTTTTTAATTAACCCAATGCCTGTGTTTACGGAATTTGCAATTCCCATTGACATAGGATTTCTTTTAACAAATATTGGGTGCCTATGTTTATGGAATTTTTGTATTCCCATTGACATAAGATCTTTTTTTTTTCTTCTTTTTGTGTTTTTGCCATGCTAAATTGGTGTATACAAGGGGTTTTCAAGAGAAATTCTAGAATAATAAAAAAAAGTTTTGAGAGCAACCTTAGTAAGTTGAATATTCCTAGATTCCTGAAGACATAAAGTAGGGATAATTGCAGTCTAAAGTTGTTTTGCTAACATAATACACATGTCTCTATTTTAGCTAGTAGAAGTAGTGCTTGATAACAAAGCCTCTATTTAAATTAAAAACACAAGATATTCTTTAAAACTTAACCCCGAACGTTTAAATCTATCGATCTTAGATAAACAAACAAATAGTAAAACTAGCGATTATGAAAATCCACAAACATATACTCTCGAAACTAAATGCTTTAAGAATAAAAGTAAAGTAGGGTTTATTATTTTTGGAGTTTTTTCTTTTATTTTATTTTTTTGTTTTTTTTTTGTTTTTTTTTTGTTTTGTTTTTGTCAACTACAAAAAATACATATTATTATTATTATTATTATTTTTTTTTTTTTTGAAAACGGGAAATACACCCCCATACGTAAAACCCAACATTGTCCCCAATGTTGTAATGTAAGTATGAAGAAGGGAAAATAACAATGCAATATATACAAAAGGAAAAAGGAAGCAAAAAGGCTTCCCTGAAGTAAAGCTGGCGGGGTCGGAAGAAACCCTGCAAAAATAGAGAAAAAGCATAATAAAAATATTAGATAAATATGGGGTGCCTCCCACGAGCGCTTTGTTTACCGTCGCGTAGCTTGACGCATTTGGCGTGGTGAGATTATAAATTGGGGAGGGTTAAAGATTCTGTGTGTCCGTCCACCGGATCGCCCGCAAGATATAATTTTAAACGGTGGCCGTTGACTTTAAAATCGCCTTTTTCGGGGTGAGAGATAAGAACGGTCCCATACGGCCAAACCACTTTGACTGAAAAGGGGCCGGACCAGCGGGATTTGAGCTTACCCGGAAAAAGACGAAGACGTGAATTATAAAGAAGGACAAGATCGCCCGGCGCGAAAGTTTTTGGAAATTTAATTTTTCGATCGTGGTAGAACTTAGAACGCTCCTTATAAAATTTATTACTCTCATAAGCGTTCGCACGCCATTCATCGAGTTCATTGAGTTGGAATTTCCTATTCTCGGAGGCTAAGTTCGAATCGAGATTTAAAAATTTTAAGGCCCAAAAAGCGCGGTGTTCTAATTCTACCGGTAAATGGCACGCTTTGCCGTAGACTAATCGATAGGGCGTACAACCGATAGCGGTCTTGTATGCCGTACGATACGCCCATAACGCGTCGTCGAGTTTTGAGGACCAATCCTTCCTATTTAAAGAGACGGTTTTTTCCAGAATGCGTTTTATCTCGCGATTTACTACCTCTACTTGGCCGCTCGTTTGGGGGTGATAGGCGGTGGCGAGCTTATGCGTGACGCCGTATTTAGATAAAATTTTTGAAAACTGGGCATTGCAGAAGTGCGTGCCCCTATCACTTACTATTGCACGGGGCGTGCCAAAGCGAGAAAATAATTTTTTTAGAAAATGGACGACGACTCGCGCATCATTGGTGGGCAGAGCTTGCGCTTCCGCCCACCTAGATACATAGTCGACCGCCACTAAGATATAGCGATTATTAAAAGAAGGAGGTAGGGGGCCTACAAAGTCTATGCCCCACAAATCGAAAATTTCGCATTCTAAATAAAAATTTTGGGGCATCTCGTCACGACGGGAGATGTTACCCGACCGCTGGCAGCTATCGCATATACTCACAAAAGTGTGAGCATCCTTAAAGAGAGTGGGCCAATAAAAGCCTGACTCTAACGCTTTCCGCGCGGTCCGGTTGGCTTGATAATGCCCTCCAGCCGGCCCCTCATGGCAGTGTCGCAATATTTGCGCACCCTCCTCGCTGGAAACACATCTTCGTATCACTTGGTCTGCGCAGACTCGAAAGAGAAAGGGGTCCTCCCAAAAGTAGTTTTTTAAGTCAGAGAAGAATTTCTTCTTCTGCTGAGTCGAAAAATCTTTTGGAAGGACCCGCGCGACTAAATAGTTCGCGTAATCTGCGAACCAAGGGGTAGAGGAAGTTTTGGTATTATTTATGATTAAAAGTCGCTCCTCAGGAAATCGATCGTCTATTTCGGGTTCGACGAGCGCTTCTGCGACGGGGTGTTCTAAACGTGAGAGGTGGTCGGCTGCTAAATTTTCAGCCCCCTTCTTATCCCGGATCTCTAAGTCAAATTCCTGTAAAAGGAGGATCCATCGAAGTAAGCGAGGCTTAGCATCAACTTTGGCCAAAAGATATTTCAAGGCGGAGTGATCAGTGAAAACGATTACATGTGAAAGGGTTACGTAGGGACGGAATTTATCAAAAGCAAAGATGACGGCGAGAAGTTCCTTTTCCGTTGTGGTGTAGTTAGCCTGTGCGGCATTGAGTGTGCGAGAAGCGTAATATATTGGATGAAAATATTTATTTACGCGTTGGCCTAAGACAGCTCCTACTGCGATATCGCTCGCGTCGCACATAATCTCAAACGGAAGAGACCAATCTGGCGCCACCAGAATTGGAGAATTGATAAGTTGCTTTTTAATAAAATTAAACGCCTCTACGCAGGCCGTGTCAAAAATGAATGGGGAATCTTTTTCCAGGAGGTGAGTTAGCGGTTTGGTTATTTTTGAAAAATCTTGAATGAACCGCCGATAAAAACCTGCGTGGCCAAGAAAACTTCTAATTGATTTGACGTTCGAAGGAACAGGAAGTTGTTCAATTATAGCGACTTTGGCCTTATCGACCTCCATCCCATTGGAAGAAATTTTATGGCCGAGGACTAAACCCTCTCGGACCATGAAGTTGCATTTCTCCCAGTTCAAGACTAAGTTCGTCTCCTCGCACCGTTGGAGGACTCTATCTAAATTTTTTAAACAATTTTTAAAAGAGTTTCCAAAGACGGAGAAGTCATCCATGAAGACTTCCATTATGTCTTCTACTAGCTCGCCAAATATTGCCAGCATACATCTTTGGAATGTAGCTGGCGCGTTACAGAGGCCAAACGGCATCCTCCGATATGCGAAGGTGCCGAAAGGGCAAGTAAAAGTCGTTTTTTCTTGGTCCTCGGGTGAAATAGGGATTTGGAAAAATCCCGAGAGACCATCAAGGAAGCAATAAAAAGGGTGACCGGAGAGACGCTCTAAGATTTGATCAATAAACGGTAACGGAAAGTGGTCTTTTCTGGTGGCATCGTTTAGTTTTCTGTAGTCGATGCACACCCTCCAACCCGTAACAGTACGAGTTGGGATTAATTCGTTATTCGTGTTTGCCACGACCGTTATACCGCCCTTTTTCGGGACGACTTGTACGGGGCTTACCCACGTACTGTCGGAAATAGGATAGATAATCCCCGCATCAAGGAGTTTAATAATTTCAGTCTTAACGACTTCCCGCATGTTCGGGTTAAGTCGTCGTTGAGGCTGAATTGTTTTGCGGGGGTTTTCTTCGAGAAAAATTTTGTGGGAGCAGAATGAGGGGTTAATTCCCCTGATATCGGAAATTTGCCATGCAATTGCACGGCGATGTTTAGATAAAACTTCAACCAATTCGGATGTTTCTGAATCAGTTAAAGTAGAAGATATTATAACCGGAAGCTTTAAGTTCGCGGCTAGAAAAGCATATTTTAGATGGTCGGGGAGTTGCTTAAGCTCCAAGACCGGAGGTTCTTCGTAGGAAGTGGAGATTTTTAAATCTTTCGAGTCGAAAGGCTCGAAAGGCGAATCTGGCGGTAATTCTTCTAAAGGAGGTTGATTCGCCAGATCCGAATCGTCTATCATTAAGGATAGCAATTCTGAAAGAGAAGAACACTCGTCCACAAACGCGGATTCCAAATTGAAACAGGAATCATCATTCGATAGTGAGTTCCGCATGGAGGGGTTGATATGTAAAGTAACTTCGTCGTCTCCAACTCGAAGGAGGAGGCGACCGTTACTGACATCGATTAACGCACGGGAGGTTGCGAGAAAGGGGCGACCGAGGATGATGGGTACCTCGACGTCCTCCTCTATGTCCAGGATGACAAAGTCTACCGGGAAGATAAACTTGTCAACCATGACCAGAACATCTTCCGCTACCCCGATTGGGTACTTTACCGAGCGATCCGCGAGTTGGATGCTCATTTTTGTCGGACTCGGGACGCCTAAATTGAGTTTTTTGAAAAGAGAAAAAGGCATCAAATTGATGCTGGCGCCTAAGTCTGCAAGAGCGTACTTTATTAACATATTGCCAAAGAGACACGGGATGGAGAACCGTCCCGGGTCGTTTAGTTTTGGCGGTAATTTGTTAAGGAGAACAGCCGAACATTCCGCATTAAGGGAAACACGCGAAACATCCTCGAGTCGCTTTTTATTAGAAAGCAACTCTTTAAGATATTTCGCATATTTCGGCATTTGGGAGAGTGCCTCGCAGAAGGGGACGTTTATTTGAATTTGTTTTAAAATACGCAAAAATTTTTGATAATTTTCGTCCTCCTTCTCTTTATTAATTTTAGACGGGTAAGGAATTCGAGGACTCGAAACATTTGGCACAACCGGAGAAGCTGGAGCAATTAGAATTGAAGAAGAGGGTGGAGGGGTCGGAGGCGAAATGCATACCTTAGGCTCAACCCGCAATGGGGAGACGACCTCCTTGCCGCTTCGAAGGGTTATAGCGTTGGCATTTTCCCTTGGGTTTGGCTCTGTATTCCCTGGTAAAGCTCCGTATGGCCGCTCGGAGACCATCTTTGCAAGTTGTCCAACCTGGTTTTCCAAGCTTTTAATCGATCCGGTAAGATTCCGGATATTTGAATCGTTGGACGCGATGTACTTAGACAAAATATCTTCGAGCGGCGAAGGTTTTGGAGGAGGAGGCTGGAATCCCTGCGGAAATCCTTGCGGAAATCCCTGAGGATTCATATTTGGGGGCCTCTGAGCATTGTTAGGATTGCTCCAGGAGAAATTAGGGTGGCTCCTCCAACCTAGATTATAAGTATTACTATACGGGTTGTTATTAGGGTTGAAGGGGGGCCTAACCGGATTACCGAGGTAATCCACCGATTCTTCGATTACGTTATTATTATTATTATTATTATTCCAAGCGGGAGTGGAGGAGGAAACAGTCATCTCCGCCACCTGCTTACTTAGCCGCTCTACCTGTGAGGCTAAGAAAGTAGTGACGTCCACTTCAAAAAGACCAGCCGGTTTAGTAGGACGCGACCTTGGCACGTTCCATTGGTACGCATTCATGGCCATTTCGTCGATCAGAGCTTGAGCGGTCTCTGGGGTTTTGTTGTTTAACGTTCCCCCGGAAGCCGCATCAATCATCTGCCGTGTAGAAAAATTTAAACCATTATAAAACGTTTGGACCTGTAGCCAAGTTGGTAGCGCGTGATGAGGACACCTACGCAAATATTCCTTAAAACGCTCCCAAGTCTCATAAAGAGACTCGGAATCGAATTGCACAAAGGATGTGATATCCGTGCGTAGTTTTGCGGTTTTTGACGGAGGAAAATACTTAGTTAAGAAAAATTCCGTCAATTGGGCCCACGTGGTTATGGACCCTCTCGGAAGAGAAGTCAACCATGATTTGGCCTTTGACCGTAGCGAAAATGGAAATAAGCGTAAACGAATGGCGTCATCAGTGACGCCATTAATTTTAAAGGTGTCGCATATTTCTAAAAAGTTTGAAAGGTGCTGATTTGGGTCCTCATCTGGCAAACCGTCGAACTGAATCGACTGTTGTACCATTTGAATTATGCTGGATTTTATTTCAAAATTATTATTATTAACTGTCGGGCGAGTAATACTGGATCCTGTATCTTCCAAATTCGGCCGGGCATAATATGCCATGGTCCGGGCCGGGGCCGCATTTGGAATTGGATCGCCCATATTTACAGTATCTCTGATTGACTCTTCGGGGGTTTCGAGTAAGTTTTGATCACGAGATCGGATGCGCTCACGAAGAGTGCGCTCGATTTCGGGGTCAAAAGGAATAGTCGAATCGTCCGAAGAGTTTCCTCGGGTCATAAACTAAAAAACAATATTTTTGGATTTTCTGTTTTATTATTATTATATATTTTTTTTTTTTTAATATAAGTTTTTATATTTATATAATTTTTTTTATTAGTTTTGTAACCTCCCTTTTTTTTTGTGCCTTTTTTTTTGTAATAAATAGATAAGGAATAAAATTAATAGCAGTTCCTACTTTCAAATAACAACACAAAGCTCCCCGGCAACGGCGCCAAAAACTTGATGATTACTTGGGCTTCTTCTTTTTGTTTTATAAATAAAAGATAACCTTTATATTAAGAGTTTAGAATTGGCGGATATTTTCGAAGAGTCTCGCAAGTATTCCTACTTTGAGAAATTAACCGTTATCCTATCGAAGGATAGAAGTAGCGATCTTTTTCTTCTTTCGGAATATTGACAATTACGCTTCGGCTACAATGCCGAATTCTATTGAATTGAATAGTAGAAAAGGAGAGTTTTGCACTAAATGAGTTTGAAAAGCTGTGTTTGAATTTTTAGTCCAAATTAATCATTTGATAAAGGCAAGTATACCTTATCGCAAGTAATACAGGATATTTTTAGAAAATATCGGGATCGTATATTTCCGCGGGTCGTGTTGATTATGCTACTTCGAGGGACGAACTATTATTTTATCGGAATAATATTTTTAGTTGATTTAACTAGAGTTCTAAATGATAAAATGCGAAAGATGATTTAAGCGATTTACTAGAGTTCTAAGTGATGAGAAATATAGCGCGCGACGTCGAATTACCTTGAGACGAAAATAGATTTTTCGTAGAATTAAAAGTGATGACTTTTCAAAATATTAAGATGACTTGGCCGTGGAGGTTCCATAATTATGAACGCTCCTCTCTCGAGGGTACGCCCACCTGAGATTATGAATATTCGACCGAACTCTCGTTCTACAATCGAATGTTCTTAATACTCGCTTTATGTTACGAACCCCGCTATTGGGTTTTTATTTCCAATTCGGAAGAGTTACCTCGTCCTCTCTCGAGGGTAGAGCGCACTTCTCTTTACCCGTGAGTGATCAGTCCGTACACACGAGCCTCTCGGCTAACTAGGTACGAAAACGGAAATGAAAACCACACATCGATTATGTGGCTCCACTCAACGTGATTCTCGGGTAAACCTTAAGCGTTAATTATTTTAGAAAGAGATGTTTTAATTTTTATAGAAAAACTATTTTTGTGTCCCAATGCTCTTCGACGTCGTGCGCTAAAGGAAATTAGCCACTCATCGGAATGGAGACGGCATTATCGGTTGAAAAATACATGTTTGATAATTAAAGCGGATATAAGCGGATAAAAAGGAAATAAAAAGACTTATATAAAAACAGTAATAATATCCGTCCCAACCACCTTAAACAAGTGCTAAAAAGTTCTTAGCCTCTTATTTAAGAAGGGGGTGGTATAGAAATGAAAAGACTTATAAAGGTGCAGAAATAATATCCGTCCCAACCACCTTAAACAAGTGCTAAAAAGTTCTTAGCCTCTTATTTAAGAAGGGGGTGGTATAGAAATGAAAAGACTTATAAAGGTGCAGAAATAATATCCGTCCCAACCTACTTAAATAAGTGCTAAAGTAAATAAGCCTCTTATTTGAGAAGGGGGTGGTATATAGCAGTTATATAAAGACTGAAATAAAAACTAAGCTACAAAAAAGGAAAATACTATCTCATACACGCACACACTCTAAAAGAAACTGAAAAAGAAAGCGTTTAAAATGAAAGCGATAAAATAAGGCGAAAAAGAAAACGATAAAACTATTTTATGAAAGCTTGTAAATCTAAGCTATGAAAACAGTAAACCTAGAATATGAAAGCAATAAAACTAACTATAAAAGCAATAAAACTAAATTATGAAAGCAATAAAGCTAAACTCATACACGCACACACACTAACATTAATAAAAAGAAGATGATCCAAATGAGAAAAACATCATTTTATTTCTGAAATCAGCATTACAACTAGACTAGGAAGACGAAAAAAAACTACAAACGAACTTAAACTGAAATGCAGAAGAGAAGCTCACAATCACTCAAAAGAACTCACAATACAACAAAAACCACTCAAAATTTGGATGAAAATAACTTCAGCCGAGCCCCTCTATTTATAGGGAAAATTTGAGTTTTACACGCCCTAGGTCACGGGCGTGACTTGAATGTCACGGCCGTGACTTAGGGCGTGACATTTGCTCGGCTGTATTCGCCGCCTTCTGGAAGGTCTGGCCGTCAAACATGGCTGCACACGGGCGTGACTTGGTATGTCACGGGCGTGACTTGGTGAGTCACGGGCGTGACTATGGGTGGCTGATGTCGGCAGCATGGGTGCGGCTTCGAGACGTGATGCGCTGGCGGCTCACGGGCGTGACTCTGCTGGAACACGGGTGTGACTTGTAGAGTCACGGGCGTGACTTGATCAACTCTTCGAGATTTCACCTGAAAACGGCTGCCAGCTGGAAATTTGGCTTTTAAAATTACACGCCCTTGGTCACGGGCGTGACCTCGGGCGTGACTTGAGCGATTTGTCGGGATTTGATCTGAATTGAGCCGTCCCGTTGATATTTGATCTTTAAAATTACACGCCCTTGGTCACGGGCGTGTCTGAGGGCGTGACCTGTGAAAATTTTGCAAAAAATTGCAAAAACAAAAATAAAACTAAGTTAGAAACCAGAAATAATAAAGAAGCAATTTATTCATTAATTTACATAGAAAATTCACAATATTAATTAAAACTATACTAATACTTATACCAAAAATACATATTTTTTATTACTTATCAGCGACCTCAAGCTGAGATCGCCCCAGCTGGGGCGATCTGCCTCAGGCCGAGGTCGCCCCAGAGGGGACAACCTGGCGAGGTCGCCCAGAGGGCGACCTCAGGCCGAGATCGCCCCAGCTTGGGCGATCTGCCTCAGGCGGAGGTCACCCCAAAGGGGTGATATCTCGAGGGAGGGATCACGCGGGGCGTGACCTCTAGGCGAGGTCGAGAGAAGCGCGACCTCTACAAGATGAAAGGCGAGACCACCCGGGCGATGAGTGACCGCCAGGGCTTGGATCTTCGGCGAAAAATACCTGGACTTCCGGGAGAGGGTGTGGATTGCTTCGGTTACCTGCAAAAATCTAGCTCAAGGTGATCGCTGATTTCTGGGTAATCATAATCCCCGCATTTTTGTAAGTTTTGAGAAGCTTGAAAAAATAGAACTTACCCATGCAAATCAAGATCCACCTCTCTTGTGAAGATAGAATATGTGTACATAAAAATGTAAATACCTGTGAGGACTTGTCAATGGCTGAAGAGAACTCGCCTGCGAGTATGTACATATTTCTGAATAAGGACTCGCGAACACCTGCTTCTATCTTCAAAAAGGTATAAGGACTGCTATATGAAAAATTTAGTATGCGAGTACCTGAAGAGAACTCATAAGCACTTGTTTTTATCTGCAAAGGATATAAGAACATGTATATGAAAAATTTAGTATGCGAGTACCTGAAGAGAACTCGCAAGCACCTGTATATCTCTGCAAAAGATACAAGAACAGATGAATATAGAAAATTTAGTATGCGAGTACCTGAAGAGAACTCACAAGCACCTGTTATCTACAAAAGGATATAAGAACAGGTATATGAAAAATTTAGTATGCGAGTACCTGAAGAGAACTCGCAAGCACCTGTTTTTATCTCTGTAAAAGATATGAGAAGTAGGTATTGAAGATCAAAAGTATGTCACCGCACCATTTCTGTTTATTCATACTTGAAGTGTATGAGAGAGATTATCCCATTTATATAGAGTATATGAGTGTTTATTCACAATCACTTTGCTTTGATGTTGATGAAATAATATCTGTGTGAATAGAAAAGATAGTACTCATGCCTGTGGAGAGATAAAACTAACATTCTGATATCACCACATTTACATATTCCAGAACAGTGAGTGTGAAGTCCATATAGGTAGCTGATTCTGACTTGCTGATGTAATATTTTTATTGAGGTCAGCTGATGCCCAAACCAGCGTAAGATTTCGAGAAATCCAAAAATGATAAATAGATTAATCATGAAATCTAAAAGTCTAGAAATCCAGAAATCCCGACATGATATATATATGAAGTCCATGGTACCTGAAAAATTAGTAGCCGACAAATAATTGCATAATTATTTGATGGTCGTTGTAGTACATACTAAAGTCGGTATGTTGTTCTTGCCAACGCATGTCAATCATGACATTAGTTGTTAGCATTTTATCATAACCAATTTGCTATCAGATGTAATCATCTGTTTCAAGCAAAGCAAGTTGATTAACTCGACGAGATGTCATGGCAATCAATGACAATCAATATAGAGAAAGAGATAGAGAGGAAAAGAGGCTGGGATACCACTACACATCTGCGAGTGCTTCAAGCGAGATGTGGTCGCAGTGGGTTTTACGACCCTCACCCAAATCAGAGGTAGTATTTCTACCATTTGCAACCACGCAATTTTATAAGTATTGATGTAAATAGCAGGAAGTAGAGTGACGAAAAAAGCTTAAGACATAAAAAGGATAAATGATTGCAATGAAGGATACGAGAGTGAATATGGATATGACGTTTGATATATCTGACTGCTGAGAAGATCTTCGTGATGATAGCTGCTGATAGAACCCCAGTCACTGTCATACTTATTACAAGTAAAACTAAAAAAAGAAAAGATACGAAAAAAGCTCCAAACTGGGAGTCATACAAAATATGGAATAAAGTGATATCATATCTCTTTCTATTCTATGCACTTCTTTTATTGAGGGAAGAACTCTCTGCTTTGTAAAGTTGTCTCTGCTAGAAGAAAAACAATCTTCATAATACCAAGTAACATAGTCTTGCAATTTTCCTGCCTTCAACAGTTGGTCTATCAACTTTCAGAGAGCACGACAGTCTTCTGTATGATGACCAATATCTGAATGATATGCGTAGAAGAGTTCTTGATTGCGATTTTCAACCTTGGACTTTATAGGACGAGGTCTTCTATACTCTGGCATATTTTGAATATTTGTAAGGACCTCCTCCAAGGAGAATTTCAACTTAGTAGATCCTTCTGGGTGATTTTCATATTCAAGTGTTGTAGGATCATAAGATTGAATGGGAGAGGCTTCCAAGTATGGAGATCATAAATTCTGAGGAAGAGAATAAGACTCAAACTGATCAACTTGCGGAGGGTTCTGTGTTGAAGATGAGTGACTGTGATAGAAATTTCTCTGATGTTGGTGAATCTTATGGTTCTGAGAACGCACATAGTTAGGATTCATCGCTTCACCTTTAATAAACTAATTTGCTATTTCGATGAGATGCTCATAAGACTTTGGCTCTTTTATGCTGACTTTATATTTGAGAGGGCCTTCTTGAAGTCCATGAATGAAGGCACATTTATACATCTCTTGATCAACATTAACAACCTCTAGAATCTCTCTATGGAATCTATCGATGTAGTGAGCGATAGTTTCATTAACTCCTTGCTTGATTTGAAAAAGAGCTGCTGGGCGTCTCTTTCGCTTCCTTGAGGTAGCAAATTTCAAGAGAAGTTCTCTTCTAAGATCCACAAAGCAAGTAATTGATTGAGGTGGTAGCTTGTAGAACCATTCCAGAGCTTGACCGCCAAAGGTCATGATGAGAAGCTTGCACCTGATGCTATCTGATATAGTTCTCAATGCAACAGCTGATTCAAAGGCTTGAAGGTGGGAGATTGGATCTTCTCCCCCTGAGAAGGTTGGTAGACGGGGTTCCTTAAACCCATTAGGAGCAGGTTCCCAATGAATTCTATCTGTTAAAGGAGAAGACTCCTCTACTTCAGCTATAACTGGAGGGGCTGAAGGAGTTGCGACTTGAGGAGGAAGCTGCTGAATGATAGCTGCTATAGCTTGATTAATCCCATTAAGTTGTTGACGAGTCTGCTCCAGCTGTTGAGCAAGCTCTTTGCAAAAATGTTCTAGATGATGCTCTATGAGAAGCTCAAGATCTTCCAGAGTAAGTTCACAATTTAACTGATCTTGAACCTCTGTCATCTCCATTGCAACTCAAAAAATAGAAATTGCTGAAATTGCGAAAAAGAGAAAAACTGCAATAACTTCCAAACGGGGCCGAATTTTTGCAATCTGAGGGCTAAAAAATGCCTGAACGGGGAAGCTTTGAATTTTTGAATTCCGACACCCGGATCAAAAGTTATGGCCGTTTTAAGATTTGGTGTTTTGCTCGATAAAATATCATATCTTCACCGCAGCTGCTATTCATCAACCATTCTGATCTGAAGGTCGCGTGTTATGTTCGAGCCAAAAATGCCCCAGGTCCACACTCGCTCAAGCTGCAAAGAGGTGGAGGAAGGAAACTATTATATGGTTGGTTACTTTGAGCTATGATGGAAGACAAGAGGAAGGAGAAAAAGTGATGTCGAGGGTCTATAACGAAATCTGCTGAAAAAGAGGTAACGAGGTCTCAGAAATGAGATAGCTCCAGCTGCTGAAATGAGGTATTGCCGATCTTAAAAATGAGACCGCCCCAGCTACTGGGAAAAGATACAATGGTCTCAAAAATGAGACCGCTCATATCAAAGGCAAGGGCTGGAAACTCTCCATAGGTCCCGAAACCAATGCCCCTACCCCTCTATTTATAGGCGAGGGGGCCTACCCAAACAGTCAGGTCAGGAAGGAATGGGTTTCCCGGAGCCGAGACCTCCCAGGCCGAGGTCTCCCCTGGGGGGACGACCTGGCGAGGTCGCCCAGAGGGCGACCTCAGGCCGAGATCGCCCCAGCTGGGGCGATCTGCCTCAGGCTGAGGTTGCCCCAAGGGGACGACCTGGCGAGGTAGCCCAGAGGGCGACCTCAGGCCAAGATCGCCCTAGCTGGGGCGATCTACCTCAGGCCGAGGTCGCCCTAGAGGGGACGACCTGGCGAGGTCGCCCAGAGGGCAACCTCAGGCCGAGATTGCCCCAGCTGGGGCGATCTGCCTCAGGCCGAGGTCGCCCCAGAGGGGACGACTTGGCGAGGTCACCCAGAGGGCGACCTCAGGCCGAGATCACCCCAGCTGGGGCGATCTGCCTCAGGCCGAGGTCACCCCAAAGGGGTGACATCTCGAGGGAGGGATCATGCGGGGCATGACCTCTAGGCGAGGTCGAGCGAAGCACGACCTCTACGAAATGAAAGGCGAGACCACCCGGGCGATGAGGGACCGCAAGGGCTTGGATCTTCAGCGAAAAATACCTGGACTGCCGGGAGAGGGTGTGGATTGCTTCAGTTACCTGCAAAAATCTAGCTCAAGGTGATCGCTGATTTCTGGGTAATCATAATCCCCGCATTTTTTTAAGTTTTGAGAAGCTTGAAAAAATAAAACTTACCCATGCAAATCAAGATCCACTTCTCTTGTGAAGACAAAATATGTGTATATAAAAATGTAAATACCTGTGATTACTTGTCAATGGCTGAAGAGAACTCGCCCGTGAGTACGTACATATTTCTGAATAAGGACTCGCGAACACCTGCTTCTATCTTCAAAAAGGTATAAGGACTGGTATATGAAAAATTTAGTATGCGGGTACCTGAAGAGAACTCGTAAGCACTTGTTTTTATCTGCAAAGGATATAAGAACATATATATGAAAAATTTAGTATGCAAGTACCTGAAGAGAACTCGCAAGCACCTGTATATCTCTGCAAAAGATACAAGAACAGACGTATATAGAAAATTTAGTATGCGAGTACCTGAAAAGAACTCACAAACACCTGTTGTTATCTACAAAAGGATATAAGAACAGGTATATGAAAAATTTAGTATGCGAGTACCTGAAGAGAACTCGCAAGCACCTGTTTGTATCTCTGCAAAAGATATGAGAAGTAGGTATTGAAGATCAAAAGTATGTTACCGCACCATTTTTTTTATTCATACTTGAAGTGTATGAGAGACATTATCCCATTTATATAGAGTATATGAGTGTTTATTCATAATCACTTTGCTTTGCTGTTGATGAAATAATATCTGTGTGAAGAGAAAAGATAGTACTCATGCCTGTGGAGAGATAAAACTAACATTCTGATATCACCACATTTACATATTCCAGAACAGTGAGTGTGAAGTCCATATAGGTACCTGATTCTGACTTGCTGATGTAATATTTTTATTGAGGTCAGCTGATGCCCAAACCAGCGTAAGATTTCGAGAAATCCAGAAATGATAAATAGATTAATCATGAAATCTAAAAGTCCAGAAATCCAGAAATCCCGACATGATATATATATGAAGTCCATGGTACCTGAAAAATTAGTAGCCGACAAATAATTGCATAATTATTTGATGGTCGTTGTAGTACATACTAAAGTCGGTATGTTGTTCTTGCCAACGCATGTCAATCATAACATTAGTTGTTAGCATTTTATCATAACCAATCTGCTATCAGATGTAATCATCTGTTTCAAGCAAAGCAAGTTGATTAACTCGACGAGATGTCATGGCAATCAATGACAATCATTATAGAGAAAGAGATAGAGAGGAAAAGAGGCTGGGCTACCACTACACATCTGCGAGTGCTTCAAGCGAGATGTGGTCGCATTGGGTTTTATGACCCTCACCCAAATCAGAGGTAGTATTTCTACCATTTGCAACCACGCAATTTTATAAGTATTGATGTAAATAGCAGGAAGTAGAGTAACGAAAAAAGCTTAAGACATAAAAAGGATAAATGATTGCAATGAAGGATACGAGAGTGAATATGGATATGACATTTGATATATCTGAATGCTGAGAAGATCTTCGTGATGATAGCTGCTGATAGAACTCCAGCCACTGTCATACTTATTACAAGTAAAACTAAAAAAGAAAAGATACAAAAAAAGCTCCAAGCAAATAGGAGTCATACAAAATAGGGAATAAAGTGATATCATATCTCTTTCTATTCTATGCACTTCTTTTATTGAGGGAAGAACTCCCTGCTTTGTAAAGTTGTCTTTGCTAGAAGAAAAACAATCTTCATAATACCAAGTAACATAGTCTTGTAAATTTCCTGCCTTCAACAGTTGGTCTATCAACTTTCAGAGAGCACGATAGTCTTCTATATCATGACCAATATCTGAATGATATGCGCAGAAGAGTTCTTGATTGCGATTTTCAACCTTGGACTTTATAGGATGAGGTCTTCTATACTCTGGCATATTTTGAATATTTGTAAGGACCTCTTCCAAGGAGAGATTCAACTTAGTAGATCCTTCTGGGTGATTTTCATATTCAAGTGTTGAAGGATCATAAGACTGAATGGGAGAGACTTCCAAGTATGGAGATCATAAATTCTGAGGAAGAGAATAAGACTCAAACTGCTCAACTTGCGGAGGGCTCTTTGTTGAAGATGAGTGACTGTGATAGAAATTTCTCTGATGTTGGTGAATCGTATGGTTCTGAGAACGCACATAGTTAGGATTCATCGCTTCACCTTCAATAAACTGATTTGCTATTTCGATGAGATGCTCATAAGACTTTGGCTCTTTTATGCTGACTTTATATTTGAGAGGGCCTTCTTGAAGTCTATGAATGAAGGCACATTTATACATCTCTTGATCAACATTAACAACCTCAAGAATCTTTCTATGGAATCTATCGATGTAGTGAGCGATAGTTTCATTAACTCCTTGCTTGATTTGAAAAAGAGCTGCCGGGCATCTCTTTCGCTTCCTTGAGGTAGCAAATTTCAAGAGAAGTTCTCTTCTGAGATCCACAAAGCAAGTAATTGATTGAGGTGGTAGCTTGTAGAACCATTCCAGATCTTGATCACCAAAGGTCATGATGAGAAGCTTGCACCTGATGCTATCTGAAATAGTTCTCAACGCAACAGCTGATTCAAAGGCTTGAAGGTGGGAGATTGGATCTTCTCCCCCTGAGAAGGTTGGTAGACGGGGTTCCTTAAACCCATTAGGAGCAGGTTCCTAACGAATTATATCTGTAAAAGGAGAAGACTCCTCTACTTCAGCTATAACTGGAGGGGCTGAAGGAGTTGCGACTTGAGGAGGAAGCTGCTGAATGATAGCTGCTATAGCTTGATTAATCCCATTAAGTTGTTGACGAGTCTGCTCCAGCTGTTGAGCAAGCTCTTTGCAAAAATGTTCTAGATGATGCTCTATGCGAAGCTCAAGATCTTCCAGAGTAAGTTCGCAATTTGACTGATCTTGAACCTCTGTCATCTCCATTGCAACTCAAAAAATAGAAATTGCTGAAATTGCCGAAAAAGAGAAAAACTGCAATAACTTCCAAACGGGGCCGAATTTTTGCAATCTGAGGGCTAAAAAATGCCTGAACGGGGATGCTTTGAAATTCTGAATTTCGACACCCATATCAAAAGTTATGGCCGTTGTAAAATTTGGTGTTATGCTCGACAAAATCTCATATCTTCACCGCAGCTGCTATTCATCAACCATTCTGATCTGAAGGTCGCGTGTTATGTTCGAGCCAAAAATGCTCCAGGTCCACACTCGCTCAAGCTGCAAAGAGGTGGAGGAAGGAAACTATTAGATGGTTGGTTACTTTGAGCTATGATGGAAGACAAGAGGAAGGAGAAAAAGTGATGTCGAGGGTCTATAGTGAAATCTGCTGAAAAAGAGGTAACGAGGTCTCAGAAATGAGATAGCTCCAGCTGCTGAAATGAGGTATTGACGATCTTAAAAATGAGACCGTTTTGGAGTAACCTACCTATGATACCACGTGTTGGATCTTGAGGCACCCTTAGAGGGGGGGGGGGGTGAATAAGGGCATTTTAGAAAATATGATTTTTACTTAAGAATTTTAAAACAACTTTTACTTTTCTAAAAGTTACTTATAAAAGTTTCAAACTAATGTAATTTTTCGAATAAATTCAAACACAGATTTCTAAGTTAAAGATTAAACAACCATATTTGCAATTAAAGAAAAAGTCATAACTTTATAATTTTGAAAATCACATACAAATAATATGATCTTAACAATGCTTAAGATCAAGGCACAAATATGATAATAACCCTTTTACAATTTGTGTTTACCAATCCTTCTCCCAAGGATCGGAAGGCTATCACTTGTCTCTCTCTAGACCAAGCCCAAGCCTATCCTCTATATCTTCCCAAGATCTAGACGTAGCACACAAGGCCACGATTTCCTACCAAGCCACGCAAGGACTTGGACGCTCCACACAAGGAAGCGATTTTCCCCTAAGCCACGCAAGGACTTAGACGTCACGCACAAGGAGACGATTTCCCTACCAATACAAAATGAAAATACAATATGAAAAGAACAACTCCCTAGAAATTCAGATCTCTGAAAGGAAGGTTAAAGTCTCGAGATGATCGTTGATGAAGAAGCGCGCCCGATCTCATCTTCAATCTCAAACCTTCTAAGCACAAATGGGAGTTGATGAGGTTCTGGAGCTCTCTGGTTCGTATGCACTCAGCAAGGGACTTGAAATTATCAATGCTTGGAATGCACGAACAAAAGGAGCCAATATATAGAAATTCGCTGTCGCCTGGGCGACATCGGCTGTCGGAATTTCCGACAGCGCTAAACTGCCGCTCGTAGTGCTGTCGTGCGGGCAGTTGCTGTAACCTCCGAGCTGTCGCCTGGGCGACATCGATGTCGTATTTCCGACAGCGCAAAACTGCCGCTCGTAGTGCTGTCGTGCGGGCAGTTGCTGTAACCTCCGAGCTGTCGCCTGGGCGACATCGATGTCGGATTTCCGACAGCGCAAAACTGCCGCTCGTAGTGCTGTCGTGCGGGCAGTTGCTGTAACCTCCGAGCTGTCTCCTGGGCGACATCGATGTCGGATTTCCGACAGCGCAAAACTGCCGCTCGTAGTGCTGTCGTGCGGGCAGTTGCTATAACCTCCGAGCTGTCGCCTGGGCGACATCGATGTCGGATTTCCGATAGCGCAAAACTGTCGCTCGTCGTGTTGCTGTGGGGGAAGTTGTTGTAACTTCTCTGCTGTCGCCTGGGCGACATCAGCTGTCGGAAAATTCCGTCAGTGAAAATTTCATACTCTCAAATTGAGCTCCAGCAGAATTGTGAACATCTCATACCTATTACCTGCACACCATTAATAAAAATAGAATCAAATACAAACGGGACTTTGTTATTATCAAACCGGAAGTGTGCGAAACGCATGCTCCAACAATCTCCCCCTTTTGATAATAACAAATCCGTATAAAAAGAAATCATGTCTATTTAGGTTGTTGATTTTAACATATGGTGTGTGCACAAAAATAACATGATATATTCCTCTTAAAAGTAATCTCCCCCTAGATGAATGCTCCACCTAAATGAATGCTCCCCCTAAATGAATGCTACCCCTAAATGTTATAGTAAATTGAAATGATGTATTGTTTAGGTTGACTATTTAGGTGTAATAGTTCTTTGATTTCTTGAATATACTTATAATTCTCCCCCTTTTGGTATTAGCAAAAGGTAATATGAAATGAATGAGTAGTTCTTAAGGGAAGAGATAGGATGGAGAAAATAAGAGTAAGCGGAAGCACTTGTTGGGAAAATGATTGAAGTTCTTGAAGTAATAGTAATATGTCATAGTATTGAATAAACTCATGAATAGGCGGTATAGCCATATGAAGTAATAAAATAAAATAACTTAAACATGATTAATTTCATTTTAAAGTATCATGGAAAGACACAATTGTGTATAGAAATTTGGAATATTTTCGGTCCAATTCTCATGAGATGAATGTTTATATAACATAATGATGTGTACAAGTGATACTTAGATCAAACATATGAAGTTATTTAATGTACATGATCATTGGAATAGAGAACATAATATAAGCATATAAAGACAACTTTGACCTTGAAGAGATAGCATAATAAGAATAGAATACCATTTTTCTTTTGCACAAGACACTTTACAATTCTTTCCAAGGTGCTTAACCTCACAATGCTTATTAAGACTTATCAGGAGGGTAAGTAGTGCTTGGTGGAGTATCCTTGTCTTTAATTTAAACTCCTTTTTTTTGTGATCACATATTTTGTGATATCTTAATTTCGAGATATTTATAATTTTTTAATTGACCAAGGATCTCCGAATTCACTTGAATCGCAAAAGATGGTGTATATTTTGTTGTGCTAACAAATCAAGGTTGAAAGTAGTATTTATGAAGTGCCATTGTATTATGTTAAAGCAAATATGATTCATGTATATATTAAATAGAAAGACATATGTATGGATCAAAGAAGTGAACGTGATAGTTCATTATTATATATAAACAATTTCTTATACTTAGAGGCATGCGAAAACAATTTCCAATAGTCTTAACAACTTAGTAGGAGTGTCAATATGATGATAGATTGGAAATGAAATCATATAATCATGTAATAGCCATTTTTGTTTAAAAAATAAAAAGCACATGGTTTGGCATCAATTCATGAGTTATAGCATTAATAATGACATATAACTATTGGAAAGCATCAAAGGGTCCAAAAACTGAAGATTAAGCAAATCGGGAGCTGTCGGAAATTTCCGACAGTCACTGTCGCCTGGGCGACAACTAAAAATATAAATACGGCTTAAAACCGAGTCAAACCCTATTGTGGACCATTTTCTGGACTGAAAGGCGAGAAGAAGCTGTCGGAGTTCGGTGACAACCCTAGATTTAAGGTATGGGGTTTTTTGATTTTGAAGTTTTTGACTGAAAAGTTTTAGAGATTTGTGATTTTGGAAAGGAGAGAAGATGAAAAATGTGTTTTTCATTTTACCTTTGATGAATGGTGTAGATCTTTGAATTTTTGTGTATAAAAGGTGTAGATCTAGTGTAAATCAAGTGGATCTTGGTGGATCTTGGTGAAATATGTTTGGATTTTGTGATTTTTGGGGTGTAAGTTTTGTATTTTTTTTATACATGGTTTAATTTCAAAAACTGAATATTTTTCTTTTGAAGAAGGTTGAAGAAGATGAATAGTAAGGATGTGTGAGAAGATGTAGTTTTATTCTAGAAAGAAAGAAAAAAAATTTTGTTAACAGAAATATAGCTTGATTTTTAGTAGATCTGGAAGTTTAGACGAAAAAATTAAAGAAAAGTTCACTGGAGTACTGTCGGAAATTTCCGACAGTCAATGTCGCCTGGGCGACATCGTTCCAGTGCACAGAACTTGTTTAATTCATTTTTGTTATGTTATGTTTGCAGAATGGCTTCCGGTTCTAAGGCACGAAAGAGTACGTCTGAAGATGCGCATAGTTCGTATCAAGTTTACCCTGGGATTGAGAAAGCAATAATTGGGGTATCAAAATATGTAGAATTTGACTCTCTGAAGCACGATCATATTTAGGATCGTCTTGCGAATGCAGGTATAATTTCAGTAATCACAGCAGATACGTTCTCATCCTTTTTGATTCGAGAATTTTATAATCATTTGGAAGACCCGAGTTACACTGAATTAGATGGGGGAGTGAGATCTAGAATCCAAGGTCAACAAGTGGAAATAACACATGTTGATCTTAGAGAGGAATTCGGTCTTCTTATGAGTGAACATATGCCGGATATAGTGGAGAGCTATAGAAAGGATAGAGATTGGACTCTTGTAAACATGAGTTTACATGGAAGTCAAAAGAAGACCCTAATCACTGAAGTTTCTTCACTCACTCCGGATGCATATTTAGTCCAAGATATATTAAGGAACTCAGTTATGTTAAAAAGTGGAGATACGAGAAGTATCACAGCACAGTTGACGCTGATTACATACTTTATTATGGAGGAGGAACCTTTTGATGTAGCAGACTTCATCCTTTCCCAGATTCGGTATGCTTTTAGATTAAAACATCCAAAATGGGTGAAAATTCATACTTTGCCAATGGGGGCAATAATTCAACGTATACTATATAAGAAGTATGAATGGATAGTTCAAGATTCGTACTTTGATGATTGTTTTCCTGAGATATACTATACGGGAACTATGAGAGTGAAGAAGACTCAGAAAAAGCCTCATCCTGAAATTGAGATTAGAGAGCCTACAATGCCTAGGGCATGATCACTACGAGAGTCTATAGATGATCTTCGTGATTCATTAGAGGATCACAAGAAGGAAGTGAAGAAAGATCGTAGTAGAATGAAGAAGTTTATGAAATTTTTGGTGAAAGGTTTGAAGTTAAAGCCTACCCCGGAAGAAGCGGCCGAATGGCAAATTCCAGATGAAGAACCGCCACGCCAATCGGTGAGGCGGACTCGACGTGGTAAGGCCGTAAGACGAGGACCTCCAGAAGACTGTCCAGAGAGCAGCGGGGCTGGTTATGAGGATTCTGAGTAGTTATCATCAGGGTGCTGCTTCTGACTGATGTCGGAATTTTCCGACATCCACTGTCGCCTGGGCGACAGTGAATTTGCCCAGATTTTATTTTCTGTTATCTGAACTTGATCCTATGTTGATTTCTACTATTTTTTGTGAAACAATTTTATGTAATATTAATTATGTATGAATTTTTCTTAAGTAATTCAAATTCTATGGTTTGATTTAAAATTTAGTCTTTCTTTTTAAAATGTATAGGTTTTGTGATATATTTTTTTTAATTTTATAGGTCATAAGAAGTGATATAATCATTGTGAAATGTCTAGGATTCCCAATTCTAGCCTAAGCATAGAAAAACGGGAATCCGGTAACGCTTTAGTGAATATATCCGCTAGTTGATTATCCGTGCCTATAAATGAAATTTTTATGTGGTTATTTTTAATATGATCTCTAATAAAATGATGTCTCACATCAATATGCTTAGACCTTGAATGATGGACCGGGTTGTATGTTAAATCAATTGCACTTTTATTATCACACCATAATTCAATAGTTTGTTGTTTAATATTAAAGTCTTCTAAAGTTTGTTTCATCCAAAGAGCTTGTGCACAACAACTACCAAGTGCGATGTATTCGGCCTCGGTGGTTGAGAGGGCAACATAATTCTATTTCCTACTCGACCATGAAATGAGTGAAGGGCCTAAAAAGTGACAAGTGCCACTAGTGCTTTTCCTATCTAGTGAACAACCGACATAATCAGAATCAGAGTAGCCAAAAAGAGTAAAATCATCGCTATGAGGATACCATAAACCAAGTTTAGATGTCCAATTAAATATCTAAAAATTCTTTTTACCGCTTTTAAATGTGATTCTTTGGGATCGGCTTGAAATCTAGCACATAAACAAACTGAAAACATAATATCCGGTCTAGAAGCAGTTAAATATAAAAGTGAACCTATCATGCCTCTATATAAAGTTTGATCTATTGATATTCCATTTTCATCTTTTCCTAATTTTAAAGATACACTCATAGGAGTATTTGTTGTTTGAGATTTTCAAATCCAAATCGTTTTAAAACATCATGAATATATTTTGATTGGTTAATAAAAACTCCATCATGTTTTTGAACAATTTGAAATCCTAAGAAATATTTTAATTCTCCTACCATACTCATCTCAAATTCACTTTCCATCATTTTTACAACATAATTACACAACTCTTCATTAGTGGCTCCAAAAATAATATCATCAACATAAATTTGTAAAACAATTAAATCATAATTTACTTGCTTAATGAAGAGTGTACAATCAACACCACCCATTTTAAAACCATTTTGTAATAAATATATAGTCAATCTATCATACCATGCTCGTGGTGCTTGTTTTAAACCATACAAAGCTTTTAGCAATCTATATACGCGATTAGGAAATTTTTCATTTATAAATCCTGGGGGTTGTTCAACATAAACTTCTTCTTTAATCAACCCGTTTAAAAATGCAGTTTTAATATCCAGTTGCAATAATTTAAACCTTTTATGACTAGCAAATGCAACAAAAATTCTAACTGCTTCCAATCGTGCTACGGGTGCAAATGTTTCATCAAAATCTACCCCTTCAATTTGATTATATCCTTTCGCTACAAGCCTAGCTTTGTTTCTAGTGACCCTAGAGTCACTATCTAATTTGTTTTTGAAAATCCATTTGACTCCTACTACAGGATGATCACTAGGTCTATCTACAAGAATCCAAACTTTATTTATTTCAAATTGGTTAAGTTCTTCATTCATAGCTAGAAACCAAGATTCATCATTTGAAGCGGTGGCAACATCTTTTGGTTCTATATTTGAGACAAAACATAAATTTGAAAAACTTTCATGTAAACTAGAACGTGTACGTACCCCATTTAATGGTTCTCCAATAACAAGTTCTTGCGGATGATCTTTTGAGAACCTTAGCTCGGTTGGAGGTACATATCCTTGTTCTTCTTCTTCTTCACCATCTTTTTCATCTTCTTTCTCTACTTTTTCTTCATCATTATCATCATCATTTTTCTTTAGATTTTGTTCCACATCTTCTTCATTTTTCTCATTACCTGCAACTTGAGTATTTTCTACACAAGAAATGTTTTCATCAAATTTTACATGAATAGATTCTTCAACCACTTTAGTACGTTTATTATAAACTCTATAGGCCTCGTTAGTTGAAGAATAACCAATGAAAATTCCTTCATCACATTTTTCATCAAATTTGCCTAAGTTATCTTTTGTATTCAAAATAAAGCATTTACAACCAAAAACTTTAAAGTAAGATACATTTGGTTTTCTTTGAAAATAAATTTCATAAGGAGTTAATTGTAATGTAGGACGAATCATGACACGATTAATAATATAGCATGCAGTACTGACCGCTTCGGCCCAAAAATATTTTGGCAATTTAAATTCACAAAGCATAGTACGTCCTAATTCTTGAAGTGTTCTATTTTTCCTCTCCACTACACCATTTTGTTGTGGTGTGCGAGGAGCGGAAAGTTCGTGTTTTATCCCAAATTCATTACAATATGAAATAAATTTTTCATTATCAAATTCTCCTCCATGATCTGATCTAATGCATTTTACTTTTAAATCAAGTTCATTTTGAATACGTGAAATTAGTTTTACAAATTCATCAAAAGCATCAGATTTTGAATTTAAAAATAATGTCCAACAAAATCTAGAATAATCATCAATAATAACAAACGTATATTTTCTACCTCCTAGACTTTGTGTAGAAATTGGACCAAACAAGTCCATATGTAATAAATGTAAAGGTCTAGTAGTAGAAATAACATTTTTGCTTTTAAAAGATGATTTTGTAAACTTTCCTTTTTGGCATGGTGAACATAATGAAGAAAGCTTTCCATTCAAATTTGGCAAACCTTTTATAATTTTATTTTTAGAAAGCTTTACTATGCGTTTGGCACTAGAATGTCCTAGTCTCCTATGCCATAATTCAAGTTCATCATTCTTTGAAATAAAACATTTAAGTGTAGAATGAGATAAATCATGAAAAGTGATTGTATAGACATTGTTTATTCTTGGTGCAGTAAGTACGGTTTCGTTTGTTTTAGAATCAATAATTTTGCAAAGGTTTGAGCTAGAGTCAAATAGAATATTTAGATTTTTATCACAAAGTTGACTAATAGAAATTAAATTATGTTTCAAACCTTTACCATATAAAACATTTGAAATTTTAAATTCTTCGTTACCTACTACTCAATGCCTTTGACTTTACCCTTGCCATTATCTCCAAATGTCACTGTTCCACCTTTCTTCATCTCCAGGCTAAGGAACTTTGATTTATCGCCCGTCATGTGTTTTGAACATCCAGAGTCCAAATACCACACGTCTTTCTTGTTCCTAGCCTGCACGCACACCTAAAAAGATGATGAGAGTAAAGATCTGGTTACCCAAGTGGTCGATCCCATGGTATAGGTGGACGCCTTAGGTGCCCAGATTTGTTTAACATTAACTTTTCCTTTCTTCCAACATGAGCCCGAGATGTGACCAAATCGATGACATTTGGCACATACAAAGAATGGTGAGGAACCATTTTTCAATGGTTTCTCTGGACTCTTGCTGGTGGAAACATCTTTATGCGTGGACTTAGAAAAATTTTCATTTTGAAAAACAGGTTTTTTGAACCTGGAGCTGTCGCTGATTCCGACAGCAGCTGTCGGAAATTTCCGACAGCTTCCAGAGCTTCCAGAAACGTATCCTAGCCCAAATTTTGCTGTCCCATGGCATTGGTTGGCTAAAAGCATATCCAGAGATTTTTTTCCAACACCAAATTTTCCAATTGCCATGTTCAACTCATTTACTTTGGACTTTAAAATTGAATTTTCTTTTACTTAAGAAAATATGCTTTTAAATTTTTTAGAAAATATGATTTTTACTTAAGAATTTTAAAACAACTTTTACTTTTCTAAAAGTTACTTATAAAAGTTTCAAACTAATGTAATTTTTCGAATAAATTCAAACACAGATTTCTAAGTTAAAGATTAAACAACCATATTTGCAATTAAAGAAAAAATCATAACTTTATAATTATGAAAATCACATACAAATAATATGATCTTAACAATGCTTAAGATCAAGGCACAAATATGATAATAACCCTTTTACAATTTGTGTTTACAAATCCTTCTCCCAAGGATCGGAAGGCTATCACTTGTCTCTCTCTAGACCAAGCCCAAGCATATCCTCTAGATCTTCCCAAGATCTAGACGTAGCACACAAGGACACGATTTCCCACCAAGCCACGCAAGGACTTGGACGCTCCACACCAAGAAGCGATTTTCCCCTAAGCCACGCAAGGACTTAGATGTCACGCACAAGGAGACGATTTCCCTACCAATACAAAATGAAATGTATATAGATGAAAATACAATATGAAAAGAACAACTCCCTAGAAATTCAGATCTCTGAAAGGAAGGTTGAAGTCTCGAGATGATCGTTGATGAAGAAGCGCGCCCGATCTCGTCATCAATCTCAAACCTTCTAAGCACAAATGGGAGTTGATGAGGTTCTGGAGCTCTCTGGTTCGTATGCACTCAGGAAGGGACTTGAAATTATCAATGCTTGGAATGCACGAACAAAAGGAGCCAATATATAGAAATTCGCTGTCGCCTGGGCGACATCGGCTGTCGGAATTTCCGACAGAGCTAAACTGCCGCTCGTAGTGCTGTCGTGCGGGCAGTTGCTGTAACCTCCGAGGTGTCGCCTGGGCGACATCGATATCGGATTTCCGACAGCGCAAAACTGCCGCTCGTAGTGCTGTCGTGCGGGCAGTTGCTGTAACCTCCGAGCTGTCGCCTGGGCGACATCGATGTCGGATTTCCGACAGCGCAAAATTGCCGCTCGAAGTGCTGTCGTGCGGGCAGTTGCTGTAACCTCTGAGCTGTCGCCTGGGCGACATCGATGTCGGATTTCCGACAGCGCAAAACTGCCGCTCGTAGTGCTGTCGTGTGGGCAGTTGCTGTAACCTCTGAGCTGTCGCCTGGGCGACACCGATGTCGGATTTCCGACAGCGCAAAACTGCCGCTCGTCGTGTTGCTGTGGGGGAAGTTGTTGTAACTTCTCTTTTGTCGCCTAGGCGACATCAGCTGTCGGAAAATTCCGGCAGTGAAAATTTCATACTCTCAAGTTGAGCTCCAGCAGAATTGTGAACATCTCATACCTGTTACCCGCACACCATTAATAAAAATAGAATCAAATACAAACGAGACTTTGTTATTATCAAACCGGAAGAGTGCGAAATGCATGCTCCAACAAGGCTGAGGTCGCCCCAAAGGGACGACCTGGCGAGGTCGCCCAGAGGCCGACCTCAGGCCGAGATCGCCCCAGCTGGGGCGATCTGCCTCAGGATGAGGTCGCCCCAAGGGGATGACCTAGCGAGGTCGCTGAGAGGGCGACCTCAGGCCGAGATCGCCCCAGCTGGGGCGATCTGCCTCAGGCCGAGTTCGCCCCAAGGAGACGACCTGGCGAGGTCGCCTCGAGGGCGACCTCAGTCCTAGATCGCCCCAGCTAGGGCGATCTGCCTCAGGCCGAGGACGCCCCAAGGGGACGACCTGGCGAGGTCGCCCAGAGGACGACCTCAGGCCGAGATCGCCCCAGCTGGGGTGATCTGCCTCAGGCCGAGGTCGCCCCAATGCGACGACCTGGCGAGGTCGCCCAGAGGGCGACCTCAGGCCGAGATCGCCCTAGCTGGTGCGATCTGCCGCAGGACAAGGTCGCCCTAGAGGGGACGACCTGGCGAGGTCGCCCAGAGGGCAACCTCAGGCCGAGATTGCACCAGCTGGGGCGATCTGCCTCAGGACGTGGTCGCCCCAGAGGGGACGACCTGGCGAGGTCGCCTAGAGGGCGACCTCAGGACGAGATCGCCCCCGCTGAGGCGATCTGCCTCAGGCCGAGGTCTCCCCAAAGGGGTGACCTCTCGAGGGAGGGATCACACGGGGCGTGACCTCTAGGCAAGGTCGAGCGAAGCACGACCTCTACGAGACGAAAGGCGAGACCACCCGGGCGATGAGGGACCGCCAGGGCTTGGTTCTTCGGCGAAAAATACCTAGACTGCCGGGAGAGGGTGTGGATTGATTCGGTTACCTGCAAAAAGCTAGCTCAAGGTGATCGCTGATTTTTGGGTAAACATTTGATATGCAAGCACCTTCAGAAAGTACTGACTCAGAAGATAATGCAGTTGAAGTTGGAGAGCCAACAACTTCAAGGAAATGAAAGAGAACTCAAAATAGTTTGTACATGCAGAGGAGGCTAAGGGAAATTGAGCAAGATCCTCAATCAGGAAGATGGAGTCCAAATTCTAGAACCCTAATTTCAGAAGCTTGGATTGAATTTGGATACCCCCAAGATTGTTCACTAAGAGTTTACAACTCTACTGATTGGAATCTTCATTTGCAACAAGAAGAGAAGAGGAGGAACCACAAGCTAGCTTTTCTCCATGGTCCTCCTCCCTCTCCTAAAAGGATTCCCAAGCCAATTATCTTCTATGAAAGATAGAGGAGGAAATGAAGAGGAAGTAGCAGCAGGAACTGAAGGACTCAAATATTTAAGAGTGTTTGTTTACAAAAATGAATTGGGCAAATGACTGTGACTATTTTGTATAAGACATTATCTCTTATTTATATATTGTTGGTAGTTGAATCATTCTGTACTTCTTGCGTGTCATTAATTTTGATTCTAATTACTATTTAGCATTTATCTTTGAGGTGAGTTATTACTTTTCAAATAGGGAGAGATTGTTGGGAACAGTGCCCTGCAATGTTCCTGATTTGAAGAAGTGCTCAAGTCAATGATAAAGCACTATGTATTTGATAGTATGTCTTAATTATGACTGCAGAGAATAGACAGTATGTCAAATATTTCTCTAATCTCTCTAAGTCCAAAATCGTTTAGAAGGACTGGACATATCGTTGAAATAGTATATATATCATTGAGATCACTCGCAGAAGACAACAAAAGAAATCAGTCAAGAACCATTGTGACATTAAGAATAACACGACGATATCATTGTGTCAACAAAGTACATAAGATGATATCGTTTTAGAAACAAGAAGAAACAACTAAATTAAGGCATCGTCGTGACAACAAGTATCACATGATTGTATCGTTGAAAAGACTGCCTTGCTGAAGACCTTCAGAATTCATAAGTATCTGGCTAAGAAGACATATCGTCGTAAAGAAGCTATATCGTCATAAAGAAGCTATATCGTCTTGAGGACTCAGTCAGTGATCATGGAGATAGTTTGTAGTTGTAGTAGTAGTCAAAATGATCTCAACGATATTGATGAGAAGATCTCATATCGGCAAGATGATCTCGACGATATCGACGAGAATACTTCATGTCGTCGTGACTGCATATGTAGCTGAAATATTCCATATCGTCGAGATATCTATCTCAGGTGAAGATTTCAGAAATCTTGAAGAAATGTCTAAGTCCCAAATGGTTCACTGAGACATCAAGTTCTGTCGATGAGATGTTGCTCATATCGTTGATGTACAACCCTCATTCTCCGAGGGTGAGCCCCACCAAAGGCCACATAGGCGGAGGTCAAGGTCAAAAAGGTCAAGGCAGAAGTCAACAATCTAGAAGACGAAGGAAGATCAAGATCTTTTGTTGTGCGAGAAGGTACTTGCTCGCCCTATGACGAGGAGGAAAGCCCTGCCCCGCATTTCCTACCCGGCCAGGCGAGGAAGTCATGAGCTCGGACCTGCTCGCCTATAGGCGACTTAGCCAACCAACTCGCCAGTTAGGTCTGAGATCCTTTCCTGTTCACCTATAGGCGACTTAGCCAACCAACTCGCCAGTTAGGTCTGAGATCCTTACCTGCTCGCCCACATATTGTCTGGTAAAAAAAACTAACTCTAGGGGGACAGGGATAGTCATCTGCTCCCCCCAGGATTTGTCTATAAATAGACCCCCAGGGTTACTAGAAATGGCACTTGTAAAAATCGGAGCTGCACCCCTCCCCCTTTGACAATCAAGAACCTTCCCTATCAAGTGCCTACCTAGTACCGAGCTCGGCCATTTGTGGTTCTGGAGGAGAAGACTCTTTAGAGCTTCTGGGTACGTGGTGGGACCTCCCTGCCGCAGCACCTGGGGTTGTGTCCCTTATCTCTCCGCTTCATCCGTAGTGGCTAACCCAAACCTTCTCGCTGAACCGCTGGGCAAGTAGCCTTAGGCCGCATTGATTCGAATTTTGGGGCCAGGATTTTCCAGGCGTCAACACTTTGGTGCGGTGAGCGTGGATCGCGGCCAGAGGAAGAAAGTCTGGTAGAAAAGTGAGATGGTAGCAGCTAGCGACCACGAGGAGGTGGCGGGAAACTCGGCTCGAGGCGGCGAGTTCGTATCGTTGGCTGTCTTCGAAGAATTCGCGCAAAGGATGGAAGGCACCATGCGAGCGGCTCTTCTACCTCGCATGGAAGGAACGACGACCTCGCCTCATCGCCCGGGCCCGTCCGAGGAAGGTGCTCGCACTCAGCGAGCAGGGAAGGCGCACGCCGAGGAGTTCGAGCGACCGAAGAAGTCGCAGTTTGGTCTGCAAGTGTCTCAAGGACCTGGCGGAACTCGGTTCCGCGAGGAGGATGAGCAGGCGAGATTCTATCATACTCACCAGGTGAGCGAGTATGGGGGAGATACTCGGCTAGATGATGATCGTCACCAGATAGGGGGGAGGAGCCCGTTCTGCGAGGAGATCCTCGCCGCGCCAGTGCCGGAGGGGTTCAGAGATCCCTCGATGAATTAGTACTCGGGGAGAGAGGACCCTATCCGTCATATCCAGTGGTTCGAGGATGTCGCTTCCCTTCGGACCATGTCGGACGCCTTCAAGTGTAGGCTGTTCGCGATTTCCCTCCGAGGGAAGGCAAGGGACTGGTTTCACCAGTTGCCGGAAGGTTCCATCTACTGCTTTGAAGACCTTTGCTGGGGCTGAACATGCGGTTCTCCACGGCAAAGAAGTTGAAGAAGGAGGCTACGACCCTTTTCCATCTGACCCAGGGGCCAAAAGAAACGCTGGTGGACTACATCGATCGCTTCCAGGAAGAGGCGCTACACATCCAGGAGGTGGATGGTCGCACCCTGCGGTTGGCCCTAACCTTCGGCCTCCGCGAGGGCCTCTTTAAGTTCGAGATCGGTAGGAATCCTCCCTACTCCTACGCCAACCTCATCGAAAGGGCCAACCAGTTCATCCAGGGTGAAGCTTCCAACCGCGGCTTCCTAGCCAGGCTCACCCGAGTGACCAAGGAAGACGAGGAAGAGGAGGAGGAGGAAAGTCCCCCTGAGAAGAGGAAGAAGGAATAGCCTAGGAGGGCGGAGAAGCAGAAGCAAGAAGGAAGAGGCAGAGAGGAGAGAAGCGAAAGAGAACCCAGGAGGGAGGAGCCGAGAAGGAACGATGAGAGGAGGCTCATCGTGGCCCCGGAGTGTCGGGAGGAAGAAAGACGCTACCAAGTCCCCGCTAACCGGCCACCGTGGAAGCCGGCCAGGGGACCTCAACGTCAGGAGCGGGGAAGGAGATCCCCGGAGAGAAGGCGTTACGACAGGCCAGAGAGGCGCTAAGAGAGAAGAAGGGAGGAAGCAATGACGGTTGCCAGGCGCGGCAACCGCCAGGGCCGGAAGAATAAGAAGCAGAGGAGGCCACAGGTAGAGGAGGTTCCCCTCTACTGTGAACTCCACCAGGTGGAGGGGCATGGCACGATGGCATGCCCAGACTTTTGGGAAGCCAGAAGAAGGCTGGCAGCAGGAGAGGTAGGAGGAGAGCAGCAGAGAATAGAAGCTCCGGTCGAGCAGCCGGCGGTTCAGGATGTCGGCCGAAGAAGAAACGAGGACCGAGTCGACCACGGAGGTCGAGGAGAAGTGGCCTCAGGAGGTAGAGGAGTGGGGGTGATCCACGGGGGTGCGGGGATAGGAGCTTCCCGCAAGGGAAGTCTCCATCAAATCTATCAAAGGAGCGTCGCTTCGACCTCGCAGGCACCGCCCCCGTTGGAGAGATCACCTTCTCCGAAGAAGACATGCTAGGGAATGAGAACCCCTTTCATGACGCCCTCGTAATCCAGGCCGCCGTAGAAGACTTTACCGTTGATCGAATCCTGATCGATAACGGTAGTTCCGTAAACGTCATCTTCAAGAAGACGTTTGACGGGCTGGGAGTCGGCGCAGGAAGGGTCCGAAAGCCGGATGGTCTCCTCTTTGGCTTCTCCGGAGAGAAGCAAGAGGTGGAGGGAGGAGTAGATCTCCTCGTAACAATCGGGGGCACCCCTCTCCAGTGTTGTTTCGTGGACGCCCCGAGCTGCTACAAAGCCATCTTCGGGAGGCCGCTTTTTAAGACCTTCAAGGCCGTCCCATCCTCCTACCACCAGTGACTCAAGTATTGCCAAGGGGACTGACGCGCTATTTCCACACCGCTAATTAGCGGGCACAAAATGCGGTACGACGGCAGTGCACCGGTCGTTGTCAAGTAATAAAATTAGGGAGTAGCTCCCCGAATATCGTTCTCAAAGGACCGCAAGTTAGGGAATACGATTTGCTTGTTAGGAAATTAATTATGGGGGTTCTAGGTTTAACAAAACAAGAGGGGGATTTGGTTGATTTTATAGAACGGGAAATGAGAAAACTAGACACTATGCGGGTCGCAATCACCGCTTCGCTTGGTGGATGGGTTCAGTGCAGGCCGTGATGCCGTGCTTCGCTTAGCGGATGGCCGATGAGCATATGGATGAGGTGAGTGCAAATGTGAGGGGTGAGGGTCGAAGGCACCTCTTCGCTATCGCTTCTAGCTCTTGCTAGAGCGGTTGCTAGAATGTGTGGGTGTAAGTGGAGCGGGGGCGGAGCGCATCACAACACAGCATAACGAAGAGACAAGATCATAAATAAACTTCCATTCATAGACAAATAGATGTTCATTCAGTTTATTACAACTATTAAGAGTACAAATCACAAAAAGAGAAAGGGTAGAAGTAACCACGAGATGAGAAGCTTCGCCGCGGATCGTGGTCGGAATGGGGGGTCGTCACGCCTACTCCGAGCTCAGTCCTTGGTTGCTTCCGGGATGTAGAGGCTGTCACTACCTCCAACTGCTGCCCGTCTTCTTCTCAGAGCTGGGTTCACTTCTTCTTCCCCCAATGGAGATGTCTTCCTCATGGAATGCTGGCCGTAGATGGCGAAGAATGCTTCCGGGACCCTAGAATGCCCTTAGGATCAATGGATGAAGCTTTCTCAAGGGGAGGAATGGAAGGAGGGACCTTGGAGAGGTGGAACGGCGGAGTCGCGCGCAGAAATCGCGCCAAAAACCTTGCTGAATCCCTAAAATCGCGGAACAGCGCCTTAAATAGGGAGCAGAATAAGTACTGCGCACGGTCAGTGGCGCACGACCAATGGTCGTGCACGAAGGAATGCCTGTGATCGTGCGCAGTCAACCTGTAGCAAAGGAAAAATAGAAAACATCGCACGGTCAGGGGCGCACGACCAGTGGTCGTGCGCGAAGAAAGGCCTGTGATCGTGCGCATATCTTTGGTCCAATCTTGATCTGGGCTGGGAATTAACGCACGATCAATGATCGTGCGCCTGATCGTGCGCGAAGGAATGCGCACGATCAGATGCTTTTTAGGCCAAAAATCATCCCGCACCATCCCAAACGTGCACACGGCCCCAGGACCTGCAGGAAAAGTACACATAACCCCGATTCATGCACACCACCGGATCCATAACACAGGCATACAGTAATAAATAGGAAAAACATGCCACAAAGGGGAAAGGATTGCACAAAAGGCGCAGAAACGCCATGCTATCAATATAAGCGTATATGAACAACAAATGAAGTGCATTGACACTAAAACAAACCCAAATGAGGCCAGAAATCACTGTATAAACCAGACTCATCACACCCCCAGACTTACCTGTTTGCGCGTCCCGAGCAAACAAATCCGGCGGAGCGAGAAAAGACATAGTAGGGTTAGAAATTGCAAGGGCGGAGTAATATGCGAAGTCTCATACGCATGTGCATAGAAATCTAGTAGACAAAATTTCTAAATATCCATGTTAGTTTAAAATTTTCTAAGAGCGTATTTATATATTACATTTACTCAACAAGTGAATCTCGGTGAATCATAAGGTCGTACATAGGAAGAAAGTAAACTGAACGCTGAGGCAAGCGTTGCCAAAGATCGGGACTCGGGACAACTCCATTGAAATCCATCAATGTCGGTGACCATAGGCTTGCCCGTTCGCACTCTCTCCACGACACAGGTATGACTCAAATGCGTGAATCAATAGGACTTTTAGGTTTGAGGTGAGGCTTGGGTTTAGGTGAGGTAAACAAAGATAAAAGCGACGGCTCAGACACTAAACCCAAATGAGCTAGCTAAGAAAAACTATCCTCATCACCACACAAACATGCGGGTACACTACACCCCCAGACTTGGAATTAACAACATGGGTGCGTGCACCGCCTACTCCCAAACTGAAACTCATACGAATGAATTTTTCATTCAAAATCATATCCTTTTCTTTTCTTCTCGCATCTTTTCTCCTTTTCATTTTTTTTTCTTTTCTTATCATTTTCAGCAAATAAACACTAAAACATATCCACAACTTCACACACATGTCACCACATCAACAACCCAACTTGCAAAAATAATAAACAGCTAGAGCTCAGATTTGGGTGTGTGACTAGGATTGGCTTTTGGGCTTTGGTGCGATACAAGTGGGGCTGAATCAAAAAAAGGGTAGGCACAACTGGGCTAATGAGGATAAATCGATAGGAATGGGTGCAAAGGCTCAACCGGGCCAAAATGATGGCCTATATCACATTCACGCAATTGACCAACCGAATACCCATGTTTCAAGAATCGCTTGGGGCGAGTTCTAGCCACCGAGAAAGATAATCCTTCCTCCCGACTCGGGCAACACGAGACTAATGAATGTCTACACACATTCCTATGCTACCGTTTGATTCACACCGGATTCACCAAATTGAGTAAAGTAAACAATATTTACGCTAATAGAAAAATGTAAACTAAAAGCATAAAAATAAATTAAATCTACACGAATTCCTACGAGATATGAGCACTCGACTAGGAGCACTACAGGAGTCAACAAAGTACTTCGTCTCGCAATCCTAACCCCGCACCGTGATTTCCCCTTCACACAACCGAGACTAGTTAGACTCGTCGCGCGCCTACAGTTAAGTGCGCTCACGTGGGTGTCGTGGTGTGCCATGAGATGAGCAATGCTACAATATGACACATCGTAAATCCTAGTATGCTGTGCACTGTGCATGTGCACGAGGTAACGATAACTCTTACTCCCCCAGGCTTATACTAAGCAAAAAACATGTTCGATAGCGGCATAAGCTTAAGAAGGCTAGGAGGAGAGATTACCCCATGCTCAGAAATGAGCATACCCGAAGATATGGCATTTTGTTAAGAAGGCGGTGATCCCGCCATGCTCCAATAGATGCGGACCTGCGATTAAAAGGGTCCCAGCACAACAAAAATAGCAAAGAAAATGACAAGAAAGAACGGACCCAAATGGTCCCAAATGGGTTGTCTCCCAAGAGCCCTTTTGTTTAACGTCCTTGAAGGTGGACCAAATACCTGTATTATAGTTTAATAGCACAAGTCTTATAATAAAAAGCTAAAGAGACAGTACTACGCAGCAAATAACATGAAACAAGAAGCATAGAAACATCACAGATGGCACACAGCACAGCCCGAAGATGAAAAGCTTCAGAAGTAATAGTTTTCTCGTGGGAACAATACTCTAGTTGACCAGATTAAGTTTTAACAATGTGGACTACAATCACGTCTACCTTATCACCAAAAAGGGAAAACAACACGACCAAACAATTTAAACACACACCCACCAAGTCGAGAAGAGCTGTTTAGTCAACTAAATGTACCACTTGATGGTCAGGCAAGGCCGTGCTTCCCTCGTAGATCTTTAGGCGATGCCCGTTCACCTTGAATTTTTCTCCTTTTTTTCCGGATATTTCGATTGCTCCGAAGGGCGCAACATCGGTAACCAGGAATGGACCACTCCAGCGAGACTTCAGCTTTCCCGGGAACAGACGGAGACGGGAATTGTAAAGAAGGACACGGTCTCCAATTCTGAATTCTTTTTGCGCAATACGCTTATCATGCCACTGCTTTGTCCTTTCTTTATATATGCGGGCATTTTCATAAGCAAGCTGCCGAAATTCATCAAGTTTGTTCAACTGGGCGAGTCGTCGGCTTTCTGCGGCATGGAGGTCCATGTTCAATAATTTGGTTGCCCACAGAGCTTTATGTTCTAGTTCCACAGGTAAGTGACATGCCTTTCCATAAACCAGCTGAAATGGGGACATCCCGATAGGGGTCTTGAAAGCTGTTCGGTATGCCCAAAGTGCATCGTCCACCTTCAATGCCCAAAGTGCTCTCTATTAGAAACTTCCACCTGTCCGCACGTTTGCGGATGATAGGCTAAAGCGACTTTATGATGCACCCCAAACTTCTTCAATAGTTGAAGGAACAATTTGTTACAGAAGTGGCTGCCTCCATCGCTAATGATTGTCCGCGGCACTCCGAATCTGGAGAAGATGTTCTTGTGGATGAACTTTAAAACTGTGCGGGCATCATTTGCAGCAACGGCTTCAGCCTCCACCCATTTCGAAACATAGTCCACTGCCACTATCATATAAAGCTTTCCATGGGACATTGGGAATGGTCCCATGAAATCAATCCCCCAGACATCAAATGGTTCGCAGACCAACATGCTATTGAGAGGCATTTCATCCTTCCTTGAGATGTTCCCAGTCCTTTGACATTCGTTACATTCCTTCACGTGCACGTACGAGTCACGGAAGAGGGTGGGCCAATAAAAACCACACTGAAGAACCTTCTGTGCTATCCGCGCAGACCCCTTGTGGCCACCTGCTTCACGATCATAATGGAGTAATATAGACTTTTGCTCCGATTCTGGAATACACCGGCGGACGATCCCATCAGCGCACGTGCGGAATAACAGCGGGTCTTCCCAAAAACAGTACTTCGCATCTGAAAGAAATTTCTTTCTTTGCTGAAATGAAAGGTTCGGAGGGAGTTTACCGCACGCCAGGAAATTAGCGATATCCGCAAACCATGGAGAGTTGCTCGGGACCGTTCCCACTGTGAACAGCCTCTCGTCCGGAAAAGAGTCAGAGATTGGTGGGGGGCTGAGCTGAGACAGATCTCCACACTCAAGCCTGGACAAGTGATCCGCAATCACATTCTCAACTCCCTTCTTGTCGCGGATTTCGAGGTCATACTCCTGAAGCATAAGGATCCAACGGAGGAGCCTTGGTTTGGCATCCTTCTTCTGCTTCAGATACTTTAGAGCAGCGTGGTCCGTGTGCACAATGACTTTGGACAGAATGAGGTAGGAATGAAATTTCTCAAGAGCGAAAATCACTGCTAACAGCTCCTTCTCAGTGGTTGTGTAGTTCTGCTGAGCTCCATTCAGGGTACGACTGGCATAGTGAATTGTGTAAAAGATTCTGTCCCTTCTTTGTCCCAAAACAGCACCAACAATGATGTCACTGGCGTCACACATAAGCTCAAAAGGGAGCGACCAGTCCTGGGATGTCAACACCGGAGCGGTCGTCAAATAGTCCTTCAACACGTTGAATGCATGCAGACATGCATCATTGAAATCGAACCTCTCGTCCTTCCCTAAGAGATTGGATAACGGCTTGGCTATAGAGGAGAAATTTTTGATGAAGCGTCGATAGAATCCTGCATGTCCCAAGAAACTGCGAATCCCTCTCACAGATGTTGGAGGAGGAAGCTTCTTGATGATGTCCACCTTGGCTTGATCAACCTCTATGCCCTTATTTGAAATATTGTGTCCCAGTACAACTCCCTCTCGGACCATGAAATGGCACTTCTCCCAGTTCAGCACGAGGTTTGTACTTTCGCAGCGCGTGAGAGCTGTCGAGAGATTTCTCAAGCAGGAGTCAAAATCAGCACCGAAGAGAGTGAAATCATCCATGAAGACCTCCAGGAACTCCCCTACCATATCGTGAAAGATAGAAAGCATACATCGCTGAAAGGTGGCCGGGGCATTGCACAACCCGAATGGCATTCGTTTGAATGCGATGGTGCCGGACGGGCAAGTGAACGTAGTTTTCTCTTGGTCCTCGGGGTCAATGAGAATCTGATTGTATCCTGAGTAGCCATCCAAAAATAGTAATAGTCCTGTCCAGCTAACCTCTCAATCATCTGATCAATAAACGGGAGAGGGAAGTGATCCTTGCGTGTTACGTCATTTAGTTTCCTATAGTCGATGCACACTCTCCATCCTGTAACAATCTGAGTTGGCAACAGGTCACACTGCTCATTTTCAACAACGGTGATGCCACCCTTTTTTGGGACAAGCTGCACTGGACTCACCCACTTGCTGTCGCTGATTGGGTATATGATTCCGGCATCGAGCAGTTTGATCACCTCTTTCTTGACAACTTCCTGCATCCGAGGGTTGAGACGCCGCTGAGGTTATGCAGTCGGTTTGAAGCTCTCTTCCAGCAATATTTTGTGCATACAAACAGCAGGGCTGATACCTTTTAAATCCGTAATGTTCCAGCCGAAGGCGCCCTTATGCGTTTGCAAGAGATCTCCCAAACATTGCTCATGCTCGAGTGGAAGCAGCGCCGAGATAATAACCAGATGAGTTTGCTGATCTCCCAAGAATAAATATTTCAGATTTGCTGGCAGGGGCTTGAGGGACAAAGATGGAGGGGCATCGAAATATGCCGCAGATGTGCATTCCTCAGCAGACTTGCTGTCGCTGTCGATATTCCAAGAAGCATCCTCAACAACATTGCCCCAAAGAGATGGAGACCGAAGGTCGGGTTCATCCTCCACAAGCTCAAGTGCGTCAGCGTCTGCCTGATGATCTCTGCCAATGGCTTTATACATGTCAAAGCTAGTCAAATCGTCACCTAGACGGAGAGTCAACCTCCCCTTCTCAGCGTCAATCAGAGCGCGAGCTGTGGCAAGGAATGGCCTTCCCAAGATAAGAGGGACAGCAACATCCGAAGCAATATCCATAATTACAAAGTCAGCAGGGAATACCAAGTCATTGACCGAAACTGCTAGGTCCTCGACAACACCAATAGGTTTCTTAACACACCGATCCGCCAACTGTAGGCTGATGTTCGTGGGCCTCAAGTTACCAGATCCCAGCTCCCGGAAGATTGAAAGAGGCATCAGATTGATTGAAGCACCAGAATCGCATAATGCCTGATAGCAGCCCGAATGCCCAATGGTGCATGGGATAGTAAAATTCCCTGGGTCTTTACGTTTAACCGGCCAATGTTCAACAGCAAAAGTGACACCCTCAGTTGAGGTGGATATAGACTTGGACGTCTCAAGGCGCTTGTTCTGAACAAGAAGATCCTTTTGATATTTTGAGTAACTCGGAATCTGGGTGAGGACGTCCAGGAGAGGAATATTAACTTGCACCCCTTTCATAATCTCTTGAAACTTCTGAAATTTTCTTTCCTTTTGCGTGTTCTTCAGTCTGTGCGGAAATGGGGCGGTAGTGGATGATTGAGCAGGAGCTGGGCTAAGAAGCGGCAGAGGAGTCTCGGCGTCAGTAAGTATCTTATCCTTGCTTGATGGATTTCGCGACTCTTCTTGAGACTCATTTCTTCTGATGGGCTCCACATGTAACCTTCCGCTTCTCAGCTGCATGACATTCAATGTCTCATTTGGGTGGACCACCATTTCCGATACCATAGATATGATGCTCACAACCATGGACTGGAGCCTTAGCAAAGCGCAGTTTTGGGCCTCTATACATCCCAGGATACATTCGGTAAAAACACGAAATTTATCAACAGAAGGCTCAGGTGGGATACTGTCATCCGGTGGGCATGTTGTAGAGGTGATGCTCATGGTCTCACCACACCTTGCGGGAGCACACCACATCCCACTGGTTCGTGCAACCTTTTCATCAATTTGCCACGCGTCGGCACTTATTCTGCTGAATAAAGATCCACCCGCAGCCATATCGAAGTATGGTCTATACCCAGCCGATACCCCGAAATAGAATATCTGAAGGCGTGCCGGTTCTGTGAGGCTATGCACAAACCAGAACTTCTGAAGGAAATTGAACCTCTCCCATGCGTCAATCAGCATTTCGTCTTCTCCCTGTGTAAACAATAACAGTCTATTGTGCATTTCTCAGTCCAATTCCATCAAGGGGCCCATGGATGCAACTCTTATTATATAGGAGGACAAATCCCATATCTGCTCACACCCAAACACCCAAATGATTCGTAACGTTCCCAACGACCACCCTTATCATCAACCTTCTTCAAGGAAGACTTTAGATGACAACAAAGCACGCTCTTCCTCACTCGATGAATGCTGTGACTTCAGGTCAATGGACCACAACACCATAGTCAAATGAGACCTACTTGTGACACATTTAAGTAACAATCCACAAAGTAGTCTCAGGTTGGGTCTGTCCAGTACAACTTGTTCACTAACAAGTACCCACGTGATGACTTGATATCACAATATCATGACCTGTGAGAACCGGTCATCAGTCAACACACATGCTAGTCTTAATGTATCATCATCACCCTTAGCTTCTACGATGATACCTCGACCAGGGAACTTTTAAGAATGAAGCTTCGAAATCATAGGCTCTCACATTCAAGTCACGTACTTGATGTCCTATGGAAGCGAACATTCTAAGGGTATTTATCACGAATTTTATTCTATCATATAGAAAAAGTATATCATAATAAAAGAACTTGCCATTAATTGTAAAAAGAAATAATTGGTACACAATTCATCATATGAATAAATAATAAACAACCAACAGAATATATATTTTACATGCAACCCACAAGACTCCCACTAGAGTTGATCACTCAGGTATCGTATACCCATTGATCTAGTATGACCATCATGCTTTCTCTGCGCGAGAGGCTTTGTCAGTGGATCTGCAATATTCTCCTCAGTCGGCACTCTGCAAATGTTCACATCTCCTCGTTCGACAATCTCACGAATAAGATGGAACCGCCGAAGTATGTGCTTGGAGCACTGATAGGATCTAGGTTCCTTAGATTGTGCAATTGCACCATAGTTATCACAGTAGAGAACTACGGGACCAACAATGCTAGGAACTATATCTAGCTCGCCGATGAATTTCCTAATCCATACAGCCTCCTTCGCTGCATTTACCGCAGCGATATACTTGGCCTCAGTTGTAGAATCAGCAACTGTCTCTTGCTTGGAACTCTTCCAGCTCACAGCTCCTCCATTCAGGCAAAACACAAACCCTGACTGAGACTTCGAATCATCCCTATCAGTTTGGAAGCTGGCATCCGTGTAACCACTTACAACGAGCTCTTCCTCTCCACCATACACCAAGAATACATCCTTAGTCCTTCTCAAGTACTTCAGGATATTCTTCACGGCTATCCAGTGACATTCACTGGGATCAGACTGATACCTACTAGTCATGCTTAAAGCAAAAGAGACATCGGGTCGAGTACATAACATTGCATACATGATTGACCCAATAGCCGAAGCATATGGAATCAACTTCATGCGGTCCTTATCTTCACAAGATTTTAGACACTGGTCCTTAGAGAGATTCACACCATGAGACATGGGCAAAAATCCTTTCTTGGACTCAAGCTTGTTGAACTGCTTCAACACCTTCTCAATGTACGTACTCTGGGTCAAACCCAGCAACTTCTTCGATCTATCTCTATAGATCTTAATACCGAGTATGTAAGTCACTTCACCCAAGTCCTTCATAGAAAAGCAGTTCCCTAGGTTGTTCTTAACAACTTTCAGGGTAGGTACGTCATTCCCGATCAGCAGTATGTCATCTACATACAATATCAGGAAGACAACAATGCTCCCACTAATTCGCTTATAAACACACGGTTCATCTTCATTCTTGACAAAACCAAACTCTTTGATCTTCTCATCAAAACGAAGATTCCAACTTCTAGAGGCCTGTTTCAATCCATAGATGGACTTATTCAGCTTGCATATTTTAGTGGCTTCATTTGGGGATACAAAACCCTCGGGTTGTGTCATGTACACTTCCTCAAGGAGGTTTCCATTTAGGAAAGCCATTTTGACATCCATCTGCCAGATCTCGTAGTCATAATACGCAGCAATAGCAAGTAATATCCTAATGGACTTTACCATGGCAACAGGGGAAAAGGTCTCATCATAGTCAACACCATGAATTTGCTTGAAACCCTTAGCCACCAGTCGCCCTTTGAATGTCTGTACATTCCCATCCATGTCGGTCTTCTTCTTGAAGACCCACTTGCACCCTATGGGTCGTACCCCTTCAGGTGGTTCCACCAATTTCCAAACTTGGTTTGTATACATGGAGTCCATTTCGGATTTCATAGCCTCAAGCCATTTGTCGGAGTCCGGTCCATTCATAGCCTCTTGGTAGGTCGCTGGTTCATCATCATGATCCATAAGCAACACATTACCTATTTGAGACACGAGAAATCCATATCTCTCAGGCTCAAATCTTGGTCTACCAGATCTATGTAGGACTTGTGTCTCTTGAGCATGTTCTCTAGCTACAACATCTTGTAGTCCTTGCTCAGAATCCAATTCTGGTTCATTCACTACTTGTGGTTCTTGAACTTCTTCAAGTTCTACCTTTTGCGTCTTTCTTGATAAGAACACTTTCTCCAAGAAGACACCCGTCCTTGCGACAAACACTTTGCCCTCAGACGGTAGGTAAAAGTAATATCCTTTCGTTTCCTTAGGATATCCCACCAGATAACACTTATCTGATTTGGGTTCTAGCTTGTCAGGCATTTGATGTCGTACGTATGCCTCACAGCCCTAAATTTTAATGAATGACATACTAGGACGCTTCCCAGTCCATATCTCATATGGTGTCTTTAGAACCGTTTTCGTCGGAGCGCGATTCAGTGTCATTGCAGCAGTCTCTAAAGCAAAACCCCAAAAGGAAACAGGCAAGTCTGCATGACTCATCATCGACCGTACCATGTCTAACAGAGTACGATTTCTCCTCTCACACACACCATTATGCTGCGGTGTCCTAGGTGAAGTGAGCTGTGATACAATACCACACTCTTTCAGATGATCACGGAACTCATGACTCAGGTATTCGCCACCTCGATCAGATCGGAGTGCTTTAAACTTTTTACCCAATTGGTTCTCCACTTCATTCTTAAACTCTTTGAACTTTTCAAAAGTTTCGGATTTGCACTTCATAAGATACACTTATCCGTATCTACTGAAATCATCAGTAAATGTAACGAAGTAGAAATACTCACCTCTAGCCATAGAACTCATGGGCCCGCATACATCACTATGTACAACACCCAAGAGATCCTCAGCCCTCTCAGTATAACCAGTGAAAGGGGCTTTAGTCATCTTGCCTAACAAACAAGACTCGCATCGCTCAAATGATTCATAATCAAATGAGTTCAATAGTCCATCTCTATGGAGCTTGGATATGCGCTTCTCGTTTATATGGCCCAAACGACAATGCCAGAGATATGTAGGATTTGAGTCATTTGTTCTTAATCTTTTATTGTTATCTACATTATAGATCGGATGGTCCAGGTTCAAAACATAAAGACCATTAAACAATTGAGCTACAGCATAACAAACATCACTCTTAAATATAGAACAACAATTGTTCTTAATTATAAAAGAAAATCCAATCATGTATAAGCATGAAATGGATATAATGTTTCTAGTTATGCCCAGAACAAAATAACAATTATTAAGTTCTATTACAAGCCCACTGGGCAAAGAAAGATGGTAAACCCCTACGGCTACAGCAGCAACTCTTGCTCCATTGCCAACGCGCAGGTCCACCTCTCCTTTACTCAGCAATCTCCTCCTTCCCAGTTCCTGCACATTTGTACAAATGTGAGAACCACATCCGGTATCCAATACCCAAGATGAAGGAGCAGAAAGGTTTATCTCTATAACGTAAATATTCGAAGCGGAAGTCATACCTCCCTTCATTTTCCGCAGACCCTCAATGTACGAAGGACAATTCCTCCTCCAATGACCAGCCTTGCCACAGTGGTGGCATTTCCCTTCCTTCACGATGCTCTTCCTTTTCAGCGCAGAAGATTTGGGCTCAAGATGTGACTTAGGTCCCACCTTCGTCTTCTTGAAGCCCTTGGCCTTACCCTTGCCTTTATGTACCATCAATATGGGACTAGCAGGCTTGGCCTTCTTCATGTTTATCTCGGCAGTACGCAACATGCCTAGGAGCTCGGGCAGTGTCTTGTCTATTTCATTCATGTTGTAGTTCAAGACGAACTGCTCATAACTATCCGGCAACGATTGCAGGATAAGATCTGTGGCCAACTCTTGACCCAAAGGAAAACCCAGTCTTTCCAGGTTCTCTATATACCCAATCATCTTGAGTACATGAGTACCAACCGAGTCTCGAGCTCCCATTTTGCACAGAAATAATGCCTTCGTGACATCGAACCTCTCTTGACGAGCTTGCCCTTGAAACATTTTCTTTAGGTGCTCGTCAATCTCCTTGCACCCCATGTTCTCGTGTTGCTTCTGAAGCTCAGAGTTCATGGTGGCAAGCATAAGGCACTCGACGTCTAAGGCATCATCGGTATACTTCTTATAAGCATCCTTATCAACACGGGACGAGTTCCCGGTCGGCACCTCGGGGGCTTCTTCTTCCAAGACGTAGAGCTTTCGCTCTTGCCTGAGAACAATTCTCAGGTTCCTGTACCAGTCCATGTAGTTCGTCCCACTTAGCTTGTCCTTCTCAAGGATAGCTCTCAGGGATAAGGTGGAATGCGAACCACTTGCCATGGAATTCTACAAGAATTCATGCAGAATTTAATCAGTACCAAAATTTCAAAATACAATTTATTTTAATTTGGACTTCAATTAAATACTCCCACTATTTTATTCAAATTGATAGCCCTCACCATCAATTCGGAGAGTCCATGCGAGCTACTCTCTTAGTGGACAAGACCCGTATTTCACCAACACAATGAGTTAGCTTTGGATTTTATCTCACTATGCAGTTATTTAGGTAGGAAACGCTTGCCAATTGCATCCTCATGCAACTCTTGTATGGTTGGTGAATAACTCCTTATTCGCATCCATCATATGGTGCATGCCAACCTTATGCCTCTAGGCACTCAACCTTTGAGGTCACCTAGTTAAGTTAGACTCGATGTCGACAGTGGGATATCACAATTATCCGCTCGCACCCTTACCAAGATAGATTAATGCACCTTGATTTGTCAAGCCCACATTTCATCGATCGAGGCAGGAAGATTGTCATCCATTGGAAGGCATCCGAACACTTAATATTTGATGAAGGGATTTTTAATAATAGGTTAACACTTAACCATGATCAACATTTGATCAGTGTGCACATCCTCAGAAAAACAGGCTTTCTAAAAATCCACATGCATCCCTTATGTGCACAACATAAGACTATCAACCTTTGATAGACGAAAGGGCTAAATCTGGACATTTAGAACTCTTCCAAATCTTCAGATTTACATGCATTGGACAAAGGCAAAGACAACTCAACTTAAAGCAGTAGACAAACTCGTCTCTCATTGTTGGATTCAAAATCCAAAACAATACAAGGGTTCATTAACCACTTGAGGGACGGTTACTGCTAAGGAGACAACAATTTCTAACAATTAGAAATTACCACGAAATCCCAGACGTTCCTGGTAGGGTTCCAAGGGGGCGCGCCCCTGGCGGGGTCTTAGGGGCAGAGCTCCTAACGGGGTCCAAGGGGCAGAGCCCCTGGCGGTGGTTTAGGGTTTACAAGAAGAAATCTTGACATTTAGAACGCTTCCAAATACCTAGATTTGCACGTACTGGAATAACCTAACTTCTGAGACAACATTCATGGTCGAAACCTCCCTCTGATACCACTGTTGGGTTTTCTACAACCATACATCATATGTAGGCGCAGCGGAGATAAAGAGAACAACCCAAAAGAGTTTGGATCGGGCCATGAACATTGAATCAAGAAGCTAATCAAAAATACTAGGCATAAATTACCTTATTGGAGTTGGATCGAATCCAACCTAGGTGCTCCAAGATAAAATCCGAATTTCTGCCTTGAGTTCTTCAAGGATCGAAATAGATCGATCCCTTTACAGAAGTCCACACAAGCGATGAAGAACCCTAGCTTCTTGTCATACAAGAACTAGGTCGGAGAAGGAAGCTCTCAACGTCCTCACGGACTGCTAGGTCCGATCCAGAGGAGGCGGCGACCGGCGACGACGTCTATCGGCGGCGGAACGACGATCGGCGGACGGAACGAGAACAGCCGGAACGCTTCCGTCGTTTCTCTCTCGCGAAAAGGCTCGATCTAAAAAACCGTTGTTGCCGAAGCCCTAATCACATCCTTTTATACGCAAGGCATAAAATCGACTATCCGCAGACCAGAGGAAAAAAAAAACAGAAAATCTGTCCAGATTTACATTCGTCTAATTCGACTAATGATATTCGCCGAATTCGACTAATGACATTCGCCGAATTCGACTAATGACATTCGCCGAATTCGACTAATCATTCGGCTATATAAATTCGGCGAAACTATTTCGTCGAACTGACCGGATTCGGCTAAACCCTTTAGTCGAATTTGTAATAAATTCGGTTAATCATATTAGCCGAATTTCATTAGTCGAATCAACATAATTCGGTTAATCACATTAGCCGAATTTGATATAATTCGGTTAAACCCTTTAGCCGAATTTGTCATGAATAAATCCATTCGTTTAAACCCTTTAAACGATTTCCCGTTGAGACATTCTCAACTTAATTCCAAGCAGTCACAGGATTGTCCTCCACTCATATCCAATATGAGTAAGGCCAACACAATCCTTTCTCCAATTTCTCCAAACGCTTTTATGTGCGACCCTATAGGCTCATATTGTGTTGGCAGCAAGACAAACTGTTGATTGCTTTGAGATCACCTCAGAAACTCCAACATGAGCATCCGGGGGCGCGAAATGGGGAACAACAGAGGGCTGCTCACTCATCCCCGCCGAAGTGCTAGGTCCGGCAGTGTCAGTATGATTGCGTCTCTCCTCTCGTCCAGGCCCGGCTCCACAGAATTCATATTGCCAATGGTTGCCTACCTTCACTCTCTTGACAAGTTTAAAAGCTGTCATCATGACTATGGTGATGCTGGAACCCTCAGAGATTTGTGTCATAGGGGGAAGTGTATCCCAAATCCCAAGCCCTTTGGCAATCCTGGTGATGTACTGAGAACCTCCGATCGCCTTCAATGGGAGGTATGTGGCTTGCCGAAGAAGGTACTGGGCGAGCACTAGCCCTAGATGGAGGGGCACTCCCAGATGCATGCTGTAAAGGTAGAGAAGATCCTGCCATCCTGCTACGTTTTGACTCATGGCGTGGGCATTGATGCTGTGCCCGATCAAATGTTGGACGTAGCGGAGCTCGGGAGAGATAATATGGGTCGACTTCGCCGCACGAGCCTCATACGGCTGATCCCGTCCCGTGATGGACTGCCAGAACTCGCTAGGAGATACCCCATCTGGGAACTCACTCGGACGGCTGATAATGTCCGTTTGGAGGAGTTCATATTTGGTGTAAATACCGGCGCAAACCGCCAGTTGGCCAACACCCATGGTATAGGAGCGGCCCTTCATCCGGAATGAAACCGACGTGGTCTCTCCTGTCTCCTCATCGAGGTAGTCAATGATGCGGAAGGTGGAAAGGAACTCATGTGTGAGTTCACGGTAACCCAGCTCTGTGATGGAGAAGAGGTTTCCCCATGAACCCACATTGAGAAGACGATTCACCGCCGCCACTAACTCGATCTTTTGGAGTTCCGTCACAGAGACGACACGATGATCAAGGAAAGTCTTTTGATGCAGCAGGTTGTACCTTTCCAAGAACTCTGGCTTTCCAAACTGCAGCATTGCTTCGAAACAAGGGTCGTCAGATCTTGAAGCTGGAACTCCTCCTCTGCGGCGAAATATGCTCACGGTCTTCTTGAATCCCATTGAGCTCCACTTGCAAGCTACGGAAGGGTGACAACGATGAATGGAAGAGAAAACGTAGGATACAATGGAGAAGGGAAGAAAGATCGCGCACGGGAGAGGAAGGGTTTCGCGAGGCGCACAGGAGAAGAGAGCTCAGGAAGAAAAGCCAGCGTGCGATTTTTGACGGGGTTAGGGCCGATTTATGATATCCGAAAATCGCACGGTCGTGCGATACCAATGCGCACGTCCGACCTGATCGTGCGTTTGTAAATTTCAGCAAAATTTCTTCAATTTTTGCGAGTCGGTAGAATTAGAAAAATTTCACACGCAACAATCTTGGACGGAGGGAACAGATAAGAGCGCACCGACAACAATTGCCTAACTACTAACTCCACAGGACACGCGGTGCACGCAAAACTTACACAAACAAGAGAGAACAATTGCTAAAAGCAAACAGAAATTAAAACTAAAGATGATAAAATCTAAATTAGCTACTCCTATACCTAGATAACTGTTGGGCTACATGTCCCCCCAACGGGACTTATTCAAGCACTTGAAATGCAGGTCAACTAATAGGTGAATGAAAGCAAAAATGGTCAGGTAATTGTTCATGCTCATGCTTCGGCAGTATGTACCGGAGTGGAGACAAAACAGTTGCCCAAATACCAGTGAGATAATAATGCCTGACATGGATGTCGGGAAAGGGCACAACATATGTTGTGAAGCTCCCCGTATCTAGCTCCACCTGCACTGGATTCCTGTCAATGCTAGGCCTTGTTACAGGCTCATACACCCACGGAACTGGCTCCACAATGTGGTCCTGCGGAGGAGAAGATACAGGAGCAGGGTCAGGAAATAAAATAGACGAAAAACTAAGAGAAATCTCATCTGAGGGGATAATCCCGGCTTCATCCCCCATGTGGTGCGGCAATGATAAACTGATGACATCGTCAGAGATCTCACTTGACTTGACAGAGCACACAATGGCCTCCTCTCCAACTTGGACTTTCTCGCACTGAACCAAAATGGTTGCTTCAGCACAATCGTGACTGTCCGCCTCCATGAGAGTGGGCACGACACTGCGCAGATCTGCACCATCCTGCAAATTGATCTCAACGATAACATTAGAAATAGATGTAAGTTCGTGAATAGTGGGAGGAAACGTGCCGCTTAAGAGTTCGGGCTCGCTCTCCCCATAAGGGTGCAAATCTACGCAAAGTGGTAAATGAACCGAAGAGGCATAGGGGGTCGCGTCAAAAATGGAGTCAAGAGGGGCACTGATGCACGTGTCGATTCCAGAGACTTCAAGAAGTGAAGGTGGAAGGGATACGTAACCAGAGGAAGAAGCTGTGCTCGCAGAATTCGAAGATGGGACGATTCGGATATCCGGCTCATCGTCATCCTCCAATTGGCGAAGGTAATCCGCACAGTCCTTCAAGGCATGCTCTCTACTTTTGCAAAATAAACACTGTCTCACCGGCTTAGCCGGCACCCAAGGTGCGGCAACCGCGTGAGAGTGCGTCAACGGAGTTGCAGTAGAGTAGCCAAAAGACTTATGGGTTCCGTACGGTTTCTGAACAACACCATATTCTTTGGGACACCTATCACTAGCGTGGGATGTGTCTCCACACCCACGACATCGAATATTCAAATGCGCCCACATGATATAGAAGAAGAAAATAGCAAACTGAAGGAAAACAAAATATCTTAAAATGAATTTCCAAATAAAAACAAATCAAACACGCTTGCAATCCCCGACAACGGTGCCAAAAACTTGATGCGCAAATTCGGCACTGCTAATTAGCAGGCACGAAATGCGATATGACGGCAGTGCACTGGTCGCTCAAGTAATAAAATAGGGAGGAACTCCCCGAATATCGTTCTCAAAGGACCGCAAGTTGGGTAGTACAATTTGCTCAAACTAAGAAATCAGTTAAAAGGGTTAATAAGTAACAACGGGAGGTTTGGTTTGGGATCCTATGCTATTGCAGAATAAAGGGAGATGCGGGTCAAAACTCTGCTTCGCAAGGCGAGATGGATGCAACGGCCGCGATGCCGTGCTTCGGAAGGCGCGTGGACGGAATGTAACTATGACGGTTGAGGGTCGCACACACCTCTTCTCTAAACATCACCACTAGCAATTTCTAGTGGCTTCACACACAACGAAACTCAGAAATCACCAGGAAAAAGGGCTATTCATGCCATCACAACAACATTGCATATGAACACAAGCAATAACCATTAAGATTAACTTAACAAGCATTCATAAAACAACTACAAACAAGTTCAAGCATCAATGGTTAGAGAGGACCACAAAGAAGAAGTCACGTCTTGGGTTCACGGCCAGAATGAGAGGTTGTCGGGCTCTCTCCGGACACGGCCCTCAGATGGTGAGCTTGGCTCGAAGGAGGCTGTCACCGCTCCTATGATCTTCAGCGCTTCTCTGATCTCTCGGCGAGGAATGCTTGAGCTAATGGTAGAGAAAGCTTCCTAGTGCTCCCGGATGGAAGGATGGAGGTAGAAATCACCGGAAATAGCCTCTATGGTGGTGGAGATGAAGGGGAAGCCTTCAGCCCTTAAGAGCAGCGGGAAGGAAGTGATTTCCCGCTCTCTGAATCGCTCCCGTCCGCCTCCAATCGCTCTTTTTTTCGTTGACTGCCTCGATTCCTGCTTTTTATAGCAAACAGGCTGAAAAATGGTCACGCACGGTCGAACGCACGACCGTGCGCAGACCGTGCGATATTAACGGATAAAATATGGCTTGGGGAAGAAGCTGCGCCGCCCGTGCGATTTGCTCACGCATGACCAATATCGCCCGTGCGTTCAAACGCATGGGTAAACTCCGACGCTCTGAAATCACAAAGACACAGGTCGACCGTGCGATTTAATCACGCACGGGCGAATTCGCCCGTGCGTCAAAACGCATGAGTAAACTTCGACGCTCCATTTTTTGCCCAGACACAAACGCACGACCGCAGCCGACCATGCATCAAGGAAACGCACGACCGTGCGATATGCACAGAAATTACTTCTGGGGAAAACGGGACGATCAGGTCACCTGCATACAAGATAATACAGCTGGGAATACACGTCAAGCATCAGAAAAACATAAAAGAAGGGAAGGGGAGCACCATGTGCTTACCCCCAACAACAAGAAATGCAATTGCACACCGAAATGAGCTTAATAGTGCACCTAGCATGGAATAATACATATGAATGAAAACGTGCCTAATATGTGGTGCAAAGACTAGAATATCAGCCCAAATGAGTCCAAAAATATATATATAAATGAGACTCATCAGTAGTTGTGTGAGAAGAATACACACGATGGTATATCTACTTCATGTTTATACATGACATGTTACCGTTGACTTTAAAATAGATTTAGAGCAAAGAAAGAATATACTGCCGAGAAGGAATATCAATGTCAACTATATTGTTGACATATCATCGAGAATAAAGACTTCTCTCGACGATATCTTGGAGATGACACTAAAAGCAGCAGATCTCAACATTAAGGCTTATACTATTGAGAATGAAAAATCTACTCAGCTGTACAGTTGAGAAGATTCAAATACAACCACAGTAAGACACATGTCTCAGTAGCAAGACTCATACAGCTGAGAATGAAGACAACTCTTAGCAGTACCATGGAGTATATTCGAAATACTACGGTTGAAGCCCGCATTGCTTAGCAAAAGTCAAAATTGGCGGTGGTGCCGAAAGCAAAGATAAACTATTATATTCCTATCCATGTTGGCGACAAGAAATTTCTAGAGGCCATTGAAGTTTGTCAAGAGTTATAAAGAAGAACTGCTAGGGCAATGGAACAATGCCTTTACATACAAACCTAAAATCAAGAAGAGTTATGTCGCGCTCAAAGAGAAGAAAGAGTGTTCTTGCCGAAGGTTTACAAAAGAACAAGTAGAGTCGATCATTCTACTCAAGCTTGATCTTATTCCATCTGCAAGAAGAAGAAGATTAAGGGGGAGCAAGCCCTAATCTGCGCAACCTAAAGATCATTCGGTTCGGGGACTTGCTCCAGATTTTGCCATCAAACAAAAACAACATAAGTTCTTAATTCCTCAAGGCTAATGTATAATTAGAATTCTATTGTAATCAATTACATTACATAAACTATAGGATCTAATTTGTACATCTGAGCTGTAGGGCTGTACTCCCAGCCTGAGATGTAGGACTTATGTAAAAGTTTGAGCGTAGGACTTAGAGATAAGTCTGAGGTAGGAAACCTGGAGGGTTTCTGAGTTGTAGGAGTTGGAGCACTCTGAGGTAAGGGCTTCTGCCTGAGGTAGGATCTTTGTGTAGATCTGAGGTAGGATACTAGCATGGTCTCTGAGTGTAGGACATGTGTGCTTGAGGTAGGGTCTTGGCGAGGACCTAAGAAATCATGAGGGATTTGTGCTGTAAGCTCTTATGAGCTGAGTTTTGGAGAAGATTGCCTAGTCTAGCACACAACTAGATAGGTGTAGGTAGAAAATTGATGTACCCAGACCTTGGGGAACCACTATAAATCTCTTGTGTCGGATGTGAGTTTGCTTTATTTTCTGATATCACTAAAATATACAAAATACCTACTAAACTATAAGACATGTATTCACCCCCATCCTCTAGGTGAGTTAGAATACCTATAACTATAAACTATCAAGTGGTATCAGAGGGAGGTTATTCAAAAAGGCTTAACAACTCAACACATATCTCCTAGTAGTATAGACAGTCTAAATCACATAATCTCCATGCTTGATTCACAAAAGAAAAGGTTCTCTATAATCCACTTAAGAGAATCTTGAATGACTAGCTCCTGGATGAAGATGATAAGATCGTTCATGGAAAGTTCAAATCTCAGTTGCCAACACAAAGTGGAGAAGAAGAAGGACATTGGACTGCTAGTGCTGACAATACAAGAGGAAAGTGATTATCCTGTTACCAATATAGGCATAAAAGCATCTCTGACTTTTGTTGGAACATCGTCTTCCGCATCTCCTAGGTTTGAGAATAACAAATCATATGTGTATTTGATCTTGTGTGTTAAAGTGTGCAGGAAACAAGTTCATATGACTCAAGGATAACATAAGAAGGTTTCCCCCAGTTTTGAACCCAGAATTCCAAATGCCCACTAGCGCCGACAGTAGCACCTAGCACAGGTGCTAGCTATGATTATCGCAATTCCGGGAGCATCTTTAGAAGGCGCTAGTGCCAGGTGGTAACAGATAGCGCAGGCGGTAGCGCGGAGCACAAGAGGCAATGCGACAGGGTTTCCTTGGAATGAAGATACGCACGCGGAGAATAATTCCTAAATGGGGATAGCGTCGTCGGTAGCGTTAGCACAGGCGCTAGCAATCTCTCTTATAAAAGGACCCCTCTACTCTCGTTTTCAACACACAAGTTTGAGAGAAGTTGAGTGCTAGAATTCCAGAGCCTTATTCTGCCGAAAAGTGATCTCCCACTAAAGTTCTGTGAATTTCTGAAGGAGGATTTCATCACGCCGGATCCGACCGAAGATCGCTTCAACAATGCTTATACTACATCGATCCTTCGTCTCCAACTTCAGAAGTTCTTCAAAAGGGAGATTTTAATATTAATGTTATTTAAATTTCACATCTTTTCTTGTAATCATTTTAGTGATTTCGCCTCATGTTAGCGACTAGGTCTGGGTAGGACTTAGGGCAGAAATTTGCCTCGTGTTGACGACTAGATCTAGGTTAAGTCTAGGGGTACTCGAGACCATATCCGGGGAAGGATTGGCTAGAGCGGCTTAATGGCCATATCCGGGAAGGATAAGCTAAAGCCATCGGTTCGTGGGGATACGAGTCGGGATAGAAAATGAAAAAGTCCTTTTATTATTCGCCTTCGATTTCTAGCATTATAAGAAATCAAGTCTTATATCTTTTCTTTTCATATTAATAAAATAATGTCTCAATTTTATTTCAATTGATTTGCTTGATTTCATATTTTAATCTCTTATAATTTTAAATATATCAAAATATAATATAAGTTTTTAAGACCCTTATTCACCCCCTCTAAGGGTGCCTACCGATCCAACAAGTGGTATCAGAGCGAGGTTATTCCAAATCGGCTATTCCAAATCGGCTTAACAACCGGGAATATATGGCGTCTCATGATCTCGCTTCTATTAGTGGGGTAAATTTTTATGAAGAAGAAAAACCACTAGCACCACCTTTATTTAAAGGGACAAATTATAGAGGATGGAAAATTTTAATTGAAAATTTTATTAAAACTTTAGATATCAAAGCATGGAATTTAGCAATAGTAATACCAGCGGATGAATCAAATAAAAAAGAAAGTCATCTAAATGCAAAAGACAAACACTATTTATTTTGTGGTCTATCAAATGAAGTTTTCAAATTAATATATTGTTTTTCTAGTGCATACAAAATATGAAAATTTCTTGAAGAAATGTATGATCTTCCTCTCGCAGGTATGGAACAGACACAAGAGGAGAAGGACATACATGTATCCACCATTATTCAAGAAGATCTCTCTCGTTGCAGAACCGTGGAAATCATGGAAATTGACTTAGACGAAGAGAGCAATTCATCAAGAGAAGATGAAAATTCATCTATAAAGGAGGAAGGCCTAGAAGACGAAAAAGAAACCTTGAGTTCAAATCTTGCCTCTTCAGATAGCACTGTAAGCAAAACTAGTTCCTCTCTTTTCATTACAAATTCGGTTTTCTCATTTCACATGCTTCAAAAAGCTAAACGAAAAATAAAAAATTTAAAAGAGGCAAACTTAAAATTACGCATGAAAAATAAATATTTAAATGCTAAAATTATTGATTTGCAAAATTCTGATCTAAATTCTTCTCATTGGTTTGATTGCAGTGATATTAAAGAAAAATTCATGGAACTTGAAAAGGAACTTATTTTTGTAAAAGAACATAAGGAAAAATTGTCTTTAGAAAATTCAACTTTGAAAAGTGATTGTGCTAAATGCCAAAGTTATAAAGTTGAAATCAAGGAGATGGATGAAACATTTGAGGAATTTAGAAATAACTATCAAACTCATATTGACTCAATTGTTTCCACTCTTAAAAATAGCATAATTTCTTATAATAAAGCAAGACATAATCTCAAAGTTAAGAATTATGATTTATAAACTAAAATCAACTCGCTAAAGGAAATCATAAAGGAAAATTGTCAAAACATACATTCACAATATCGAGCTAAATTAAAAAATAAGTTAAATATAAATTTCCAAAATTTATCTAATCAAAACAAAGGAAATAAAAAACAACAAAAACTTGTAAAAGAATTTCTGAAACATTATTATTTACAAAATCATGTTTCTCCCAACTTGAAATTAGAATTACTCAAATTTCCTATAAGTAATACTTTCAATAGTCATTACAAGTATAATATTCAAAATAAAGATATCATAATGGAAATTTGATACATAAGAGTAACATTAAACCAAGGTTTAAATAGAGGCCCAAAATTTAAAATGAAACATTAACTTCACATGAAAGGACCCATTCATCACTATCTACCCACAAACAAACACGTTATATTTGGGTACCCAAAGGAACCATCTCGCATGGTCAACTTTGGATACCTAAATCTCTTATCGACTAGTATAATTCATTTGCATGAAGTAGAAACAAATCAAAATGAATTACAAAATATTCTACTTCATGATATGCCTAATGTTCCTTTTTATTTTTTTAATTTTGCTTAACCCATCATGTCATGGTCATCTAATATAGTATTTGAAATTTGACTTTGTCCCCAAAACATAAATGAAGTTTACAAATCAAAGTAAATCAAAAGTAAAAGTCAGGTTTTCATTTATAAATGACCAATATATTACAATTAAAATCATTGCCTATAAATATCATATAGTATTCATATAAATTGAGCTATAAATTTGCTATAAGTTATTTTAATTAAATCAAGTTATTAGGTTATTAAGCACTTTAGCCTTCATTAACAAAATTGGAGAATTAACATGTGACACCGTGTGGACATCCTCTCAAGAACTCTTTACAACACATGAATCATAATTTGGGTTTTGACCTCATGAGTTAAAATTTAACTTCTGCAACTTTTTGCATTTTCTTCAAAACAATTCACTGCATTAGATAGGTCTTATACTGCTTAGTCATAATTAAGTGAAATCGGAAATAAAATCGAAGGAAATCCAGGCCAAATACTCACAATAAGCACTCTCTGTGAGCTAACGCAGGCGCTAGGACCTACCGCCGACGCTAGCTCATGTTATTGATTTTATGTATTTTTAAAATTTTGGAAAATCCCTAAAAATATGCTCTATTATATGTACTACTTATGTTTGCATTTCTTTTTTTAATTGATTTTTGAAAAATTGAAACAAAAATATATATATATATAAAAGCTAAATTACAAAAAATATTTTTTCACTCCCTTTCTTTGTTTATGTGTCTGATTTCTATTCCAGTATGCAAAAATCAAATAAAAAAATATAAAACATAAAAATTATCAAAAATATCTTTTGAACTTAACTCTTCTATTTACATATATCTTGTGAAAGCGAGATTTGGGCTATCATACCATCACATCTCCTAGTACCGGGCGAACCCCTCACAGGGTAGACCTCGGGAAGTCCAAGATCAAATTTAAGAGTTCAAACCTTAAATCAAAATTATTTTTCAAAAATATCAAAAATTGTATGAATTTTTATTGTTCATATCAAGCATGGACTAATCTATCATTTAGTCCTTCTTCAATGTTGAAATTTATCTTTTCAAACTACCTTAAATAATGTTTTTATCATGCTTTGATATATCTAATCACATGTGCATCAAATTGTATTTTAAAAGTTGTGTATAACTAAGCTTAGCATGCGTCTAAGTATGAGTAAATGTTTTATGGTTGATAATGATACTCATTCACTCACTTTGTTTTGGCAAAGTTTACATGTGCTTTTAATCTAAGAATGTTTGCTTGTGTATTATAATTGTACAATGAATTAAATTTGCACAAGTATCTTACCTACACTACTTTTATTTGCACTCTTAAAATTAAGAAAAGTGGTTGTGCTTTCAAAATTTCATTGGTTTGCAAAACAAGTGTATTCGGAGAACTTTGTACAAAACCAAAAAAATAAATGAAATAAATTGACAAAGATAACTCCACCAAGCACTACTTAAACCTCCTGATAAGTCTTAATAAGCATTGTGAGGTTGAGCACCTTGGAAAGAATAGTAAAGTGTCTTGTGCAAACCTTCATTTTTACACCACTTATTCTTAAGTGCACTGGATCACAAAAAACAATAAAATCCATATTGAAAAATAAAACGTGTGATCCCCCAAGCACTACTTTGCACCCTGATAAGTCTTAATGAGCATTGTGTGTGCAAAGCACCTTGGTAGTTGTACATTTTCTTTGTGCATTGATGTGTGGATTTTTTTGATTAAATCATTTGTTTACTTTATTCAAAATACACTTATGTGCACATCATTATCTTCCATAACACTTCTTCTCATGAGCATTGGATCCTAATGCTAAAATTCTATACTCTTTTTATATATAAAATGCACTAAGATAACCTAGCATGTTCTCTACAATGTTTGGTATGTTTTGAATTTATAAATTATAAATAACATTGTGGTAGTTTCTTTTTTATATCCTTCTTTCATGCTTGGTTACATTTTGGTAATCTTAAAGATTCTACAAGAAAAATGATCTACAAAAACATCCTATCATTTTGGACTTTCACGTATTTCTTCTTATGAATCGCCATGTTTACAAAAAGTTGTTTCTTTTATTTCTATAAAGTCTTCCGCAACATTACCATATAACTTTTACCTTGTTTTTTATGCTTATCTTAAGTCTTAAAACTCAGAATTCCTTTCTTCAACAACGTGGTAGACTTGCTTGGTAAATTTTATATTGTTCTCTTTATGCTCAAAAAACTTTGATCCATTTCTATGAAAATATTTATGCTAAAAACTCTGATTTATTTCTATAAAAATCATTTTGATTAAAACTCCTTATCATTTCATTTCCTCTACAAAGCTCGATCATGCCTTATCTTGTTATTGAATTTTTTTTATGTATCCTGCTTCCTTACCCAATTTTGCTAATAACAAAAGGGGGAGAACTAACATGATAAATAAAAACTGCTATCAAAAGGAAAAACTAACATGATTAATTAAGATGATAGCTTACATATAAGGGGAGCATTCACATAGGGGGAGCATGTATTTAGGGGGAGAAATTATAAATACTAAAATCGACATTATCCTAAGTCATAACTTTTACACACACACACACAGTTAGGTTTCATCATGCTTATATATTAATGCTCTGATTTATCATTAATGGATTTGTTATTATCAAAAGGGGGAGTTTGTTGGAACATTGTCTTCCGCATCTCCTAGGTATGAGAATAACAAATCCTATGTGTATTTGATCTTGTGTGTTTAAGTGTGCAGAAAACAAGTCCATATGACTCAAGGATAACATAAGAAGGTTGCCCCCAATTTTGAACCCAAAATTCCAAAATGCCCACTAGCACCGGTGGTAGCACCTAGAGCAGGCGCTATCTATGATTAGCACAATTCTGGGAACATATTTAGAAGGTCCTAGCGCCAGGTGGTAGCGGATAGCGCAGGAGGTAGCGTAGAGTATAGGAGGCAATGCAGTAGGGTTTCCTTGGAATGAAGATATGCACGCAGAGAATATTTCCTAAATGGGGATAGCGCCGACGGTAGCATTAGCGCAGGCGCTAGCGATCTATCCTATAAAAGGACCCCTATACTCTCGTTTTCAACACACAAGTTTGAGAGAGGTTGAGTGCTAGAATTCCAGAGCCTTATTCTGCCGAAAAGTTATCTCCCTCCAAAGTTCCGTGAATTTCTAAAGGAGGATTTCATCACGCCGGATCCGACGGAAGATCGCTTCAACAATGCTTATACTACAGCGGTGCTTCGTCTCCAACTTCAAAAGTTCTTCAAGAGGGAGATTTTAATATTATTGTCATTTAAATTTCACATCTTTTCTTGTAATCATTTTAGTGAATTTTCCTCGTGTTGGCGACTAGGTATGGGTAGGACATAAGGCAGAAATTTGCCTCGTGTTGGTGACTAGATCTAGGTTAGGTCTATGGTGTGCTCGAGTCCATATCCGGGGAAGGATTGGCTAGAGCAGTTTGAGGCTGTATCCAGGAAGGATAGGCGTCGGGATAGAAAACAAAAAAGTCTTTTTATTATTCGCCTTCGATTTCTAGCGTTATAAGAAATCAAGACTTGTATCTTTTCTTTTCATATTAATAAAATGATGTCTCAATTTTATTTCAATTGATTTGCTTGATTTCATATTTTAATCTCTTATAATCTCAAATATATCAAAATATAATATAAGTTTTTAAAACCCATATTCACTCCCCCCCTCTAAGGCCGCCTACCGATCCAACAACTTTGTCAGACTGTGAGTTTGATAAATAAATCAGCTACGGGCTGATAGCTCTGGAAAATAAGGAGAATCAGGATGACATCCTTCCTGATGAGGTAAAATCTACAGGTCATTTTTAAAGTGAGGTTTAGATCTTAGATTTACTCTGGAGGGGGGGGGGGGGGGGGGTGAATAGAGTATTAAAAGTTTTTACTTATTTTATAGCGGAATTAAAATAGTGATATATATATATGTGTAGCAGAGTGAGTATAAAAGTTAGACAAAAATAATAAGCACAGCACAGCACAGTACAGAAAGAAAAACACAATCACAGAAGACACAATGATCTATAGTAGTTCCCCATTCAAACTGGGTACATCTACTCTTCTATCACCCTTGGTAGGAATCCACTAGGTTTTTGATCAGGTGCCCTATCACCAATGGGATTTTTGATCAGGTGCCCAAACACTACTGAGCTTTTGATCAGGAGATCAAACCATAACACAGGTTTTTGATCAGGTGCCATACCACCAAAGGTTAACTTTTGAAGGGAGTTAGAACCCTGTACAAGATGGGATAAAGAGGGTAAACAAAAAGGTTTATGAAATTCTTCTCTGTCAACAAGCTGAGAGAAGACTAGTGGATTGTTGTGTTGTAAAGCTCCCCATGTCTGATAGAAATTCTTGACAGTTGGATGGATGGAGATTTCTCTTGGATGTAGAAAATCTTCCTTGATAGCAGATGAATCTGAGAGATAAAGTTTCTCAGATTGTTGTTGCTCTTTGAAGATCAAGAACTAGCAGCTGAAAACAGAGAGAATGATTGTTGATGTTGTTCTCAGAGAATGAGAATGCTGCTGTTGAGGATGAAGATCTATTTCTCTTTTTTACTTTTTGTATTTCTCTCTCGACTAATTCTTTTCTATTCTTTCACTACATTCTTACACTACTGATCTTTCTTTTCCTTAGACAATATATCACTGATTTGAATTTCAAGTCCTCTGGTTAGGGAATAAAATATTCTGAAGAGATATTTCTTGGAACTATAATCTGATTCTGCAATAAACTTTAATTCTTTTTCCTTTTCCATGTAAGTATCCTTTTCCAATATATGTCAATGTCTACTTTCTTGAAAGAAGAGAATAGAAAGGAATATAATAAAAGGAAGGATCAAATCTTGACTTATCTGATAAATGAATAAGTCCAAATCATTGAATAGACCCATTGCTGATTAGTCGATCTGAGTTCAGAGAAAATAGATAACTGATCCATCAAAAATTTGTCAGGCTGGAGAGAAAATTCGTCGAGCTAAAATCTGAGTTCGTCGAGCTGAGAGTTGAGTTCGTCAAACTGAAAGCTGAGTTCGTCGAACTGAACATCTTGTTACTTATATGTCGAACACAGAGCTGAGTTCGTCGATCTCAAACTGGAGTTCGTCGAACTGAAGAAAAAATCAGTAGAGCTGGCTGGAAGACTTAAATCGTCGAGCTGAAGAGTAAGTTCGTCGAACTGAAGCATAACATTCGTCGAACGCGGAATGGATTTCGTCGAACGCAGATTTAAGTTCATAGAACACAGAAACTTGGAATTTTTTCTAAGTTCTAGCTACTCAGACACACTTTGACCTAGACCCTTAGACTATACAATGGGGTCAACTTGAGTCCTAATCACAGATAGTGATCCTAGCCTGAATCAGTAATAGGTTTGTTCCAACAATCTCCCCCTATTTTGGTTAGGACACTATTTGACAAAATTAAAACAAACAAATAGCAAAACACAGAGCATATATATCTGAAAGAATTTTAAATCATTTCAGTAGATAGAAAATATATCACCCTGAGTTTAGAAATATTTACACTATAAAATAGAATTAGCAAAATATCAATCAAACTGGAGCTTTTCTCTTTCACTTTGAGGAAGGCTTGAAGATGATTTGCCTATCAAATTCTTGCTTTCTGAATCCAGACATTGTAGTAAACTGAGAGAAATCCTTGCCTTCTGCTTTGTCTTTGTTTATCTGAGCTGTAGCAATAACTGGAACTGAATCTGTCATATGTGAATCAATAGCTAGAGCTGCTTCTATAACTGTAACTGGAACTGAAGTTGTCATATCTGAATCTTCTAAATCAAAAAATGTATTTGCTATATCAAACATCATAACTGAATCTGCATCTGCATGATCTGGAACTTCTTCATCAAGCATCTCCCCCTGCCTAGTTTCAGGGAGACCTGAATCTAGGTCCCTAGAAGAAGGGACAGGTGTAGAGGAGGTAGGAAAGGATGCAATTTTAGAAGAAAGGTTGCCATTGTTCCTGCAAAAGAAAGAGAGATCAAGTGCAAGGGAACAGGAGGGAAAAGCAAGAGCAAGTTCTGTAGGCACAAAGACGAAAAAGAATCAAAATTTGATTATAAGGAAAGAGATCGGAGAAGGCGCAAAAATTCATGGAACTGAGGTCGGCTAAACCTAATAAAATCAGAAGTCGAAGAGTCTTAGGCTTCATCAAACTGCGTTCGACGAAAAGTAAATTTTCGTCGATCTCAGTTCGACGATCGAGCTGACTTCGTCGATCTCTGAAGCTAAAAGGCTTCTTCGATCTACGTTCGACGAATGACCAGATTTCGTCGATCTCCGTTCGACGAAATGAGGGGATAAGTAGAAAATATAATTTTTAATTGATTGAATCTCCATCTATCATTCCTAGCTGATTTATAAAGAAAATATGTTTCTTTTCATCCAAGGGTTTGGTGAAAATATCAGCCCTTTGTAAGTCAGTAGGAATAAATTGCAGGCAAATTTTATTTTTATCCACATTATCTCTGATAAAGTTGTGCCTAATTTATATGTGTTTAGTCCTACTATGGAGTACTGGATTTTGTGCTATAGATATTGCACTAGTATTGTCACAGAATATAATTGACTTATTTAAGTTGATACCATAGTATAGGAGTTGATTTTATATCCACAAAATTTGTGAGCTGTAACTGCCAGCAGTAATATATTCTGCTTCAGCTTTTGATGTAGACACAGATGTTTGTTTCTTACAAAGCCAAGACACAAGCTTATCACCAAGGAACTGGCAAGTTCCTGATATGCTTTTCCTATCTACTCTGCATCCAGCATAATCAGAATCTGAGAATCCAGTTAATTCAAATTCTGATGCAGTTGGATACCAAAGTCCTAGATTTGGACAACCCTTTATATATCTCAAAATTCTTTTTAGTAAAATAAGGTGAGATTCTTTGGGGTTAACTTGGAACCTAGCACAAATGCATGTAACAAACATTATGTCTGGTCTACTAGCTGTTAAGTAAAGTAATGAGCCAACAATTGCTCTATATATTTTTTGATCAACAGGTTTCCCTGATTCATCATTGTCTACAACAGCATTGGAGGGCATGGGTGTTTTCATGGTGGAAGCATCAGGCATTCCAAATCTTTTCACTAATTCCTCAGCATACTTGGATTGTGATATGAATATGCCATTTGGAGTTTGCTTCACTTGAATGCCAATGATGTAAGATAACTCACCCATACAACCCATTTCAAATTTAGATTGCATTAGGTCAGAAAACCTTTTGCATATATTTGAATCAGTAGAGCCAAAAATAATGTCATCTACATAAATTTTAACTGGTAAAGTTTGATTTTTATTTATCCTGAAAAATAAGGTTTTATCAACAATGCCTCTACAGAACTTGTTCTCTAAAAGAAAATTAGCTAGGGTCTCATACCATGCTCTGGGAGCTTGCTTAAAACCATAGAGAGCTTTATTAAGCTTACAAACATAAGAAGAGTGAGTTGGAGAGATAAAAACTGGTGGTTGTTCCACATAAACTTCTTCTTTGATATCTCCATTTAAGAGTGCACTCTTCACATCCATCTGATATACTTTGAATTTTTTGAAGGCAGCAAATGCAAGAAATATTCTTATAGCTTCAAGTCTAGCAACAGGAACAAAGGTTTGATCATAATCAATTCCTTCTTCCTGAGAGTATCCTTGAGCTACTAATCTTGCTTTATTTCTGATTATGAAGCCTTGATCATCTAGCTTGTTCCTGAAGACCCATTTGGTGCCAATGACTGGATGGCCCTTTGGTCTTGGAACCAAATCCCAAACCTTGTTCCTTTCAAATTGATTGAGTTCCTCTTGCATTGCAAGAATCCAGTTTGGATCTTGTTCTGCATCTTTTTATGGATTGAGGTTCAACTTGAGATAAGAAACAAGTGTGCATCTGATTTTGGTTGAGTTGATGCCTTGTTTGAACACCTTTTGAGATGTCTCCAATAACTTGAGATATTGGATGATCTCTAACTGTGATGTGATCAACGGAGTGGGTTCAGCAATAGTTTCCACTTGAGGGATTTGTTCAGCTGTCACTTGATTTGAATTATCAGCAAGATCTTTTGGAATATCTTCTTCTCCACTGTCTTCAATAGTTTGAGATGATGGAAGTAGAGACTCTTCATTCTGTAGATTTAATCAATTTAGCTCTTCACATAGAGCTGGTACCTGCAAAATATCTCTGGTAGAGGTGGTGTTCCTCTCCTCATTTAACATATTAGTTTCATCAAAAGATACATGCATGGACTCTTCTATCTTAAGAGTTGGTTTGTTATAAACTCTATATGCTTTACTAGAAAGAGAGTATCCAAGGAGTATACCTTCAGCAAATTTTGCTTCAAATTTCCTTAGATATTTCTTATCATTGTTATGCACGTAGCATTTACAGCCAAAAATCTTAAAATAGTTAACCTTAGGCTTTTTATTCTTAAGTAATTCATAGGGTGTTTTACCCTTAAGTTTATGTATCAGACTTCTGTTCAACACATAATTTGCCGTGTTCACTGCCTCTGCCCAAAAAGAGAGGGCAAGTGAGCATCAACAAGCAATGTAGTTGCTGATTCAATCAATGTTCTATTTTTCCTTTCAGCTACCCCATTTTGTTGAGGAGTTCTAGGAGCAGAGCAACATTGCCTGATCCCTTCTTTTCCACAGAATTCTCTCATCAGAAGAGATTCAAACTCAGTTCCATGATCACTTCTGATCAATGCAACTAGAGTAGAGTACTCAATCTTGATGGACCTGAGAAAGTCTGTCAGAACATTGAAGGTGTCCGACTTGTTCCTATGAAAGAACACCCAAGTGAATCTTGAGAAGTCATCTACAATAACTAAAGTGTAATGCTTCCCTCATAGACTCTGTATTGCAGTGGGTCCAAAAAGATCCAAATACAGTAAGTACAGAATCCTAGGTGAATTACTCTTGGATAAAGATTTAAAACTACACTTGGTTTGCATTCCTAGTTGACAAGCCCTGCAGAGTCATTCCTTCTTGTATGAACCAGAAGGCAGTCCTCTTACTAGACTGTCCTTGGAGAGCTTAGATATAGTTCTAAGGTTAATATGTCCAAGCCTTTTATGCCATAATTCATTTGTTTTACTTATTGAATTAAATAAACAAATGTCTGAATTGGTAGAGTCAAAATTGACTAAATAAATATTTCCATGTCTAATACCAGATAACACATTAATATTTTTATTATTGGTAATAAGACATAAGGAATGGTTAAAAGTTACCTGATAGCCTTCATCACATAACTGACTTATGCTAATGAGGTTATGCTTGAGACCCTTGACATTGTAGGATCTTACGACGCCCTTAGAGGGGGGGGGGGGGGTGAATAAGGGTTTTATGGAATTTAAAACTTTATTAAATTTATCAGAGATTGGGACCGAAGTTTCAGAATATTTTATAGAAAAATATATTTTTATATCTAAGATAAGGGAAGCAGAACTTTTTCCTTACTATTGCTAACGCCTGACGTTAGTTGTTAACGATGGGCGTTAGCGCTTCAGAAAATTAATCTGCTCAGAATTATGTCAATGAGATTTTACTAAAGAAAATATTAATGAAATACAATTCCAGAAAATTAGAGATAATAAAAATGATTATTGTATTTCAAAGATAATTACACAAATGTTAATTTTAATACTTTGATAAAAATATAAATCAAAACATTCTTGAAGAGGAAATAAAATCAATTGAATAGAATATTAAAAGACATGATTTTATTTCATAATAAATTGAATACAGAAATGTTTGATTTCAATATCACTAGAAATCGGAGGCGTACAGAGTAAAACAATTTTTCCTTTTCTATACCGACTTGTATCCCCACAAACCGGTTGGCTTTAGCCTATCCTTCCCCGGATATGGCCTCAAGCCTATCTAGCCAATCCTTCCCCAGATATGGCCTCGAGCACCACCTAGATCTAATCACCTAGACCTAGTCCTACCCAGACCTAGTCGCCAACATAAGGTGAATTTACCCACAGAATCCTTCCCGGAATCCGACGTTCTCCTCGAATGATTTCTCCACACAAATTACAAAGAGAATAAAATAAAAGATTACATGATAAGTAAAGAGAAACTCCCCAAGAAATTCTAAAGGTGAGGATGAAGGCGATGTAGATGTTGACGTTCTTGAAATGATCATCCTTCGTATGGGATATGCGTTGTAGACCTTCTCCGTCAAAATCCTCTTTTTAGATCTTCATGATAGCCCAAGGGAGATCTCTTAATTGCTGTACACGAACCTCTCTCCAAAGTATCAGAATTTTGGAATCATCTTTTATAGATTGAGAGGGGCTGTACTTTAAATAGCCTCGGAAGCTAACGCGTGGCGTTAAGGGTTAACTCCTGCGTTAGTGATCGTGTACGGCAGTTGCTGAGATTGTGCATAGCGTTGGGAGCGTAATAGAACCAAATTTCGTCGAACAAAACTATTTTTGTCGAACGGGCCTTCGTCGAACGGAAACCCATGCAACCGTCAGGATCGTGGCAAAACCAATTTCATCGAACAGAATCAATTTCGTCGAACAGAACTCCAAGTTCGTCGAACGCAATTTGTCAGGCGCAATGTCGTCGAGCGCAGGCTCATTTTGTCGAACAGAACTCCATGTTCGTCGAACACAGCTTGTCGAGCACAATGTCGTCGAGCGCAAGCAATTTCGTCAAATGGAACTCTAAGTTTGTCGAACGCAGCTTGTCGAGCGCAATCTCATCGAGCGCAGGCAATTTCATCGAACGAAACTCCAAGTTCGTCGAACGCAGGTTTCTTTAGGTTTCGTCGAGCGCCTTCAGAGTTCATCGATCGCAGGTTCCATTCGTCGAACGCAGTTTCCTTCTGAGTTCATCGAACGCACTTTCCTTCCGTCAGACGCTAACACGGGCGTTAGCTCTCTTTCCAGAGAGTCATCTCCAATCAGCAAACTACTCATGTAGCTATAGTTCCTGTAAAACCTGCACACAATAAACACACAAAATACAAGATCAAATACAATACGGTATTTATTATTCTCAAACTAAGAGATGCGGAACATAGGCTCCAACAATCTCCCCCTTTTGATAATAACAAATACCTGTATGAGAAATTAGTGAGATTAAGACCAATTGTGTTTATAGATAATTGCGGTGATCAGATATGCATTAATAACAGGTTAAAAGCATGATAGATTTGAAAGCTATAATGCATACTCTTTCTATATGAAGTCCTCCCCGTACATAAGTGTTCTCTTATAATTTACTCCCCCTAAATATCTATTTGACTAGATTTCTCAATTTCTTCTCCCCCTTTGTTATTAGCAAAAGTGGGTAGGGATGAGTGTATATCTACTAAGATTAATTAGGAACCACTTATTGAAGGATTGTCATGATCGAGCATATGATAGTGTATGCACCTCCTATATGATTACTCCCCTACAAAGATACCCCCCTTTTTGAGTTTAATATTATTATAATGCACTCCCCCTAAATATTAGAATTATGCAATTTATTCTCCCCTTTTGGTAATGTCAAAAGAGGGTTTAGGTGAGAGTATGCAATAAGGAGTAATATGTTCTATGTCAAGAAGAAAAATAGGATGCTATCAAAAGCTTGTTAAATACTACTTGTTGAGAAAAATATAAGCATGATGTATCATATAGTAGTAAGCAATATAACTAACATGTTAAAGTAAGCATTCTATTTTAAGATACCACTTGTTTGAAAAGAAAACCACGGTGTTAAAAATAATAGACATGAATGAGCATAAGTGGTAAACTTAGCAGAAGAATATAATAAGCACTCATAAACATAAACATCATTTTAGAAGATAAAATCATATTAAAGATAATGAGTTTTAGATTTGAAAAGTTGATGTTTGAGTTATAGATTCAAAAGATGCTATTCCATTAATATAAAATTGTAAGCATGATTTCATAATATCAAGAAAATATTAAAAAACTACAATTTAATAAAATTTGCATTTCAAGTAAACGTAAACATTGTAGCGGTCATGCTTTGCTATCTAGTCCATTTACTTAAGTTTGTAGAGAATAGTATAGATGAGCATTAGGATCCATTTCTCATGAGTAGAAGTTTTATGAGAGATAATGATGTGTACAAAATAGTGTTTTGATAAAGCATACATATGAATCAATCAAAAACACATGACATACATAATGAAATAACACAACATTAAGATACACAAATACTATTACTTCAACAATATTTCAATGCAAACAAATAAATAGTATAACTACCAAGGTGCTCTGCACACACAATGCTTATTAAGACTTATCAGGGTGCACAGTAGTGCTTGGGGGATCACTTTTATACTTTTTAGCTTTATTTTCAAATTTTTATGATCTGGTGTACTAAGAGAAGTGATGTATAAATGTTTAATACAAGACACTTTACAATTCTTAGCTAAGGTGCTCAACCTTACAATGCTCATTAAGACTTATCAGGAGGGTGAGTAGTGCTTGGTGGAGTTATCCTTGTCATTTTAATTTGCTTTTTAGTTTACTGACAAAGGACTCCGAATTCACTTATTTTGCAAACATAGCATTTTAAACCACATTTCTCTAAAGAATAAGTGCATGAAAGACACATAATTGTAATAACCAATTCAATGTTGTGTAGGTAATCTATTTATGCATTTTAATTATTTATGTTATTACACTACATAATCATGCAAGTATTAGATTGTAAGCATATGTAGATTATCAAAAATAAGTGAGTGATTGAATCATTATCAAACATAATACATTACTCATACTTAGAGGCATGCTAAGCATTTCTACACATGTTTATCTACAATCAATTTCATTGCACATAACAAGATAATTTTCAAGGCATGACAAATACAAAACAATGTTTTTAAGAAACTTGAAAGTTAAAATAAACATTGTATTTAATCTTTAATTGATATAATTAATCATCCTTGACAATGGCAATGAATAATAATCAGTTTTTTTTATAATTTTTTGAATTTTTTATACATGCACAAAACAATAAACACACATAAAGAGAAAAACATTTTTTTGTTCTTTGAAATTGTTTTGTAATTTTGTATTTGTTTTTTTTATATATATATTCTATGGAAAACATAGAAGTGGTTAATAGCCCTTTCAGTAAATGATATTCTATGCCAGAGAGATACACCCAAAATAATGCATGAGAAAAAACATATTTTTTTTGAAAAGAAATAAAATTTTGTTTTAAAGGAAATAAAAAGATAGAAAACTTTGTACAAACAGAGAAATAAAATACACACAAAACATTAAAATAATACCAAAAATTATTCAAAACAAAAAAATATATTTTGGAGCAAGGGAGCTAACGCCAGGCGTTAACTTCTTAACGCCAAAACAGAACTGTATTTCTTGATTTTTTGAAAAATGTTTTTCAAAATTCATTTGTATTATAAAGAGGCCTTCCTTCAGTTGAAATTTCAGAGTATATTGATTAGATTTGAAGGCTCTTTTAGCATGTTTTTGGTGATTTTTCAAATACTTGTGTTTTGTAAAATCATTAAAGCTCAAAATAATAAAATATGCAAACACAAGATGCAATGTTAGAAAAAAACAAATATGCATGATTTATATATAAAGAGTGAGATAATGTTCATGCAATGAATATAATATGAGTATATCTAAGATCAAGTTAACTTAACTACATGACTACACTCTAGCCCCGTACTAAGTGACGGATGGGCATGAGGAGCTGCACACATGTCGTAGGTTGGGTTGTTAATCCCATATGCATACAAAAGACGACGCTCAACCTAGCACTCTTTCCCCCTAGTGACTTGCAAGGCCCTACTGGAACCCTCCCCGGTTAAGGACAAGACATGACTTAGAGGTTAGGTCTCTAATGCACACAATCCTACGCCCTCGCTATTGTGAGACACAAGTTATGGGTTAATGATTATAGATATACTAAGCGTGTAGGCCTTAAATATATTAACTATGGTATAATTGCATGATTAGTTTTGGATTTACAAATATATCGATGATTGTTGATTTTAAATCCATTTAGAATAAATTTTATTCATGCAAATAACTACAAAGGAAATTATGATTTTCATATTCTAGTAGTATAATTTACTTTAGCATTGCAAGATATATAACTAGCATGGACATTGATTTCTACCAATGATAAGTGATGATGCTAGTATGATGAATTACGACAACAAGGTGCAAATCTAAGTAAAATTGGACAAATATATAATTGAATTGCATGTATTCAAACATAGAGTTTTGAATTTTCATAGACCTAGAGAGAAGTGTCAATTCTATTTGATTTCTTCTTGTTGATATCAAGTTAATTCATAGGTCTAAATGAGATACATGCAAACAATAGAGATGCATATCACACACACAAAATAAGATATGAAACTATAATACCAATTGCAATCATATATTTCATAATTCCAAAGGTTTCTACTTCATGCAATACAATGATTCCTAGTGAATGAGAGATTTAGGTATCCAAAGGGGACCAAGTGTGATGGTTCCTTTGGGTACCCAAATACATCATGTTGGCTTTTGGAGAGATAGTGATTAATTGGCCTTTGCAAGTGGAGCTTGTGTTTCATTTTTAATTTTGGGCCTCCATTCATACTTTGGTTGTTTATCACTTAAATCCATAAAATGATTATGTGACATCTTTATATGATGATAGTTGTTTGAAAAATTATTCATTGGGGATTCATGTTTATTCAAATTATTTTTCAAAATAGCTTGATGTTGATAATCATCATGAATTTTATTATATGGATTCTTTGAAAGTTTATAAGAGTGATTGTATTTCTTTAGAATTGAATGTTGAAAGAGTGGGTTACAATATGTTTTAAATGATTGGTTCTTATTTTGATGATTTTCATTTCCACTCTTTCTTATAGACACACTCTTATAATATGAAGTTAAGCTCTTAGACTTTTGATAATTTGATAAACTAGAAATAAAAGATGTTTTATTATATCAAAATTTTTGAATAAACATTTTTAATGATTCTAGTTTATCCTTTAAATTATCATTTTCTTTTATCAATTTTTCTTTATGCTCTTTTGAATTTAAAAGACCCTTTTTTTAAAACCTTGAGTTCTTCTTTAAAAGAATTATAATCAAAATAGGGTTTAGCATTTTCAATTAAAGAGCATGAACAAGATTTTAACATATCAATACTTGATTCTACTTTAGCATTTGCTTTTAAAGTTTTATTTTTTAAACGTAGTTTGAAATTAGCATTTTTCAAAATTTTAATTCTATGTTTAGCAATATTAAGCATATGTAGTGTAGAAATAGAATTTCTTACAAATAGAGAGGACTTAGAATTTCTTACATTGCTATGGGATGAGGCAAGATTTGAACAAAGGGTTCCTTTGACATTTTCTTCACATTCCACTTCCATAGTTGAATTTTCGTCTTCTCTTTTGCTTGATGTGTTGCCATCAATTGAGTCCAATATTGTGACGTTGTCTTCTTCACTTGGATCCATAAGGAATTGCTCATATTCATCATCTGTGGAAGGAAGACTATAAGAATTCTCAAGAAATTTCCAAACTTCATAAGCATTAGGAAGTGTATAAATAAGTTTGAAAATATTTTGATCTAATGCACAATATAGACTATCATTGATTTGGCATTTAAAAACATTTCATTTTTATTTAAAATATTTGGGGGCATTTTAATTGTAATATTCCAAACTTCAATATCCAAAGATTTAAGAAATTTTTCCATAAGTGTTTTCCACCCATTATAATTTTCACCCATAAATAATGGTGGACATAATGATTTTTCATTTTCATAAAAATTATCCCCTCTAGAAGATGCGAGATAATGAAGCGCCATTATTCCCGGTTGTGAAGCCGTATTGGAATAACCTGCACTCTGATACCACGTGTAGGATCTTACGGCGCCCTTAGAGGGGGGGGGGGTGAATAAGGGTTTTATGGAATTTAAAACTTAATTAAATTTATCAGAGATTGGGATTGAAGTTTCAAAATATTTTATAGAAAAATATATTTTAATATCTCAGATAAGGGAAACAGAACTTTTTCCTTACTATTGCTAACGCCTGGTGTTAGGTGTTAACGCTGGGCGTTAGCGCTTCAGAAAATTAATCTGCACAGAATTATGTCAATGAGATTTTACTAAAGAAAACATTAATGAAATACAATTCCAGAAAATCAGAGATAATAAAACTGATTATTGCATTTCAAAGATAAATACACAAATGTTAATTTTAATACTTTGATAAAAATATAAATTAAAACATTCTTGAAGAGGAAATAAAATCTATTGAATAGAACATTAAAAGACATGATTTTATTTCATAATAAATTGAATACAGAAATGTTTGATTTCAATATCGCTAGAAATCGGAGGCGTACAAAGTAAAACAATTTTTCCTTTTCTATACCGACTTGTATCCCCACAAACTGGTTGGCTTTAGCCTATCCTTCCCCGGATATGGCCTCAAGCCGCTCTAGCCAATCCTTCCCTGGATATGGCCTTGAGCACCCCTAGATCTAATCACCTAGTCCTAGTCGCCAACACAAGGTGAATCCCCCCAAGTCCTACGTACCCAGACCTAGTCACCAACATAAGGCGAATTTACCCACGGAATCCTTCCCGGAATCCGACGTTCTCCTCGAACGATTTCTCCACACAAATTACAAAGAAAATAATATAAAAGATTACAAGATAAGTAAAGAGAAACTCCCCAAGAAATTCTGAAGGTGAGGACGAAGGCGATGTAGATGTTGGCATTCTTAAAACGGTCGTCCTTCGTATGGGATATGCGTTGTAGAACTTCTCATTCAAAATCCTCTTTTTTTGATCTTCATGATAGCCCAAGGGATATCTCTTAATTGCTGTACACGAACCTCTCTCCAAAGTATCAGAATTATGGAATCATCTTTTATTGAATGAGAGGGGCTGTACTTTAAATAGCCTCGGAAGCTAACGCATGGCGTTGAGGGTTAATGCCGGTGTTAGTGATCATGTACGATGATTGCTGAGATCGTGCATAGCGTCAGGAGTGTGACAGAACCAAATTTCATCGAACGAAACTATTTTTGTCGAACGCGCCTTCATCGAACGGAAACCCATGCAACCGTCAGGATCGTGGCAAAACCAATTTCGTCAAACAGAATCAATTTCGTCGAACAGAACTCCAAGTTTGTCGAACGCAGTTTGTCAGGCGCAATGTCATCGAGCGCAGGCTCATTTCATCGAACGGAACTCCAAGTTCGTCGAACGCAGCTTGTCGAGCGCAATGTCGTCGAGCGCAGGCAATTTCATCGAACGGAACTCCAAGTTCATTGTACGCAGCTTGTCGAGCGCAATGTCGTCGAGCGCAGGCAATTTCATCGAACGAAACTCCAAGTTTGTCGAACGCAGGTTCCTTCAGGTTTCGTCGAGCACCTTCAAAGTTCATCGAACGCAGGTTCCATTCGTCGAACGCAGTTTCCTTCTGAGTTCGTCGAACGCACTTTCCTTTCGTTGGACGCCTTCACAGCGGATGTTAACACGGGGCGTTAACTACTAACGCGGGCGTTAGCTCTCTTTCCAGGAGTCATCTCCAATCAGCAAACTACTCATATAGCTATAGTTCCTGTAAAACCTGCACACTATAAACACACAAAATACAAGATCAAATACAACACGGTATTTGTTATTCTCAAACCAAGAGATGCAGAACATTGGCTACAATAGACATATGCTACCTCTTTGAAGGTAACTACTCCAACTTTGATTTTCCAAAGCCTTTGGTTTGACCACAGTTGGAGTCTCCATAAATCACTTTGGGTCCAAACTTTGCCTTGTAATTGCTTAAGTTGGCCTTGTTTCCTGTCATGTGCTTGGAGTACCCACTATCCAAATACCACTGTTCTTTTATGTTTGGATAGCCTTGTACCTGCACAATAGAAAATAAACTAGTTGTTCTTGACCCAGACTACCTTGGGTCCTTTTGTCTTACCACAAAATTCAGAAATGTAAGAAATCTCAGGCTGATCCTTATAACCTTGTGGATGATATCTCCTTGGAGGAATAATCAACTCAGTAAAGGGATTCTTAGTATATTTAGAATGAGAATTCTTCAGATATGCAATATTTTTTTCGTTCGACGAATTGTGATGAGTTCGTCGATCGTCGTTCGACGAATTGAAGTAATTTCGTCGAGTGCCGTTCGATGGATAACTTTTGAATTCCCTTATTCTTAACATCCTTGCTTGAAATTTTCTTACCTACATCTACTGCCTCTTTGCTCTTGGCAGAAATGAACTTCACTGGAGTAGATAAAATATTTTTCTTAAGAAGATGTGGCTCACTTGATGATGCACCCAAGCCCAGTCTGCCATTGAGTCTGGCATTCACTGTGCTTGTGATGTCCATCAGTTTGATGCTTCTCCCATTGAGGGATTCTTCAAACTTCTTAGCCTTAGATAATTTGTTCTTAATGAGAACAATATGTTCTTTGGAGGCAGCCAATTCTTTCTTAATATTGGCATTATCTTCAGCCTGTTGATTCATTTCAACCAACTTATTTCTGAGGGAAATTATTTTCTTCTCAGATTTAATTAAATATAAACAAAGAGTTTTAAAATAATTTTTAAAATGATTTGAATTAAAGTCAAAGGTATAGATTACCTGATCACTGTCATTAGTTTCAGATTCTGATTCATCTGAATTATTTCCTGAGGCATTGATAGCCATCATGCAGAAATTTCTTTCATCTTCATCATCCTCATCATCACTAGAGCTGGATGATGGTGCTTGTTCTGACTCACTGCTTGAGTCATAAATATCCATCAAGCATTGATCCTTTTCATTTGTATCATTTTCATCTGCAGATCCTTCAATCATATTGTTGAGAGAGATCCAGATGTACCTGGCTGAGGTGCAGTCCACAACCTTCTGGAATATGTCATCAGATATTGTTTGTGCCAATATGTTCATTGCTTTGGCATCTGCATTTCCTTGCTTCTTTTGAGCTTCTGTCCACTCAGGAGGGAGAACAACATTATTGTTGGTTGCTGCTTCAGTACTTATTGTTGCTGAAGGAGTAGGGGGTCCTGTCAAAATAAAGTTGAAAATATCCTCATCAATAGAATTCATATATAACTTGATCCTTGTCTTCCATAGTGCAAAGTTATTTAGATTGCACATAGGAGGTCTTGTGCTTGAGTATTCTTTGTTCTGTGCCATGAGTTTTTAGAAAAAGAAAACTCTAGAAAAAGTTAAGATCTAATTGATCTTTTGATTCAGGTGTTAGCTTGTGTAATCAATCAACCAACCTCTGATACCAATTGAAAGTGAGGTTTAGATCTTAGATTTACTCTAGAGGGGGGGGGGGGGGGGTGAATAGAGTATTAAAAAGTTTTAACTTATTTTATAGCGGAATTAAAATAGTGATATATATATGTGTAGCAGAGTGAGTATAAAAGCTAGATAACAATAATAAGCACAACACAACACAGTACAGAAAGAAAAACACAGTCACAGAAGACATAAGGATCTATAGTTGTTCCCCAATCAAACTGGGTACATCTAATCTTCTACCACCCTTGGTAGGAATCCACTAGGTTTTTGATCAGGTGCCCTATCACCAATGAGATTTTTGATCAGGTGCCCAAACACCACTGAGCTTTTGATCAGGTGATCAAACCAAAACACAGATTTTTGATCAGGTGCCCTGCCACCAAAGGTAAACTTTTGAAGGGAGTTAGAACCCTGTACAAGAAGGGATAAAGAGGGTAAACAAAATGGTTTATGAAATTCTTCTCTATCAACAAGCTGAGAGAAGACTAGTGGATTGTTGTGTTGTAAAGCTCCCCCTGTCTGATAGAAATTCTTGATAGTTGGATGGATGGAGCTTTCTCTTGGATGTAGAAAATCTTCCTTGATAGCAGATGAATCTGAGAGACAAATTTTCTCAGATTGTTGTTGCTCTTTGAAGATCAAGAACTAGCAGCTGAAAATGGAGAGAATGATTGTTGATGTTGTTTTCAGAGAATGAGAATGCTGCTGTTGAGGATGAAGATCTATTTCTCTTTTTTACTTTTTGTATTTCTCTCTCGACTGATTCTTTTCTATTATTTCACTACATTCTTACACTATTGATATTTCTTTTCCTTAGACAATATATCTCTGATTTGAATTTCAAATCCTCTGGTTAAGGAATAAAATATTCTGAAGTGATATTTCTTGGAACTGCAATCTGATTCTGCAATAAACTTTAATTCTTTTTCCTTTTCCATGAAAGTATCCTTTTCCAATTTATGTCAACGGCTACTTTCTCGAAAGAAGAGAATAGAAAGGAATATAATAAAAGGAAGGATCAAATCTTAACTTATCTGATAAATGAATAAGTCCAAATCATTGAATAGATCCATTGCTGATTAGTCGATCTGAGTTCAGAGAAAATTGATAATTGATCCATCAGAAATTTGTCAGGATGGAGAGAAAATTCGTCGAGCTAAAATCTGAGTTCGTCGAGCTGAGAGTTGAGTTCGTCGAACTAAAAGTTGAGTTCGTCTAATTGAACATCTTGTTACTTATACGTCGAACACAGAGCTGAGTTTGTCGATCTCAAACTGGAGTTCATCGAACTGTAGACAAAATCTGTAGAGCTGGCTGGAAGACTGAAATTGTCGAGCTGAAGAGCAAGTTCATCGAATTGAAGCATGGTGTTCGTCGAATGCAGAACGGATTTCATTGAATGCAGATTAAAGTTCGTCGAACACAGAAACTCGGAATTTTTTCTAAGTTCTAGCTACTCAGACACACTTAGACCTTGACCCTTAAACAATACAATGGGGTGAACTTGAGTCCTAGTCACAGATAGTGATCCTAGCCCAAATCAGTAATAGGGTTGTTCCAACACATTTATCATTATATTATTCAGCAATTAACACTGATGGTGAGTCAGAAGCATGCCCATCATCTGATGGTGAGGATGACTTTGATTTGGAAATTGCTTTTGATAATCTGACAATAAAGTATGGTGCATTACTTAGAGCACTTAAGAATAGCAGGGATCAGGTCAAATCTCAAGAAAATAAGATCAACCTCCTGAAGCCCTTCAGATTAGAAGCAGATAATAAATAAAGAGAAATAACCTCCATGAACTGGGAGAACTTTGAGCTCAAGAAAAAGCTTGATGCACAAACTAAAGTCCTAGTTCATAAGGAGAGGGTTATTAAGAATCTGGAAGAAGAGCTCAAAGATGAGAGAAAGCTTGTGGCAAAATATTCAAAGCCACAAACTATCCTCCCAATGACAGATTCCTTTTTTGCTCCTTATACAGGAAAATTAGGTTACAATGCTGAAGTTTATGAATGTGGGAAATCCCCAGATTATATAACTATATTTCAAAAAGGAATACAACCGTCAAAACTCCATGATCCAACCTCTTCATGTGGTCATCAGACCAATGAATGCTCTACAAGTGGAACAAAGCCACAAGATACTTATCAAAGAGCAACCATTGGGTTGTGTGCCTCTAAGGCACCCCATAAGGTGGTCCATGCATGGCCTCATATCATACAAGTTTGATACCTCAACACCCTCACTTAACAAAAAGGGAAAGACGATTCCTCAAAGTCCTCAACCTGATAAGTTGCCTAAGGCTGGTCTACCCATGCGCTTTTCTGAACATATGAGCAATCATCATATACATATGATGATTCAAAAGGGAAGGTATAACAAATTTCAATGCTGGTGTTGTGGCAAAATAGGTCTTTTTGCAAAGGACTGTTGGTACAACCCAACAGTGCCTAAGACCAGTAATGTTAAAAATAAAAATATCTACGTACAACGCTTTGCTACTAAATCTAACAGGTACCTAGGACCCAAGCTATCTAGGGCTCCTAAGGCAAAGTAATCTTGTTTTGCAGATATGCCCATTGGCTAGTCAAAAGCAAATATGGTTATTGGACAAAAGTAAATCTAGTCATCTAACTGGATTAAGAAGCCTTAAATTGGATGACTAGAACTTAGCATACAAAGAAGAAGAAGAAGAAGAAGAAGAAGAAGAAAAGGACAACTGTGGATTAATAACCATTAATGTGAGTTAACCATATACAAAATACCTGACTTTCACATATTATTGTGATTAGGTCACCTTGATTCAAAGGTGGCTCAAAGTTGTGCAAAGGATACTGGCTGAGTTTGTTTCGACAAGATAATTTCCATCAACTTCATTTCAAATTAGTTCTCAGCCGTCCGAATTTGGAATAGACCTCCACTACTGGTACTCGGCTCTTCAACTTCCGCAATATTTTTTAAATTGTCACTTCAAGATGTCAATTCCAACAACATGAGCAGATCTCAACCCTTAATCAAGTTAAGAAATCTATCCATCGAATTGAAATGCACGATGGTTTGCCCTCCAAGCAAATATCTATAATTTTCTTTTCTATATTAATCTATCTGCCTCAAGTCTCACTTCATCCTTCTCCAAACAAACTCCGAACTCAGACAGAATGGACTCATTTGAGGGAGCATTGTCAAAGAAGAATGAAGCTGCTACAATCCTAAGCGCACAGATGAGTCACCTTGAGTCTCATTTCGATAAAGCCATTCAAGCTATTGTGGACATGTTCTCAACTCAACTCTTTGAGCTCAAAAATAAACTGGACAAAATGGCGCTCATGCTTGAGCATCACTTAGATGAATGCAGGGTGGATAATATTAGAAGACTGATCGAAGTGGACAGATAGGAGGAGAAGAAGAATGATGCTGCCATCTGTGCTGAACTCCTTACAGGAGGTGCATAACCATCATTCAGAGGGGCACTCATGATCCGAAAAGTCATGGATCATGATACTAAAAAGCGAAAAAGGGAGCAGTCTCAAGAGGAAATAGATAGGAGTAAAATGACAAGAATCATGTTAATAGGGAAGGGAAAAGGAAAATCAAGTCGAATATAAAACCTGTAATATTTCCACAGAACGATGTACTGGTTATTCTTGTGATTCCCACTGTGTGATATTGTTCAATTTATCCTATATGCTATGTCTCTACCTAAGTAAATCACAGATCTATGACAAATCGTGTGAGAATAGAACAATAGAATTTTGGACACTCATACTGCCTCAGTTGCCTCACAAACTGTGGGCATACTTGAGATGCAGTTCATGCATATGTTAAGGGAGAGACTCACAAGTGATCTTGTTGGAACTATATATATTCAGTGACACATGCATGGTTTCCTAGACCACCAATATGTATTGAAATTAATGAAAAATTATACTCTAAATTGGTAACACTTGAATTAACCATCTGATAGTTACTAGGATATCACCCTAGACATAGGTCTAAAGAAAAATTACAAACTAGGAAAATGAACAAATACGGCTTATACAACTTCAACAAGGAGCAACGTTTACCATTTTGTAAAACCAAACGACATCATCGTATGAGTTGTGATAGCCGTGGTTGTCATGACAATCATGTATGTATCAATAGTTGTGTTCATCGACTATGGACATGACGCTTACCAACTGACGGAATGGTATTATGACCAAGTGTTCAAAATCAATACCAACTATTGGATTAAGATTAATCCAATCATCTGATACGTGACTCCTCATTTCAAATCGCACTATAGAAATCTGGTATATAAGAAACCTAGGGGTTATGTTTAGCACACACAAACTTTAAGCCCTAGAAACCCCACTACGTGCTCCTCATCTCTCTCGACCCCCAAAACTATTGCTCTACAAAGAGAAATGGTGTCCAAGTATGAGAACCATTTGAATGAGGAGAGTGAGATAGTACGTCATGGCTTCATGGATGCTCTCTTGGAAATCAAGTCAGTTGTGACATTGATTGAAGCTGCCAGACTAGAGTTCATCCTATCGGAACCATCTGTGATTTTGAAGAAAGAAGTACTAGAATTCTTCCCCAAGGCCAGAATCAAGCCCTCTAGAGATGTGAGTAAGAGCAAGATTGAAGCAACAAAGATTAAGGTCTCTGAGAGGAAGTTGATCTCTGCCCTTCACTTGCCCTTAAATGAAGAATAAGAAGAATAAGTTTCTAAGAAGGATACTGAAGATGCACTGGCATGGTGCGAATTTTCTGGTAAGGCCTATGGGTCTTTGGAGAGAAGATTCTTCAACCAGAAAGGCAAGCTGCTAGCTGATATCATTGGGAAAGCCATACTCTGCAAAGCAGGCTCCCATGATAGAATATCAAAATGCATGTTTGAACTAATGTTTGAACTAATTGGGGTAAGGTCATTTTTCAGAAAGGCAAGGACAGCTTGCGAGCGCCTAATTTGGGAAGGATCCTATCACTATATCTTCTGCAAGCTTATCCTAAAGAACTGAGGAAGAAATAAGGTGTAAGGATACACCACATGAGGAAAATGGACATAGAGATTCTCGAAAGATATGAGAAGATCTTGTCCAAGGTACCTTCTGAGAAACAGATCCCAGACATAAGAAAAGGAAAAGAAGTGGTTAATGCAGGAAGCATCTTTGGATATAAAAGTACTAAAAATGTCAATCCCTCCTAGTCTGCTGAAGAGGATACCTCTATTAAGGTGGAGGAAAATAAGAAAGACTCCGGGGAAGGTGCACTAGAGGTGATACAAGAATGTGCTGAAGTTGAAGGAGAGACTAATCATGAGCTCTCTACCCTAAGAGACACTACATCTGATCCAATAGAGACTGAGGAAGCAACTCATACTAAGTTGGATGCCCAAGCTGTGATATATCTACCACATGCTGAGTCTCCACTAGCATAAGAAGAAACACCTCAAATTCCATCAACATCTACTAGTAAGGAAGAGTCCTCTAGTGTTGTAATTGAAGCTCTGAAGTTTATAATGGGAGAAAAGACCACATACCGTAAATACCTCATTTAGGAATCAATCCAGGAAGTCAGGGAAGAAGTAATGAAAGAGGACAAGTCAATCAAAGAAGATATTGCCCATGTAAACACTCAGATCACCAAGTGGTTTGACAAAGCTGCAAGTGTTGTTCATTAGAGTGCTAAAATCATAAAATCAATGGATGAGAAGCTAGATCTGTGTACATAGGAAGTCACCAACATCAAGCTATACATCAGCAAAATAGATGCTACGATTGAAAGTGGTGTAAACCACATTGAAAATTATGTGTCACAACTTATGGTGATACTCTTGACAAAATTAAAAGCAGCAAAACAGGAAAGTCTTCTTCGAAGCATTGTTGGAAAGCTGGATGAGACTTTGGATGAATTTGAGCAGAGGATTTTTGAAGAAGCTAGCAAGGGGGAGAAAGGGCATGAGCATACTGATCAAGCCAAAGATCCCCAGCTGGATAAGAAAAGAAAGAAACCAGAGGATCCAGAATATGAAGACTGGAATGATGATTCTAATAAGCTCATCCTAGATGCCTGGAGAAATTCAGGTCAATCCAGAACTGATGTGGGCAACATAACCTCTAAGGATGAATGGAATAAATATATGACAAGTAAGAACCAGAGGGAGAATATCATCAAAGACAACCTGAAAAAGAAGAACCCTATTGTTTACCCAGAAATCAGCGATCACCTTGAGCTAGCTTTTTGCATGTAACCGAAGCAATCCAAACCCTCTCCCGGCAGTCCAGGTATTTTTTGCTGAAGATCCAAGCCCTGGAGGTCCCTCATCGCCCGGGTGGTCTCACCTTTCATCTAGTAGAGGTTGCGTTTCGCTCGACCTCGCCTAGAGGTCACGCCCCGCATGATCCCTCCCTCGAGAGGTCACCCCTTTGGGGTGACCTCGGCCTGAGGCAGATCGCCCCAGCTGGGGCGATCTCGACCTGAGGTCGCCCTCTGGGTGACCTCGCCAGGTCTCCACTTTGTGGTGACCTCGGCCTGAGGTAGATCGCCCCAGCTGGGGTGATCTCGGCCTGAGGTCGCCCTTTGGGAGACCTCCTCAGGTCACCCCTTTGGGGTGACCTCGGCCCGAGGCAGATCGCCACAGCTGGGGTGATCTCGGCCTGAGGTCGCCCTCTGGGAAACCTCGCCAGGTCGCCCCTTTGGGGTGACCTCGGCCTGAGGAAGATCGCCCTAGCTGGGGAGATCTCGGCCTGAGGTCGCCCTCTGGGCGACCTCGCCAGGTCGCCCCTTTGGGGTGACCTCGGTCTGAGGCAGATCGTCCCAGCTGGGGCGATCTCAGCTTGAGGTCGCCCTCTGGGTGACCTCGCCAGGTCGCCCCTTTGGGGTGACCTCGGCCTGAGGCAGGTCGCCCCAGCTGGGGCGATCTCAGCCTGAGGTTGCCCTATGGGCGACCTCGCCAGGTCGCCCCTTTGGGGCGATCTCGGCCTGAGGTAGGTCGCCCTAGCTGGGGCGACCTTGGCCTGAGGTTGCACCCTGGGCGACCTCTCCAGGTCGTACCCCCTGGGGCGACCTTGACCTGGATGGTCTCGACCCCGGGCAGCCCATTCCTTCCTGACCTGCTCGTTTGGGCAGGCCCTCCCGCCTATAAATAGAGGGGTAGGGGCATTGGTTTCAGGATATTTGGAGAGTTTCCAGCCCTTGCCTTTGACATGAGCGGTCTCATTTCTGAGACCATCGTATCTCTTCCCAGCAGCTGGGGCAGTCATATTTTTGAGATCGTCAATACTTCATTTCGGAAGCTGGAGCTATCTCATTTCTGAGACCTCGTTACCTCTTTTTCAGTAGATTCTGTTATCCCCTCCCAAGAGATTCTCGACATATCTTTTTCTCCTCCCTCTTGTCTTCCATCATAGCTCAAAGTAACCAACCATCTAACAGTTTCCTTCCTCCACCTCTTTTCAGCTTGAGCGAGTGTGGAACTGGAGCATTTTTGGCCCGAACACCTATGAGTGTTCCATCCATGCATTACAAAACCTCTTATCTACTTTCAAAGGAAGAAAATGAAGGAGAGGAAGTCAAGGAGAATTGGCATAGATGGATGAAACCAGAAATAAGACTCATAGGCAAAAATATGTACCGTGAAAATGCTTTAAAAACCCTTAAATATATTTATACTCTATAAAATGAAATGGGTTAAGTCAGTCATCTATTTACTTATCATATTCTGTGATGATTGAATTAACTGATATTTCTTTAAGATATGTATCTTATCATTGATCAGGAATTCTGTCTTCATCAAATATGGGGACATTGTTGGGAATATTGCCCTCAATCTTCCAAGATTTGAAAAAGTGCTTAAAACAATGATAAGAGCATAATGTTTTTAAGGATAATTTGCTAAGTACATGTAGGTCCAACAAGAACTCAAGACAAACTACTTCAGTTGGACAATTGATCAGAAATGATCAGAAAAGACCATAAATATACTAAAAGTAACCGATGTAAAGATTGCAACATGTCAGAACAAATATCGTTTGGAACAAATAAGCAGAACATGTCAATATCATTGTTAACAATCATCTTGTTAACTAAAAACACACAACGACATCATTGTGTTCGCAGTATTAGAGCTGAATCGGCGGCCATGTCTAGAAACATTGTGTAAAGCTAAGAAGAACTCAACTAAGTAGTTGTGTGAGAAGAAGACAAACGATGGCATATCTACTTCATGTTTATACAGGACACATTACAATTGACTCTTAAACAGATTTAGAGCAAAGAAAGAATATACCACCAAGAAAGAATATCAGTGTCAATATATCATTGACATATCGTGGAGAATAAAGACTCCTCTCGACGATATCATGGAGACAACAATAAAAGCAGCAGATCTCAACATTAAACCTCATACAACTGAGAATGAAGGATCTACTCAGCGGTACAGTTGAGAAGATTCAAATACAACCACAGTAAGACACAGGTCTCAGTAGTAAGACTCATATAGCTGAGAATGAAGACAACATTCAGCAGTACCATGGAGTATATTCGAAATACTACCGTTGAAGCCCGCACTGCTTAGCGGAAGTCAAAATTGGCAGTGGCGCCGAAAGAAAAGATAAACTATTCTATTCTTATCCATGTCGATGACAAGACATTTCTAGAGGTCGTTGAAGTTCGTCAAGAGTTATAAAGAAGAACTGTTAGGGCAATGGAACAATGTCGTTGAATACAAACCTAAAATAAAGAAGAGTTTTGCGGCGCTTAATGAGAAGAAAGAGTGTTCTTACTGAATGTTTACAAAAGAACAAGCAGAGTCGATCATTCGACTCATGCTTGATCTTCTTCCATCTACAAGAAGAAGAATATCAAGGGGGAGAAAGCCCTAATCTGCGCAACCTGAAGATCAATCGGTTCAAGGACCTGCTCTAGATTTTGCCATCAAGCAAAAACAACAAAAGTTCTTAATTCCTTAAGGCTAATCTATGATTAGACTTCTGTTGTAATCAATTACATTACATAAACTGTAGGATCTAATTTGTAGATCTGAGCTGTAGGGATGTACTCCCAGCCTGAGTTGTAGGACTTCTGTACAAGTCTGAGTGTAGGACTTAGAGATAAGTCTGAGGTAGGAAACCTGGTGGGTTTCCGAGCTGAAGGAGTTGGAGCAATCTGAGGTAGGGCTTTTGCCTAAGGTAGGATCTTTGTGTAGATTTGAGGTAGGAGACTAGCAAGGTCTCTGAGTGTAGGGCATGTGTGCCTGAGGTAGGATCTTGGTGAATACCTGAGAAATCAGGATTTGTATAGTAAGCTCTTTTGTGCTCAGTTTTGAAGAAGGTTGCCTAGTTTAGCACACAGCTAGATAGGTGTAGGGTGGAAGTGGATGTACACAGACCTTAAAGAACTACGATAAATCTCTTATGTCTACTGTGAGTTTGTTTTATTTTCTGTTATCACTAAAATTTGCAAAATACCTACTAAACTATAAGACACCTATTCACTGTAATGGCCCGACGCCAAGATCCCAACTAGTGGCCTGCCCCTCCAGCCCCTTTATCGGGCCGGCGACAGCACCTATCTAGTGGGCCTCCCTTCTGGAACTGTTGACAAGCACTGCATCCCAGTGCCACCCCAACCCGTCACTGATCCTATTTCTCAGCAATAGTAGGTTGTTGATGGCGGGTCTCGATCCCTCGCCACTCTTGATAAGGCAACTTCAGCAGTCCTCATCACCAACTGTGCTGCAGTGGGCCTCCCTTCTGGAATCGTTGACAAGGGCTGCAGATCGGTGCCACCCCAAACCGTCACTGAGCCAATTTCTCAGCAACAGTAGGTTGTTGATGGTTGGTCTCGATCCCCCGCCACCTTTGATAAGGCACCTTCAACAGTCCTCATCACCAACTGAGCTGCAGCTCGGTTGGTGATGAGGACTGCTGAAGGTGCCTTATCAAAGGTGGCGGGGGATCAAGAACCGCCATCAACAACCTACTATTGCTGAGAAATAGGCTCAGTGATGGGTTGGGGTGGCACTGATCTGCAGCCCTTGTCAACGGTTCCAGAAGGGAGGCCCATTAGATAGGTGCTGGCGCCATCCCGGTAAAGGTGCCGGAGGGGAGTGCCACTAGTTGGGATGTTGGCGCCGGGACGTTACAAAAAAGTGCACTTTTTTGTAACGGCCCGGTGCCAACATCCCAACTAGTGGCCCGCCCCTCCGACCCCTTTACCGGGTCGGCGCCAGCACTATCTAGTGGGCCGCCCTTCCGGAACTGTTGACAAGGGCCTCTTAGCTACTTTCAAAGGAAGAAAATGAAGGAGAGGAAGTCAAGGAGAATTGGCATAGATGGATGAAACCAGAAATAAGACTCATAGGCAAAAATATGTACCGTGAAAATGCTTTAAAAACCCTTAAATATATTCATACTCTATAAAATGAAATGGGTTCAGTCAGTCATCTATTTACTTATCATATTCTGTGATGATTGAATTAACTGATATTTCTTTAAGATATGTATCTTATCATTGATCAGGAATTCCGTCTTCATCAAATATGGGGACATTGTTGGGAATATTGCCCTCAATCTTCCAAGATTTGAAGAAGTGCTTAAAACAATGATAAGAGCATAATGTTTTTAAGGATAATTTGCTAAGTACATGTAGGTCCAACAAGAACTCAAGACAAACTAGTTCAGTTGGACAATTGATCAGAAATGATCAGAAAAGACCATAAATATACTAAAAGTAACCGATGTAAAGATTGCAACATGTCAGAACAAATATCGTTTGGAACAAATAAGCAGAACATGTCAATATCATTGTTAACAATCATCTTGTTAACTAAAAACACACAACGACATCATTGTGTTCACAGTATTAGAGCTGAATCGGCGGCCATGTCTAGAAACATTGTGTAAAGCTAAGAAGAACTCAACTAAGTAGTTGTGTGAGAAGAAGACAAACGATGGCATATCTACTTCATGTTTATACAGGACACATTACAATTGACTCTTAAACAGATTTAGAGCAAAGAAAGAATATACCACCAAGAAAGAATATCAGTGTCAATATATCATTGACATATCGTGGAGAATAAAGACTCCTCTCGACGATATCATGGAGACAACAATAAAAGCAGCAGATCTCAACATTAAACCTCATACAACTGAGAATGAAGGATCTACTCAGCGGTACAGTTGAGAAGATTCAAATACAACCACAGTAAGACACAGGTCTCAGAAGTAAGACTCATATAGCTGAGAATGAAGACAACACTCAGCAGTACCATGGAGTATATTCGAAATACTACCGTTGAAGCCCGCACTGCTTAGCGGAAGTCAAAATTGGCAGTGGCGCCGAAAGAAAAGATAAACTATTCTATTCTTCTCCATGTCGATGACAAGACATTTCTAGAGGTCGTTGAAGTTCGTCAAGAGTTATAAAGAAGAACTGTTAGGGCAATGGAACAATGTCGTTGAATACAAACCTAAAATAAAGAAGAGTTTTGCGGCTCTTAATGAGAAGAAAGAGTGTTCTTACTGAATGTTTACAAAAGAACAAGCAGATTCGATCATTCGACTCATGCTTGATCTTCTTCCATCTACAAGAAGAAGAATATCAAGGGGGAGAAAGCCCTAATCTGCGCAACCTGAAGATCAATCGGTTCAAGGACCTGCTCCAGATTTTGCCATCAAGCAAAAACAACAAAAGTTCTTAATTCCTTAAGGCTAATCTATGATTAGACTTCTGTTGTAATCAATTACATTACATAAACTGTAGGATCTAATTTGTAGATCTGAGCTGTAGGGATGTACTCCCAGCCTGAGTTGTAGGACTTCTGTACAAGTCTGAGTGTAGGACTTAGAGATAAGTCTGAGGTAGGAAACCTGGTGGGTTTCCGAGCTGTAGGAGTTGGAGCAATCTGAGGTAGGGCTTTTGCCTAAGGTAGGATCTTTGTGTAGATTTGAGGTAGGAGACTAGCAAGGTCTCTGAGTGTAGGGCATGTGTGCCTGAGGTAGGATCTTGGTGAATACCTGAGAAATCAGGATTTGTACAGTAAGCTCTTTTGTGCTCAGTTTTGAAGAAGGTTGCCTAGTTTAGCACACAGCTAGATAGGTGTAGGGGGGAAGTGGATGTACACAGACCTTAAAGAACTACGATAAATCTCTTATGTCTACTGTGAGTTTGTTTTTATTTTCTGTTATCACTAAAATTTGCAAAATACCTACTAAACTATAAGACACCTATTCACTGTAATGGCCCGGCGCCAAGATCCCAACTAGTGGCCTGCCCCTCCAGCCCCTTTACCGGGCCGGCGCCAGCACCTATCTAGTGGGCCTCCCTTCTGGAACTGTTGACAAGGACTGCATCCCAGTGCCACCCCAACCCATCACTGATCCTATTTCTCAGTAATAGTAGGTTGTTGATGGCGGGTCTCGATCCCCCGCCACTCTTGATAAGGCAACTTCAGCAGTCCTCGTCACCAACTGAGCTGCAGTGGGCCTCCCTTCTAGAATCGTTGACAAGGGCTGCAGATCGGTGCCACCCCAACCCGTCACTGAGCCTATTTCTCAGCAACAGTAGGTTGTTGATGGTGGGTCTCGATCCCCCGCCACCTTTGATAAGGCACCTTCAACAGTCCTCATCACCAATTGAGCTGCAACTCGGTTGGTGATGAGGACTGCTGAAGGTGCCTTATCAAAGGTGGCGGGGGATCGAGAACCGCCATCAACAACCTACTATTGCTGAGAAATAGGCTCAGTGATGGGTTGGGGTGGCACCGATCTGCAGCCCTTGTCAACGGTTCCAGAAGGGAGGCCCACTAGATAGGTGCTGGCGCCATCCCGGTAAAGGGGCCGGAGGGGAGGGCCACTAGTTGGGATGTTGGCGCCGGGATGTTACAAAAAAGTGGACTTTTTTGTAACGGCCCGGTGCCAACATCCCAACTAGTGGCCCGCCCCTCCGACCCCTTTACCGGCTCGGCGCCAGCACTATCTAGTGGGCCGCCCTTCCGGAACTGTTGACAAGGGCTGCCGCCCGGTTCCACCGCAACCCATCACTGAGCATGTTTCCCAACAACAGTAGGTTGTTTATGGCGGGTCTCGATCCCCCACCACCCTTGATAAGTCACCTTTATAGTCCTCATCACCAACTGAGCTACAGGGGGATCGAGACCCGCCATCAACAACCTATTGTTGCTGAGAAACATGCTTAGTGACGGGTTGGGGTGGCACCGGGCTGCAGCCCTTGTCAATGGTTCTGGAAGGGCATCCCACTAGATAGGTGCTGGTGCTGGCCCGGTAAAAGGGCCGTAGGGGCGGGCCACTAGTTGGGATGTTGGCGCCGAGCCGTTACAAAAAGTGCACTTTTTTGTAACGGCCCGGCGCCTACATCCCAACTAGTGGCCCGCCCCTCCGTCCCCTTAACCGGGCTGACGCCAGCACCTATTTAGTGGGACGCCCTTACGAAACCGTTGACAAGGGCTGCAGCCTGGTGCCATCAACAACCTACTATTGCTGAGAAATAGGCTCAGTGACGGGTTGGGGTGGCACCGGGCTGCAGCCCTTGTCAACAGTTTCGGAAGGGCGGCCCACTAGATAGGTGCTGGCGCCGACCCGGTAAAGGGGTCAGAGGGGCGGGCCACTAGTTGGGATGTTGGCGTCGGGCCGTTACATTCACCCCCCTCTCTAGGTGAGTGAGTTGGACTACATATAACAATAAACTATCATACACCTCCTCAGAAAATGTACCACCCCAATTTGAAAATTTCTGACCAAGCCCTACAACTTCCATGTTGATCACTTGGCTTGTTTCAACCATTAAGGTACGTAAAAATCAGTTTTATAATCTCTACTGGGGTGTGCATATAACAAATATGTATTTAAAAAGTTCTGGAATAAATTACATAAAGAAGCATTGATCTTGACGCAGATCTAACGACTGAGAAAAGCGACAAATAGAGAAATGACCTTCCCCCACAACGGATCCATTGTCGACCCTCTTTGAGGATCAACCCAATCATTGTTTAAGGATATTTATGGTCGTTATTTAGTCTTCAACCTCGCTCCGGAGATGGAGATTGATCCCTCATGGGACGAGATTTCGGGTCTCCTCCACCGCCGGCCGACCATCACCACCCATCGCCACCACTGCAAGTTGTTTCGTCGTAGTGAGGGATACCTCTTGGCGGTGGTCCGGCGTCCTGACACTGTCGCCGCCCGCCAGAATCACGAGGTCATTCTGACAGAATTTCTCCACCAAATTACATGAAATCTTTGCTCAATTAAGCTCGATTTCGATTCGAACACATTCTAAGATGATTTCAGAAGGGGAAGGAATGTCACCTAAATTTGCCTTGCTCTCCTGGTCTGGGTTCGGGAATCCATGGCTTGGTCGGCTGAGTTGGTTACAATCCTCCTGAGGGATTCCACTCAAATTCTCTGTTTAGGACTATTGCTTGGGGCTGGTGTGAGGTTTTTGAAGGGTGGGGGGGGGGGGATTTTACAGTCTAGTGGTGTGGTTTGCAAGTTTTCTCTTAAGCTTAACATGGTCGGCCATGGCTATGACCTAGCTTGTACTTCCAGCCACCTTGCAGTACTTTGAGGCTTTAGATACTTTCAGAAGCTTCCCATTATCCTCTCAAAGAGGGAAGGATTCAAGGGAGGGCATGGTTACTTCATTTTGGAGTATTTCCATTTTGGGTATTTTTTCCTCTTAAGGGGTGTTTAGGTTAATTAACGGCCATCTAATTTTGGTCCTTGGGTTTGGGATCTTAATGTGTTTAGGGTTTAATTTGGGGGATCTTGGGTGGGTGTGGTGTTAAGGTATTTTCAAAAGTGGGTTTAGGCCTCAATTAAACCATAGTTTGACCATGCTTAATTTGGGTTGACCAATGTTGACCAAAGTCAATATTTGAGGGTTTAGCTAACCTTGGACATAGATCAAGGTGTGGCTAGCTCAATTGACCAAGAATGGGTTGATTTGAGTGGGTTAAGCTATTTTGGCTAATTGCACCCCATGCTCTGTTTCTAAGGTTTTACTCTTGTCTTCAAGGTGATGTGGTGTGCCAATAAGTGAATTGGTTTACTTAGGTCATGAGGGAGAAGATAGTTAGCTCATTTGGTCAAGGGTTGGGCTAATTGAGTTGGTTTGGTTTCCTTTGCCTAAATGCACATCTTGCCTCTTTCTCTTTCTTTAAGGACTTTAACTTTGTCTTCAAGGTGATGTGGTGTGCCAATAGGTGAATTGGTTTACTTAGGTCATCAGGAAGAAGTTGGCTAGCTCAATTGGTCAAGGGTTGGGCGAATTGAGTTGGTTTTGTTAACTTTGCCTAAATGCACACCATGTATCTTTCTCTTTCTTTAAGGGCTTTAACTTTGTCTTCAAGGTGATGTGGTGTGCCAATACTCCTAGGCTCCTTATCCTAACTTGGGATGTTGCAAATCCAATAAATAAAAATAATAATTTAATCCCCAAAATTGAAGTTAAGTTCATAGGTGCAAAAGTAAGTAAAGAAGTTTAATGTATAAGGAAACGCAAGAAGGCTTCAAGGGTACCTGTAAGAAATAGCTCTAGATATTTAAGATGCATTAAGTACCAAGGTTCCCATGTGAATTCCTCCTATTCATGATTAGACCATAGGACCTTTACTAGTGGGACTTTCTTCTTCCATAATATCTGAGTATCTGAGTCTACACTCGTACTGGTTTGAGACGAACTGATCTATCTGAAGCTACTGGTCCTGATGGGGGAAGAGATGTGTTGGTATGGATGAAGTAGAGCTCGTTGGAGCGAAAGATGTGTAATACGTTGTATAAGTTGGCAATATCTGGGGGCAACTCTATCCTGTAAGCTAGGAGTTTGATTCAGTCTAAGACTGTATATGGTCACATGTATCAGGGGCTGAGCTTGTGGTAACTCCGAATATGAAAAACTCCATGTACTAGCTTTATCTTCAGGAATACCTGGTCTCCTACTTGGAACTTGACCATTCGGTGCTTCTGGTTATAATATTTGGCTTGTCGGCTTTGAGATTCGAGCATTCTTTCTCGGATAATCCTGATGGTAGTGTCAGTGTCATCGATAAATTGTACTCCCAGCGTCTACGGATCTTCTTCTTGTATCCATGACAACAATGTTCGACACCTCCTTCCATATAAGGCTTTTTATGGAGCCATTCTGATACTTGATTGCAGACAGTTATTGTAAGAAAACTCAATGAGCGGTAAGAGTTTCTCCTAGGGTTTGTTATAGTCTATAGTGCATAGCCGGAGTAAGTCTTTCATAATCCTATTTGTTCATTCAGTTTGGTCATCTGTTTGGGGGTGGAAAGCGGTACTGAAGCTTAACTTTAAGTCTAGGTATGCTTGTATTTTTTTCCACTCTTTGGAGGTGAAGTGGACATCTCTATCCGACAAAATTAAGATTATATTTAATAACTTAGAGGGGGGGTGAATAAGGGTTTTCAAAACTTAAGATTATATTTAATAACTTTGAAATATTGCAAGATTAATACAATGAGAAATCAAGTAAAACAATAATGAATGGACATGCTTTATTAATATCAAATAATGTTTTACAAAACTTGATTCCTGTGACGCTAGAAATCGGAGGCGACTAATAAAAATCCTTTTTGTTTTCTATACCGACTCGTATCCCCACGAACCGGTTGGCTTTAGCCGATCTCTCCCCAGATACGGCCTCAAGCCGCTCTAGCCAATCTATCCCCAGAAAGGCCTCGAGCACCCCCTAGACCTAGCCTAGATCTAGTCGCCAACACGAGGCGATTTTCAGCCCTAAGTCCTACCCCAGACCTAGTCGCCAACACGAGGCGATTTCACTACCGTTTACAGAAAAGATATGAAATGAAAAGACAATAATATAAAAAACTCCCTCTATGTGGATCTCTTGGAGAAGTGGACGAAGGCCCACAGAGTATGATCGTAGTCGATGCGGCCTTTCGTCACGATGATGACGCGTGTTGAAATCTTCTCCACGGATCTCCTTAAGGCTTTATGGAATTGTGGGAGTATCGCTCTGAATCTTCCTCTCTCTGCTGTGACACGAAGCTCTGGAGTTTGGGATTGGAGGGAGGATCCTGAATTCGGAGCCAAAGCATTCATTTTATAGCCTCAGCGATACTGCCGGCGCTAGCGCTACCGCCGGCGCTAGCCCGGATTAAAAAACAATTTGCGCGGGAGGATCTTCAATCCGAGGCAACATTTTGCTCTATGCCTCATATGCGCCATGCTACCGCCAGCGCTATCTGCTACCGCCTGGCGCTAGCTCCTTCTAAAAATGATGCCGGAAACGCGCTAATCAACGCTATCGCCGGGCATTATCGCTACCGCCGACGATAGTGAGCTCGTTCGAATTTTGGCCTCAATTTTGGGGGCAGTCATCATGAGTGCTCCTTGAGTCATATGGACTATGTAAACCTGCACACTTGAACACACAAGATCAAATACACATAGGATTTGTTATTCTCAAACCTAGGAGATGCGGAAGACAATGTTCCAACAAACTCCCCCTTTTGATAATAACAAATCCATTAATGATAAAACAAGGCATTAATAAATAAGCATGATGAGACTATACTTGTGTGTGTGTGAGAGAGTGATGACTTTAGGATAATTATTGATTTTAGCATTTTGAATTGCTCCCCCTAAATACATGCTCCCCCTAAGTGAGTGCTCCCTTAATATGTAAGCTATCATCTGAATTTGTCATGTGGTGTATGATAGCGGGTTACATTTATCATGTTAGTTCTCCCCCTTTTGCATTTTATCATGTTAGTTCTCCCCCTTTGTTATTAGCAAAAGTGGGTAGGGAAACACAGCACTAAAAAAATGTGTAAATAAAAGAGAAGGCTCGAGCTTTTTAAGTAAATGATAAGGAGTTTTAGACTTGTCTTTCATTGAGAATGATCAGAGTTATGACTTATTTTATCCCATTTGTTTGTAGTTCTCCCCCTTTTATATATCAGAGTTTAAGCAAAAACCAATTATTTTCCCTTTAAATAAGAGTTTTAAGCAAAAATAATAATGATTTCCAAGTAACCAATCTACCCAGACAATACGTCTACACCCTAGCCCCGTACTAAGTGACGGATGGGCATGAGGAGCTGCAAACAAGCCGTAGGTTGGGGTGTTAGTCACTTATGCAAACACTAGACAAAACTCAACCTAGCACTCTTTCCCCCCAGTGCCTCGCAAGGCCCCACTGGAACCCTCCCCAGTTAAGGACAAGACATGACTAAAGATAAGTTTATCAAATGTCTACAACTCTACGCCCCCACTATGGTGAGATATGAAGTCACGGATAATAGTTATTGGAAACATTAAGCATTTAAATCTAATGGGAAAATTCATAGTATTTGGATTTTTATTTGAAAATAAAATACACTTAGCTATATTGAAATTCAAGAATAAATTAGAGTTTGATCATTTCGAAAGATTTTAAAAAAAAGAAACATCAATATTTAGAATAGAAATACTAAATAAGAGTTAAAAAGAGATGTTTTTATAAGCAATATTTCACTTGTTTAGAATAGAAATAGATCAGAGTTATAAGCAAAAAAAATCAACCACTATAAAGTTTACCAAACAAGTCTACCACTTGTTGCAAGAAAGGAATTTGAAGATTCAAGTGATGATGCACACAAGATGAAATATTTTAAATAAGCATGAAAGTGCAAGGTAAAACAATTATATGGTTATGATGCGGAAGTCTTATAGGAATACAAAAAACATCTTATTGTAATCAAGGATAATCCATACAAAGATATATAAGTGTAATTTCAAAAAGAAGATGTTTATGTAAATCATGTTTCAATGAAAATCTTTTGTGGTTGACAAAAATAACCAAGCATGAAATAATGTTATCACAAAGAGATTACTACAATGTTATTTCAATTCACAATTTCAAAACAAACCAAACATTGTAGAAAGCATGCTAGGTTATCTAGTGCATTTCATAAATAAAGAGTAGCATCGAATTAATGTTAGGATCCAATACTCATGAGAAGAAGTGTTATGTAAGATAATGATGTGCACATAAGTGTATTTTTGAGTAGAGTAAACACATGTTTTAATCAAAAAATACAAGTAATATGTAAAGTAAAAACACAATAAAACACAAATAAGATTACTTCCACACACTTTAATGCACACAAAAAAATGTACAACTACCAAGGTGCTTTGCACACACAATGCTCATTAAGACTTATCAGGGTGCATAGTAGTGCTTGGGGGATCACATAATTTTATTCTTCAATATTGATTTTTTATTGTGATCCGGTGTACTTAAGAATAAGTGGTTTTTATTTTGAAAGTAATGGTTTGCACAAGATACTTTACTATTCTTTCCAAGGTGCTCAACCTCACAACACTTATTAAGACTTATCAGGAGGTTCAAGTAGTGCTTGGTGGAGTTAACTTTGTCAAATTATTTCATGATTTTTGTTTTGTGCAAAGTTCTCCGAATACACTTGTTTTGCAAACCAATATAATTTATGAGAAAGATAACCACTTTTCTTAATTTTTAAAAGTGCAAATAAAGGAGTGTAGGTAAGATACTTGTGCAATTTTAATTCATTGTACTAATACAACACATACACAAGCATTCTTAGATTTAAACACAAATGTAGACAATGCCAAAAATAAGTGAGTGAATAAAGATCATTATCAAACATAAAACATTTACTCATACTTAGAGGCATGCTACGCATAGTTCTACACAACTTTTACAATATAATTGATGCACATATTAATAGATGTATCAAAGCATGATGAAAGCAATGTTCAAAGTAGTTTGAAAAGATAAATTGCAACATTATCGAAGTTCTAAATAATTGATTATATCATGCTTGATTTTCAATGAAGTCCATACAATATTTTTGATATTTTTGAAGAATAATTTTTACTTAAAGTTTGAACTCATAAAAAATTGATCTTGGACTTCCCAAGGACTACCTTGTGAGAGGTTCGCCCGGTACTAGGTGATATGATGGGATGATAGCCCAAATCACCCTTTCGCAAGATACAAGTAAAAGTTAAGTTCAAAACTAACAATTTTTGATAATAAATTTTTTTATTATTTTATATTTTTGTATTTGATTTTTGCTTTAAGAAATAAAGACAGATGTGCAAAAACTAAATAGTACATATAGATCAAAATATTTTTAGGAATTTTTAGAAATTTTAAAAACACAAAAATTCGAACCTCGACGCTAGCGCCGGCGCTAGCGCTAGCGCGAGAAACAGTAAGTGATTTTTTAGGGTTTTGAAGATTTTGATGCTTGAACCTGATTAGGTGTCCCATTAGTAGTTTCATGGTGAATTTGCTGAATTTTTGGAAATGTTTTGGTTAGTGCAAATTTCATGAAACATTAGCGATTTTGTATATGACTTTAACAAATAAACTTAGCATGAGATATAAATTATTATATCTCTATTTTAATTTTTCTAAGGCTTGTATTTATCAATCTAATGTTGCTTAACAATGATAGGAAATGTAAGCACGAGAAGACACGAATGAACAAATCAAATATGCATGATTTTAATGATAAAAATAATGTTCATGCACACGAATATCTTGGATAAGCCCTAGATGAGAATACCCAGCCTGTATATCTTGGTAAACATATAAAGCCTAACATAGACACGAATATTCTTTAGGTGGCAATGTTAGAATGATAAGTTTGAGATTAATGTTATACCAAGGTTTGATTGTGTTTCAACTTAGAGACCTAGAATGGAGTGATAATTCTATTTGATTTGATATCAAAATGATTCAAAGGTCTAAACTAGAAATATATATTACAATACACACATAATACACCATAACACCAACCATGGTAAACAATTATAATGTCAATTGTTATCATATAATTTGTGATAATTGTTTATAGATGATTCTTGATATGAATTATGATTTTAGAGATGTTTAGCAAAGGATATCACTAGATCATGGTGGTGTTTGTGAATTCAATATTCATTATGAAGATAACTTCTTTTAATACATTTTAGTGATTTTCCTTTAATTAAGAATTTTGAATATATATATATGGGATTTTTTGATAGGTGAACAATAGGGATGATTTAGATCATGTTTGATATCAAGGAGAGAACACAATATAATTTTTTGTTGTGAACAATGACACCCATATTGAAAGTTGAGCTTTTATTTAAATCTTGAATTTTCTTTTAGATCAAGTTATTTCACTAAACCACTTGTTGGTGAAGGCTAAGAATCTTAATAGCCTAATAACCAGATTTAATTTGAAATATCTTATAGCAAATTTAGAGTTTGATTCATATGGATAATATAAGATATTTATAATAATAAAAATGAGAGAGATAGATAGGTCATCAAAATTAGATATGACTTTTGAATTTGATCAATTTGATTTTACAAACATGTTAAGCTTTTAAGAGATATATTTTCAATATTGTATAGGATGACCATGACATGATAGTTTAAAAAGAGCACAAAAAGAAAAAAAAATAGAAATGACATTAAAACATATCATGAAGTAGAAATTTGTGTATTTCATTTTAATTTATTTCTACTTCATGCAAATGATGGGATACTAATGAATAAGATATTTAGGTATCCAAAGAGGACCGAGAGTGACGGTTCCTTTGGGTACCCAAATACATCGTGTTTTCTTTTGGGGAGATATGTTTGAATGGGCCCTTTCGTTTGACATTAATGCGTCATTCTTAAGTATGGGTTTCCATTCATACCATGAAAAAAATGTAATTTTTGTTTTTCAAATTTCCATAATCATTAATCTTGAATTTATTATATAATGGAACTTTATTTTCATTTAAGTTGGGAAAAGATTGTGATGAATGGATCCTTGCATTTAAGGGTTCATTTTTGCTTTTTGGTCTCCATTCAAGGCGTGGTTTAATATTATTATTATGAGTCAAATTTCCATTGTGATAATTTTTATCTTTAGGATTATAGTTGTAGTGATTATAGAAAGCATTTTTCATAGGAAATTTGTGAAGTGTTATGTTGGGAGAAGTTTGATGATAATAATTGTACTTTGGAATTTCATTTTTAATTTGTTGATGTCTTTCATTTTCTTTGTTTGATTTATTAATATTTTGGGAATTTATATTCAACTTGCTTTTAGATATAGTTTGATATTGGGAATTTGTATTTACAATTTTCATAAGCAAGTTGATTTTTGATTTTAATTCATCATTCTTGATTTTTAAACTATGTCTAGCTTTATTATAATTGATTGTGCTATTTCTAAGAGTTGAAACAATTGACTCAATATGATTTTGATACTCATTTCTAAACTCATCAAATGTTTCATCCATCTCTTTAATTTCAATTTTAAAATCTTTGCACTTAGCACAATCATTTTTCAAGGAAGTATTTTCTAAACATACTTTTTCATTTTGTTCTTTTACTAAAATAAAATCCTTTTCAAGTTTCATGAGTTTTTCCTTAATATTATAATAATCAAAACAAGGTTTTGTGTTTTCAAGTAAAGGACAAGATGGTGAAAACACATCACAATTGGATTCTAAATTAACATTAGCTTTTAATCGCTTATTTTCTAAATGTAAAGTTTTAATAGTGATTTTCAATTTCTTGATCTTACGTTTAGCAGTTTTTAGTATATTGTAACTAGAAATGGAAGTTATCACACAAGAAGAAGATTTAGTCTTCCTTACAACGCTATTGGAGGAGGCAGATTGTGAACATGAAATTCCTTCGTCGTCTTTTAGTTCTTCCTCCATTATAGATGGATTTATATCTTCCCTTTCCCTTGGTGTATTGTTCTCCTTTCCTATTTCAATATTCTCCATGGCTTCGCTCCGAGAGAGATCTTCTTGGATGATTATGGATGCTTGTACGTTCTTTTCCTCCTGTGTTTGTTCCACACCTGCGAGAGGAAGATCATACATTTCTTCAAGAAAGCGCCATATTTTGTATGCACTAGAAAAGCAATATATGAATTTGAAGATTTCATTAGATAGTGCACAAAATAAATAGTGTTTGGCTTTGGCATTTAGCTGACGTTCTTTGTTATTCGATTCATCCGCACGCCTTATAATTGCTAAGTTCCATACTTCGATGTTTAAAGTTTTAATAAATTTTTCCATTAATAATTTCCACCCTTTATAATTTTTCCCTTCGAATAAAGGTGGTTTAGGAGATTTTTCTTCTTCATAAAAATTTACCCCACTAGTAGAAGCGAGATCATGAGACGCCATTATTCCTGGTTGTTAAGCCGATTTGGAATAAAACCGTTCTGATACCACTTGTTGGATCGGTCGGCGCCCTTAGAGGGGGGGGGGGGGTGAATAAGGGTTTTCAAAACTTAAGATTATATTTAATAACTTTGAAATATTGCAAGATTAATACAATGAGAAATCAAGTAAAACAATAATGAATAGACATGCTTTATTAATATCAAATAATGTTTTACAAAACTTGATTCCTGTGACGCTAGAAATCAGAGGCGACTAATAAAAATCCTTTTTGTTTTCTATACCGACTCGTATCCCCACGAACCGGTTGGCTTTAGCCAATCTCTCCCCAGATACGGCCTCAAGCCGCTCTAGCCAATCTATCCCCAGAAAGGCCTCGAGCACCCCCTAGACCTAGCCTAGATCTAGTTGCCAACACGAGGCGATTTTTAGCCCTAAGTCCTACCCCAGACCTAGTCGCCATCACGAGGCGATTTCACTACCGTTTACAGAAAAGATATGAAATGAAAAGACAATAATATAAAAACTCCCTCTATGAGGATCTCTTGGAGAAGTGGACGAAGGCCCGCAGAGTATGATCGTAGTCGATGTGGCCTTTCGTCATGATGATGACGCGTGTTGAAATCTTCTCCACGGATCTCCTCAAGGCTTTATGGAATTGGGGGAGTATCACTCTGAATCTTCCTCTCTCTGCTGTGACACGAAGCTCTGGAGTTTGGGATTGGAGGGAGGATCCTGAATTCAGAGCCAAAGCATTCATTTTATAGCCTCAGCGCTACCGCCGGCGCTAGCGCTACCGCCGGCGCTAGCCCGGATTAAAAAACAATTTGCGCGGGAGGATCTTCAATCCGAGGCAACATTTTGCTCTATGCCTCATATGCGCCATGCTACCGCCAGCGCTATCTGCTACCCCCTGGCGCTAGCTCCTTCTAAAAATGATGCCGGAAATGCGCTAATCAATGCTATCGCCGGGCGTTATCGCTACCGCCGGCGCTATTGAGCTCGTTCGAATTTTGGCCTCAATTTTGGGGGCAGTCATCATGAGTGCTCCTTGAGTCATATGGACTATGTAAACCTGCACACATGAACACACAAGATCAAATACACATAGGATTTGTTATTCTCAAACCTAGGAGATGCAGAAGACCATGTTCCAACAAAATTGTCTTTGGTACCTCATGGTATCGCACAAATTATTCGACGAAAAGACAAACTAAGATATTTACTGTGCTTCATTTTGGACCGGTATGAACCGTGCTACTTTGGTTAGTCAGTCTACAATTATCCATATGAAGTCATTTCCTGAGTGGGAGCGGGGTAAACCATGGACAAAGTCCATGGAGATGTCTTCAAGCTTCCATTCAGGGATAGGCAGGGGTTGCAGTAGGCCTCCAAGACTTCTACACTCAGCTTTTGCAATTTGACAGGCTTTATAGAGTGTTACAAACTTAGTTATATCCTTCTTCATTCCTGGACAATATAGTGTTCTTCGGAGGTCACCATACATCTTTGTGATTCCTGGGTGTACTGAGTAATTAGTGTAGTGAGCTTCTTGTAGGATCTCCTCCTTGATCTCCTGACTTGGGGAATGTATAAGCAGTATTGGAAGTGGAGTAAACCATCCTTCATTGAGTGATCCTCCTGTGGGCCTTCCAAGAGGGCCTGAATGATAGAATCTAGTGACTGATCTTCCTTTTGGCCTTGAATTGATCCCTTATGGAGCACTTGACTTTCAACCACTTTAGGTACTTGGTATCTGACCTAGGGTGAGATGGAGATACCAACGTAACATCTAATCATTCCAGCATGAAAGCGAGCTTTATTTCTATCGTTTCAGTACGTGAGGCGGGTGGTCTTCGTCTTAGAGCATCTGCGACTGTATTAGCTTTACCTGGGTGGTAATGCAATGTTTACTCGTAATCGCACAAGAATTCTAACCAGCATCTCTGTCGTCAGTTAAGATCCTTTTGGTTGTGTATATATTGAAGGTTTTTATGATCCGAGAAGATCTCGCAGTGTACCCCATAAGGTAATGTCTCCAAATTTTTAGAGCAAAGATGATGACTCTGAGTTCCAGGTCGTGTGCCAGGTAATTCTGTTCAAGCTTTTTAAGTTGTCTTGACGCATAGGCAATTACCTTTTCATTCTGTATTAGGACTGCTCCCATTCCTTAAAGAGAGGCGTCGATATATATTTGAAAATTTTCCCTTCCAGAGGGGAGGGTGAGGATAGGTGTCGATGTTAGCCTTGTTTTAAGGTTCTGGAAGGCAGCTTCACATTGAGGCATCCATTTGAACGAGGTGTCCTTTTTGGTGAGGGATGGAAGACAGAGGGCAATCTTTGAGAATCCTTCCACAAATTTGCGGTAGTATCCTGCTTGTCCTAGAAAACTTTGCATGTCTGCGATTGTTTTTTAACAGAGGCCGGTCTTGTATGACTTGAATCTTGGTGGGATCTACTGCTATTCCCGCTCCATTGTTTACATAGCCAAAAAAGCCAACCTCTTTTAGCCAAAATTCGCATTTGCTGAATTTAGCAAATAAGTGTTGCTCCTTTAGTTTTTCCAAGACCAACCTCAAGTGCTGGGCATGGTCCTTCTCATTCTTGGAGTACCCAAAATGTCATCTATAAAGACGATGACAAAGATGTCCTGGTTCGGTCTAAAGACTTGGTTCATTAACAACATAAATACTAAGGGGGAATTAGTGAGGCCAAATGACATTACTATAAATTCATATAGCCCATATCTCGAGCTAAAGGCTATCTTCTGGATTTCTTCTTCCTGGATCCATAATTGGTAGTAGCTGGATCTTAAATCTAGTTTCGAGAAGATGTAGGCTCCTTGAAGTTGGTCGAAGAGTTCATCTATTCGGAGAAGGGGTAGGTGTTTCGTACCATTACTCGATTGAGTTCCCGAAAATCGATACAAGTCATATGGTCCCATACTTTTTCTTGATAAAAAGGAACGGGGCTCCCCATGGCGATGAACTAGGATGGACAAAGCCATCTTTGATCAACTCTTCTAGTTGCTTCCTAAACTCGACTGTTCTCTTGGGGCCATTCGATAAGGGGCTCAGAATACAAGTCGAGCTCTGGGTACTGGTTCAATTTTATACTTGACCTCACAGAGGGGTGGTAGTCCAGGTAGTTTCTCTGGGAACACCTCGAGGAAATCCTTGATTACTGGTACCTCGAGTATATTACTACTGTTGCCTAACATTTCAAAGCATACCTCAAATATCTCCTCTTCTTGAGTATAAGCTTTAACTACTTAAATGGAGGATATTAATGTTCGGGAAATTGATTTAATACCTCTGAAGATGAGCTTATTATTTGATGCGTATTGTAAGGTGACTTCCTTTGTTGTGCAGTTCATCAGACCGCCATGCATTTTTTACCACTCCATTCCTAGAATGAGATCAAATTCGGAAGTGCTAACATTGTGGCGGTGGAGTCGAAAGAATCTTCCTTTAAACAGTCCGGAAATGTGCATTGGTCGGAATGGAGTATATATGATCCATCCAGAAGGCAAACTCTTAGACGTGGTCCAGAGAAGTACTCAACGTTGGGTATGTCTTGGATGAAGCTTTCTTATACAAAGGAATGTGAGGCTCCTATATCAAATAGGGTGTGTGCAGGTTTTACACTTACCATTCATACACCTGAAACAAAATTTATAAAGTGTGAAATTTTTTTCTTGATTAAGTTACCGTAGGGAAAGAAATACAAAGAAGCAAAAGTTACCTGTCACTATGTCATGGGGATCGTACTCTCGAGTAAGGTCAAACACATATTCTTGTTGTAGTGGAGGTAGGGGTTTCTTAAATTGCCTCCACTTCTTCCTTGATAGTCGCCTCCACGACCTCTTCCTTTACCTTGGAATGGTTTTGGTGCACCTTGAAATGGTGCCGGTGCACGTTGGAATGGTGTCAGTGCCTCCATCCTTGGTGAAAAGTTCCTCTGCGGGCAGTTGGACATTATATGGCCGGGCCGCTGACATTGAAAATAGTTCCCTTGGAAGAGTTCTGTATTTCTGGGTGGTGGTTGTTGGGCTTGTGGTTGAGTTGGGTGTTGTGGTCGCTGTTCTAGCCTCGGGGTGGGATGGAAAGGTCATGCATTTCTTTGTCCATCTGTGTCCCTGTCTCTGAATGGGGCATATTTCCCCGATTGTTATTGTGCTCTATGACTGACTCTGCCAGTCTTTTCCTTCAGCTCTGAATCATAAGGTGATTTGCTTCCAGTGTTTTTTGCGGACTCCGGGATGTGCGCAAATGAAGAGTGGGCTGTGAAGATGAGTGGTTGTCAGATTGAGTCTTTGAGGCCGCGATAGAAGCATTTTGTGAAGTCATGCTCACTAAGAGAGAATCCTCCCGCAAAGCGAGCTGAGCGAGAGTACTCCCACTTATAATCTTGGACTGAGTGATTATCTTGTTTGAGTTGTAGTAACCTTTCTTGTAATTTTTCTCGAGTTGTGATGGAAATAAAGTGGTCATTGAAGGGGTCGACGAACTCACTCCGCTCTATCTCCCCATAAGATTTCACTAGGAAGGTGCAATCTAGAGCTGACTTCCACCATTGTGAGCGTATCTGACTAATGAAGAAACTATTAAGGTGATAGCTATGCTTCTGGGACATTTTATCCCTACCAGTAACTCTTGGATGAAGTCCAACCATTCTTCGGTTTATACAGCTATCTGTGTCATTGAAATTTGGTGGGGATAGGCTACGGAAGATGCATAACCAGTTGTTTTGTGGCTCAGTGGGATGACTTCCATTTTGCTGAGACATGACAACCCAGAATGTGGCTAGGATATCTGTCTGTTTTTGGTTTAACTCTAGTTGTTGAATGGTGCTAGCTGACGGAATGATGAACAATCTAGTGTTTGGTCCAGCATTAACTAGAATCAATAGGTAAAAAGATGTATGTTATTGATCGGTAATTGGAAAAATAAAGAAAAAGTTTACTACGAATGTGATTCCGCACTTGGGCTCACCAACTTCTGCTGTGCCAGTTTGTCCTCAAACTGGCAATAGGAAGCCGATTTCATTAGCGGGAAAAATGGTCTTCAATATAGAAGGATCGTGTTTTGCTTTGATATCATTTATAACGACCCCCTTCTGGTAATTGGCCACAACCAAGAGGATTATTATGCCCAGAACTGTTGTCATATGGTAGTGTTAGTTAAAGCTCTAACCTCCACTGTATGACGCTTGCTCTGTATGGCAAGTTATCATTACATCACAGTAATACCAATCTATAACAGAAGGAAAATAGACAAGGATAAATTCCAAATCACATTTTTCATATATATATATCAAGGTTTGGAATACAACGGAAGACTAGGGCTACAACATGCCTGGATAACTAGGGCTAACAGGTGTTCTTAACCCAAAATTGGGCTATTATATGCCCGAATAAACTATAACTACAACATGTCTTATCTAGAACATGTTGAGATACATAGAACAGAGGCATGAACTCACTTCTATCTGTACTTCCTCTACTGCAGGAGCTGGGGCTGGGTCCATGACACCAGGCAACTTCATCTCCATCTCTATCTCAAAGATCTCCGGTTGGGGTTGGTATTGTAGAATATGCTGCGGCTGGGGTTCCTAGAGGGGGTTGTCATAAACCATTAAACAATTTGACTAAGTGGATTCCCTTCCTTTCCCAGATGCATCATAAAGCATTGGGGAGGCAAAAGGGGTAAAAGAGCACAAGCGGTAATATGATTGAGCTGAGTTACAGGGGGGAGTGTCATGTTATGAATCAGATAGTAGGGGAAGCATAAATGTCTCAACTTATAAGAATTCCCATACAAACTTATAACTTGAGGGTCTTGTTCTGACATAAGTAATAAATCTAGCAGGTTATATGATAAAATATACAGTACGAATATGAGACAATTATGGTACGAAAATAACTTAACTTATATGAATGTCCATACAAACTTATAAGTTAAGGGTCTTGAAATTATTATAAGACAGAGTTATCTTACAAGAATGCCCATATAAACTTGTAGTATAAGGTTAAAAGATGCAAGGTATGCTAAAGTAATATGATATGATGAGTTAATAGATTTACATTCTAAGGTCTACCCATTTCACTTATTAAGTTGGTAGCTTACCACACGGGCCTCATCACCGCGGCGGATGATAATAATGGATCTGACATCTTGACTTTAAGTAGGTGACACACAACCATCCCATGCCTTAATGTACAGTATGGGTTTATACTTGCACTACTATCCAAGGTCTCGCCAATAGCAGAGAGAAGATACAAACTATGGGGATTTACCCACACGAATTATATCCACAAGACAAATTACCCCAGAAGCCAAAAGGATCTAACACTCGAGTCACTCTGACATTGTGTTTTGTTCGGTAGAGTCGTTAGACCTGCCACAGTTTTACATGATTAGACATTTCTCAATTGTCATTCCCCCACACTAGACAAAAACTCGTCTTTACGACACCTTGATCTATAATATACTTGAGGGATGGTAAGAAAGTAACATGAAAAGAACCCTAGATAATTTATTAGTCATATATTGTGATATCAAGTTTAACTGGTCCATTGGCCAGGTAAAAGTGAGGTTGGTGGTCACACTGCATACCATTATACACCACCTTCCTTGTGGGGATACTAGCTCACCCCTAACCGCTTTCCTAGACACCACTCAGAGGACTTAAAATGTGGGTCTCACTAATATATGTTAAGGTTTGAGCTAGTCTCTTTACCAAATTAATGCTACGACAAAAGAAACTATCAACGATGCACAAATTATTCATATATATAAACAATAGCCGAGTCACTCTTCTCAAACCTTAAATCAAGATTTAAGCATGGTAAAATTCAGGGGCAAGTATAAACTTTGAACATTATAATAAATGTCTAAGACGAAGACACTTCATTAATACCTAAGTGCGAAAAGTAATTAATCAATCTATACTCTTAACATGAATAATTTCATAAGATGGTTAATTCAAGCTCAAACCTTTTGAATAATAAAACCAAGGTCAATCATGACATTATTAGTGTGCTATAAGAATTTGGGGATTTGTTGAAGGGTTTAATATTTATTTATTTCATTTATATGAGTGTGACATATTATATAATACTTTTTAAATGCATATTTTTATAAAGTGGTCAAAATGAATTACAAACCCTTAGAAAACTTAAATCAAGGTAAGTCATGACATTATTATGGTGTTACAAAAATTTGGGAATTTATTGAAGTGTTTAAGACTCATTTATTTCATTTATATGAAATTGTGACATATTAAAACCTTTTAAATGCATATTTTCATAAAGTAGTCAAAATGAAGTCCAAACCTTTTGAAAACTTAAATAATGACCAGGCATGACATTATTAGGGTGTTACAGAAATTTGGTAATTTATTGAAGGGTTTAAGACACATTTATTTCATCTATATGAAAGTGAGACATATTAAATAATACCTTTTAAATGCATATTTTCATAAAGTGGTCAAAATGAGGTCCAAACTTTTTAAAAACTTAAACCAAAGTCATTCATGACATTATTAGGGTGTTACAAAAATTTGGGAATTTATTGAAGAGTTTAAGACTCATTTATTTCATTTATATGAAAGTGTGGCATATTAAATAATTTAAGTCATACCCTTTGAATACATAAATCATAGAATGATCAATTCATGTCCAAACATCCTAACATTTTAACCCAAGGTCACTCATGACATTAGTAGTGTGCTATAAATTTTTTAGAATTTATTTATATGTTTAGAATCAAAACATTTCATTAATACACTTGTGTGATAAATGAGCATATTTTAATTTATACTATAATTAATATATGTTCCAAAAATTACAATCTTTTGCATATGATTTACTAACCTCAAAAGGAACTTACATATAAATTTTCAAGTTCAAATTAGGTCTTATGACTGAAAAATACGTAGGTTATGAAAAGCTCCATGGTTTATGTCCCCTAATCTTTGAAAATTAATTCAGGGAGTTATACACCTTCTCAGAAAATGTGCTACCCCAATTTTAAAATATATGACCAAGCCCTACAACTTCCATGTTGAATACATGGTCTGGTTCAGCCATTAAGGCACCTAAAAATAATTTTAAAATCTCTACTAGGGTGTGCATATAGCAAATTTGTATTTAAAAAGCTCTAGAATAAATTACATAAAGAAGCACTATCTTGACGCAGATCTTGCGGCTGGGGAAAGCCGCAGACGGTGAAATGACCTTCCCCCACATCAGATCCGTTGTCGATTCACTATGAGGATCAACACTTACGATCGTGATTTCCTCTTCAACCTCGCACCGACGGTGGAGATTGATCCCTCTTGGGAGGAGCTTTCACAGCTCCTCCACCATCGTCTGGCCATCACAACCCATCGCCACCGCTACCAATAGTTTCACCATGGTAAGGGATACCACTTGGTGGTTGTCCAACGACTGATGCTGCCACCGCCGACTAGAATTACAGTTTCATTCCTACAATGTTTCTCCACAAAATTACAAGAAACCTTCACTCAATTGAGCTCGATTTTGATTCGAAAACCTTCTAAGATAATTTCAGAAAGGGAATGGGATGGAATCTCACCTAATTTTTCCTAGCACTCTTGGTTCGTGTTCGATCATCCATGGATTGGTCGGCTGAGTAGGCTACACTCCTCCCGAGGTCTTCCACTCACTTTATCTTCTTAGGACTATTGCTTAGGAGCTGGTGTGAGGTTTCTGAAGGGTGAGGGGGGGGGGGTGATTTTATAGGCTAGGGGTAAGGTTTGCAAGTTCTCTTAAGCTTACCATGGCCGGCCATGGCTATGACCTAGCTTGTACTTCTAACCACCTTGCAGTCCTTTGAGGCTTTAGATAATATCAGAAGCTTCCCTTTAGCCTTACAAAGAGGGAAGGATTCAAGGGAGAGCATGGTTACTTCATTTTGAAGTATTGCCATTTTGGGTAATTTTCCTCTTAAGGGGATGTTTAGGTTAATTAATGGCCATCTGATTTTGGTCATTGGGTTTAAGATCTTAATGTGTGTAGGGATTAATTTGGGGGCTCTTGGGTGAGTGTGGGGTTAAGGTATTTTCAAATGTGGGTTTATGCTTTAATTAAACCACGGTTTGACCATGCTTAATTTGGTTTGACCAATGTTGACCAAAGTCAACATTTTGAGGGTTTAGCTTGCCTTGGTCATGGATCATGGTGTGGCTAGCTCGATTGACCAAGAAGGAGTTGATTTGATTGGGTTAAGCTATTTTGTCTAAATGCACCCCCATGCTCTCTTTCTAAGGTTTTACTCTTGTCTTCAAGGTGATGTGGTGTGCCAATAGGTGAATTGGTTTACCAATAGGTGAATTGGTTTACTTAGGCCGTGAGGGAGAAGATAGTTAGGTCAATTGGTCAAGGGTTGGTCTAATTGAGTTGGTTTGATTCACTTTGCCTAAATGCTCACCATGCCTCTTTCTCTTTCCTTAAGGACATTAACTTTGTCTTCAAGGTGATGTGGTGTGCCAATAGGTGAATTGGTTTACTTAAGTCATGAGGAAGAAGATGGTTAGCTCAATTGGTCAAGGGTTGGGCTAATTGAGTTGGTTCGGTTCACTTTGCCTAAATGCACACCATCCCTCTTTCTCTTTCTTTAAGGGATTTAACTTTGTCTTCAAGGTGATGTAGTGTGCCAATACTCATAGGCTCCTCATCCTAAATTGGGATGTTACAGTAGTTGGGAAGCCTGGTCTCATTGATTAGTCCTTCCAGTCGACATGTAGTATCAAGTTAATCCTTCTTTTCAGTCGACATGGTTAGCTCTTGGGTTAGTGCTATCGCCAGCGGTGGCGCACTCTTGTCGACATGTGCAGTCACATCAATGTTGTGTTTCAGTCGACAATGGCTTTCTATTCGATGTGCTCCTTCCAGTTGACATAACAGTCTGGTCAACATAGCTAACGCTGACGGTATCTCTATTCCCAACGGTAGTATGCAAATCCTGTCGATATGAGCTCTCACGTCGATCTTTTCTTCCAGTCGACATTTATATTCTGGTCGATCTTGCATCCCATTGACATGTTAGCGCCTTGTGTTATCTCTACCGCGCGGTGGTAGTTGGCTTGACTTGTCTGGTCGATGTGAGTAGTCTAGCTGACATTTTGCCTTAGTCTGAGGAAATCCAGTCGATGAGTATAAACTGAGCTAGCGCCCGATGGTATCACTAACATTGGCGGTAACTCATAGAGATTGGAGTTCTCATACGACTGCACACATATAAACTTGCACACTATATCCAATATAAGTATGATTAAATACAACTAGGGATTTATTATTTTCAAACCTGAGAGATGCAGAACGCATGTTCCAACAAACTCCCCCTTTTGATAATAGTAAATCCTGTTCATGAGATATAAATCAGGATAGAATCATGGTATAGTGTAATATGATAAACTTGTAGATGAATAGGTTAATTGTAATACTCGATTTTCCAAATGGTGGATTGTCCATGTTTATGGGCTAATAGAGGAAGTTCACTACCACTGCACAGCTTCAGGTTGTGTGTCATCGAGTGGTCTCGATGACACAGGCTAAAGTGGAGTGTCGTCGAGAGCTCTCGATGACACAAGCTCTGTATCGTCGAGTGGTCTAGATGACACAGGCTGGAATAACATCTCGTCGAGACCACTCGACGACGCAGGCTTAAGCGCGTGTCGTCGAGAGGACTAAATGACACAGGCAAATCTGTTTCGTCGAGTGACTCGACGACACAGACAAAGATGGTCTTTTTGTCTATTTTGTTTTGACGGACCGCGACCATCTATTTTCACGTAGGCTTTAAACCTAATGTTGGGGTCTTGGTCCGTGCTATATAAAGTCACTTGGAGAAAAGTTTAGGAAACTTTTCAGCCGGCTATCTCTCACTCCAAGCTCGAGACAGAAGAAAATTGTGGAAGATGAGAAAAATTCTTTCGGTCATTACTGGAGCTCCAGAGCTCCAAATCGTTTCCAGATCCACAGAAAGCAGCCCAGTGTGGTTCTTTCTATCTGATTGAAATCTTGGATTCTCATGGCGCCAAAGAGACCAGCCAGGGTAATGATTCTTCCTCCTGGTCTTAGGATGTGTTTTGGTCCTTTCAACCCTTTTTTATGATTGCATAGGGATGTCTCTCCCCGACATATATTGCATGTAGAAATCTTGTAGTCGTACGGATTTAGGCATTTTGTGTGAAGCCTACCCATGACTGTTAGCCCGGATCAGTGATGCTTGATTTGTGATGTGCATTTATGTTAAGCCTGGAATGCATGCCAGAGAATGACTCCATGAGATATTTCATTTTAAATTTGGTACTTAAATTTTAGGTGTCTTTTGGAGAGCCTAACGAAACCCGTTTCCATGCAAATTAATGAGAGGTCTTAACCTCCTGTATGGCGTACAATCATGGGAGAGGCTGTGGGAGGTGTTCACCTAGACCGGCCAAAAGTTCTTTGCCCACCTAAGGTTATATAACTTAGGGTGGTGTTGGTTCTCATGAAAGATTACATTGGAAGCATGCCTTGTGCACATTAAATGCGTGGTCGTGAGTACCCACATTTGTGATGTGATGAATTGATGTTATGTTAGCATCATGCAGTTGCTTAGGCGATTGTGGGGATACTCCAGGTGAACCCTACCAACATCATGTGCATACCTAGGTTCCCTTTTATTTGATGCTCAATCTAGACAATTGATTGTGCTTAAAACCTCACCTTGTGTAGAGTAGATGCACTTTCTTTATTATATTACATGTTGCATGTGCAGCTGGCTTGCAGGTTAGTGGCGCCCAGCCCCTGAGCTAGCTAGAATGGTTGGGGGTGGGATCATTACGCGATTTGTGGTCAGCTCATAGTTGACCCTTGTTTACACTTTGTTTATACTCTCCTATAGTTCTTTTCTGTTTATCATCTTATTAATGTCCAGCTAGTGTGTTCAATATGGCGTGTGGTCCTGGTCGAACCAATTGTTATATTGTTTGTACTAACAGGGTGTTATAATTTAGCATCGGACTTTAGGAGTCGATTCATAGTTTATAGAATTCAAGGCTGATTCTTTCTAAGGGGTGGAGTGCACGTGATGTGCGTTCACCTAAAAACAATAAAACATTGATAAGAATGTCCACTTAGGAATGAAAAACATGCTTGTTTGTGGAACCTGAGCGTTCCATGATAGTTTGTTTATTATGTTTTCAGTCACTAAATTATGTGTTACACGATTATATGTGACTAGGAGTGGTGCGGGGCAATCTCAACCTCATAACACTGCTGAAAGTAGTGCGTCCGTTGAGGTACCAGCGACCACTCCTGCTAAAATGATTAGATTAGTCCCCGAAGCGTTCTCCCCAATGAACAATAGTCAGCAAGGACGGCTTGCACAACCTACTACACCTGCTCCGGATGTGGCCCAGTGCCTGTTGTTATAGTGGAACTTGTAGTGGAGCCTAGGGTGGAACATAGAGTTGAGCCTGTAGCTGTGGGATGATCTCGTGACCAACAATTGAAGCATTTTCTAAGCTTTCATCCTCCAACCTTTTTGGGGACTAAATCCCCAACAGAGGCAGAGGATTGACTGTCAATTATAAAGAGAACTTTAAAGGCGACAATAACAAAAGAAGCTATGATGGTCACCTTAGCCGCCTTCCTTCTGGATGAAGAGGCAGTGATTTGGTGGGTGGAACTAGAAGCTCACAAGTTTGGTGGTAGAGAAATTACTGATATCTCAATTGCAGAATTCTCAGAACTATTCCTCCATAAGTTTATCCCCTATGCCTAGTACATTATGTTGCAAAACTAGTTTCTGCGTTTAACTCAGGGTGATCGCTCTGTAGATGACTACTTGCATGAGTTCACCAGACTGGGTCACTATGCACGATCTTTGGTAGAAGATGAGGAGACAAAGACAAATAAGTTCTATGAAGGACTTCGTGATGAGTTGAGGCTGCTTCTGGCAGGCCCAATGACATTTGGCTTTTAGGTTCTGGTATAAACTGCATGATCTATGGAAATGGATATACAGAGGGTGCATCACACAACAGGCCTCAATGCAAAGAAGTCAGAGTTTCACGTGCTGACCTCTCAGTCAAAGCCTGACTTCAAAAAGAACAAGAGGAAGTCTAGGTTCGCAGAACTAGCTCCCTCTAATGTATTGGGAGCAACTACTGTACTGGGTCCCTTAATGTGTTTCACTTGCAGAAAGGTGGGGGCGCAAAGCCTGAGCATATCGAAGTGGTCCCCCGAAAGCAGAAAATCGAGCGGTGGACTATTCTCGTGCGGAGGGTTCAAATTATGTGGAGAAAGGCAAAGTTGCGGAGTCTTCTACTTCCCAGCATCCTCCAACCTAGCCGAGAGTCTATTCGCTTGGCCAACAGGAAGCCATTCGACAAAATGATTGTGTCACAGGTATGTATTATAATTTAGCTTTTACAGCTTGAAGTGATTTATATTTCATGTGCGACTATGCACTTGTTTGTGTGTGCAATTAGGCTTTATCCTAATTTTCAACTATCCGGCGAGAGCTCTTTTTGATACTGGAGCATCTCACTCCTTTCTGTCTAAGGACTTCATGGTGTGAATCGGAGTGTCGTCTGCCTTGGTAAAGAATATATTGGAGTTAGTGCTACACAATGGGTGTCGAATGAGCGCGGATAGGAGCTGTGCAAAGGTGCAGATTGGGAATCAAGATTTTGACTTGGAAGCATCATTACAACCGTTTGCTGAATTTGACATAATCTTTGGCATGGACTGGCTCTTAAAGCAGCAAGCATGCATAGATTGCAATCTGAAGGAGATTACGCTAGGTAATATTTAATTTGGTAGGTTTTGAAATTTAGTGAAGGGTTAAGAGTTTCTCCAAAACTATATCCGATAAAGGCAAGTGTACCTTATCGTCTATAGTATAGGATATTTAGGAATATCAAGGTCGTATTCCACGGGGCGCGTTGATTACTTCTACTTCGAGGAAAATCACTATTATTTTATCGACGAAAATTTGAGGTGGTTTGTTTTCGCTTAACTAAAATTAAAACTAAATTCAAACTAAATGAAAAGCTTGAACATTGCATGAAAAGAAAGAGAAATTGACATTGCATAAAAAGGAGAACATTACTAAGGAGAGAAAAATTTAACCTTGCATAAAAAGGAAGAAATTACTTAAGGAGAAAAAGAACATGAAAGAGAAAACTAATTTTATTGAAAATCAAAGAACTATTACAAGCCTTAAATTAAGAGTGCAAGGCTAAGGAAAATGAAAGTTGCAAGCTTAAGAAAACTAGTACACGAAAGTTACACTATAACATTGCATGAAAAAGGGAAGGAGGAGAACATGAAAGCCTTAAGAAACATGAACATTAACTTGAAAAACTAACTCTCAGCTCTAACAGCACCTCCCCATCTCCAAATTTCTGAACCCTGGACTCAAGGAGAGCCTCTGAATTTATAGGCAAAATTTTCAAGTTACACGCCCTCGGTCACGGGCGTGTCCAAGGGCGTGTAATCACTGTAACATTGGATCTGGCAGCGGCGTGGGCTTGGCGTGTCGGCGGCAGAAAAGTTGGACATTACACGCCCGTGTAACATGGTCACGGGCGTGACTTTGGACGTGTGCATTAAATGCGGCGTGGGCTGGAATTCGATGCGGCGGTAGAGCAGGGATCACGCTGGAAAGTCACGGGCGTGACATGTGGGTCACGGGCGTGACTTAGGATGACTTCTCGACAGCATCTCCTCGTCTCGACGGCGGCTCCACGTGGACGATTCTAAGATTACACGCCCCCGGTCACGGGCGTGACTTTGGGTCACGAGCGTGACCTGGGGCGTGACTTGGTGTGGACTGGTTCAAACAGTGCGGCATCGATTCTGGACTGATCTTCAGCTTACACGCCCTTGGTCACGGGCGTGACCGAGGGCGTGACATGCCATTTTTCCCGATTTGTCCCAAAAATCTGCAAATATCGAAATTAAGCTAAGTTAGAATCAAAATTACAAAAAGAACTACTTATAACCTAAATTTGACATAAAATAGAGAATTCATATTAAATATTTACAAGATTTTCTATTAAAAAGTTATAAAAATACTACTTATCACTAGGAAAGAACACCGAAGACGAGACCACATTTGCTGGTATGCGAGGAGTGAGCAATACATTGATGTCTGCTCTCCAAGTGGTTAAGGCATTGAGGAAAGGCACAAAGTTGTTCTTCACTTTGTTGGAGGCTTCTGAGCCTAAACCCAGTTTAAGTGATGTCCTGGTAGTAGAGGAATATGCTGACGTGTTTCCAAACAAACTCCCAGGGGCTCCGCCTCAGCTGGAGATGGGTTTCTATATTGAGTTGGTGGCAGGTGCCAAGCCGGAGTCACGCTCACCGTACCGAATAACACCAAAGGGATTGGTAGAACTAAAAGTTCAGTTGCAAGAACTGCTAGAGCAAGGCTATGTACATCCAAGTTCATCCCCTTGGAGTGCACCGGTCCTCTTTGTGAAAAATAAGGATAGGAGCTTGGAGCTATGCATCGATTATCGAGAACTGAATAAGCTGACAGAGAAGAACTGTTATCCAATTCCAAGAATCGATGACTTATTCAACCAACTTATTAGGTCGACGGTGTATTCTAAACTAAACTTAAGGTACGGTTATTACCAGCTGAGAATAAGGGAATGTGATATTCCAAAAATGGCGTTCAGTACCAGTTTCGGGCACTACGAGTTCACGGTTATGCCTTTCAGTCTCTCCAATGCACCATAGGTATTTATGGACTTGATGAATAGAATGTTCCGAGAGTACTTAGACCAGTTTGTGATCGTCATCATCAATGACATATTGGTATACTCGGTTAAGTATTGTATCCACAATAACCCTGATTTGAAGAAGGTCCCCTTGAACTAAGATGAATTGAGTTTGTATTTGATGCTACTCTTTAGTTATGATTATTGCAGATCTTAAATGCTAAGTACAAAACATTGTCAGATTACAATGTGTCATCTAGCACAAGTCTATGCAATGTAATTCCTCATTGTATAGAACTTTGTGTTAACTCATGTGTAATCTCTCTAATGGGGAGAAATTCAATGTTATGCAAAGGGGGAAAGCTTATTGTTATTTGCTATGAAGAGTCCAAGAATTTTTTTAAGTGAAATTCGTCGAGTGAACTCATAAACACTCAATGAATTCGTCGAGTGATCATGGATGTAATCAAAGAATTCATCGAGTTCTCTCAAGTTCTTTTAGAGAATAAATTTCTAAGTTATCTCAGTAAATTCGTCGTATGGTTTTATGTATACTCGACGAATTCATCGAGTACTCTCGAGAAGTCTCAGTAATTCATCGAGAGGACTCAAGTGCGCTAGTTGAAGTTTCCAGTAAAGTTCAAGCTTCTCAGCTAAGTCTAATTCGTCGAGAAGTCTCAATAATTCATCGAGTGGTCTCGGTTAATTTGCCGAGATGTTTCGAGAAGTCCTTCATATACTCGACGAATGGACTTAAAGCAATCTTTTCAGTTTTCTGTTTTGACGGCTTTCCAGATTAGGTCAATGCGCCATGTACAATACACGTGGTGCTTCCTTATGACTTCAAAATTAGTCGTTGGAGGAGGAATTGCCTATAAATAGTCAAGGGATAATTTTAATAACCCTAATCGTGCATTTTGGAAAGTATCCTGTCGAAATCTAAAATCATATTTTGCGAAGAACATGCCGACAGAAGATTGATTTCATGATTCCTCCCGCAAGAAAAGTGTCGACCGATCTCTTACTGCTCAGAATCTTTCATACATTCAGAGATCAAGTTGAGACTTAGTTCAAATCTACTTTCAACCCGATTTAAGCCTTCTTCATCAAGATTCAAGTCAAAAGGTTTCAAGTGAAGAAGAAGGAAGCTTCTCTTAGATCTGAAGAAAAGCTTTCATAGCTTTAAGAAGATTGTTCGCAATCTACTTTGTTGAAAAACCCTCTTACATCTTGTAGGAAGTATCTTTCTGAGTTTAGTAGATCCTTGTTGGAAGGATCGAGTGTAGGAGACGTTGTGCTCCGAGTTTTGTGGAGTGGGAGACTCTGAGTTGTAATATTAGAGATAATCTGAGTTTGGTGAAGTTGCCGAGTCTAGCCGGAACTGCTAGATAGGCGAGGCAGAAAAGTGGACATACCCATTCTGGGGAACCACTATAAATCCGTGTGTCTTTGCTGTGTTTGCTCTTATTATGTGTGCTTTATTTTATTAGATAATTTTATTCCGCTATAATCCGCATGACTACCTATTCACCCCCTCTAGGTGATTTAGGTTAACAACTAGCCTTTTTCAATACTGTGTGTCTTTACTGTGTTTGCTCTTATGCTGTGCGCTCTATTTTATTAGATAATTTTATTCCGCTAAAATCAGCAGGACTCACCTATTCACCCCCCTCTAGGTGATTTAGGTAGTCAACTAGTCTCTTTCAATTGGTATCAGAGGACCACCTTTGCACAAAGTTTTCTAACTTGATGTAAGGGAAATTTGAAATGAGCAGTATGTGTGAGCTAAAGTATTTTTAGGGCTTTAGGTGAAGCAATCTGAGGATGGAATTTTCATCTCTCAGATGAAGTTCACCAAGGAGCTACTTAAGAAATTCGGAATGGAGAAAGCAACCTCTATGCAGACTCCAATGGGTTCAGCTATGTCTCTGGACAAGGATGGGAAAGGGAAACCTTTTGATGAAACCAAGTACATAAGCATAATTGGATCCAAGCTCTACCTTATTGCAAGTAAACCAGATATAAGGTTCTCAACATGCGCGTGTTCTAGATTTCAAGTGAACTCTAAGGAATCTCACTATGCCGCTGCAAAGAGGATCTTGAGATATCTTAAAGGCACACCGAATTTTGGCTTATGGTACCCAAGAAGTAATGACTGCGAGCTAATTGGATTTTCAGATGCTGATTTCGCAGGAAGCAGGGATGACAGGAAAAGCACTTCCGGGACATGCCAATTCCTTGGAAGAAGGCTTATCTCATGGAGTAGAAAGAAGCAAAATCGTGTGGCAATTTCAAATGCTGAGTCGGAGTATATCTCTGCAGGTAGTTGTTGCGCACAACTTTTGTAGCTAAGAAATCAGCTAGAAGACTACAACACGAAGTTGAAGGAGATTCCAATGTTTTGTGACTCATCAAGTGCAATTGCAATAACCAACAATCCAATTTCTCACAGCCGGACAAAGCACATTGATATACACTTATCATTTTATCCGGGAGCATATGGAGAACAAGGACATCAATCTTAGCCACGTCTCAACGGACAAGCTTGTTGCAGACATTTTCACGAAGCCTCTAGATGATGCCAAGTTTTCATTCTTCAAAATGGAACTTGGAATGCTCAGCAAGGAATCTTAAAGTGCTGAAGAAGATTGAAGAAATCTGCCAAAGAAGAAAATTTCCAGGTTTTCAGGATTTTTTTCAAGTACTCAGAAATTAGTCGAATGATCACAAGTAGTCTCAGGATTTCATTAATCTCTCGTCGAATTCGTCGAGTGATTACAAATGTTTTCGACGAATCTTTAAATTATTCGTATGGACTCGACGAATCTGCTTGCCGAAAATTTCTTTTAATTTATTGGATCCGAAGAGTCAAATCTAGTTCTTCTAAAAGGTACGCGCCTCCTTGTTACTTTCAAAATATTAATACTATATAAACACCTCAAGAGCATACACAAAATATCACGACTATTCCTCGAGTGCGACGGTTCATCTTCAGCGAGTTTGTCCATCGAATCTCAGTGTTCCTTCAACTGCCGATCAGTATTTCCTCAATCTTCTCGTTCAATTTCAAGTCCAATCTTTACGCAATGGCAAAGAGAGCTCCAAGAAGTATTCAGGTAGGGGAGAACTCGTGCGTTCAAATTTTGCAAGCTCTTCAGATGAATTTAGGAATGTCATTTGAATGCTTGAAATCGCCGGATTGTCCTTTGTTTTGGAAAAGGAATGCAATGTTCTCAACATAGAGGTTCTGGAGTTCTTCAAGAATGCAACACTCAAGCGGGAGGGTACTTTAATCAAAAGATCTGTTCAAAAATTTCCTGTGAAGATGAATGCAAAAGTCCTCAACAAAATCTTGAGATTGTCTGCAGTAGAAGAAGAAGATGATTTGGAAGATAGTGACTTCAAAAGGTCACTCTCCTTCTATGGTTTGAACAGGATGTCCTCTTCTATAAGGAGAAAGGGAATGGGAGATGAAGGGAAATTGCTGACTGATATTATTGGAAAGGTGTTTCCCTGCAAAACTGGGTCTCATGACTACATCTCAAGAGATATATTCAGGCCCATGACATGAATTATTTGCAGGAAGAAGGTGAATTGGGGAGCAGTTCTGTTTGAGAAAATTAAAGCCAGTTTGTCAGCTCCAAAATTTGGCAAAATTAACTCTCTTTATCTCAATTAGCTGGATACAGATCAGTTTGATATGTCTTCAGGAACTCCAGTGCATCATCTCAAGAAGATAGATTCTTCAATCTTTAACCGCTGGGAAAGAAGAATTCCTCAGCCAGGGGTTGTGAGAGAAGTTGTAAATAAGGATTCTGACGAGCAAAGATTAAACTCCCCGGCCCCCAATGAAGCACCTGAGAATCTTGGTGCAGGTACTGAGGGGGAGATAATGGTGGCTACAAATATTTCAATGTTGGATGTGCCATCTCATCTATCTTCTCCTCTTCGCATTGATGACAGAGTAGACTCTGAGGAAGTTGTAGAGAAAGATCCACCAGTGGAGGCTTATGGGAGCTACAAGGAAAAATCTTTCCCCAAGAGGACCTAGGTGTAGATAGAATTGCTGGTGAGGGGGAGGAAATCTCAGAGACCTCTGCCCAAGAGCCCCATAGTTCCTGTTTGCTGCTGAAAGATCACTCCTCTCCAGAAAAGGCTACTTATAGTCAATATGAAATGCCTTCTGATCATGATGATGTTATTAGGTCTCAGGGTGCAAGTGCTCCTTTTTCAGATGGTTCTCTATTACAGCAAATAGAAGCTATGTTTATCAAGCAAAAAGATCACTTTGATCACTCATTAAAGCAAGTCTATCTCAAAGTGAGTGAAGTTGAAAATGATGTAAACAATGGTCTGGCTGAACTTAGAATTGAAATGTATAAAGTGAAGGATCACCTGACTGAAGGATAGCTCAAGGAGGAAAAGCCATTGACCATGCCATCACAAGCATTGGTATGGTGTATGATAGAGCTGGTCAACTATCTGAATGGCAAGATATGTTGTTGCATTCTATAGAATCCAACCAGGTTTATCTTCATTCTGAAATGAGAGTATTCAAGGAAGAGACCATCCAAACTCTAAATGAAGAAGTCAGAAAGGGGGAGGAAAAGCTTGTGGGTAAAATGGATTTGTTAAATAGTGATGTATGCAATCAGATTCACAGTGTGAATGAATACTATTTTCAGAACTTCTTATGGCTGCATGGTGAGCTGAAAGGGGAGGCTCAGTTTTCTCCCTCAAAGCAACCTCAGGCAGAACCATATGCTCATCTAGTTTAGTATGATAATGTTTGGTCTGATTCAGAGGTGGAAGTACCTCATCCAAAGAAAAGGAAATATGGAGAAGGTCCTTCTGCTCACAGATTAGATCCTAGTGAAAGAAGAGAAGTTGCTAAGGAAAGGAGAGAAGCTGCTGAAGTATGGAGTCCTATGTCAAAAGGAATTATTCTGGACACATACAATTTACTCAATATTTCAAATGATCTGCCTTAGAATTATTACAGTTAGGAAGAACTGAATAAGCATGAACTTGCAAAAGTTAAAAAAGGAAGAAACATTTCAGAAAGGATGGTTATAACAATCTTGATGCACCTCCTGCTCCTTCCAAGTATTATCCAAAGCCAAAAGCTTATTTTGACAGGCAGCATGAGAAGAGGCAAGCAGACCCTGAAGATTATTATTTTTTTGAAAAATATTGATATTTGTGTATGGTCTTATGGAAACAGTTATATAAATATTAATATTTTGTTGATCTATTAATTGTCTTCAATTCATTGTGTTTGTTCTGTGCTCATTTATTTTACTATAATCTCTATGCAATTCAGCTTAGTGTATATGGTGCCGACTTCTTCAAATATGGGGAGATTGTTGGGTATTGTATCCACAATAGCCCAGATTTGAAGTTGTTCCCCTTGAACTAAGATGAATTGAGTTTGTATTTGATGTTACTCTTTAGTTATGATATTACAGATCTTAAATGCTAAGTACAAACCATTTTTAGATTATAATGGGTCCTCTAGCACAAGTCTATGCAATGTAATTCCTCATTGCATAGAACTTTGTGTTGACTCATGTGTAATCTCTCTAATAGGGAGTACTTTAATGTTATGCAAAGGGGGAAAGCTTATTGTTATTTGTTGTGAAGAGTCCAAGAATTTTTCTAAGTGAAATTCATCGAGTGTACTCATAAACACTCAACGAATTCGTCGAGTGATCATGGATGTACTCGAAGAATTCGTCGAGTGCTCTCAAGTTCTTTCAGAGAATAAATTTCTAAGTTATCTCAGTGAATTCGTCGTTTGGTTTTATGTATACTCGACGAATTCGTCGAGTACTCTCGAGAAGTCTTAGTAATTCATCGAGAGGTCTCAGCTAATTTGTCGAGAAGACTCAAGTGCTCTAGTTGAAGTTTCCTGTAAAGTGCAAGCTGCTCAGCTATGTCTAATTCGTCGAGAAGGCTCGATAATTCGTCGAGTGGTCTCGGTTAATTCATTGAGATGTTTCGAGAAGTCCTTCATATAATCGTCGAATGGACTTAAATCAATCTTTCAGTTTTCTATTTTGATGGCTTTCCAGATTAGGTCAATACACCATGTACGGTACACATGGAGCTTCCTTATGATTTTGAAATTAGCCGTTGGAGGAGGAATTGCCTATAAATAGTCTAGGGATAATTGTAATAACCCTAATCGTGTATTTTGGAAAGTATTCTGTCGAAATCTAAAATCGTATTTTGCGAAGAACACACCAACAGAAGTTTGATTTCGCGATTCCTCCCCCAAGAAAAGTGTCGACCGATCTCCTACTGCTCAGAATCTTTCATACATTCAGAGATCAAGTCGAGACTTAGTTTAGATCAACTTTCAAACCGATTCAAACCTTCTTCATCAAGATTCAAGTAAAAAGCTTTCAAGTGAAGAAGAAGGAAGTTTCTCTCAGATCTGAAGAAAAGCTTTCATAGCTTTAAGAAGATTGTTTGCAATCTACTTTGTTGTAAAAGCCCTTATACATATTGTAGGAAGTTTCTACTTCTGAGGTGTGTAGATCCTTGTTGAAAGGATCGAGTGTAGGAGCGTTGTGCTCTGCGTTTGTAGGAGCGGGAGACTCTGAGTTGTAAGATTAGAGATAATCTGAGTTTGGTGAAGTTGCCGAGTCTAGCCGGAAGTGCTAGATAGGCGAGGCTGGAAAGTGGACGTACCCATTCTGTGGAACCACTATAAATCAGTATGTCTTTGCTTTGTTTGCTCTTATTCTGTGCGCTCTATTTTATTAGATAATTTTATTCCGCTAAAATCCGCAGGACTCACATATTCACCCCCTCTAGGTGATTTAGGTAGACAACTAGTCTTTTTCAATACCATGTGTCTTTACTGTGTTTGCTCTTATTCTGTGCGCTCTATTTTATTAGATAATTTTATTCCGCTAAAAGCAGCAGGACTCACCTATTCACCCCCTCTAGGTGATTTAGGTAGACAACTAGTCTCTTTCATACTCTCAGTCACAGGAGGAATATGCAGAGCATCTACACACAGTTTTGAGCACATTAAGGAGGAGTCAGATATACGCCAAGTTCTCCAAATATGAGTTTTGGCTACCGTCAGTTGTACAACCCTGCATTCGCCGAGTAGGTTCTCGAGACAAGAAGTATTCCGGAACACCATTTCTCGGTATGATCCAGGGCAGGGAGAGAGGAGGGCGAGCGGTGGAGGTAGAGGCCTCCCGCTCGCACAGCACGTGTAGGAGGCGAGCAAGGAGGGGGCGAGCTTCTCTCGCCCCGCTCCCAAAAAAGGGGGGCGAGAGGAGGAGGGGCGAGCCCCCTTCTCGCCCCCTCCCCCAGCATAAAGAGGGGCAAGAGGAGGTGGGGCGAGCACCCCTCTCGCCCCCGCCCCCAGCAAAGGGGGGGGGGGGGGGGGAGAGGGGGAGGGGCGAGCCCCCCTTGTTAGATTATAAGTATGCTGACTAGTTCACCTAGAGGGGGGGGGGGGGTGAATAGGTCCCTTTTCGGTTCTTTAATTTAGACTATTGGTATTCAGGTGTAGTTCAAGAAAAAGATCAAACACAGAAAGCACACAGAAATATATAGTGGTTCCCCAAAGACAATGAGTCTATGGGTAGTCCACTTTTCCCCTTCACCCTTCTAACAGTGTGTTAGACAGGGTCAACTCCTCCAAACTTCAATCTCAGCTCCTTGAGCTTACACCACAAGTTCCTCAGAACTTCTCAGATCAAGAGTGATCCTACCTCGAGCACAGCAGCTCTACACTCAGGCTCAGCAGCCCTACACTCAGGCTCAGCAGCCTTACACTCAGGCTCAGCAGCCCTACACTCAGAGTTATGTATAACTCCTACCTCTCAGAAATCCTACAGATTTCCTACCTCAGACTTGTCAAGAAGTCCTACCACTCAAGCTGTTGATGAGTCCTGATCATATACACATTTATAGACTCATCCGGGCCGATTTTCTAGTCTCTGCATGTCACTTTAGACATATTTTCATTCCTATTTAACACTCCATGCTAGGTGCACTTCTAGGCCCATTTTGGTGTGATTTCATTGCTTTTCTTCATTAGTAGTTTTCATGCGCTGTTAGGTGCCACTTTCAGTGGCTGGATTCGTGGTTGTGCTGGAATTGGAGTCGTGCAGGTGTTCCCGGTGCAATTCTGCACAGGAACACTGCGCACGATCACCGGTTCTATTGCGCACGACCACTGGTCGTTGATAGTGCATTATTTATAGTTATTTTTATATAGTATTTTAGTAGTAATTAATTAGTTTTTATATAATTTTAGTTTAATATATATCTAATTCGCTTTATTTTATGTTTTCAGGTAATCTGGGGCTGCTAATAGCAAATTCAAGCTCACAGCCATGTTCAGGGGAAAGAATGGAACAAGTCTGCAAAATTCTTCAGTCACGCCCTCGGTCACGGCCATGACCAAGGGCGTGACTTCAAGTCACGGCCATGACTCAACCCAGCCATCTTACATCTGCCAGATCATGCCGCCAGCCCAATTTAGTATTACACGCCCTCGGTCACGGCCATGACCAAGGGCGTGACTTCAAGTCACGGCCATGACTCAACCCAGCCATCTTCTAGCTGCCAGAACACGCCGTCACATCATTTCCAGCCTACACGCCCCAGGTCACGGGCGTGACTCTATGTCACGGCCATGACCTAGGGGGTGACCCTTCCCGCAAATGGCAGAATAACTCCAGATCGCGCTGTTTCAAGATTTGGTCAAGTCACGCCCTCGGTCACGGGCGTGACTCCATGTCACGGCCATGACCTAGGGGGTGACCCTTCCCGCAACTGCCAGAATAACTCCAGATCGCGCCGTTTCCTGCCGTTTCCAGATTCGGTCAAGTCACGCCCTAGGTCACGGGGGTGACCGAGGCCGTGACCCGTCGAGATGATTAATTTTGGCGGTTTTTCTTCCCCAACGTTCCCGGGCTTTCAAGACGCAATTACGCAGCTTACACGCCCTTGGTCACGGGCGTGACCAAGGGCGTGACTCACCAATTTTCTGCCTATAAAAGCCAGCTGCTGCCAAAGTGATGGGGATCCAGTCCATGCTTCGATTGGATCATTTCTAGTATAGTTTTCCTGCATTTTTAGTGTAACTTTATTTTATGTCTTGTCCTTTTATTTCCTATTTTAGATTTACTTTCCCAGCAATTGTAATTCTTCTTTCTTAGTTGTAAAATGTTCTTTTTCTTTAATCATGAGTAGCTAATTTTGTAGCATTTGATCGGATGAATTCCTAAGCTTTTATATTTCATAATCTTTTATTCATTGTTTGGATTTTGAAAACTAAGATTTACCGTTGATTTGCAATTTTTTTGGTTTCATATTTCTAGGGTATGATAATCAAGTTTGATCCATATTTTAGTGTATCGAGAGATCCTTAAATACGGTAGATCGCTCATCGGTAGAAAGAATTGTTCGCACTCCTCGAGAGAGGGTGTCGCAAATCTTCCGGATTGGAGTCAAATCCAATAGTGGGGCTCACAGCATAAAGCAAGCTTAGGGGTTTCGACTGGCCGAGGGGTCTTAATCGATCAACCTAAGGTTAGGTGGTAGTTCTCTCGAGAGAGGTTCTATCATATTTTGGGAACCTCCACGGTCAAGTTTGTCTAAATTGATTTCTTCCGAATTCTAGATTTATGAAATATTTTACTTAAGAAAGATTCCCGATCAAATGTTTTTCTTCTTTTAATTATTTACAAAACTCTATTTTACTTTCGATAAAATAATATTAATTTGCGTGAGTAGAAGTAATCAACAGACCCGTGGAATACGACACTTGATATTTATTTGTTTTAAATATCCTATGCTATGACCGATAGGTGCTCTTGCCTATAGTTCGTAGAATTTGGAGAATATTATTTACATCCTAAATTTTAGCTATCAAGTTTTTGGCGCCGTTGCCGGGGAATATTTTTGTTGATATTTTGAAAGCGTGAATTTTATTACTTTTATCATTCTCTTTCTCCACCCCAATTTCTCTTTTTGCCTTTTCTTTTAAAATTCACTTTTATTAGGTAACGGTTGTTTATTTTTCTTTTTCAAAAAATATGATGTTATCGCAGTTGGCCGCAAAAGTTGTCGAGCTTCAAAATAAAGTCATTCTTTTGGAAGTCGCACGAATGCGCCAAATTATCTGTCCTTTTTGTGGGGGTCATCATTCTAGTGAGGAATGCTATTTTTCATTTCAACATTTTTCTAATGAAAATCAAATTAATTTTTCTAATGAAAATTATAGTTTTTATAATGAAAATTATAATTTTTATGATGAAAATAATTTTTCTTTAAATAATGCTTTGAGTGAATCTCCTTCTTACTCTGATGTTGATTATTCATGGTGGAAAGGTCACCCGGATAGTTTTCAGTGCGAAGAAAGAAATTCCTTCAATTATGATTTGCTTTCCTCGCCTTTTCCACTGATTTGTTCTTCTTCTGATCTTGAAATTTTTTCGAATGTTATTTCTCCCACTTTAAATGTTTATTCTCAAGATCAAGAAGAACAATTGTACCAAGAATTTCGCAAAGTCATGGAGACACCGGACGAATTAGAAAATGAAAATTTTTCTTCTTCTCCTTCGCCCGTGTCTTCTCTTTTTCATGAAATTATTTTTCATGAAGAAATTGTGTCTCATGAATTTTCTCCACTTGGTATTGATTTTTCTGATAATTCGTTTATTTTTAAAAATAAACAACCGGCGCTTAATCATGTATTTTCACAAGAAACTCCTCCTTGTGAAAATTTTTCTGACTCGCTTAATCTTGATTCTTTTTATACTAATAATTTTCTTGTAGATGATGAGCCGTTGCAACCAAACGTCTTCACCGATCCATTTGCCGCTCATCTCCATCAATCCAAATTACCTAGGGTATGTATAGGTAATTTGGATTCACAATTTCGCGCTAACGGAGAACAAAAGAATCAGGATTATAGCGGAGGAGTCGTCGGGCAACAGTTTTCGGCATTTTCACCTCAGCGTGAATTAAGGGAGTTGCCTGTGCATTTTCAATTTGAATATCCTTTTAGCTAATCCTTAACGTCTAGCTAAAAGACGTTAAACAAAGCGCTCTTGGGAGGCACCCCTTGCTTATCTTTATATTTTTGCAATTTTTCTTTTATTTTATGCATTTTCTTTTCATGTTTTTGTCTTTTCATCCTTGTTTATAAACATTGGGGACAATGTTTATCTTTAAGTATGGGGGGGTGTTCTCTTCTGTTTTTTGTATTAAAAAAAAAATTCAAAAAAAAATTGCGAAAAATGCTAAAAATCATAAAAAAAAATGTTTCTTTGTTTTCCTTTTCAATTTTGTTTTAAAAATATGAAAAATACAAAAAAAAAATTTAAACTATTAATCTAATAAAATAAATTTTGTATTATTAAATTTCTCCAAACTTCATTTATGCAAAATTAATTTTAATTATGAGTTGTCTTTATAGGCTTTTTAAGGAGTTTTCTTTTTATGAATTTTTAAATCATATATTTCTCTTCAAAATATGTTAGATTTAAATTTTAGATGAATTTGATTTAATGAGTTTTTCATTATTTTGACTTGTTTAGAATATTTCTTAGTTTTACTTTCTCTCTTTAAAATATCATAATTCAATTTTGTAGTAATTGTGTTAAATATCTCTAGATTTTACTTATATTACCTTGAACTCATAGTTTCTTGTAGATTGCTCAAATTATTTTCTATGCTCTTAAAATGTATCTTTGGAATTTGTTTAGCCTTTTTCCTACCTTTTTGTTAAACCCATTGTTTGGCATAAAAATTTTTGAAAAGATCATATGTCATGGAATGAGAGGATAAAATTCATCATTCCTAAACATATGCACCCAAATCAGTAAAAGATTATATGGCATGGAGTTGAGAGGATAAAATTCATCACTCCTAAACATATACATTTGGGATATAAAAAGAAGAAGAAATTAAAAAAAAAGATGGAAATGAGAGGATAAAATTCATCATTTCCCATATACAAAGTAACTTCTTCAATGCCAATTTTACCCCCATTTAGCCAAGTTCACTTGTTTATCCAAGATATTATTGAGAGAGCATAGTTAATATTTTGTAGTTTTCTAAAAGTTTCTCATGATTGTAAAGTTTTATAATTTTAATCTTGGAATATTTTGCTTAATTCAATGCAATTTTGTTTATGAAGATTTAGTTAGAGAATTTCAAAACTAAAATTTATTCTACTCATTTCAATTTATGAATTATTAATTATTTCTTATAAATCTGAATTTTAATTTCTTAACTTATTTTGACATGAGTTTTATGAGATTTGAAGTGCATAATTAGAAGTAAATCTTTTTGGAAATGTCCTATAAATTCCTCTCATACTTATAAATTAGTTTTTGCTCTGGAATAGCAAAAGCTTAAGTATGGGGGTATTTGATAGTGCATTATTTATAGTTATTTTTATATAGTATTTTAGTAGTAATTAATTAGTTTTTATATAATTTTAGTTTAATATATATCTAATTCGCTTTATTTTATGTTTTCAGGTAATCTGGGGCTGCTAATAGCAAATTCAAGCTCACAGCCATGTTCAGGGGAAAGAATGGAACAAGTCTGCAAAATTCTTCAGTCACGCCCTCGGTCACGGCCATGACCAAGGGCGTGACTTCAAGTCACGGCCATGACTCAACCCAGCCATCTTACATCTGCCAGATCATGCCGCCAGCCCAATTTAGTATTACACGCCCTCGGTCACGGCCATGACCAAGGGCGTGACTTCAAGTCACGGCCATGACTCAACCCAGCCATCTTCTAGCTGCCAGAACACGCCGTCACATCATTTCCAGCCTACACGCCCCAGGTCACGGGCGTGACTCTATGTCACGGCCATGACCTAGGGGGTGACCCTTCCCGCAAATGGCAGAATAACTCCAGATCGCGCTGTTTCAAGATTTGGTCAAGTCACGCCCTCGGTCACGGGCGTGACTCCATGTCACGGCCATGACCTAGGGGGTGACCCTTCCCGCAACTGCCAGAATAACTCCAGATCGCGCCGTTTCCCGCCGTTTCCAGATTCGGTCAAGTCACGCCCTAGGTCACGGGGGTGACCGAGGCCGTGACCCGTCGAGATGATTAATTTTGGCGGTTTTTCTTCCCCAACGTTCCCGGGCTTTCAAGACGCAATTACGCAGCTTACACGCCCTTGGTCACGGGCGTGACCAAGGGCGTGACTCACCAATTTTCTGCCTATAAAAGCCAGCTGCTGCCAAAGTGATGGGGATCCAGTCCATGCTTCGATTGGATCATTTCTAGTATAGTTTTCCTGCATTTTTAGTGTAACTTTATTTTATGTCTTGTCCTTTTATTTCCTATTTTAGATTTACTTTCCCAGCAATTGTAATTCTTCTTTCTTAGTTGTAAAATGTTCTTTTTCTTTAATCATGAGTAGCTAATTTTGTAGCATTTGATCGGATGAATTCCTAAGCTTTTATATTTCATAATCTTTTATTCATTGTTTGGATTTTGAAAACTAAGATTTACCGTTGATTTGCAATTTTTTTGGTTTCATATTTCTAGGGTATGATAATCAAGTTTGATCCATATTTTAGTGTATCGAGAGATCCTTAAATACGGTAGATCGCTCATCGGTAGAAAGAATTGTTCGCACTCCTCGAGAGAGGGTGTCGCAAATCTTCCGGATTGGAGTCAAATCCAATAGTGGGGCTCACAGCATAAAGCAAGCTTAGGGGTTTCGACTGGCCGAGGGGTCTTAATCGATCAACCTAAGGTTAGGTGGTAGTTCTCTCGAGAGAGGTTCTATCATATTTTGGGAACCTCCACGGTCAAGTTTGTCTAAATTGATTTCTTCCGAATTCTAGATTTATGAAATATTTTACTTAAGAAAGATTCCCGATCAAATGTTTTTCTTCTTTTAATTATTTACAAAACTCTATTTTACTTTCGATAAAATAATATTAATTTGCGTGAGTAGAAGTAATCAACAGACCCGTGGAATACGACACTTGATATTTATTTGTTTTAAATATCCTATGCTATGACCGATAGGTGCTCTTGCCTATAGTTCGTAGAATTTGGAGAATATTATTTACATCCTAAATTTTAGCTATCAGTCGTGCGCCACTGATCGTGTGCACTTAACCCTTTTTTCATGAGTTCTGTTTGGTGCAGTGCGCACGACCACCTACGATAGTGCGCACGACCACCGGTCGTGCGCCACTGTTCGTGCGCACTTATCATTAATTTTATGAGTTCTGTCTCGACCAGTGCGCACGACCACCGACGATAGTGCGCACGACCACCGGTCGTGCGCCACTGGTCGTGCGAACATTATATTTTATAAATTGCTTTTCTTGCAGGCTCCGTCCAGTCGGACGCACGATCACAGGATTCTAGTGCGCACGACCACTGGTCGTGCGCCAATGACCGTGCGCACTGTTTATTCCAGCGCCTATAAAACGACCTGCTCACGAATTAGGTCGGACAATCCGCGATTCTTCCGCCGTTTCCTGCTCCGTTCCGCCCGATTTCGCCCCTCCATCGCCGCCCACCATCGGGAGATGCTCCAGGCTTGTTCTTCACGCCAATCTTGAGCCGGAGTTTCCTCTCGGCCCCCTCCTTCATCCAAGAGCTTCAAAGGAAGATCTAGCCGCCATCGCCATCAAGCAAGAGGAAGTTTGCAACCTCTACCGGATCGTGACACGAAGAAGACGGGCTCATTGGAGAGTAGTGACAACTCTCTCTACCCCGGACGTAGTTGCGGACCGAGCTTGGACGCGGATTGACAACCCGGCGATTCCAACCGTGAATCTACAACGAGCCTTCGGATTCGGTTGATTTCTTGCCTTATTCTTCTCTTATTGATGTGTGTATGTAGTTAGATCTATGTATTAAGATGAAGTAGCACTTAAACTTGCTTTTATTTCTATATATTTCATGTCTATGTGAAATGCTTTTGTGGTTTATGTGATTTGAGGAGCGCCCCATTCCATCCTCCATCCCGCCGTCACGTTCGTGTGCCGCACTAGCAATTGCTAGTGGCGTGCTTGTCGAAGAGGTGCTTGCGACTCTCATTCCGTTAGTCTACTCGTCCATCCGCCTACCGAAGCGTGGCATCGCGGCCCGTATTCCATCCCGCCTAACGAAGCAGTGCGCTCAAGGCCTGCACTGTTCGATTCCGCTTGCCTACTCGTCCATCCGCCCTTTCGATGCAGCGCGCTCAAGGCCTGCCTAGTCTCCATCCCGCCAAGCGAAGCATTGCATAGCGGCATTGCATAGGAGTAGTTGATAGCTTTTATTTTATTTTCCAAAAGCCAACCCAACTCCCCCGCATTCCATCTGATTTAAGGACTTCAATCTCAAGTCCTTCCTCAAAACCTAACTCCACCTTACTGTGTTCCTCAAGAGACCGACACTCGGGGATTTTCCCCATTATTATTACTTGCGCGACCGGTGCACTTGCCGAATCATCGCATCAAGTTTTTGGCGCCGTTGTCGGGGAACACAGACGTGTGAGTTTTCTTGAGAGGGAGAGCGGAGAGAGAGAAGTTTCTTCCAGTGTTTATAGCCGCCTTTTTATTTTTGTTTGCTTTTTAAATTTATATTGTTTGTTATTATTTCTTCCTTCACTATTTTAAAGTTTTAGGCAAGTTTAATCGAAGGAGTTTTTTTTAGTTTGTGTAGATTTTCCTTGCAAAGAATTTCAGTTTCTTTTTATCTGCTTTTATTATTGAAAATGTCTTCATGGGATATTTCTCCTGGCACTTACGACATGATGGACTATTATTTAGACCAAATGAATGAATTAAATGCAAGGCAGTGTTGGAACGTTGTTTGCTTGTTATGTCGAGGAGAAGGTCATGAATTGAAGGACTGTCCTAGTCTTTTCAATCCTGACCGCTGCTCCTCCACTCATGACAACATTGTCCCTATCACTCATTCTTTACCCATGGAGGCAATTGTACCCTCTACCCCTGAGCTTGTCTCGTGCACGGACTCCTCACTCCCTGTTTATGGCTTCACTCCCAGTGATGATGATCACTCATCTGTTAGCCAACAAGGAGAGGAATGGGAGCTCCTAGATGCACCTGAGTATGCTGAGGAAAGTATTCTTTCCATCGGGGAGGCTTTAGCAGATCTTTTTGCGGAGGAACCGAATCTTTTTGTCCCTCCAGTTTCTTTGCAAGATTTTTCTACACATATTCTTTATGATCCTATCGAAGTAAAGGAGCTGGGTGATGCTTCTGACTCGGAGGGTGCTCCAAAGTGGGATGAGGATGTCATTTTCCCTGAGGGGGAGAATGAATACTTTGAACACGATGATGCACCTCGGTGGGATGAGGAGGATACTCTCTCTGATGAGGAGGTTTGCACTTCTTCATGGGACGAGGAGGTCCAAATCACCACTGAGGCTCCTGAGTTCTCAAGTCCCCCTTGCTATGATATTTACGATGATGATAGTGATCTACCCTTGGATCTTGCTGGGAGTGAAACCGGGATCACTCCCCAGATTGTTGATGATTTACATTTTTCTTCTCGTTTCTTTCTGGACCCCCCTTCTTCTTCCGAGCCTTTGCAGGTTGAGTCTTTACAGGTGCCCCAGGAGGACTTGGAGCTTCTTGCTCAAGTCAATATTAATTGCGTCCTTATATGCGAGGAGGTTGATCTTTCCTCCATTAAGGAAGCCTCATTCTTTGCCTTTTCTTCCTGCGGACCTGTTGTGGATGATACCTTGCTAGGCAAGGATGTGTTTTGTGAGATGAGTGAGGACCAGGCCTCCTCCTTTTCTTACATTCTCTTCCCTCTACCTGTGAGGAGCAGGTATCTATATTTAGGTAGAGGGGTGACTGTTCTATCACCGTATCGGTACCCGCTACCGACACGGATATTAGGCCAGTTACCTGTCCACTTCTCCTTCCATAGTCCTATTAGCTAGAACTCTTAAAGTTTAAATAAGTCTTGCTGGGATGACAATAACCCCAGTAGTTATCTTCTTTTCTGCATTTTTATTTCTTCTAATCATGTTTAGTTAGTAGTACTTTCTTTTCAGTTTTCTTTTGTCTTTGTTTTTGCGGAGCTGACCCCTGCAGGTACTTATTCTGGATGGCGGATGCTGCAGCTCATTTTAGCTTACACGCCAATCTTCTGGTATGCTCACTTGCTGAGCATTGGGTACTCTCTTCCCCTAGCCTTTGCTGATTTTCATGTCATATATTATGCGGATTGTTTAGTTTAAGTCTGGGGGAGAGTAGTTTTGTTTACCCGCTCACGTGCACTATTGCACTGCATGCTAAAAGATTTCATTTAAATTGTTGTTCATTTTCATTGCACACCACATCACCCACTTGAGCGCGTACTCATCTGTTTGCTTGCTCTGTTGCGAATTTAATTCTTCTGCTTATTTGGAAAAGTCTAGGTGATGGCTTAGGACTATGTAGCAGAGTAAAATGTTGACTCTAGTAGTGCTCCTAGTCGAGTGCTTGGTTGCATAGAAAATTTGTGTAGATTAGACTTCTCTTTATACTTATGGTTTTATATTTTTTCTATTAGTGTAAATGTTGTTTACTCTACTCAAATGGTGAATCCGGTGGAATCAAACGGTAGCATAGGGATGTGTGTAAACGATCGCTAGATTCGTATTGCTTGAGTCGGGAGAAAGGAGAATCTTTCTCGGTGGCTAGAACTTGCCCCAAGCGATTCTTGAAGCATTGGCATAGGATAGTTCTAGTGCGTGAGAATGACGTAGGCCATCATTTTGGCCCGGTTGAGCCTTTGTGCCTATCCCTACCGCTATATCCTCGCTAGCCCAGTTGTGCCTACCAGTTCTTTGATTCAGCCCCACTTTTATTTCACCAAAGCCCAAAAGCCAATCCTAGTCGCACACCCAAATCTGAGCTTTAGCTGTTTATTATTTTCATGAGTTGGGTTGTTGATGTGGTAATATGTTTGTGAAGATGTGGATGTGTCCTTTTGTTTATTTGCTGAAAATGATAAAAAAAAATGAATGAGAAAAAGAAAAGAAGTTAAAAAGAAAGGAAAGAGAAGGAGTGTTTAATTGAAAATCTTTTTGTATAGATTTATGTTTGGGAGTAGGCGGTGCACACACCCATGCTGTTAAGTCCAAGTCTGGGGGTGTTGTGTACCCGCGTGTTTGTGTGGTGATTGAGGATAGTTTCCTGCATTAGCTCATTTGGGTTTAGTGCTTGAGCCGTCGTTTTTATCTTTGTTTATCCTCACCTAAACCCAAGCCCCATTTAAAACCTAAAGTCCTACTGACCCACGCCTTGAACCAATCTAGTGTCGCGGGGAGAATGTGACCGGGCAAGCTTATGGTCACCGACACTGATGGATTTCAATGGAGTTTTTTCCCGCATCCCGATCTTGAGCAATGCTCGTCTCAGCGCTTAGTTTACTTTCTCCGTATGCATGACCGAATGATTCACCGTTGTTCACCATTTTGAGTAGTTGTAATATGCTTTTACTCTTTTAGAAATATATAAACTGTTTTTATAATCAGAAATCTTTTCTACTATTTTTCTTATGCACGTGAGCATGCGACTTCGCATGGTACTCTATAGTGTAATCATTAAGCCATCTACTGTTCTTTCCTAGTTCGCTTAGAATTTGTTTGCTCGGGACGCGCAAACAGGTAAGTCTGGGGGTGTGATGAGTCCTGATCATATACACATTTATGGACTCATCCGGGCCGATTTTCTAGTCTCTGCACGTCACTTTAGACATTTTTTCATTCCTATTTAACACTCCATGCTAGGTGCACTTCTAGGCCCATTTTGGTGTGATTTCATTGCTTTTCTTCATTAGTAGTTTTCATGCGCTGTTAGGTGCCACTTTCAGTGGCTGGATTCGTGGTTGTGCTGGAATTGGAGTCGTGCAGGTGTTCCCGGTGCAATTCTGCACAGGAACACTGCGCACGATCACCGGTTCTATTGCGCACGACCACTGGTCGTGCGCCACTGATCGTGTGCACTTAACCCTTTTTTCATGAGTTCTGTTTGGTGCAGTGCGCACGACCACCTACGATAGTGCGCACGACCACCGGTCGTGCGCCACTATTCGTGCGCACTTATCATTAATTTTATGAGTTCTGTCTCGACCAGTGCGCACGACCACCGACGATAGTGCGCACGACCACTGGTCGTGCGCCACTGGTCGTGCGAACATTATATTTTATAAATTGCTTTTCTTGCAGGCTCCGTCCAGTCGGACGCACGATCACAGGATTCTAGTGCGCACGACCACTGGTCGTGTGCCAATGACCGTGCACAATGTTTATTCCAGCGCCTATAAAACGACCTGCTCGCGAATTAGGTCGGACAATCCGCGATTCTTCCGCCGTTTCCTGCTCCGTTCCGCCCGATTTCGCCCCTCCATCGCCGCCCACCATCGGGAGATGCTCCGGGCTTGTTCTTCACGCCAATCTTGAGCCGGAGTTTCCTCTCGGCCCCCTCCTTCATCCAAGAGCTTCAAAGGAAGATCTAGCCGCCATCGCCATCAAGCAAGAGGAAGTTTGCAACCTCTACCGGATCGTGACACGAAGAAGATGGGCTCATTGGAGAGTAGTGACAGCTCTCTCTACCCCGGACGTAGTTGCGGACCGAGCTTGGACGCGGATTGACAACCCGACGATTCCAACCGTGAATCTACAACGAGCCTTCGGATTCGGTCAATTTCTTGCCTTATTCTTCTCTTATTGATGTGTGTATGTAGTTAGATCTATGTATTAAGATAAAGTAGCACTTAAACTTGCTTTTATTTCTATATATTTCATGTCTATGTGAAATGCTTTTGTGGTGTATGTGATTTGAGGAGCGCCCCATTCCATCCTCCATCCCGCCGTCACGTTCGTGTGCCGCACTAGCAATTGCTAGTGGCGTGCTTGTCGAAGAGGTGCTTGCGACCCTCATTCCGTTAGTCTACTCGTCCATCCTCCTACCGAAGCGTGGCATCGCGGCCCGTATTCCATCCCGCCTAACGAAGCAGTGCGCTCAAGGCCTGCACTGTTCGATTCTGCTTGCCTACTCGTCCATCCGCCCTTTCGACGTAGTGCGCTCAAGGCCTGCCTAGTCTCCATCCCGCCAAGCGAAGCATTGCATAGCGACATTGCATAGGAGTAGTTGATAGCTTTTATTTTATTTTCCAAAAGCCAACCCAACTCCCCCGCATTCCATCCGATTTAAGGACTTCAATCTCAAGTCCTTCCTCGAAACCTAACTCCACCTTACTGTGTTCCTCAAGAGACCGACACTCGGGGATTTTCCCCATTATTATTACTTGCGCGACCGGTGCACTTGCCGAATCATCGCATCAGCTGTCAATACAGCTCTACACAGGCTCAACAGCCTTTTACTCAGGCAAGCTGCCTTACAAAGTTATAAATGAGTTTGTATTGAGTTCAGATGACAAAAGATTTACTCTTAGGTCTTCTGGTTCATCTCTTCAGATCTGGAGGACGGTAGCTTCAGATTTGAATCATCTTGATCTTCTCTTTCAGCAAAGCAGAGGATCGACTTGCCCTTCTTGAGTTGGAACATGAAGAGCTAACTAATCTTCCTTAGAAGATTAACTCCAGCATCAGAGAACCACTCCACCTGGCTGGAATGAGAATGCGCGATTACGGCTTGCAGCAAAAACTTCTTAATGGAACTCTTTAAGATGATATGCCCTAACATCTTCTTTTATACTTCCAGAAGGCTTCAACGACTATCTCTATCCTCCTGACACAATATGCGGCTGATTGGACTTGCTTTTCCCTTTCAAATATTATCTGCGCCGAAAGCAGATCCCGACAAAGACTTTGGATCTGTCTCAGCGGTTGGTTTGAGACAGCATTCAGTCTCAGCGGTTGGGCTGAGACAGCATTCAGTCTCAGCAGTTGGGCTGAGACAACTTCCAGTTTCACCGGTTGGGCTGAGACAGCATTCAGTCTCAGCGGTTGGGCTGAGACAACTTCCAGTTTCAGCGGCTGCTCCAGTCTCCTTCTCAGTGGATCCGCTGAGACAGCTCCTCGTCTCAGCGGTTGTGCTGAGATGGATCTTCATCTCCTTGTGGATGATTTCTTCTTATCTAATGCCATGTTTGGCCCTTCCTTTTGAGTCACGTTTAGTCACCTGTGCCTGTATATCTTCTACAAGTATAGCTATGTTAAATACAATATGTCCTTAGCATTGAGAATGATGCTTCTTCAAATCAAGGTAATATTGAGGGCAATATTCCCAACAATCTCCCCCTATTTGAAGAAGGCAGAACATCCCAATGCTAAGATCCATTAACAGAATAAAATGATCTTTAAAGAGAGTGATCTATAAGACATAGAACCTACAACAGTTGCACTGTCCCTTCCTCCCCTTTCTCCAGCATTGATACTGGAACCCAACATTAGTACTGGAACCTATCTCCCCCTTTCTGCCTTGTTCAACCTTAACTTATAATCACCTCCTTTACTTGTTATATAGAGAGGGATAACGATTACAGATCCCTTTGGATCATGTTATAGGCTAACCTGTACACACTTAGCATGTGCCCATTACTCATCAACCTGATTAAGGAATTTACTCCTTCTTAATTTAAGCAATCCATCTAAGCTACTGAGTTCTAGAGATAATAAAGACAAGTATAGTTCAACTAATAGTTGTTCATTCGAGCAGAAACAAAATGTCAGGTTTGGTTGTTCTAAGAAAGACCCTTGGAAGAGCCTTCTCCTTTATTTTGAAGTACAGGAGTGACTCGGGAAGATATCTGGAAGAGATTTTCCCATCTTACCAAATTTGCTTTGTGAATCCTTTCCCATAAAGATTTTCTTCTGAGACATGTATTCTTCAGCTTTTTGGGTTGTGCTCCCCCTCACTGGCACACCCATCATTATCTCCAAGGAGAGCGCTATGCTCCCCCTTTCTGACTACTTTCCTGCATTCTTCATACCCTGTATTCTTAGGTCTAGCATAGATTCAAGTAGATATATATATATTTTTTAAGCAGAGAAAACAAGTTTAATGACTGGATATAGCAGTAATTATATCATACAGTAACCCAGGAATATGCCTTATAGGCATTCATATATATATAATACTTCTTAAACTATAATTGTTTGTATCTAGGAGCGGACATATGGCAATTGTTTGATCATAATATGAAAACAGCAAAAATAGATCCCTTTCAATCGATGTTAAGTATGGAGTCCTTGCTGCAGCCAGCTTCCTTGGCTTCCTTCTTCCTTTGTCGCCTGTAAAAGTTCAGTGGCTTCGGGATTCTCTTTGGTGAAGGAGGAGGACCGTGGGGAAAGGCCATCTTGTGTCTTGTTCGTTCTTCCTTATCTTTCATGTGACGATCCCATTCAATGGAAGAGTACACTCTCTCATAGTCTTGCTGACCGTGTCCAAAGGTTATCCAAGATTCAGTAATTATGTCTGTTGAGCGTGGACTCCATCGACTAGAACCTGGGTCTTGTTGAACCTTACTTACTCTTTTCTTCCGGAACTCTTCGCAGGATATTTTCCTCTTCTTTCTAGCTGATGCAGATTCATCCGATTCAGTTTCAGAGTCGGAGCTGGAGGAGGGTTCAGCGGGTTTGTATTCAGTGGGGGTTACTTGAAGTGTTTTCCTTACCTGATTGTTTACCCACTTAGCTTGATGCGAGCAAGCAGCTATACTTCCCTTGATCTCTTTCCGAATTTCTTCTCCAATTCTCTTTTCTCCGTCTTGGATTACTTCTTTTACTGATGCCTGTAGTTCAAATACCTGGTCCAGAATCTCCTGATCTCCTACATCTGTGTCATTTCTCACTTCCTGGAGATGATCGTTTAGGGTTTGCTCCATTCTATTGATTCTGTTCAAGATGAGAGATGTGGACTGCGCAATGTCATCCTTCACTTCACCCTTCAATTTGTTTATGCCCCTTTTTATGAGCGCTTCTATTTGCTCCAACAGGGTGGAGAGCGTCACACTGGGGAGCATCTCACCGGTTTCTTTTGACATTTTTCTGGGAGGACGAAGGGTTGGAGACAAATTTCCATCCTTGGCATCCACACCATTTATAGTACGAGTAGGTGAAGAGGCGAGCACTCCTTTTGCATTTCTCGAGGAGTCGATGGCTACGTGTCGAGCATTTCTGACTTGCGGAATTTTAACAATATTTAAAAAAAAAGTTGAGCGCTGACACTTTTGTCGTTTACAGCGTATCTAGGATGTGCATCCCCTATTTGTTTTTGGTCGTCAGCCTTAGTCATCAATTTTCTTTCTATTATGTATATGGTGAGTTAAAAGATTGAATTCACAAGATGGTTAACTTGAAATTACATAGGTTTACTTGACTCATATTCAGAACTGGATGAGTCACATAACAGAGGTGAGTGACTCCCTTGATACTCTAGTTCACTAGATGATGTTGGATCTACAACACCTGTGCACAGCAACTCCCAGTTGTTATTTGTTCTGAATCAGCTTTGCGGATACCCATACTGGTCTACCTCTTGCATCTCCATGTGATCAGGCTTTTTCCTGTTTTGTGCCTTTAGCACCCACTGTCCAAGTACCAATTTGGTTTAGGCTGGTACTTGGACTATCCTGCAAGAAAGATTTTAGTTGGCCTTAGGAGCCCAAATAACTTTGGGTCCTAGGTACTTGTTAGAGTCATAGAATGACTTTACGTGAGCTTCCCTCTTTGCAAGAAGGCTCATTTTTGCATATGACACATTTGAGTTGTGCCAACAGTCTATGGCAAAGTGTCCGACTTTACAACAACACCAGCACTCGTGGATATTATATCTCCCTTTTTGAGCCCTTGTAGAGGGATTAGTGTTCGCCTTCTTTGTTGAATTTATAGCTGGAGGTGACGTGACTGCTGGTTGGGCTTGAGTTGCATGAGAATGCTTCTTCAAGCTGCTGACAGGTTTCAGCCTTTCAGCTTTCCTGCTGTTGATGGCCTCAGAAATATTCCGATGTTGATTATCCTCATTGCAGCATCCTGCCTTTTTCACAGCTGGTGCAATCTTGGAAGAGCTGGACTTAGTTCCCTTTAGTGAGGATGCTAAGGCACCAAATACAAATGGTTCAGGTTGAGCCATCTGTATTTCTTCATGGGGGGCTTTCAGAGTACTCAACTCAAATCTCCTTCTTCCACTGCTTGGAGTGTTCTCCTTGCATGGAACCTTGGCAATCTTCAATTGCCTACATATGCTGTTCTGGTCATACCCATTTGAGGGTAGCCACACTTTTTGGAGGGTGCTTTGCATCCTAGCCAAAGCTTTCCCTTTTCTATTATTCCCATCCCTAGCTGCCTCATTAATGTTGCCTAATTCCCTCATACTGGATTGAGGGGTAAAGGTCCTAATGATGGGTAACACAGTTTTGGATTTAGTGAATTGGGCTACTTTACTTTGTTCTATGAGAAGTTGACTATGAAGCTTCCTAATGTATACCCACATCTTTTGTTTTTCATCAAGAAGATTGTCAATTACCTTCTGGAGCTCTATGGATTTTAGTCCATCTTGATGGAGAATGTCCATCTTACTTTGTTGCTCAGCCTTATGTGACCTTATCTCATTGAGCACGTCAGCTTGTTCTTTAACAAGTTTTTCCTTTTTGCCCAGGGCATCAAGGAGAGCATCATATCTCTCAACTGGATGATCAGCATCTATCTCAGATTCAGATCCATCCTCAGTTTCTGTCCTTGAGGATGCTTCACAATCTGGGTTTGTACTATATTCAGACTCTGATAGAGCAAAATGTAGAGTAGGTACCTTATCAACATTAAATGCAGAAGTGGTCGTGATATCATTGAATTCTTCCTCTTCTTCTTCATCCACCTCATTGTCACTCTCAGGGTGAGAAAGAGGAGCCCTGATGCCTACCTTTGTTGCATGAAGGTCCTCATCTTTTATAGCGGCAACTAGCCCAAAAAGGGCCTCTTCTTTATTATTTGAATCTGATGATAAGGAATCAGATTCACTCCAGCTTCTTCCTTTCGTTGCTAGGAGTGACCTTTCTCCCTTCTTGTTCTTGTGGTGAAGATTCTTCTTATCACCACTCTCTCTTCTTTTGGGTGGACAAGCAGCCATGACATGTCCAGGTTTGCTGCAGCTATAGCAAATAAGGTTATTAGAAGACTGTTTACTAAGTTTGGAATCATGCATGTTACCCTTTGGGTGATGTCTTTCAAACTTCCTGCTAACTTTCTTGTAGTGTGGTGATGAGGAAGGCAAGTTCTTCCATTGCTCTCTCTTTAACATCTTTTTGAATTGCCTTGAAAAGGCAACAAGCTCTTCATCAGAGGAAGAGCTATCAGAGGTGCTGACTTCAGGTTCAGCACTTCTCCTCGGAGGAGATACCATCCTGCTCTTGTTTCTCTTAGAGTTGTCAGCTTTGAGGGCTACAGAATTCTCCTTGGCCTGTGTCCTGGTTGAGGTATCCTCTTCCTTTCTAGCAGACAGCTGCATCTCATAGGAGAGCAGCTTTCCAAACAGTGTGTGAGTGGGGGTCTCACTTAGCCTGGCCACTTCCCTGATTGCACAGATTTTTGTGTCCCAATCTCTTGTTAGAGATCTAAGAAATTTATCATTTAGCTCATAGTTTGTGAGTTCTCTCTCATAGGTGTTCAGCTCATTGACAGTTCTGAAGAACCTCTCATAGCACATGGAGATGCTTTCTCCACTGTGCTGCCTAAAGGCTTCATACTCTTGATTAAGGAGTGACTTTCTATCATCCCTTACTTCAGCAGTTCCTTCCATATATACAATCAATGTGTCCCACATTTCCTTGGCAGTTGCACAGTGTACCAGGTTCTGAAATGTGGAGTCATCAATAGTGTTGACAATAATGTTCTGAGCCCTTTTATCCATGGTGAATAGTGCAATTTCATCATTAGTTAGTTCTGTGAATACCTTCAGCATTTTCTTGGTGGGGTCAATAGTTGAGACTTTCTCAAATGTGTAAGGACCATTTTTCACTGTGATGAAGATCCTTGGGTCTGAGGCTTCCATGAACAGCCTCATCCTTTGCTTCCATATGCCAAAGTTTTCCTTTGAGTATATGGGCAACTTCATTGATCCTAACTCCTTCTTCATTCCACTAGAGGCCATTTAGTTCAGTGTCAGCAACACCTATTTGGGATCTGGTTAGACTGTTAAGTCCTTCTTGACCAACCTCCCTTTGATACCACTTGTTAGATTATAAGTATGCTGACTAGTTCACCTAGAGGGGGGGGGGGGGTGAATAGGTCCCTTTTCGGTTCTTTAATTTAGACTATTGGTATTCAGGTGTAGTTCAAGAAAAAGATCAAACACAGAAAGCACATAGAAATATATAGTGGTTCCCCAAAGACAATGAGTCTATGGGTAGTCCACTTTTCCCCTTCACCATTCTAACAGTGTGTTAGACAGGGTCAACTCCTCCAAACTTCAATCTTAGCTCCTTGAGCTTACACCACAAGTTCCTCAGAACTTCTCAGATCAAGAGTGATCCTACCTCGAGCACAGCAGCTCTACACTCAGGCTCAGCAACCCTACACTCAGGCTCAGCAGCCTTACACTCAGGCTCAGCAGCCCTACACTCAGAGTTATGTATAACTCCTACCTCTCAGAAATCCTACAGATTTCCTACCTCAGACTTGTCAAGAAGTCCTACCACTCAAGCTGTCAATACAGCTCTACACAGGCTCAACAGCCTTTTACTCAGGCAAGCTGCCTTACAAAGTTATAAATGAGTTTGTATTGAGTTCAGATGACAAAAGATTTACTCTTAGGTCTTCTGGTTCATCTCTTCAGATCTGGAGGACGGTAGCTTCAGATTTGAATCATCTTGATCTTCTCTTTCAGCAAAGCAGAGGATCGACTTGCCCTTCTTGAGTTGGAACAGGAAGAGCTAACTAATCTTCCTTAGAAGATTAACTCCAGCATCAGAGAACCACTCCACCTGGCTGGAACGAGAATGCGCGATTACGGCTTACAGCAAAAACTTCTTAATGGAACTCTTTAAGATGATATGCCCTAACATCTTCTTTTATACTTCCAAAAGGCTTCAACGGCTATCTCTATCCTCCTGACACAATATGCGGCTGATTGGACTTGCTTTTCCCTTTCAAATATTATCTGCGCCGAAAGCAGATCCCGACAAAGACTTTGGATCTGTCTCAGCGGTTGGTTTGAGATAGCATTCAGTCTCAGCGGTTGGGCTGAGACAGCATTCAGTCTCAGCGGTTGGGCTGAGACAACTTCCAGTTTCAGCGGTTGGGCTGAGACAGCATTCAGTCTCAGCGGTTGGGCTGAGACAACTTCCAGTTTCAGCGGCTGCTCCAGTCTCCTTCTCAGTGGATCCGTTGAGACAGCTCCTCGTCTCAGCGGTTGTGCTGAGATGGATCTTCATCTCCTTGTGGATGATTTCTTCTTATCTAATGCCATGTTTGGCCCTTCCTTTTGAGTCACGTTTAGTCACCTGTGCCTGTATATCTTCAACAAGTATAGCTATGTTAAATACAATATGTCCTTAGCATTGAGAATGATGCTTCTTCAAATCAAGGTAATATTGAGGGCAATATTCCCAACACCCCCTCTCGCCCCCGCCCCCAGAAAAAGGGGGGCGATAGGAGGTGGGGCGAGCCCCCCTCTCGCCCCCTCCCCCAGCATAAGGGGGGCGAAAAGATATGGGGCGAGCCCCCCTCTCGCCCCTGCCCCTAGCAAAGGGGGGGCGAGAGGGGGGGGGGGGGGGGGGGGGGGGGGGGGGGGGGGGGGGGGGGGGGGGGGGGGGGGGGGGGGGGGGGGGGGGGGG